>JAGIQG010000023.1:37756900-38956900 GCA_024679065.1 Sphyrna mokarran
TCCCTAAATTGCTTTGCAAATTTGGTTCCAATGCAGATTTCTATACCAATGCAGATTTGTATAAACATGGACAGGTGGAAGTAGGAATGTCGAGGTGGCGGCTCGGGCATCAATGGAGTGTTCACCAGAAAGTTAGCCCCAACCTATTGTACAGGGGTGCCCCACTGAGATGTGTGTCTCTGGAGGTGTTTCAGACATATTCTCCAGCCACAGTGACTTCCTGAGCAATGGTTTTCCAGTCAGAGGTATGATTTCAGGGTGCTTCCTTGAGCCATTCCAGGATTACGGAGCTGCCTCTGTACACAGGCCCCTCTGCTCCGGTCCACAGCATTACGGATTCCAGCTTTCAGGCACTGGAAAGGGCCATGATCCCTGGCAATATCCCAGCTGTAGTACTCACCTGCTTCCATCCTTATCCATTGAATATCAGCCAGAGTATCATTTACAAAGACTTCCCTTCCTGCTCACAAACCATTACAAGTGGTGTTTCCCCAAGGAGTTGTCAGTCTCCTCTTCTCAATTACAAACCTGCTCTCCACATTCATTGAATTCTTCAGCATTCTGATTTTAATCATGCCACAAAAAAGCCCAAATTGGGAATGATTTCCCAGCCCGCTGCATTACTCCAGCAGTGGAGGCTGCTTCATGGGCTTCCCACTTCGACGGTGACAAGATTTTCAGAGATTACTGGCGTGGAGCTGATTTCAATATTCTAATCGCAATTTGCATTTGATTAGTGGGCCTGGGACTGAAGTCTCCTGTCCGGCGAGCATCTCCAACTCCTGCTAGGAGTAGTTCACTCCAATGTGGTTTGCAACTGATCCCTACTATTGGGGAACAGGTGGCAGGAGTAAAGAGAGGCCATTCTCTTCACCCCCAGGAAGATGGGGTCAGGGGATGCCCCCTGGCAATGCCAGCTGGAGGCCTGGGGTAGGATATGGGGGCCCCCGTAGCCACTCTGCCAAAGGATCATATGCAGAGGGAGGTGAGGGGATCATGGCTGGCTGGGCAGAGATTTGAGGAGAATGGGGTAAGCTGGGGATGCCAATGGAGCTGGCTTGGAGACTTTGCCTGGGTCACCAGCGACTGGGGGGTGGTGGTTGGAGGAGCAGCACTTTGCCTTATGGGGCTGGCCAATGGTTAGGAGGCTGGCAATATGGGGCCACTCATCTCAGTGCTGGCAGATTGGCACATGCTCAATGGCCCCCTCAGCACTGTGCTGCCAACCTTTCCAGCAGGAAAAGACCTCCCCTGATTTTCAGAAGGAATCCCTCAAGGGCACTCTATGTGTAAGAGATTGGGATAATTCTCCCAACGCGACCCACAAATTTTCTAGCGGATTGGGTGGGGAGGTTTAGGTTCCCTACCAGCATTTATAACCTGCACACATCTCCTGACTGGAAAAAATGGCGCTGTCGGGATCGCACAGGAAAGCAGCGTGCCGCTGATTTGCATTACTTTGCATACCATTATCGGGATCAACATGGCAATCTCCACCCACTTCTGTGTCTCCCACCTGTTTGGCATGATGTCATTTTGGCACAGATGAAAGGGGGTAAATAAAAATCTCAACCTGGCATGGCAGCTGTGAACTGGCGTGAGGTGGTAAGTGTTGCTAGCGGAGTGCGGGGGGGGGGTGGTGGGGGGGTGGGGTGGGGGGGGGTGTGGGGGGGGGGGGGTTGGGGGGGGGGGGGGGGGGGGGGTGCTGCGGGCAGGCGCTGGAGATACTTGGTGGCCTTCAGATGCCCCGTAGACCAGTGATATCCGGGATGAGAGGCTGTGGGAGGCTTCTATTTTCTCAGAGCTCTCTGGGTGAGGTTCCCTGAAGGAGTCCTGCTCAGCCCTCCCCTCCAGGGCAAGCTCAATTTGGAACTGGCCATTATGGTGGCATCAGGGGCGAAAGAGGAGGAGGTGGCGGGCATAGAGAGACCACTGTAGGAGCAACCACTACCAGATCCTCAGGAAGAAGGGCAGGCGACTTCCGCTGAGGGCCTGGAGGTGGGTAAGCAGGCTCCCGAGAAGGTGCACAGAAGGCAGAGGGTGCCAAGGGCAAGAAGGTGCAGGCCCTGCAATTCATTTGAGGCTCTCTCGGAGAACTTGTGCCATCGCAGCTGCACCTGTCCAAGACCTCGCTGCGACACATTTGTGAGATGCTCTCACACCTGGTACCCCAGGGAATTGGCATCAACCCGCTCCCTGTGGATGTGAAGGTGATGGCAGCCCTCAATTTCTTTGCCTCTGGGTCATTCCAGGCTCCCCGTGGTGATCCAGCTGGGATCTCCCAGGTCTCTGTGCACAGATGTGTGCGACAGGTCACAGATGCCCCTGTATCCCGGGTAGGGCAGTTCATTAATTTCGATGTGGGCCGTGCACAGCAGGGGGCCCAGGCTCTCGGCTTCACTTCCATCACTGGGATCCCGAATGTACAGGGTGCAGTGGATGGGACACACATCACCTTGTGGGACCCCCACACAGGGCCGCAGGAATTTGTGAACCAGAAGGAGTTTCACTCCCTGAACGTCCAAATTATCTGTGACCATCAGCTGAAGATCATGCAGGTCAATGCATGTCCCCCAGGGAGTGTCCATGACAGCTTTGTGATCCGGCAGTCGGACATCCCTGGGCTCTTTGAAGACCAGCCCAGGCTCCCGGGATGGTCACTGGATGACGAGGGTTACCCGCTAAGCTCATGGCTGATGGGGCCTGGGCGGAGGCTCGAGACCGAGGCGGAGACTCACTACAACGAGGTCCATGCAGCCACTCGGTCCATCATAGAGCAGTGCCTCGGCCTGTCGAAGATGTGGTTCCGCTGCTTGGACCCCTCTGGGGGGAGGCCTCCAGTCTGACCCCGTGTGTGCTTCACAGATCATCATCATTCACTGCACTCTTCACAACATCATCCAGCAGCGGGGAGACCAGCTGGAGGAGGAGGAGGAGGGGGAGGGAGGAGGAAGAGGGAAGGGGAGGAGAGGAAGGGGTTGGGGGGAGGGACGAGTGTTGAGGTGATTGGCATCCACCGCCCTAACAGCTGGAGGACAGACAGCGGTGCTGGATGATGGTGGCCGGAAAGAAGGGGCAGTGAGACATGCTTTTGTTTGGTGGCGGCTGCTTCCAACTGACTGGTGGGCTGTGGCAGTTAGGGGGGCTACAACCCCCCCCCCCCCCCACTCCCCCCCTCCCCCACCCAAGGAGCAAGTGCAGCCGCTGTTCCCCCTCTAAACCAACCCTGGGTTCTCAAACTACCACATCACCCTTCCCCAGCCCCTGTCATCCCACCACCCTATCCCCCAGAAACATCCGAACCTGTTAATGTGTCTGGGCTGGCAATGGTTGTGAGTCTTGGTTGAAGGCTGGAGGATGATGAGGACTCGCTGTTGTGCCCACTGGGATCCTGCCCCTGCTGACACTCAGTTTCTACCTGTACTCATTAGTCACAGCTGGGAGGTGCAATTAATAGTTTATTGTGTTCTTAACATTCTTGATTAATAAACCTTGACTACTGGTGACCTTCAGCCAAGCCCTTTAATGAACTACAACTTTCTAACTTTGTGCTGTCTACTGCTTCTTCTAGGTGTTACCCCAGGATGCACACTGGAGATGGAGGTGTCCAGCTGTGATTCACGCCCCGATGCCTGTGATGCCTCTGGTGGATGCCCTCTGGGTGGCCGGGTCCTGGAGGGCCCTGGCTGATTTGCAGATGACAACCTTTCAGTGTCACCCTGTTCATCTCGCTGGCCCTGAGACGCCCCATTTGTGAGGAAGTGGGGAATCAGAAGGTGTCGGGATGCCAGGGATCTCCTGGGTGGAAGGCCCTGGCATGGGCTCAAGACCTTCACCCTCCCAAAGGCCCCAGAGGCACCCCATGGGACGCCAGAGTAGCTGGACTGAGCTCCAGAAGCTCCAGTGTCTCCTGGCTCTGCCAGTCCTGGAGGCTTAGCTGCATTGCCCCATGATCTGTGCTCCCTCACCTCTGGCCCTCTGAGGCTGGGCCAAGCTCCGCAGCCCTGCCACTACAGCATCCTGTGAGTGAGCCCGAGCCCTTGGATATGCCCACGCCCACCTGATATGCTCACCAGATTGTGACCCAGAAACCTCAACACTAAAGATCCCCACCGTGCTGATGGTCTCTGTGTTGGTGGGTTGTGAGGTACATGCTGGTGCTGCTTCAGTGGTGCTGTCCGCAAGGATATCATCCAGGGGGTCATGGGCAGTTTGTCCAGAACAACAGGGTGGGAAAGGGGTGGTTGCAACACCTGAAGGGCTGGGTTTCCCTGGGTCCAGAGCTGTAATAAAGGACACACATTAGGGGGAGGGAGGCAAAACATTCCATGCAGCATCGCACTTACTGTGAGGAGGACCTAGGTTGAGGGTACAGTTCTGTTCACTCACATACTGGACACTGACCTGTTGGTGACCATTCGGGATGGCCCATCACCCCCTGCCAGTTCCATGGCTTGCTCCTCCATGCTGGTTAGCTGTCGCAGGTCAGGCACACCATCAACAGTTTGTACATTGTGAATGTTCTTTTCCTGTGGGAACATAAGGTAGATAACAAGCATTAACATATTGCAGTGCAGGATGTGCAATGTGTGCCTGTGTCTCGGACATTGTGCTGACAGTTTCGGGGAAAGTGGTCACCACTGAAGGGGTGAAGGGAAGGGGTGAGATTCTGTTCCTGGGGGAAAGGTCACTTGCTGCATGGGCATGTCTGGTTGTGTGTCCATTCCCGCAGATTATATACAACTGTGGCTTATTAGGGGAGTGCAGATACAGTGAGTGATGGGGAGTGCAGGTACAGTGAGTGATGGGGAGTGCAGGTACAGTGAGTGACGGGGAGTGCAGATACAGTGAGTGACGGGGAACGCAGATACAGTGAGTGACGGGGAGTACAGGTACAGTGAGTAATGGGGAGTGCAGGTACAGTGAGTGACGGGGAGTGCAGATACAGTGAGTGACGGGGAACGCAGATACAGTGAGTGACGGGGAGTACAGGTACAGTGAGTAATGGGGAGTGCAGGTACAGTGAGTGACGGGGAGTGCAGATACAGTGAGTGACGGGGAACGCAGATACAGTGAGTGACGGGGAGTACAGGTACAGTGATTGCGGGGCCGCAGATCAGTGAGTGACGGGTGAGACAGGTCAGTGAGTATGGGGTGCCAGGTACATTGTGACGGGGTGCAGATGCGGAGTGAAGGGGAGTGCATGGTAAAGTGATGACGGGAGTGGCAGATACAGTGAGTGCGGGGAGTGCAGGTAATGAGTGACGGGGAGATGCAGGTACGTAGTGACGGGGAATGCAGATACAGTGAGTGACGGGGAGTGCAGGTAGAGTGAGTGACAGGGAGTGCAGGTAGAGTGAGTGACGGGGAGTGCAGGTACAGTGAGTGACGGGGAGTGCAGGTACAGTGAGTGACGGGGAGTGCAGATACAGTGAGTGACGGGGAGTGCAGGTACAGTGGAGTGCCGGGAATGCAGATACAGTGAGTGACGGGGAGTGCAGGTAGAGTGAGTGACAGGGAGTGCAGGTAGAGTGAGTGACGGGGAGTGCAGGTACAGTGAGTGACGGGGAGTGCAGGTACAGTGAGTGACGGGGAGTGCAGATACAGTGAGTGACAGGGAGTGCAGGTACAGTGAGTGACGGGGAGTGCAGATACAGTGAGTGACGGGGAGTGCAGGTACAGTGAGTGTCATCCCTCAGGGTGATAATTTGCTGCCCTTCAATAGGCTGTTGTGCCCAGCGGGGGTAATGCAATATTTAGGGCTCTTAATCAATAGGTTGCTATGTCTGAGGGGGTAGTTGGGGTGGAGATGGGTGGAGGGGGTGCAATAGTCAGAGCGCCTAATCAACAGGTCAGTGTGTCTGATGGGGGGGTGGGTGGAGGAAGTGGGGAGGTGGTTGGTTTGAGGGTTGAGGGGAGGTGGTGGATGGGGTGTGCGTAGGCGCCCCCATTCAAGAGAGGGAATGATCACAAACTGGGGTTGTGCATGTCAGCACAATGCTTGCAGGGCAGCAGTGAGGACAGTATGTCCAAGGGATGAAGGAATTGCGACCTGCATTACCTGGATCCATGGGGGCATGGAGTGAGCGGGGACATGTCTGTGTTGGAGGTGGGGGGGAAATTGGAGGGGGGGCAGCAATGAGGCCAGCAATATTTCTGTAGGGAGAGGGTGGGGGTCAGCGATGAGGCCAGTGATGTCTGTGTGGGGTTGGATGGCAGTGATTTGGATGCTGGGAGGTCTTTTCAGCTCATCCTGCCAATTTCAGACTCTTTGGCGTGAATAGGCCCCAACCTTCGAACGTTTAATGATATTCACGGCTGGGACCCCTGCAGTGCACAGAGTGCAGAGATTCAGGTCTAAAACTGCACTGAGAAAACAGTCGTGGCCTAGACCAGTTCTCCTACCAATCCAGTGCTCTTGGGAGAATCACTCTCATTCATTCTGGAATTCACAGCGGAGTTACTGCTGTTTTCACACCAATTGGAGACTTGGAATTTTTCTGGGAGAATCCCGGCCAGTTTGTTTCAACTGACGAGAGTTCAATGCAGCTGGAAATGTAGAGGAATGTAAAATGTGTCGGGATGAAATTAAATTAGGAAAATAATGAGAGGCCATGGAAAGATATTGGTTAGTGTGGGTCACAGCCTGAAATATTGGACCAGATTCTTCCACTGCCACCCGTAACATTTCTGGCAGGTCAGGTCAGGAGATATAAATGTTGGAATGAAGCACTCCTGACCAGGTGGGAGAAGTTATTGGGCCCGGCATGTCCTGTTCCAGGCCCTAAAATCACATTTAAAATACATTTAAAATATATGTACAACATATTCAAATGACTAAGTTCACTTCCCGCCGGTTTTCTGCGTATTCCTGGTGGCGCCATTTTCTTCCGATTGGGAGATATGCGCGGATTGTAAACACTCACTGGGAACCTGTAAAATGGTCGACTTGTGTAAGTCCCAACCCAATCCGCCCAAAAAATTGCAGGTTGCAATGGCAGAATTAGGCCCCGTGTTTGGGGAGCTACGGGAGACCCCACAGAGTGAAGGGGGGCAATCAAGGTTCCTCCAGGTGGTCAAGCGGCAGGGGGAGGTGGTGCCCCCTGGGCATGGGTACAATGGCAGTGCTGGTCTGTGTCCCCTGGCACTGACAGAAAGAAATCCCACAACACCAGCTTAAAGTCCAACAAGTTTATTTGTAGCAAATGCCGCAATCTTTCAGAACAGCCTGTCTCTTTGTCAGGTGGCTGGGAGCATTTGCTATAAATAAACTTGTTGGACTTTAAGCGGGTATTGTGGGACTTCTTTCTGTTTTACCCCAGTCCAATGTCGGTATCTCCGCATCATGACTCCCCTGGCATTGCCCAAGGAGCAAAGTGCCCATGCCCAGGGGGCATTTTGGCACTGCCCAGTGGGCATCAGACCGTGCCAAAGGGATGGAGCCTGTTGTGGGCATGGCCTAGGGACGATTAGTGGGGGTGGGAGGTCCCACTGCCATTCTGCATTGAGTCATTGTGGGTGGAGGTCTGCTAGAGTAATGGGGGGGGTGGGGGGAATCGCCGCTGCTGGTGCGGGGAGGGAGGGGGCTAACCTGCTTGCTCCAATGAGGGGGGGGGGGGGGTGGTCAGAGCTGGCCCAGGAATTGCTGTAGGGGCTGTGATAGGGTGCTGGAGGGCAGCACTGTGGGGTCCTGGGCTGGCCAGTGAACAGGGAGATTGACAGATCGGGACCCCTGCACATGCACAGAGTTCCAGAACAGCCTGACTGTGGTGTGAATCAGCCCTGCTCCCCCCCCACCCCCGGGGGTTTAATGATATTCACAACTGGGACCTCTGCAGTGCACAGAGTGCGGAGTTTCAGGCGAGAAGCTGCACTGAGAAAACAGTCAAAATCTAGAACAGCTTTCCCACCAATTCAATGCTGTTAGGAGAATCATCCCCATTGGGTGGGATCTTTTGATTTGTTGCAGTGTGGCACAGCGGGTGGGAAAAACAGTGTGGAAACTGACAGTCCCAAGGGTGAGTTCCTCTGCCACATTTTTTGGGGATTATAAAAGGGCAGTGTTATCACTGACTTCTTACCAGCTCCTCACAGGACACTCAGAGAAGTTACAATTGTTTATTCAAGCATACACTGGGAGAACCAGCTCAACGGTTAGCTGATCGGAACTCTGGTGTTTATAGGAAGCTGCATGTCTTTATATCAGGCTTCACACGTACACAGACATAGTGTAAATTCCCATCTGACATTCTATATAGATTTTACCAAGAATATCTTGTAATAACCACACCCATTCTCTCTGCACAGACTGCTGTCTTTGTATAACCACCGTCCCGAGTTCTGCCTGGTACTAAGACAATGTTGTTGCTATCTGACTGTTAAAAGAGGTCAGCATAGTGATCTTTGCGAGATGCGAAGCATGGCTGGAAATTTTTCCAAATTTTTTTTGTATGAAGATCAACTGCTGCTAGAATGTGTTCGATGCTGACTTTTGAAACAAAGAGATATGTATGCCTTTCCTATTATTTCTTATTAAACTTCACAATGTAACCATATTAAAACCTCAATCTTTGCCCAAATATCAAGCTGCTGGAACAGCCTGTGAATAAGTACTGGGGTGCCCCAATACATGCAATTAAAAATAGAATGCCCCTCATGGAACTTTCACTCCCTCAGAGTCCCTCCACCATGGAACTCTTCTCCAACAA
This sequence comes from Sphyrna mokarran, assembly GCA_024679065.1. Taxonomy (NCBI): domain Eukaryota; kingdom Metazoa; phylum Chordata; class Chondrichthyes; order Carcharhiniformes; family Carcharhinidae; genus Sphyrna; species Sphyrna mokarran. Next base: position 37,765,609 of record JAGIQG010000023.1, read on the forward strand.
AGTTACCTCCCCATCAAAGCCCTTCAGGCAGAAATTCCCCATAGAGAAACATCCCTGTATCCCCACAAGGAACACCCACCCCAAAAAGCCCCCACAACCCAGAACTTCCTCCAATAGAACATAGAACATTACAGCACAGAACAGGCCCTTCGGCCTTCGATGTTGCGCCGACCAATATAAAAAGCAATGCCCCTCCAAACTAAACCATTCCCTTCTCTTCCATATACTTATCAACTAACCTCTTAAACGCACCAAACTTGGCGCATCTACAACTGCTGCAGGCAGGGCATTCCACTCCCTAACCACCCTTTGGGTAAAGAACCTACCTCTGATATCCGTCCAATAACTATCACCCCTTAATTTAAAGCTGTGTCCCCTCGTGCTAGCTTTCTCCATCCTAGGAAAAAGGCTATCGCTGTCCACCCTATCTAAACCTCTAATCATCTTATATGTTTCAATTAGGTCCCCTCTTAGCCGCCTCCTTTCTAACGAAAACAACCTCAAATCCCTCAGCCTCTCTTCATAAGACCTGCCTTCCATACCAGGCAACATCCTGGTAAACCTCCTCTGTACCCTCTCCAATGTCTCCACATCTTTCTTATAATGCGGGGACCAGAATGTACACAATACTCCAAGTGCGGCCGCACTAGAGTTTTGTACAGTTGCAACATGACGTTGCGGCTCCGAAATTCAATCCCCCTACCAATAAAAGCTAAGACTCCACATGCCTTCTTAACAACCTTCTCGACTTGACTGCCTACTTTCAGGGATCTATGCACATACACACCAAGATCCCTCTGTTCATCAAGACTACTAAGAATCCTACCATTAGCCCTATACTCTACACATTTATGATTTCTTCCAAAGTGCATTACCTCACACTTTTCCACATTAAACTGGAGTACCTTCTGCCACTGCCAGTTTTCCCTTGAGGTCTCCCACATCAGAGTGCTCAGCTGTACTCTCCACAACCTGGCACAGCAGCGGTGAGATCCCCTGAGGGAGCAGAAGGAAATGGGTGAGCAGCTGGTCGCTGCTGAGGAATACGGAGCCCAGGAAGAGGTGGAGGAGGAGGCTAAGGGTGAGGCAGAGGGTGGAAGACAGGCAGTGGCAAGGATCTGGCAAGGCAGGGCAGCAAAAGACTCTCTGACTAGGAGAGCTACAGTCTGAGATCAACAACACACAACAACACAACAACTCACCCCCCCAACCTTTGATTACATTTCCACCCTCCCCCACACACACCCCATGGGTCACATTAACATCACACCAGGAAGATGAACCTGGGTTGGTGATGTTAGCGAGATACTGGTCCAGGGAGCACAATGGTGCCACACAAGTCTGAATCCTACCTATCACTGCACATTGGTGCCTGGGCATAAGCCTTGGTTTGGGTTGGGGACACCACCACCCACTGCAAAGTCCTGGGAGTGGAAGCTGTCATGGGAGCGTGGGTGTTGTCCCAAAGTCTGTTGGTGCTGGGGATGCCATAGCAGGCTGTCCAACACCGTGGGCATGCACAGCACACAATGCTGGTTGTGTTTGTGGCGAGTCAGGGTTCTGGAACTTTCGCTGGGAAATGGGAGTCACAGTCTCAGTGGGTCGAAGGTCCTCTCTGTGCTAAATGATGCTCGGTGCCTCTGTGAACATTCAGGATACAGTCATTCCAGTGGGAGGGGAATCACAGACAGATCAGTCACTGCTGTGTGGCATAATAACGTTATTGGCAATTTTTTTCAGTCCTTATTAATAAGAGGTGTTCTCCAAGGTGGCCTTCACAACACACGACAGCACAGAGTCACTGAGCAGAGACTGATAACCAAGTTCTGCACACATGAGGACAGCCTCAACTGGGATCACGTTGTACTATCTGTAACCTCCATGACCCTAACCCATGTATTCTTTCACCCCTGACCTCTTCGTGACCTACATGACTTTAATTTTACATGCCCTTTAACTAGACCTTGGGTGCCCTCCCAGGATGCACATCAAAGGCGACGCCTTCTGTTACCCATGGCATGTTATGCTCTTGGCGGGTATCCCTTGGAGGTCAGTAACCTGGAGGGCCTTGGCTTGCTTCCTGGTGGCATGAATGTTTGGAGATCTACCCAAGGCCAGAATCACATGGGCTCCAACCCTTCCTCCTCCCTTTGAGTGTAGCTGGGCTCCTGGGTCACTCCATTGGATGGCGGAGCAGCTGGATTGATCTTCAGAAGCCCTGGTGTCACCTGGCCTGACCAGTCCTGGAAGTCCAACAGCCTTCGTCCCATGATGTATGATCCCTCAGTAATGGCCCTCTGAGTCTGGACCACACTCTTGAGGCCATAGACCACAATGATACAGCCAAGCCTTAGACTCAGCCACCCATATGACCATTTTCTGTTCCAGGCTACTACTGCAGACACACCTTTGCCAGGATGACACACAATGTTGGCAGGATCTCCTGTGCCTGAAGGGTGTTGAACTCTTCAGGCGCAGAGAACTGATTCCTGGGCCTGGCCTTTGGCTTGTGGCCAGCTGGCTCCAGCAGATTTCTACGCGCGTGAGCTCTTGGACGTTCCTGCCTCCACCCAATTTACATCACCAGAGAATGATCCTGAAACCTCACTACTAACTTGTTCCACTGAGGTGACAGTCTATGTGCTGGTGTCTTGTGTGATGGAAGCCTGTGTTGATTTACTAGTGCTGGCCTCAGTGTATCCTTGGGACATTCCTCCAAGGTGTCCTCTAAACTGTCATGGCAAGGGCCGAAGTGGGGGGGTTATGGGTAGGGCGGGGTGGGTAGGGGTGGGGTGAGGTGGGGAGGGGATGGCATATGGTTGTGGGGGGGTATGGCAGGCGAAGGGGGGACACTCCTGACAGTCCCGATGCATCTAGAGTGCCTCCTGTAACAAAGGAAACAAGGTTCAATACAAAGGATGGACAAGTGTCTGGGCAGCATCAGCTGACTGAGATATGTTCCATGCATTAAGGTTAGGCAGTTGTCCACTTTGTTGATGCACACTGACCTGGCTATCTCTTACATACACCCTGTCACACCAGGTAGAGATTCAGGGATGGGTCAATCGTAAACACAGGACTACTTGAGGAATGGAGAAACATTTGAGCAGTCACTGTTACCATCAAAAATGTTTTCAAACCTGTGAGCACCGAAGTACTTGACTGACTCGCTAAGGACAGAACAGGTGTCTCTGTGGAAGCAAGTTGTAATGAATTGTTAGAAGAGGTCCCTGTTTTTACAGTTCCTGATAATATCAGTCATGTGGAAATATCTAAAGCCACAGAATTACACCGTTCTACAAGAAACAGAAAAACTCTTCAAAGTCTCAGTTTATAACTTTCCAACGCATGTATATAAATGTTTAATTAAAATTTAGTACTGAGTAAATTAGGTATTAAATATTATATAAAGAAGTTATAAGGGGAGAGATGTGATGATTGGCTGTGATTGCTCCTTTAAGGGCAACACACTAGACTAAGGGCCTGTGTGACTATTTGGGACTCAGAGGGAGGTAATCATCCAGCAGATGGAATCCTCTCTTCAGCTGGAGACATGTAGGGGACTAGGTGCAGCCACATTGGCTGCTGTACAATTCTCCTTATTTTGTGTTTCTAATGGAATCGGTGAAAGTACATCATTACAGTATGATAACCTTTCACCCCCTTGTTAATCAAAAACCTCTCGATATCAACATTAAGGAATCTGCTTCTACTGCCTTCTGAGGAAGTGAATTCCAGAGACACACAGCCCTCTGAGAGAAAATGTTTCACCTTATCTCCATGTGCGTGGAGCCTGAAGAGATTGGAGAGGCACTGAACAAATATTTCTCTTCAGTATTCACGCAGGGAGATGTAAATGTAGTTGTGGAGAACACTGGGATACAGGGTTGCAAACTGGAAAGTATTGAAGTAGTTAAGGAGGATGTGCTAGATATTCTTGAGGGTTTGAAGTTAGATAAGTCCCCTGGGCCGGACGGGATTTACCCTAGGATTCTATGGGAGGCGAGAGAGGCGATTGCAGAGCCTCTGGCTCTGATCTTCAGGTCGTCGTTGGTTACGGGTATAGTGCCGGAAGACTGGAGGATAGCGAATGTGGTCCCATTGTTCAAGAAGGGGAATAGAGACTTTCCGGGGAATTATAGACCAGTGAGTCTTACTTCTGTTGTGGGCAAAGTATTGGAGAGAATTATTAGGGATAGGATTTATAGTTATTAGAGAGAAATGAATTGATTGGGGATAGTCAGCATGGTTTTGTGAAGGGTAGGTCGTGCCTTACTAACCTTATTGAGTTTTTTGAAAAGTGACCAAAGAGGTGGATGGGGGTAAGGCAGTTGATGTGGTATATATGGACTTTAGTAAGGCGTTCGATAAGGTGGCCCATGGAAAGCTTCTGCAGAAAATGCAGATGTATGGGATTGAGGTGATTTAGCTAATTGGATTAGGAATTGGCTAGCAGATAGAAGACAGAGGGTGGTGGTTGATGGAAGATATTCATCATGGAGTTTGGTTACAAGTGGAGTACCTCAGGGATCTGTTTTGGGGCCCCTGCTGTTTGTAATTTTTATAAATGATCTGGATGAGGGTATTGAAGGATGGATTAGTAAATTTGCGGATGAAACCAAAGTCGGAGGAGTGGTAGATAGTGAAGAGGGGTGTTATAGTTTGCAGAGAGACTTGGACAAGTTGCAGAGCTGGGCTGAGAGGTGGCAAATGGAGTTTAATGTGGAGAAGTGTGAGGTAATGCACTTTGGCAGGAATAATAAATGTGTAGAGTATAGGGCTAATGGTAGGATTCTTAATAGTGTTGATGAACAGAGGGATCTTGGTGTATATGTGCATAGATCCCTGAAAGTAGGCAGTCAAGTCAATAAGGTTATTAAGAAGGCATATGGAGTCTTAGCTTTTATTGGTAGGGGGATTGAATTTCGGAGCCGCAACGTCATGTTGCAACTGTACAAAACTCTAGTGCGGCCGCACTTGAGTATTGTGTGCAGTTCTGGTCCCCACATTATAAGAAAGATGTGGAGGCATTGGAGAGGGTACAGAGGAGGTTTACCAGGATGTTGCCTGGTATGGAGGGCAGGTCTTATGAAGAGAGGCTGAAGGATTTGAGGTTGTTTTCGTTAGAAAGAAGGCGGCTAAGAGGAGACTTATTGAAACATATAAGATGATTAGAGGTTTAGATAGGGTGGACAGTGATAGCCTTTTTCCTAGGATGGAGAAAGCTAGCACGAGGGGACATAGCTTTAAATTAAGGGGTGGTAGTTATAGGACAGATGTCAGAGGTAGTTCTTTACCCAGAGGGTGGTAAGGGTATGGAATGCCCTGCCTGCTGCAGTTGTAGATGCGCCAAGTTTGGTGGCGTTTAAGAGGTTAGTAGATAAGTTTATGGATGAAAAGGGGATGGTTTAGGTTAGAGGGTCATTGCTTTTTCTTAATTGGTCGGCGCAACATCGAAGGCCGAAGGGCCTGTTCTGCGCTGTAATGTTCTATGTTCTATCTTAAATGAGTGATCCCTTATTTTTAACAATGATTCCTGGTTCTAGATTCTCGGACAAGAAGAAACATCCACTCCATATCCACCCTATGAGTAACCCTCAGCATGTTTAAAGTCACTTCTTACTCTTAAACACTCTAGTGGAAAGAAACCTCATCTCTTTAACATTATATCATAAGACAACCCACCCATTCCTGGAATTAAGTAAACCATCCCTGAATTGCTTCTGAAGCAATTACATCTTTCCTTAAGTAAGGAGATCAATATTGTACATAATATTCCACACGTGGTCTTTCCAGTGCCCTGTACAACTGAAACATCACTTCCCTACTTTTTTAATCAATTCCCCTCATAATTAATAATAATATTCTATTAACTTTCATATGAACATCGCTCCACAATCACCAGGCAAGACTGTTTCTCTTCCTGTTGGCGAACACTTCAGCAGTCACGGGCATTCAGCCTCTGATCTTCGGGTAAGCGTTCTCCAAGGTGGCCTTCACAACACACAACAGCGCAGAGTCACTAAACAACTGTGCTTGGTTGGGCTTGTAAAATCTCACTTACTGTCCTTTCTGGAGACAGAACACATCTCTTTAACCTGTGCTTAATGCTATCTCCACTCACATTGTCTGCATCTTTGAGCCTTGAGTAGCAGATTAGTTGAAAAGACTTGTATTCTGATCAGTATTCTGTAAACTGTGTGTGTCTTTATATGCCCTTCTCTGATCAGGACCTTCCACACACCTGATGAAGGGGCACCATTTCCAAAAGCTTGTAGGATTACTATTAATAAACTGGTTGTACTTAAACCTGGTGTTGTGGGACTTCTTACAGTGTTTATCCCAGTCCAATGCTGGCATCTCTACATCATAAAATCACCATGCTAGAGGTAACCTTCAGATCTTCCAGGGCTAGAAGGGGCAGTTGAGCCTCATCCAGTACACATGGGGACCCTTCCTCTGCAACCTGCTAGCAACAGATAGACAAATGACCACTGGACTTACCTCCTTGAACCCTCTTGCAGGCAGGGCATCAGGCCAAGGTGCCAGTGCTAAGGGAGCACTACCCTCTGGAATCTTGGCACCTACAATTTTTTTGGAAAACTCACCACACTGTAATATTCTGGGAACCCACTGCACTGAGGCACAGTGGGTAACACTGCTTCATAGTGCCCAGGACCTGGGTTCAATCCCAGCCTTGCATGATAGTGTGGAGTTTGCACATTTCCCTCATGTCAGTGTGGGTTTCCGTGGGTGCTCCGGTTTCCTTTCCCACTACAATAATGTGTGGTTTAGGTTGACTGGCCATGCTGAATTGTCCTTTAGTGTCAGGGAGATTAATAGAATAAATACATGAGATAAGGGGAATAGAGTTTTGTGTGGGATTATTGTTGATACAGGCTCAATGGGTTAGGTGGCCTCTTTCTGCACTGTAGGGATTCTGTGATTCTGGAAACTTACTGCTCTGCACTATTCTGGGAAACCCTTTGCATTACTCTGAAACCCAGAATGGATATTTAGGTCATTTTGTATTCAATCATACTGGGTAGACATTAATCTTGTGCAGTTATGGCTGTGTTTTTGATTAATAAGTCAAAAATAATTAGTTATGGATATGTTTTCCCAGACCTTTTTTAATACTGACAGGTGGACATGGTAGTTAAACTACATTTTTATGTTTTATTTTTTAAGCTAAAGTACTCATTTATTTAACTTGTCTTTTGCTTATCAGAAGTCATTTTTATTCCTGCGTTCAGTGGCCCCTGGGCTACAGGCCAAGATGATGGAATGGTCACTTTGTATGGTCATCAGATGATGAAGTTTGATTGTTGGACATAACACTTTAAAGATGGCAGATGAAGTAACACCACTGAAAGATGGGCAAATGACTTGGATACTCTGAATTTTGTGTGGCTTTGCAATGCCTGTGAGAAGAAATGATAAAAACTGACTTGTTCAGAAAAAGTATATTACCAGACTTCAGAAAGGAGACAGGACTTTGTCTTAAATGGATGCTGCTTTAAGGACTCAGTGGAATAGTCACTGAAGACAGGAGGAGTGACTGAACACAGTGCCCAGCTATAAGGTTACTCAGTGACTTGATAATGTCTGTATCAAGGGATTGGCAAGATGTGGAACAAATTGGGGAGTTGCATTGGAAGGAACCAATTTGGAGTTGTTGTTTGTGCTTTAGATAAATCTGTCTTTCTTCTGATTATATAAACTGTGATCTGCTTTCAACAAAGTAATCTTTCTTTTTACTTATTTATCTCTTTTTATGTTACCAATTATAATTGTCATATCTACATTATTTTATAATGATCTTTTAATATTCAATAAAATTCTTGTTTTAACACATTACTTGCCATAATGTCTCATCCCTGTTATATCCAGAGTGTGGCTCTGAACCGAAGCGAGATTCCAAAAGGACTCTCATACCCGACTCCTTCCATCCCCATCTGTATCAGGAAATTCTCCACCTATTGATTCAGTGGGTGGGAGATAAAACACTGTTCAAGTGTCTGATTATAATAGTTGCAGGTGGATGCCAAGATCTCCCCATATCACACATACTCCAGAATTAGCCTCTCTCACTCTGTGCTCTAAGATACAGACTCTACAGAGTGAATCTCTTCAGTTTGAAGTTTATTTATTAGTGTCACAAGTAGGCTTACATTAATACTGCAGTGAAGTTACTGTGAAAATCCCTTAGTCGCCACACTCCGGCATCTGCTCCCCCCCGCTGGTTTAGTATGACCAATCAACCTAAACATCACGTCTTTCGAACTGTGGGCAGAAACTGGAGTACCTGGAGGAAACCCACACTGACACGAGAGAATATGCAAGCAGTGATCCAAGCTGAGAATCAAACCCAGGTCCCGAGTGCTGTGAGGCAGCAGTGCTAACTGCTGTGCCACCAGTGCCATCTTACTTACTTTTACTTCTTAGGCTATATGAATGAAATCTCTTTTTACTCAAAGCAATTCTTTTTTATCCATTTGTGGGACATGAGTGACACTGTCTGGCAGGCATGTATTGCCCATCCCTCGGTGTCTGAAAGCAGTTGAGAGTCAGCCACGTTGCTGTGGCTCTGGAGTCACATGTTACCCAGACCAGTAAGGACCATTTATTCCCTTCCCTTAAGGACATTAGTTAACCAGATGGGTTTTTCTGACAATCAGCAATGGTTTCATGGTCACCAGTAGATTCTTAATTCCAGATATTTTTCATTGAATTCAAATCCACCATCTGCTGTGGCAGGATTCGATCCCAGGTCCCCAGAATATTAGCTGAGTTTCTGGATTAATTGTCTAGTGATAACACCACCAGCCCATCGCCATCATGAGTGTGACGGGTTACTGAGCTCTCAGTTTCGGTGGGAGCCTAGTAACTGGGGACTGTGGATTCTGTATATATGGGAGATCGAGAGAATGTGCTGACCCTTGATGTGCCTTGTGGAACAGGGATCGTGGCTGAGAGGGTAAGAGATGAAATTGTAATGAAACACCATGGAGATATTGGCATATAGCAGTGTAAACTGCTCTCACCATTTATTGCTCTGTGCAACAGTGAGAAGTTTTTAGAACACCATTTTTTTTATTTACAATCAATGTTGCTATTGTTGGCGTGGAGGAGAAGAAACTGTGAAGTGAGTGAAGATGACAACTTCCCCATGAGCCTGTCAAAATAGCCTGACAAAGACCACAGTATATTCCAGGAAGAAAAAATCCCTTCTGTCTAAAATCTTTCAGTGCCAACTTATTGGAATGAGGCAGGCTGAGAAAGGCTTCCCAAAATTACTCAGAATACAGAAATGTTTGCTTCTCAAATAAAGCTGTCAACAGAATTCCAGCCAATCCTTTAGGATGGTTGTATTTGAATTGAATTCCTTGCCTGTCCCTATTGACCGTGCTTCCTGCTCATTTCCCCATCTGGAAAGGAACATATTAGAGAACCAGGCAGATTGGAGCACACACTCAGAAATAAACTACTTGATTTTCCATCCTTTTAAATGACTGCTCGAACATCATAGCATCGTGGAAGAGTGTCACACAGAGGGAAAACATACAGTGATTGTGGCTGGAGTGTTCCTATGGAAGAACAGTGAATCCCAGTCAATATCCCTACACTCAACTGCAACATTTATGGAAATTAGATCTGACCTACCCGATTTTGAGAAATATTTAAATTATTTCTAAATCCAGGATATGAGTAACAGTGGAAAATATACACTTATTTCGAGCCTGAATTTGCCTACAGGGAATTAGAGCTAATTATGTTAATCATGACTGGTTTCTGTGATCCAGACTGGGTGGGACATTAATGAACTGTCTGGCTTTGGATGACAATTGCGAGTTTCCAGGATCTTATTTTCCTCTTGCCAATTCATAATTTACCCACTGTTAAGAATTCAGGGGCAATTCTCCCATTGCAACCCACTAACTTTATGGTGGGTCAGGTTGGGAGATGCACATTTTGCAGATTCCCCATGAGTGAATACAATCCAGGCACATCTCCCAACCAAAAAAATTAGGGCCACCAGGACTGCGCAGAAAACCAGTGTGGCTGATTTTTGTCTGCATAGTGTGAAAGAAAGGATACTTTTCACTGCATTTTATTACAGGTCACAATAATAAATCAAATCAAATCAAATCAGATGGATCTCAGTTTGCTCGATCTGGAGCTGGCCGTGTTGGTGGCAATAGCAGGGAGGAAGAGGAAGAGGAGGAGGAGGTGGCTCAGGAGGTGGCAGCGTGGAGAGACCACTGCAGGAACAGCCATCACCAGACCTTCAGGAAGGAGGGCAGGAGGCTGATGTTGAGTGCCCAGAGGTGGGTGAGTAGGCTGTCAAGAGTGGGCACAGAAGGCGGAGAGGGCAGAGGTCAAGGAAGTACAGGTCCCGCAATTCCTACAAGGAGATGTGCCATCATTGGCTGTGCCTGTCCAAGACCACGATGTGGCACCTTTGTGAGGTGCCTTCACCTCATGGGGCAGCTGCCACCTGCTCCCTGTGGATGTGAAGGTGATGGCAGCCCTCAATTTCTTTGCCTCTAGGTCATTCCAGGCTCCCCGTGGTGATCCAGCTGGGATATCCCAGGTCTCTGTGCACAGATGTGTGCGGCAGGTCACAGATGCCCCTGTATCCCTGGGCAGGACAGTTCATTAATTTCGATGTGGGCCGTGCACAGCAGGAGGCCCGGGCTCTCGGCTTCACTTCCATCACTGGGATCCCGAATATACAGGGTGCAGTGGATGGGACACACATCACCTTGTGGGATCCCCACGCAGGGCTGCAGGAATTTGTGAACCAGAAGGAGTTTCACTCCCTGAACGTCCAAATTATCTGTGACCATCAGCTGAAGATCATGCAGGTCAATGCACGTTCCCCAGGGAGTGTCTATGACAGCTTTGTGATCTGGCAGTCAGACATCCCTGGGCTCTTTGAAGACCAGCCCAGGGTCCCGGGATGGTCACTGGGTGACAAGGGTTACCCGCTAAGCTCATGGCTGACGGTGCCTGTGCGGAGGCTCGAGACCGAGGCGGAGACTCACTACAACGAGGTCCATGCAGCCACTCGGTCCATCATAGAGCAGTGCCTCGGCCTGTCGAAGATGTGGTTCCGCTGCTTGGACCCCTCTGGGGGGAGGCCTCCAGTCTGACCCCGTGTGTGCTTCACAGATCATCATCATTCACTGCACTCTTCACAACATCATCCAGCAGCGGGGAGACCAGCTGGAGGAGGAGGAGGAGGGGGAGGGAGGAGGACAAGGAGGAGGATGAAGAGAAAGGTGAGTAGGAGGAGGAGACGGAGGAAGTGGAGGAGTACAGGAGGAGGGGAGAAAGGGAGGAGGGGAGGAAGAGGGGAGGAAGAGGAAGAGGAGGAGGAGAAGAATGAGGAGGGGAAAGAGGAGGAGGAGGAGGAGGGGAGGAGGGGGAAAAGTAGGAAGCGGGTGAGGTGGGCATCCTGCCACATGAAGAGCTAGAAATAAGAGGACAGACGGTGATGGCAGGTGGCCGGCAGGGAAGGGCAGTGAGGGAATCCTTGTTTGCAGCAGCTTCACTGAGCTGGTGCTGTGCAGTGAGGGGGCTACAACCAACACACACCCCCAGCCCCCGGAGCAAGTGCAGCTGCTGTTCCCCCTCCAAACCAACCCTGGGCCCTCAAACCGCCACATCACCCTTCCCCAGCCCCTGTCATCCCACCACTCTATCCCCCAGAAACATCCAAACCTGTTAATGTGTCGGGGCTGGCAATGGTTGTGAGTCTTGGTTGAAGGCTGGAGGATAATGAGGACTCGCTGTTGTGCCCACTGGGAACCTGCCCCTGCTGACACTCAAGTCTGACTCTTACCTGTATCCGAATGCACACTGCCACCCTGGGCCACGGAGCTGTAAGGGTTAGGGACACATAGTTTTTGACCAAGGTGTGGGGCGGGTGGTGAGGGTTACTTGCACCAAGAGTCTGGTGGATGCTGGGGAAGGTAGGGCGGGCACTCCGAAACATGTGGCTGAGTCTGCAAGGCTCAACAGACAACAGCTCAATGTTTGGGAGTCAGGAACACTCAACTAACGGTGAGGGGGTGAGGGGGGTGGTGGGACAGAATCAGAGACACGTTAGTCACAGTGTGATGAGCAATTAATAATTTATTGGGCTCTAACATAAATGATTACCAAACGCTGACTGATTTTGTTACAAAGTCACAAAGAGCAACACAGCACGGGAAACAGGCCCTTCGGCCCAACAAGCCCACGCCACCGTCCTAACGTCCTAATGACATATCCTTGTCTTTAGGCTATGCCTATTGTTGAAGATTCCCATATAGGGACCAATATAGGGACAATTTGTTACCCAATCAGCTTAAGAGCACATTTTTGGGATGTGGGAGGAAACCGGAGCACCCGGAGGAAACCCACGCAACCACAGGGAGAACACGCAAACTCCTGCAGACACAGGCCCAAATCCATGTGTCAGCACAGCAACAGCGATAGTCTCTGAGCTGTCATGTTGCCTATCAGATGGTCCAGTTTAAGCATACACAGACGACGTGAAGCACTAGGCAACTCCTGAAGCAACATGCAAGAGCAGCTCTCGCACGACATGCCACATGCATGCCCCTTGTTGGTCAACAAGGTGGACCGAATTGCCTGCGGAAACAAATAAGACTTAATTAAACATGCTAAAAAAAAAGGTGTCCTTCACCTGTGCCATCTAGTGAACTAGAACTTTCTAACTTTGTGCTATTGACTGCTTCTTCTAGGTGCTACCCCAGGATGCACATCGGAGTTAGAGGTGTCCAGCTGTGATGACACCCCATTGCCTGTGATGCCCTTGGTGAACATCCTCTGGATGGCCAGAACCTAGAGGTTACTGTCTGACTTGCGGGTGGCACTGTTTTGAAGCCACTCTATTCATCTCGCTGGCCCTGAGATGCTCCAGTGTGAGGAAGTGGGGAATCAGAAGGTCTCAGGACACCTTCTGGATGGAAGGTCCCATATGGGCTCAAGCCTTTCCCCCTCGCTGGGGAGCCCAGTGGGCTCACTCCATGGGATGCCGGGGTAGATGGATTGAGTTCCAGAAGCTCCACCGTCATCTGGCTCTGCCAGTTCTGAAGGCCTAGATGCGGGCTGGATTTTTGCAGAGTCTGGGAGGCTCTGTGGACCTTTAGAAATAGCGTACAGGATCTAGAAATGAAAGACCATTTCTGACAAATCCCATTTTTTTCAGTAGGGAAAACAGTTGGGCAGTGGGAAAGAGATGGGAAACACAAACTCAGCAAGGCCATTTGAACCTGTGCAGACTTCAAGCTCTATTTTAACTGTTCCAGTGATTTTAACCATAGCCTGGGAGTCACAAATTGATGGAGCAGACATAAACACTCTTGGAAAATGGATAAGGTTGGTTTAAATGTCATGATCTGATTTTTAATCCCTTGTTCTTGAAACTTGAGAAAAGACTGAAATTGCCAAGTGAGTATTGGTAAAGAACATTGTTAGAGTGTTTTGATTGGCAGGGTATCTGGTGTAGGTTGGAAGAAACATTATCTTTGTCCAAACAACTTCAATTGAGTCACTTGCTGACATTTTCCAAAGGCTTTATTATGACGTGATGAATGCAAGTTTCAAGAGTTCAATTACCTCAACAGAGGGTTGTGAGTTCAATTTTCGATTAAAGAAGCATTTCCTGGAGTATCTTTCTTTGATGTGGGGTCTGAATAGACGTTTGCTTGTTTTTATAGGAAATTGAATACTTGAGGAGATTTTAAAACCTCACTTTATGAATGAGACTGCTTCTTTCTGTTATTCTCTTTGATTCAAATGAGAAATGTGTAAACTAACTAAAATGAAGAGGTGATAGCCTTTAGTGGGGAACTGTAACTAAAACAAACAGGTAAAGGAAACTTCAGAAATAATGATGCACCCCCCCCCACTCACCATGGCAACCATCAATCACATTAGTCCTGATAGACACTGCGTGTTCCCTCTCCAAGACTATCTACTGCAAAAGTAGCTATGGCAGAGGTGCAGGCAGTCGGGTTGGACAACCTCTCGACCACCTGCTGTCTGATATTAGATTATTATTACAAAAAATCTCCACGTGACTGCTGAGGTCTGCCATACTGTACACTAGGTAAATACTAAGGAGATGGCATAAGGATATGAGGGACCACGGAGTGGTATAGAATCATAATAGAATCATAGAATCCAACAGTGCAGAAGGAAGCCATTCAGCCCATCATGTCTGCACCGACCACTACCCCACCCAGGCCCCATCCCCTGAACCCCACTCATTTACCCTGCTATTCTTACTGATTACTGTGAGGCAATTTAACACAGCCAATCCACCAGACCTGCACATCTTTGGATTGTGGGAAGAAACCGGAGCACCCAGAGGAAACCCACGCAGACATGTGTTATGAAGACATGTGGTATGATGAGGAATGGGAGTGAGTGGAAGGTACACCCTTCCCTGTGAGTTGGTACACAGGGGCTAGGGGGAGATTGAGGGGACATAGGGAGATAATTGGAGAATAGGTAACCACAGAGCAGCCATGGTCCATCAATGGCCCAGAGGATCGGGACAAGCCTTCTGATCAGCCCACCGTCCCCAACTAGGATCTGCTTCCATGGTCAGTAAGCCCAGTTCTGTCCTGCCCCATGTCTAAAGGGGCCATTTCTTGAAACTTGCGCAAGCATTCATCATGTCATAATAGAGCCTTTGGAAAATATCAGCAAGTGACTCAATTGAAGTTGTTTGGGCCCAAAATGGGTCTACCGAGTTGGGAAATGTTTCAATTTGTGCCACTCACGTCAATGTCAGAAATTCACCCCATACTCATGGTCAGTATTTCAGTGCAGTACTGAGGCAATGCTCCAGTGTCAGAGATGCTGTCATTCAGATGAGATATGATTCCATGTCAATATTCAAAGTAGACTAATGTGGGGAATTCTTCTCATCAACATTTATCCTTCAGCTAATTTATTCTTCAGTTGGTGTCACAATTACTATGTGAAAATTGACTGCCTGCCATGTTCCTACACTGCAAAACTCCTCCACTGACTGTAACGCACCCTGGGAAATCCTGAGTCTGCGAAAGACACAATCCAGAAGTAAACATTTCTTTAATAATAGATGGTGAGATAACATACAAGGCCATTTAGGAATTTCACAGTATGAAATCTTGACTCCTGCAATAAGAATTCACAAGCTAGTTATCGATTAACTATAATCTACTGAATCTGTACTCTGCTATAAAAAATAATAAACGGTGCAGGAAAATCAGCACTTTCTGTTTGACCATGATGTTCCTTTATGTTATTTCACAATTTTACAGCCATTCCAGGATTTATGATGTAAATAAAGTGCTCAGTGGGCATTATTTTATCATTTTCTGTCTCAGTGATTTGAAATTCAGAGAGTTTCAGATCATTTTTTGGCTGTGTTTCGAGGCACCCCCATTACACACTCCGGCTTCAAAATTGTGAACGAGCCTATTGCTCGCTGCAAAAGCCTGTGAGCAGAAGCCTGCAGAGGGATGTAGGCTCTGTTGTTGCACATGCATATTACCAATAGCAGGGGTCTGACAGACAAAGAGAGAACTATCAGGCCCCTGCTGGTGCAGGCAGCGTGAAGCAGTTGCAACTCCCCTAAGGCCCATGGTTGTAGGTGCAGTCCCCGCTGATCCTCCTGTAGCCCAGACTGATTGCAGACCGTCTCCCTCCCCACCAATCTGCCACCAGCCCACTAGCCGTCTCCCCACTGATCACTGCAGACTGGCAGCAGCCCCCGCTCCCTCCCTCCCCTCACTGATCACTCCAGAGTGACAGCAGTCCCCGCCATCTCCCTCCCCCATTACACTCAGTGAACAGAATACCCCGCTCTCCTGTCCCCTCCCCCCAACCCCCCCTCACTGTCTTCAGATTGCAGCAGCACCCGCTCCCTCCCTCCCCTCACTGATCACTCCATAGTGGCCTCCCCACTCCTCCCTCCCCACACTGATCACTCACCAGAGTGACAGCAGCCCCCGCTCCTCCCTCTTCCTCACTGATCACCCAGGAGTGGCAGCAGCCCCCGCTTCCCTCCCTCTCCCCTCATGCTTCCACTCCGAGTGGCAGCAGCCCCCGCTCCTCCCTCTCCCCTCACTGATCACTCCCAGAGTGACAGCAGCCCCCGCTCCCCCCTCGTCCTTCACTATCACTCCAGTGGCAGTAGCCCCCGCTCCCTCCCTCCCATCACTGATCACTCCAGAGTGACGCGCCACCGCTCCCTCCTCTCCCCTCACTGATCACTCCAGAGTGGCAGGCAGCCCCGCTCCTCCTCTCCCCCTTCACTGATCACTCAAGTAACCGCAGCCCCCCGCTCCCTCCCTCCCCCTCACTGATCACTCCAGAGTGGCAGCAGTCCCTGCTCCCTTCCTCCCCTCACTGATCACTCCAGAGTGGCAGCAGCCCCCGCTAACTCCCTCCCCTCAACGATCACTCCAGAGTGACAGCAGCCCCCGCTCCCTCCCTCTCCTCACTGATCACTCCAGGTGACAGCAGCCCCCCTCCCTCCCTCTCCCATCACTGGATGCGTCGTGGCACAGAGTGCCAGAGCCCCCGACTCCCTCCCTCGCGCCCAGCACTATCAATCCAGAGTTGACAGCAGCCCCGCTCCTCCCTCTCCCTCCTGACACCCAGAGGTGACATCAGCCCCCGCTCCCTCCCTCACTCCTCCCATCAATGCTCACTCCGAGTGACGAGCGCCCCCGCTCCCCCCCTCTCCTCCTGATTGCACACTAAGCGCAGTCAGCCCCCACTCACTCCCGCCCTCTCCTCCTGATCACTCGAGTGACGCATGCCCCCGCTCCCTCCCTCTCCTCACTGATCCTCAGAGTGGCGTAGCCCGATCCCTCCCTCTCCTCACTGATCACTCAGAGTGCAGCAGCCCCCGCTTCCTCCCCCCTCTCCTCCTGTCACTTCCAGCGACAGCAGCCCCCGCTCCCCCCCTCTCCTCACTGATCACTCCAGAGCGACAGTAGCCCCCGCTGCTGAAGATTCACAGATCAAAGGGCAGACACACCTAGGCCTCCAGAACTGGCAGAGCCAGATGACGGTGGAGCTTCTGGGGCTCAGTCCAGCTACCCTGGTGTCCCATGGAGTGCCCCTAGTGTCTCTGAGCTCTCCAAGTGAGGAGGAAGGACTTGGGCACCTGCCTTTCACCCAGGAGATCCCAGACATCGTGAGACCTTCTGATTCTCTCCCCTTCCCCACACCGGGGCATCTCACAGCCAGTAAGATGAACAGAGTGGCACCGAAACTGTGCCATCCACAAGTCAGCCAGTGACCTCCATGTCCCGGCCACCCAGGGGACATCTGCCAAGGGCATCACAGGCACCAGGGCCAGCATCACAGCTGGACATCTCCACCTCTGATGTGCATTGTGGGGTAGCAGCTAGAAGAAGCAGTAGACAGCACAAAGTTAGACAGTTGTAATTCACTGAAGGGCACAGGTGAAGATCTGAATTAGTCAGCATTTGGTAATCATTTATGTTAAAAGCACAATAAACTGTTAATTGCTCATCATACTGTGACTAATGTATCTCTGATTCTCTTCCTCCCAATAACAGCTCACTGCTCCCGACTCCTAAACATTGAGCTGTTGTCTGTTGAGCCTTGCAGACTCAGCCGCATGTTTCAGAGTGCTCGCCCTACCTTCCCCAACATCCACCAGACCCTTGATGCAAGTGACCCCTCCCCACCCCTGTCTTTTGGCCAAATAACATGTGTCCCCAACCTTTACAGCTCTGTGGCCCAGGGTGGAGTGTGCATCCGGATACAGGTAGGGGTCAGACTTGAATGTCAGCAGGGGCAGGATCCCAGTGAGCACAACAGCGAGTCCTCATCATCCTCCAGCCTTCAACCAAGACTCACAACCATTGCCAGCCCTGACACATTAACAGGTTTGGATGTTTCTGGGGGATAGGGTGGTGGAATGACAGGGGCTGGGGAAGGGTGATGTGGTGGTTTGAGGGCCTGGGTTTGGTTTGGAGGGGGAACAGCGACTACACTTGCTCCGGAGGTGGGGGTGTGTGTTGGTTGTAGCCCCCTCACTGCACAGCACCAGCTCAGTGAAGCGGCTGCAAACAAGGATTCCCTCACTGCCCTGCCATTGGTGCCCACCCTCTCTCCTCCACTCTTCATATAGCAGACATCCACCTCACCCCCTTGCCACTCTCCTCCTTACCCCTCTTCCTCCTTCTCCTCCTCCCCGTCCTCTTCCTCTTCCTCCACCACCTCCATCTCTCCTCCCCCTCCTCCACTTTCCCCTCCCCTCCTTCTCCTGCCATTCCCCCCTCCCTCCCTTTCTCCTCCTCCTTCCCCCTCCTCCTCCTGTTCCTGCTGGTCTCCCCGCTGCTGGATGATGTTGTGAAGAGTGCAGTGAATGATGATGATCTGTGAAGCACACACAGGGTCAGACTGGAGGCCTCCCCCCAGAGGGGTCCAAGCAGCAGAACCACATCTTCAGCAGGCCGAGGCACCGCTCTATGATGGACCGAGTGGCTGCATGGACCTCGTTGTAGTGAGTCTCCGTCTCGGTCTCGAGCCTCCACACAGGCCCCATCAGCCATGAGCTTAGCGGGTAACCCTTGTCACCCAGTGACCATCCCGGGACCCTGGGCTGGTCTTCAAAGAGCCCAGGGATGGCCAATTGCCCGTTCACAAAGCTGTCATAGACACTCCCTGGGTGATGTGCATCGACCTGCATGATCTTCAGCTGATGGTCACAGATCATTTGGACGTTCAGGAGTGAAACTCCTTCTGGTTCATAAATTCCTGCAGCCCTGCGTGGGGATCCCACAAGGTGATGTGTGTCCCATCCACTGCACCCTGTACATTCGGGATCCCAGTGATGGAAGTGAAGCCGAGAGCCCGGGCCTCCTGCTGTGCACGGCCCACATCGAAATTAATAAACTGCCCTGCCCAGGGATACAGGGGCATCTGTGACCTGCCGCACACATCTGTGCACAGAGACCTGGGAGATCCCAGCTGGATCACCACGGGGAGGCTGGAATGACCCAGAGGCAAAGAAATTGAGGGCTGCCATCACCTTCACATCCACAGGGAGCGGGTGGCCCCTCCCCCACCTTAAGCCATGTCTATGTGTACAACTGCAGCATCCGTTACAGGCATGTGATGCTGGTCTGTGTCACAGGGCAGGGACAGACTGCAAAGCAGATGTGTTCCCAGTGACAGCAGATTCCGTGCAGTCCCTGTCTGACCCTCTGCTCCCCGGCCTGGAGCAGCAGCTGCTTCATCTGGTTAGGCCTCAGTCAGCACATGGTGCACTCCTCCCCCACCCTGGGATACCGGCACTCAGTCGAGTCCCTAATCACCACCCTCAGAAAGACACTGCCACTGTAAAGTGCTGTGGGGGGTGTCGGAGGGGGGAGGGATGGGGTAAGCAGAATCAGGAGGCCTCAAGGTTGCCTCCTCCAGTGCACTTCAGCGCTGTCCGGTTGTTAGGGCCCCTCTACAGTATCCACCAAGATTTGTAAATGGGAAATGCTTCCACTCCCTGAACGGTGCGATAACCATCATGCACGTCTGCACCAGACATCCAGGCAGCTTCATAGTCAGAAGCTCGGAAACATTCAAGGAGGAGCCCAGGCTGTGATTGTGAGGAGCATGTGGCTGGGGGCGTTGGGGGGCCTTTGATTGTGGGGAGCACGTGGCTAGGGGAATGGGGTGAACGGACAGTGATATTTGGAGCAAGCAGCTTTCCTTAACCTCTATATGTGGTCCTTTCCATCTCCAACCACCGCCCTGCCCCCTGCCTCCTATAGGGTGACGAGATTGCTTTTTCTATGCAGCTAATTGATCTAGCATGTGGGAGAAGGGAGCTCCTGAGCGACATGGGTTACCTGCTTCAAACATAGTTGATAATGCCTTTGCAGAGGTCTGGCTCTGAGGCAGAGACCCACTATAATGAGGCCCATGTAGTCACTCGCACGATAGTGGAGTGGGGTCCCCAATATATGATGTCAGTGCCTAGAACGCTCTGGCAGGAGCCTCTAAAACAACCCCCTGATCTCTTCCCCCATTGTGGTTTTTGCTGTGCCTTGCACAATCTGGCTCTAAGGGACCTCTTGAAGGAGGAGGAGGATGACATGGAGGCTGACCATCTGGGTGGTGCTGGAGAGGATGACCAGTAGGAGAAGAAGGAAGAAAAGGAGGAGGAAGAGAGGAAGAGCTAACTGAGGAACACCAGCCAGTGCTCGAGGGCTGGCAGCACACATGAGGCATGCAAGGGCTGCAAGGGAAACCCTGATCACCAGATGGTTCAGTCGCTAGGTGAATGTGGATTCCATTCTCACCCTCACTCCACTCAAATTCCTTCTATATCCAACAACATTGTCACACCAGAATAGCAGAGTACTGGGTCTGGGTACACTGTGCTTGTGTGTTTTTTGGCAGGCAGGAGAGTGATGACAACTCACTAAACACCATTATGATGATGTCCTTATGCAAACTAGTCTGATTCCTACCTGAGCTCTGCATGCATGCTGGCAGCTGGGCCCACATCAGTGTAGTGGGTAAGGGATCTGAAACGCCCATACAGGGCCCTGGGGCAGCTGGCAATTGCTTGTGGAGTCTGGGGAAACAATGCCTTACTTTTTTCAGTGACACAGTATTGAGGGGCCTCCCCAACTAGCACCAACATGAAGCATCCCTCAGGCAATCATCAATGGAAGAAGATACATAATCGAGACAAATTAGTTGCAGGTAGGTGATGAAAAAACATTTAATTACAATAAAGGTGTTTAAATAAGGTGTTGTAACATAAAATCTTGTGAACAGAAAATGTTAAGGTGCTTAAATATCTTTCTAACTAATATAGCCCTTCACCCATACCATCTTAGTATAGGTACAATTTCCTAACCTTATGTGGGTTATCGCTACATCTCAATGACTCGCCAGAATGTGCATCGGAGATGGAGAGGGCCAGCTGCCTACCTCACCCCATTACCTGTTATGCATGTGGTGGGCGTCCTCTGGTGGCTCTGAACCTTGAGGCCTTGGCCTGCTTCCAGGTGTCTGGGATGTTTCCATGGCACTCTCTTCATCCCACTGCCCCTGAGATGGCCCAGTGGCAGGAAGTGGGGGGGGAATGAAATCAGAAGGTGTAGCCACAGACTCAATCTCCTAGCCGGAAGGCCCCAGCATGTCCTTGAGCTCTTACTCCTCTCTTGGGGTTCTTGTGGGTCCTTGGGTCACTCCATGGGACGGATTGCATCTGCAATGATATCCAGAAGCTCTGGTGTCATCTGGCACTGCCAATTTTGGAGGACCACCTGTATCTTATCCACGGCAGTCGAGTTCTCTGCAATGGCTACTTGAGTCAGGGGCCATCTGTCAATGGCCACAGCAAGTGCCCTCTGAGACGGGCCATGCTCAGCAACCCCTCAGCCATGACTCTCTACAACTGGGCCATGTTCTCAAGGGCTGTTGCCGTAGCCCACTGGGTCTCAGCTCTTTGCTGCTAAAGGTCCTCCCCAGGCAGTGAATTCCAGGCACCCACTACCCATGTAATTAAACGTGCCTCGTACATCTCCTTTAAACCTTGCCCTTTGCACCTGAAACTCATGTCCTCGAGGAATTGCCTCAAAGTGATTGAAGAAAGGACAGACGCTCATGTCTGCATGGGCATTCTCTCCTTCTCTAGAGAGTTGTTGTTCTCAGTCCTCAAAGTGTGAGGACTCAGAGGTTTGATTCACCACTACCTTGTTTTCACTCTCTCATGGGCGTTGGGCTCGGTCTTCCCCTGTGGAGACAGAAGGAGCCATGAAAGAAATGATGGCGTGATTCCTGCAGAGTATCAGGTCACCCTTAAAGGGCAAGCACACGGGGTATATTGGGGGAAAAGGAAGGAGGTGCTTGGGGTCAGGAGCTGGAAGCATGCGGGGTGCTGAGGATAGGAGGATCGGGGGGAGATATGGGACAAGATGCAAACAGGGGTTCAACACTCACCCTTACTACATGGATGACATCATTGACTATTTTCCAGCCCTGAAACTAAGATGATTGACTTCCAACAACGACAACCATCTTTCTTTTTGCCAGGTTTGGTTCCAACCAGCTGAGAACCTCCCCCTGATTCCCATTGATTCCAGTTTTGCTGGAGTTCCTTGATGCTAGACTTGGTCAAATGCTGCCTTAATCTCAAAGGCAGTCATCCTCACCTCACCTCTGACATTCAGCCCTTTTGTTCATGTTTGAATCAAGGCTGAAATTAGTTAAGGAACTGAGTGTCTCTGGTGGAAAATGCTGCAAATGTTCAGCCGTTCTGGCAGCATTTGTGGATGGAGAGAAGCAGAGTTAATGGCAGAATCTTCTGGCTCTGTGGTGATGCTGTAAAATGTAAGTTGCCTTCAGGGAAAGTGGAAAATGCCATTGACGGCAGGGGGCCACAAAACCCCCCCCAATATTTCAGGCTAATGAACTATCGGGAGATATTCCATTAGGGAATGAAGCATGTTGATGAAGTCTGAGCATCTGGTATAAAAGATCAGAAATTCAGTGAGGTGTGTTAGCATAAATGTCACCAACTTGGCTACCTGAGAAAACAAACGTGCAACAGATCAGTGCTGACTCATGATTTCAGCTTCCAAGTCCAGAGTGATTGAATTTTTCCAATATCTTTAATAAGATAAAAGGCTCTTTGTGCTTCTTACAATTGCTGACTTGTGTAGCTGCCGCAGTGAGGACAAAGAATGTTCATTGTAGGAAACAGGATAATTGGTAATGGCGTCATACTCCCAAATGAACCCTCACCAACACCTTTCACACCTTCCCGTATACAAAATGCCAAGGCTTTTATCATCAATTGGATGAGGTGCTGTAGGTTTATGACAGACTGTTCTGAGTCAGTTCAGTCTCCTGGTCTATGAGTTGAACATTTCAAAGAGAACAAAGAACAAAACAGCACGGGAAACAGACCCTTCGGCCCAACGAGCCCGCGCTGCCTCCCCGATGTTCCCACCTCTACCCATGATCCCTGTCCATGTTTATAGATCTATGGATTAAAAAACAAATTTGAGACAATTTAGGGAGAATTTGTTCTGCCAAATAGCCTAAGAGCACATCTTTGGGATGTGGGAGGAAACTGGAGCACCAGGAGAAAACCCACGCAAGCACGGGGAGAATGTTCAAACTCCCACAGACACAGGCCCAAATCCATGTATCTGCACAGCACAGCGATAGTCACTGAGCTGTCGTGTTGCCCATCAAATGGTCCAGGTCAAGCGTACACTAACGACGTGGAGTACTAGGATACTCTCGAAAAAAAAATCTAAGAGCAGCCCTCTCACGACCCATCGTGTGTATGCCCCTTGTTAGCCAACAAGGTGGACCAAAGCACCTGTAGGATAAAAACAAGTACATCAATATCATCACCTATTCACACACTTCCCAGGGACTCCCAAGGCTCATGATCCCTATTTTAAATCAGTTTTCTATACCCCTCCATTCCCATTGTGTTCATGTGTCCATCTAAGTATTTCTTAAATAATTCCAGAGTACCTGCCTCCACCACTTTACTTGGCCGTGCATTCCATACCCCCACCACCCTCTAGCATCCAAATTATACCTTACCTCCACCTCACCCTAAGCCCGTTACTCCATCGTGCTATTCGAGTCCATCCTAGGGAAAAGCTTAGCCCTGTTTACTCTATCTATACCTCTCATAATCTTGTACATCTCTATTAGATCTCCTCTAAGTCTACATCTTTCTAAGGAAAGCAGTCCCAATTTGCCTAACCTCTCCTCGTAACTCAGACCTTCCATACCAGGCAGCATCCTGGTAAACCTCCTCTGCACTCTCTCCAGAGTCTCCACATCCTTCCGGTAGTAAGGCAACCAGAACTGGACGCAGTGCTCCAAATGAGATCTAACCAACGTTTTATACAACTGCACCATTAAAGGCAGCTCTTGTACTCTATACCCCTTCCTATAAAGGCTAGCATACCATATGCTTTCTTCACAACCTTCTCCACCTGCTCTGCCACCTTCAAAGACTTGTGCACCTGCACCCCCAGGTCCCTCTGCGTTTCTATACTCTTAATAGGTCTACCCTTTATCATATACCTCCCCGCTACATTCTTTCTCCCGAAATGCATCACCTCACATTTATCAGGATTGAATTCCGTTTGCCATCTATCTGCCGAAGCTACCAGTCTATCTATGTCCTGCTGCATCGCCTGACAATGCTCCTCACTATCCACAAGTCCAGCAATCTTTGTATCGTCTGCAAACTTGCTGATCACTCCACTTACTCCCTCTTCCAAGTCTTTTATATATATTACAAATAGAAGAGGTCCCAGTACCGAGCCCTGCAGCACACCACTAGTGACCGACCTCTAGCTAGAAAAACACCCTTCCACTATTACTCTCTGTCACCTATTACCAAGCCAGTTACTTATCCATCTAGCTACCTGTCCTTGTATCCCATGAGCCTTGACTTTCTCAACTAACCTCCCATGAGGGACTTTGTCAAACGCCTTACTAAAATCCATATAGACGACATCAACGGCTCGCCCTTCGTCCACCGTTTTCGTCACCTCCTCAAAAAATTTTACCAGATTTGTAAGGCATGACCTCCCCTTAACAAATCCATGCTGCGTATCCCTAATCAGATCGCAACGCTCTAAGTACCTATACATCCTATCTCTAAGAATCCCCTCCAACAGCTTCCCTACCACTGACTTCAAATTCACCGGCCTATAATTCTCAGGGTTTCAGGGTTATCCCTACTACCCTTTTTAAACAACAGTACAACATTAGCTATTCTCCAGTCCTCTGGGACCTCATCTGATGGTCACCAGGCAAAACAGTTCCCTTCCTGTGAGCGAACACTTCAGCAGTTATGGGCATTCGGCCTCTGACCTGCGGGTAAGTGTTCTTCAAGGGGGCCTTCGTGACACACGACAGCGCAGAGTCGCTGAGCAGAGACTGATAGCCAAGTTCCGCACACATGAGGATGGCCTTAATAGGGATCTTGGCTTCATGACACACTATCTGTAACCCCCGTAACTTGCCTGGGTTAGCAAAAAACCTCACTTACTGTGCTGTCTGGAGAAAATACACAATTCTCTAACCAATGCTCAGGATTCTCTTCACACACATTGTTAGCCACTTTAACACTTGAATAGCAGGTTAGATGTAAGGATTCGCATTCTAATCAGCAATCTGTAACTGTCTGTGCTGATGTGTGCCATTGCAGACCAGAACACTGCATTTGCCTGACGAAGACACAGTGTCGAAAGCTTGCAGATTTACTATCAAATAAATTGATTGGATTGAAAATTGGTGTTGCTGAATTCTTACTGAGTTCTTACCTCACCTGTGTCCAAGGAAGAGACAAAGATTTGTGTCAAAGGCCCAGCAATTTCACCTCACACCTTCCTAAGCAGCCTGGGATAAATGCCATTAGGCCCTGGAGATTTATCAGTTTTAATGTTACCTAGAAGCTCAAACACTTCCTCCCTCGGTATGGATATTTCCCTCAACTGGTCCACAGCTCCCTCAGAGACAGGAGCTGTCAACAAGCCCCTCTCCTTCGTGAATACCGACGCAAAGTATTCATTCAGAATCTCTGCCATTCCCTCGGGCTAACTGCCCAGTGCTCACACCCTTCCAGGACCAATGAGTTCTTATAATTTTTACCAGCCGCTGGATGTTGTAGCTGGGGTGGGGGAATGTGTACCATAACAGTGGGCGGCCACCTGGGGACTGAGCCCAAGTCTTCATGTCTCCCTTTGGATTAGACTTAAATCAATGAAATCAGTGACAATGTTGTACCAGATATAATGTGACCAATGGTAACAAACTGTAAGGGTCAGCTGATCTAGTAAACCATAGAACCAATTACAGAATGATGTGATGGTCAGCTGACCAGCTGAATCAGTACAAAGAAAAACCTGTTGGGAATTGTGGCAAGTTTGGAATTGCCCAGGGTGAGGTATTAGGTTTGAAGTAATGAAGTTTATTTATTAAACCCTTTCTTTGATTTATAAGTTGGAGTAAGTTTTGTTATTTTTTACTGCCTGCATCTATAGTTGATTGCTCCTCATAATAGCTCAAAGTATGTGCATGTGAGGTACAAAATGCCTCCTGCATTCCTGCATCTTGTTCAGATGCTCCAAATTCATACCCAAGTGCCACTACTCTCAAAGAGTGAGCTCGCACTGTCTGGTTACTGTGTTATATTATAATGACCTTGCTATTTGTTCCTACCACTTTCCTGGGCCTTTTCTACTTTTTTTGCCCTCTCTTTTATAGTTGATCCTATCCCCTTTCTTAAAGTATACTCCTTATGCAATGCCAAATCCATTCTGAAACCTCAGCCTTAAGAAAGGCTTTTCTGCCTGCATGCATAGTGTTTAAATGTACAGAAAACATGAAGCTAATGCTTGTCTCTTTTAGTGCCAGGGGATGATCTATTAATACTGACAGCAACTATGGATTCCTCCCATATACCAACTGGTATGGACCAAAGCCCCTCTGCCATTTTAGTCGTGAGGTATAGATGGGAAATAAATTGGACACTGGCTCAATGGAAGAATGATGTAGAGATGCCGGCGTTGGACTGGGGTAAACACAGTAAGAAGTCTGACAACATCAGTTTTAAATCCAACTGATTTATTTGATAGTAAACTCGCAAGCTTTTGGCTTTATGGCCTTTGTCAGGTGAATGAGGTGACCAGAACAATGGACTTCTCAATGGAAGAAGCCAGAGAGTGGTTGTGGAAGATTGCTTCTCTGAGTGGAGGCCTCTGACTAGGTAGAGTACCAGAGGGATCAGTGTGGGATCCATTGTTGTTTATTGTCTATATCAATGATCTGGATGATAATGTGGTAAATTGGATCAGCAAATTTGCTGATGATACAAAGATTGTAGGTGGAGTGGACAGTGAGGAAGGTTTTCAAAGCTTGCAGAGGAACTTGGACAAACTAGAAAAATGGGCTGAAAAATAGCAAATGGAATTTAACGCAGACAAGTGTGAGGTATTGTATCTTGGAAGAACAAACAAAGTAGAACGTACAGGCTAAATGGTAGGATTCTGAAGAGTATAGTTAAACAGAGGGATCTGGGAATACAGGTACAGAATTCCCTAAAAGTGATGTCACAGGTGGATAAGGTCGTGAAGAGTGCTTTTGGTACACTGGCCTTTATAAATCAAAGTATCGAGTATAAAAGTTGGAGTGTCATGGTAAGGTTATATAAGGCATTGGTGGAGCCAAATGTAGAGTATTGTGTAGAGTTTTGGTTACCTAGTTACAGGAAGGACATAAATAAGATTGAAGGAGTACAGAGAAGGTTCACAAGGATGTTGCCGGGACTTGACAAGCTGAGTTACAGAGAGAGATTGAATAGATTAGGACTTTATTCCCTGGAGCGTAGAAGAATGAGGGGAGATTTGATAGAGGTGTATAAGATTTTGATGGATGTAGATAGAGTGAATGCAAACAGGCTTTTTCCATTGAGGCTAGAGGAGAAAAAAACCAGAGGGCAAGTTTAAGGATGAAAAGAGAAAAGTTTAAA
Organism: Sphyrna mokarran; assembly: GCA_024679065.1. Taxonomy (NCBI): domain Eukaryota; kingdom Metazoa; phylum Chordata; class Chondrichthyes; order Carcharhiniformes; family Carcharhinidae; genus Sphyrna; species Sphyrna mokarran. The sequence continues at coordinate 37,793,189 of JAGIQG010000023.1, forward strand.
GGGAATATTAGTGGGAGGAGCTTCTTCACACAGAGTGGTGGGAGTGTGGAATGAGCGGCTGGGTAAAGTGGTAAATGCGGAGTCACTTTTAACATTTAAGAAAAATTTGGATGGGTTCATGGATGAGAGGGGTGTGGAGGATATAGTCCAAGCGCAGGTCAGTAGGACTAGGCAAAAAATGGTTCGGCACAGACAATAAGGGCCAAAAGACCAATTTCTGAGCTGTAATTTTCTATGATTCTACTTGTAAAAAACTTTTCATGTGCTGTGCCCATGCTAATGCAACTTGCAAATTACAGCCCAGTTGATCTGCCAGTCTTATGCAATATGTCATTTACAACTGTATGATTCCTTTCAGAGGCCATTGCTGAATAGGATCTCTGTTGCAGTCTACATTACAATATTTAAATTGTTATCATCCTTCTGAATGTGTTCAACTCATAGACCAGGAGACAGAACTGACTCAGAACAGTCTGTCATAAACCTACAGCATCTCATCCAATTGATGATAAAAGCCTTGGCATTTTGTATACGGGAAGGTGTGAAAGGTGTTGGTGAGGGTTCATTTGGGAGTATGACGCCATTACCAATTATCCTGTTTCCTACAATGAACATTCTTTGTCCTCACTGCGGCAGCTACACAAGTCAGCAATTGTAAGAAGCACAAAGAGCCTTTTATCTTATTAAAGATATTGGAAAAATTCAATCACTCTGGACTTGGAAGCTGAAATCATGAGTCAGCACTGATCTGTTGCACGTTTGTTTTCTCAGGTAGCCAAGTTGGTGACATTTATGCTAACACACCTCACTGAATTTCTGATCTTTTATACCAGATGCTCAGACTTCATCAACATGCTTCATTCCCTAATGGAATATCTCCCGATAGTTCATTAGCCTGAAACATTGGGGGGGATTTTGTGGCCCCCTGCCGTCAATGGCATTTTCCACTTTCCCTGAAGGCAACTTACATTTTACAGCATCACCACAGGGCCAGAAGATTCTGCCATTAACTCTGCTTCTCTCCATCCACAAATGCTGCCAGAACGGCTGAACATTTGCAGCATTTTCCACCAGAGACACTCAGTTCCTTAACTAATTTCAGCCTTGATTCAAACATGAACAAAAGGGCTGAATGTCAGAGGTGAGGTGAGGATGACTGCCTTTGAGATTAAGGCAGCATTTGACCAAGTCTAGCATCAAGGAACTCCAGCAAAACTGGAATCAATGGGAATCAGGGGGAGGTTCTCAGCTGGTTGGAACCAAACCTGGCAAAAAGGAAGATGGTTGTCGTTGTTGGAAGTCAATCATCTTAGTTTCAGGACGTTATTGCAGGAATTTCTCAACGTAGTGCCCAGGCCCAAACATCTTCAGCTGCTTCATCAACAATCTTCATAAGGTCAGAAGTGAGGGTATTAGCTGATGACTGCACGATGTTCAGCACCATTCATCACTCATCAGATACTGTAACCATCTAGTTGTGTGGGAAATACACTATAAGAAGACTGTATCAGTTTATCACTCAGGAAGTGTTTACCTAGGTGCTCTTACTTTACAAGACAGATGAAGGACAGCGGTTTGAACTTATCTTTATTAAAAAGAGTTTACAAGTTAAAGTAGCAATGCTTACACAACAAATTAAGTTAACTTTTCCCCAAACTAGGTTGATTACCTGAAAAACAGACACTACCCATTCTGGTGAAGTCAATTAAGTGTTGGTTTCAATTCACTGAACTCGCATTGACAGATGAACTCAAGGTTTTCTTGGGACAAAGGTGGATCTCATTCCAACTGACCCATTTTCCCCTCCCAACCCCCAATCAGAGAGCCATCTGACCCGCTTCCCTTACCCTACCAGAGAGCCATCTGACCTGCCTCCATCCCCCAACCAGAGAGCCATCTGACTCACCTCCTAGAACCACCGCTGTGAGACAGAGAGCTGCCTGAAGCTCTGAACTTACTTCCTCAAAAGCTGGAGGGCTGAATCTTGTCAGGCAAATGCGCTGGTAAAAGGGGAAATGCCTGTAAAGTTGGTTGCGCAGTCCATTAAGTCAATTTAAATGCATGCAAATGTATTTAAATTGAAGTTACGCCTGTTTTGGGCACAGTGCCGACAGTGGCCATTTTAGGCCCTTGGATAAAGAGGAAACATATGCAGAGATGTTCGCTGATCACACTACTCGTGTCCGACTTTACCAAGATTTTGTGCCCTAAATAGGGCACAACTTGTTGGTGAAATTTGGCTCAAAATGTACAATTTCATGTCAGGCCTAATTGCTTAGGCTTTGGCCACTGGTCACAGTCTGGGTGGAATTTAACGGTCTCGCATGTCCTGGAAAGGACTTTCCATGGTCTGCCTCTTGCTGTTCTGATTACTGTGATTGGTGGAAGATAAAGTTCCATTCTTTATATCTATAAACAGCAGGCCTGGACAATATTCAGGCTTTGATTGACAAGGGGCAAATAACATTCATGCCACACAAGTTCCAGACAGTGGCCATCTCCAACAAGAGAGAATTTTCCCTTGTTATTCAATGTAATACTAAGACTGAACACCTCATTATTGTAAGAAGTCTCACAACACCAAGTTAAAGTCCAACAGGTTTATTTGGTAGCACAAGTGTACAAGTGCTACCAAATAAATGTATTGGACTTTAACTTGGTGTTGTGAGACTTCTTACTGTGCTTACCAACGCCGGAATCTTTACATCAGCTTATTATCAACATCCTGGGGATTATCATGGATCAGAAAATGAGCTGGACTGGTCATATAAATACTGTGGCTACAAGAGTCAACCTGAAATTGGAAATTCTGTGGCAAGTAACTCACCTTTTGACTCCTCTGTCCAGCATCTACAAAGTTCAAGTCAGGTGTATGATGGAAAACTTTTCCTTTGCCCAGATGAGTGCAGCTTTACACCACACTGGGCAAAGCAGATATTTGAATGGCATCCGATCACTTCCACATTCTCCACCATCAGGTACATTGCCAGCAGTGTGTACCATGCAACATGTGTAGTCAGACACTGGAAAGGTATGGAAAAGGCAGGATAATTGTGGTGGATGATTTTAACTTCCCCTAATTGACTAGGATTCCTTTCCAACCAGGGACTTGGATGTAGACTAATTTGTTAAATGTGTCCAGGAGGCCTTTTACAGTATGTTAACAATCCAACCAGCGATGGGCTATACAAAACTTTGTCTTGGGGAATGAGGCAGGCCAGGTTATTGATGTTTCAGTGGGGCAGCATTTTTAGTGACCATAGTTCTATAAGATTTCAGATAGCCATGGATCAGGAACCTTGGGTGAGGTGCTTATTTGGACAAGGGCCAAATATGTCTGGATTAGACAAGAATTGGGCAATGTGAATTGGGAGTGGCTGTTTAAGGGCAAACCCATGTCTGGCATGTGGGAGGCTTTTAAAAGCCAGTTGATTGAAGTGCAGGTTAGGCATGTTCTTGTAAAAATGAAGGATAATAATGACAGGATTTAGGAATCATGGATGACAAGAGAAATTGTAAACTTAGTCAAATCTGAGTACCCCTTTTATGGTGGCACAGTGGCACAATGGTTAGCACTGCTGGCTCACAGCACCAGGGACCCGGGTTCAATTCTGGCCTTGGATGACTGTCTGTGTGGAGTTTGTACATTCTCCATGTATCTGCATGGGTTTCCTCCCACATTCCAAAGATTAAGTTGATTGGCTATGCTAAATTGCCCCTTAATGTCAGGAAGATTAGCAGAGTTAATACGCAGGGTTATGGGGATTGGGCCTGGGTGAGAATGTTGTTGGTGCAGACTCAATGGGTTGAATGACGTCCTTCTGCACTGCAGGGATTCTATGATTCAACGAAAAGGAAAAAGGAAGCATATGATAGGTCTAGGCAACTAAAAACTGACAAAATCCCAGAGGAATATAATGAAAGTAGGAACTTAAATGAGGCTTTTTACGCATATATTAGGGGCAAAAGGGTAGCAAGAGGAAGAATAGGCCCACTCAAGGACAATGAACAGAAGTTATATGTTGAGCCACAGGAAGTGGGTGAGATCCTTAATGAATACTTTGTATTGCTATTAATGAGTACTTTGTATCAAAAGTGTTAGGTCACATAAATTGCATTAAGGTAGACAAGTCCAGTTGGGATCTATTCCAGGTTACTACAGGAGGCAAGGGAAGAAATAACTGAGGCCTTAACAGATATCTTCACATCCTATTTGACCACAGGCGAGGTTCCAGAGGAATGTTGTTCCCTTGCTTAAGAAAGGAAACAGGGATAATCCAGTAAATTATAGACTGCTGAGTCGGACATCAGTAGTGGGAAGCTTTTGGAGAAGATACTGAGGAACAGGATATGTGTACATTTGGAAGAAAATGGACCAGTTAATGACAGGTGGAAGGTTTTGTATGGGAAAATCATGATGAGTCCACTTTCCTTCTTTCCACAACTTTTAATTCCCAAACTTTCGACCTCGGCCTCAAAAATGTTCAAGGTCTCAGCCTTCACAGCTTCCTGGAGTATTCCAAAGATTCACCACTTTGAGAGAAAAAACTCTTCCTCAAATCGTTCTGAAACGAGTACCTTCTTATTCTGTGACAATGTCTTCTGGTCCTATATATGCTATGAGTGAAAACATCCTCCCAACAATTAACCTGCCTAACCCCCAAAGAATCTCATATGTTTCAATGATATGTCTCCAGGGATCCATCCCTCATTACAGACAATAAGGCATGGCAGACAGAAGGCTGCCTCACCTCTGCTGTGGATCCTGTCAGGCACTAAGATGCAGAGGTAGGTTTAGAAAGGTTAAAAAAAAAGTTTAATTGCACCAAGTGGGCACTAGTGTTGTTAGGTAATTTTAGATAGCGAGCACTTATGTTGGAATTGAACTATCTTGGTCAATACTTCAACAGCAGGAGCAGGGATAGTTTTCTATAAACCCCGTCCCGATATGTAAACCCATAATTTGAAAGAGGAACCCCAGCACACCCACCACCCGTTGGAAGGCTTTTTTTATTCATTCATGGGACATGGACTGGCTGGCCAACATTGATTGTCCACCCTAGTTACCATTGAGAAGATGGTGATGAGGTGCCTTCTTGAAATGTTGCAGTCCATGTTTTGTGGGTTAATCCACAATGCTGTTAGGGAGTAAATTCCAGGATTTTGATCCAGTGACAGTGAAGGAACGGCGATATTTCCAAATCAGGATGGTGAGTGGCTTGGAGGGGAACTTGCAAGTGGTGGTCCCATGTATCTGCTGCCCTTGTCCTTCTAGTTGGAAGTGGTTGTGTGTTTGGAAAGTGCTGTCTAAGGATTTTCGGTAAATTTCTGCAGCGTATCTTGTAGATGGTACACACTACTGCTACTGAGCATCTCTGGTGGAGGGAGTGCAGCAGCAGAGGAGATAGTTGCAGCAAAACCTGCAGGATTTGCCTCATGGCCTCCACAGCTGGTGAGTCCTCTGCCCATTTCTGGTCGAATACCAGCTGCATTAGGATGGTGCTTTTAAGTAGCTTTCTTGACCTGGACTTAACCAGAGGGAAGTGGGAAGAGTGGGTTCCTCACCCTGCACATTCTTGCCTGATCACACTCCATACTGTTCCCCATACCCTTCCCTCATTTCCCCATCTCTGAACTAGCCTCCAGTGGAATAACATAGATTACTGGTCTTTGCAGTTAGATGGGTTTTTGGGGTACTGTGGGACAGGGCTGATGGAATTATAGAATTGTATAGAACAAGAGAGACCCCTCAGCTATCGAGTCTGCAATGACACATCAGGAACACCTGAACTCCCACTTAATCCCAGCATTTGGCACATAGCCCTGAATGTTATGATGTACAAGTATTCATCCAAATACTTCTTAAAGATGTGAGGCAACCCATCTCTATCACCCTTCCAGGCAGCGCATTCCAGGCTGTCACACCCTCTGGGTGAAAAGATTTTTCCTCACAAGCCCCTTACATCTTCTGCTCCTCACCTTCAGCCTACATCCCTACATTGCAGACATCTCAAAAAAGGAACAGCTGCTCCTTATCCCCTCTGCCCATGTCCCTCATAATCTTATATACCTTGATCAGTTTGTCCTCTCAATCTTCTCTGCTCCAACAAAAACAACCCAAGCTATCCAACCTCTCTTCTTAAATGTTCCACCTCAGGCAGCATTGTGGTGAATCTCCTCTTCACCTCCTCCAGTGCATTCACATCCTTCCAATAATGTGGTGACCAGAACTGCACACAGTCCTCCAGCTGTGGCCTCACTAAAGTTCTATACAATTCTAAAATAGTTTCCCTGCTTTTGTAATTGATGCCTTGATTGATAAAGACAAGTGTGCATGTGCCTTTTTTACCATCCTACTAACATGCCCTTCACCTTCAGAGATCTGTGGACAAGCATATAAATATCCCTTTGTTCCTTCCTAACGTCTTACCATTTATTGATTACTGCTTTGTCAAATTACTCCTTCCAAAGCGTATTACTTCACTTTTCAGGATTAAATTCCATCTGCCACTTATCTACTTAATTGATCATTCCATCTATACCTTCTTGTAGCCTAAGACACTCTACCTTACTGTTAACCACCTGTCTAATCTTTGTGTCATCCTCAAACTTACTAATCCTATCCCCCATGTAGTCATCTATGTCATTTATATAAATGACGAATAATAGGAAGCCCAGCACAGATCCATGTCGTACGCCACTGGACACCGTTTCCGACCATTAAAGCAGTCTTCTGTCATCACCTCTGTCTCCTACAATTGAGCCAATTTTGAATCAGTGAAGTGAGATCTGTAACTAACATCACCAACTTCAGAAGAAGTGGGGAAGGAAACTTCATACTGCTGAGCAACCATTCTTGGAAACTGTTGTGCGAGGCTGCCAAGGTTCAAAGGACAAATTACCAGTAAGGAATGTGTTGGCCAACAGTAAGTGTAAAGTCCTGCAGGTATATATTGTGATTCCGGAGCCAAATGTCTACACTAAAAGTTTTGAATTCAGCAAGTCTATAGTTCTGGTCTAAATATGAATACAATTTGTGATAGTCAATTGTTCAGTTAGAAGATGCTATCAATTGGAAATAGCAATAAATTCATAATAAGTCAGGCATTTCTTTATGAATAATCCTGATCTGAGGTAAGGTAATTTGTCATTCAATCCGTCAGGTGTGGCACAAAGGTTTTCTTTGAACAATGTTGTGGGAATGGCTTAGAGTTAGTGTGTGGGATGAGCTATCTGTTTCTCTGTCCCTGACTCTGACTCGCATATAACTGCTCGTACTCTCTGCTCCTATACCTGTTATAAAGTCCTGTCACCATTTTGCAACTGCACTGAAGGCACTGAAAATTTTAACAAAGCTCCTTTATTGGCATTTTTGGATTTTATTCCATCATTCCTGGTAAGAGATATTTAGAAGAACGTGAGGTTTTGCTGATAATTTTGCTTTGATAATTAATGCTTTTGGCAGTTTATTGTTAACCTTTTCTTTTAAAGGACGCTTTCTTCTCTGAAGTGGTCAACTGCCGCTTTTCTTCTGCTTGGAAATGTCCAACTCTGGTGGTCCTGTGGCTCAGTTTACTGTGTGGGATTATGTGGTGTTCGTGGTCATGCTTCTCCTTTCTGCATCCATTGGAATCTATCATGCAATTAAAGCCAGAGGCCAACAATCCAACGATCAGTTTCTTTTGGGGGGAAGGCAGATGAGGGCAGTGCCCGTGGCCATATCCCTTACTGCCAGTTTTATGTCTGCAGTCACAGTGATCGGGACTCCAGCAGAGGTTTATCGCTATGGGGCCATCTTCTTGATCTTCTGCATTAGCTATGCTATAGTGGCCACCGTCAGTGCAGAAATCTTCCTGCCTATATTCTACAGTCTCAACATCACCAGTATTTACGAGGTAAGGATGAAAATGTCATTTGCAAATCTTTCTGAACAGATTTTGCTTATCTAACATTTAGATGAGCAAGGGATCCTTCAACTGTATATTAGGAAGACTGAAATCTTTGACCCTCACCATGAATTCCATTCCTTATCCACTGACTCCATCCTTTTCCCTCGTAACTGTATAAGGTTGAATTTGACCATCCATAATTTTGACATCCTATTTGACCCTGAGTTCATCTCTGATTGCATAATCCTTTCTATTTCCAGTTATTATCTCCTCTGTAATATTGTCCCTCTCCACTGCCACCTTAACTCATTGGTTGATGAACCCTCATCCAGGCCTTTGGTTATCTCTAGTGATCTCCTTGTCAGTTTCCTATTTTGCATCCTTCATAAACTTGAGGTTTTCCAAAACTCTGTCATCCATATCTTAACTCATACCAAGTCCCATTCACCCATCATCCTCATGCTTGCTGACCTGCATCTGTTTCCAATACTGCAACTCCTCAATTTCACAAATTCTCATAATTGTTTTCCAATTCTTCCATGACATCACACTTCCCTATCTCTGGAATACACTTCAATATAATAATCAGCCATAATCTCCATACCCTCCAGTTCTGTTTTTCTGCGCATCTTGATTTTGAACAGTTCATTGTTAGTGGCAGTGCTTTCAGTTATTTGGACGCTCACCTTGGATTTTCTCCCTAAACCTAAGTATTCTCTCCTTTTTTATGACAGTGTTTAAATCTACCTGTTTGACCAAGAATTTGGAAACCTGTCCTAATATCACTTTAAACTTGTGCTAAATTCTTGTCTGATTATGGTCCCTATGCTGCGCCTTAGTACATCTAGTTACATCACAGGTGATATATAAACACAAACAGGAACCCTTATATTTTGAAAGAACAGTCCCTTCCAGGATCTCAGGTTTCCAAAGTCCAATTTGCAGCTTATGTAATAGAACATAGAACATAGAACATTGTTGTAACATAAACTTGGTAGCCAAATTGTGCACAGTAAGTTCCCACAAATACCAGTGGCACAGAAGATCAAATAATTAAAGCTTTGATTGGGTAGTTAGAGAGAAACTATTTGCTTTGGTTGGGGAGTCCAGAACAAAGCAGCAAAAATTACTATTAGTACCTGACTGTTTACTGGTGATGTCAGAAAGAACAATATCTGGTGGAAATGTGGAACTTCCTCCTTTAAAAGTTAAATATTTCAGAACTAGGATTGATAGACTTTTGTCAGGTGTAGGTATTAAGGATTATGGAGCCAAGGTGAGTAGATAGAGTTAAGATACAGGTCAGCTATGACCTAGTTGAATGATAATCTTGGTTTAAGGGATAGTGGGGGTTATTTTTTGATGTCACTTCACCTGGTGCAGATTGCACTGATCCCGTAAAATAGTGTGAGGCCTAAAAATTGGTTCTGCGCCTGTCGCCAAACAATTTGCAATCATCCCAGTCCCTTTCTTCTGGCACAAATTGGATTGCACTCAGAAAGGGCTATGAGGCCAATTTAGAATTGGATTTAAATATGCCTAGCCCGTTTGACACCGGATTCTCCCAGCTCCCGGAATCTTCGAAACTTCAGGTGTAGTGTGAGACTGGCAAGAATCAGTACTGGTCTCCACCCGTGATGGTCACTCTCAGCTAATCCTGGGTGGTCAGGGGCACGGGCGGGCAGTGCCCACATGACAGGGCCCATCTCGCACACTGGCAGTGAACAAAGAACAAAGAACAACACAGCATGGGAAACAGACCCTTTGGACCAACGAGCCCACGCCGTCATTTTAACAGTGTGAGTTCCCTCTTCCTCCCATGACTCTTAGCATGCTTATAGAAATCCACATTGGAAACCAAACTGGGGAGAAACAAAAGTTTTGACTCGAGGGATGACTTTCAATAGATCGCAGCCCTCCACACACTCTGGCAGTATCCACTGGAATTGCTAATTGGGAACTGCCAGTGGGCAAGGGGCAGTGTTAATGGGTTGGGGCCTGAGTGGGGATGAGGTCATCAGTGGAGGCTATGTCAGGGAAGGCTATGCAGGAAGAATATGTAGGGAGTTTGTGCAGGGTGAGTCATGCAGTGTTGAAGCATGAAATGGGGCACAATGGGAGGGGCATGTTGAGGCTCATGATGGGAGGGAAACACATCAGAGAGGCCTTGATGCCACCAGCCCATGTCATGGAGGGGATGGGGGAACCATGTCACCAACAAGGGCGGGGTCCTGATGGAGAGATGGTCTCCCACGGCACTCTGAGATTGGGGGTATCCTTGCGGAATGATGCTCTGGCCTTCTGCAGCTGGTGTGTTTAACACATTCCTCCCCACAACCTCCCGTACCAGCGCACAACTCTCGAAAGTGGCTGAGTGTGAGGGCATTGTACTCTGCAATATGATTCAACAGGCATTGCTCCAGTTTCTCACCATTATATTACTTAGCTTTTTGGGGTGAAAATTCCATCCTGTCATCTTGTTCCTGTTCTAATAGCTGTTTTAATAATGTTGGTTAAGGGTTAAATATTGGCCACACCAGTGATGAACTCCTCTGATTTTCTTCAAAACAGCATCATGGGGTTTTTTGCATTCAGCAGAGAGGGCAACTAAGGTTTCAATTTAACATCTCATTTAATAAAAAGCATCTCCAACACTGCAGCAATACCATGGCACTGCACTAAAACATTAATCTAAATATAGTACTCAAGTCTCTGAAGTGGAACATTCTCATGCAGAGGTAAGAAAACATGAAGGAACCATGACACCGCCTGTTGTTTCAAAAGATTGTGAGCCACTGTTTTTTCAACCTGAGTCTGTGCTGAGTCACTGATCTCAGTTGGGATATGATTTGGCTTGTTGCCTCTTACCTGTATGTTGTCTGGCTCAATAAGGTTTCACTTACCTTTGGAATGATTTGGAGATGTCAGTATTTAGTTTTTCTTAAAGTATTTATTAATGCTATTTATATTGACAACCTCCTGGTCAGTACATTGTTCTCTGGACAAAGAGTGCTCTGTTTTGCTCCTTTGGAGCCTCTTGGTTATCAGACCCATGCTTACATCATCATCACATGGACTGGGGTAAACATAGTAAGAAGTCTCACAACGCCAGGTTAGAGTCCAACAGGTTTATTTGGTAGCAAAAGCCATTAGCTTTCAGAGTGCTGCTCCTTTGTCAGATAAGTGGGAGTTTTGTTCACAACAGGGTATATAAAGACACAAACTCAATTTACAAAATAATGGTTGGAATGCGAGTCTTTACAAGTAATTAAGTCTTAAAGGTACAGACAATATGATTGGAGAGAGGGTTAAGCACAGCGTAAAGAGATGTGTATTGCCTCCAGACAAGACAATTAGTGAGATTTTGCAAGCCCAGGCAAGTTGTGTGCGTTACAGATAGTGTGACATGAACCCAAATTGAGGCCATCCTCATACATGCGGAACTTGGCTTTCAGTGTCAGCTCAGTAACTCTGTGTTGTCGTGTGTCGTGAGGGTTGCTTTGGAGAATGCTTACCCGAAAATCAGAGGCCAAACACCCGTGACTGCTGAAGTGTTCGCCAACAGGAAGAGAACTTTCTTGCCTGGTGATTGTCAAGCAGCATTCATACATCCGTTGTCGTAGCATCTGCATGGTCTCCCCAATGTACCATAGCTTCAGACATCTTTTCCTGCAGTACATCAGGTAGACAATGTTGGCCGAATTGCAAGAGCATATACTATGTATCTAGTGGATGATGTTCTCATGTGAGATGATGGCATCCTTGTCGATGATCTGGCACGTCTTGCAGAGGTTGTTGTGGTAGGGTTGTGTGGTGTCATGGTCACTGTTCTCCCGAAGGCTGGGTAGTTTGCTGCGGACAGTGGTCTCTTTGAGGTTGTGTACTTGTTTTCAGGCAAGAAGTGGGGGCCTCCACTGACATTGTCTGTATCTGTAAGACTTGATTACCTGTAAAGACTCGCATTCTAACCATTGTTTTGTAAAGTGAGTTTGTGTCTTTAGGCCCTGTTTGTGAACAGAACTCCCACTTACCTGATTAAGGAACAGTGCCCATAAAGCTGCTGGCTTTTGCTACCAACTAAACCTGTTGGACTTTAACCTGGTGTTGTGAGACTTTTTATTGTATATCATCATCAACATGATACTATCACCTCACTGCAGGTTAGTGGTGAGGTGAAAAGCAAATTACTGCAGATACTAGATTCTGAAACCAAGAAAGAAAATGCTGGAAAATCTCATTAGGTCTGGCAGCATCTGTAAGGAGAGAAAAGTGCTAATGTTTCGAGTCAAAGCTTTGACAAATGTCATCATTTCTTGAAACGTCAGCTCTTTTCTCTCCTTACCGATGCTGCCAGACCTGCTGCGATTTTCCAGCATTTTCTCTTTTGGTTAATGGTGAGGCTTTTGAGTCACTGTCTGGTATGCACAACACAGTCACTGATGTAGAGCGGGTGGAGGGAGGAATGTCTGTGGCCTTGAGCATGCGGAGGTCTGCCAGAGGCAAGAATTCAGCTGGTCCTAAGCTAGGTGCATGGCCACTGGGATTACGTGATTGAAGATGCAGCAGCAGAGTACAGGAGGGGCCATCAGCAACACTGCAGGAGATGTGAGGCTGTGGAGAGGAGTTCCACAGACTGCCAGTGCAGGAGATATTGCAGGCATTGCATGTACCTTGGCCAACACTGCAAGGGTGGCGTGGAGTCCCCAGTAGAAAGTCTGACTTAAGAAATGGTGGCTATGGGTGGCAGAGTCCAAGACATGGCCACATCAAAGTGTGCCATGGCTGAGATATAGTGGGCCATGGCCGAGACAGCAGATCACTGAGAGGCTCTAGAAATTGGCCCAATTTCAGTGACCACTTGCTGTGAGCATTGAGAACATGGCCTGACTCAGAGGACCATTGCTGAGAGATCTCACACCATAGGGTAAACACAGTTGGGTGTCCAGGACGGGAGGATTAGGTGACACCAGGGCTTCTGGAGCTCAGTCCAGTTGCTTCAACATTCCATGGAATGACATAAGGGCCCACTGTCACCCCGAGGGAGGAGAAAGGCTGATGTGTGTGCCAGGGCCTTCTACCTTGGAGGCTCCAGCCTTCCAAATCCCCCCTTCCTGACACAAGTGTAATTCATGGACAGCAGGATGAATTGGATGGCTTGGAGATGTCCGTGACACCAGCAATTCATATGAGGCTCTTGAGAACACAGCCCTTGAAAGACGTCCACCAAGGACATCACAGGCCATGGAGTGCAGAACACAGCTGACCACCTCCACCTCCGATATACATTCTGGAGAAACACCTCAATGTAGCAGTAGGCTATGTTGGATTAACAAGCAGTGGAGTTACCAAGAAGACACATGAAGTTCTGCACTAGTTAGGTTTAGGAAAATAGACACTGTTTATAATTACACACACATTTTATTGCACTGTTAAGTATCAGCACTTCATGTTATTGCGCTATTAGTTTCACCAATAAATATTATTGCACCCTCAGCTAATCTGTCTATGATTTACCTTCCACAGGGATAATAGCATGCACAGGGGCTCTGAGCATCAGTCTGCATGGGAGAGACCCTTCAGCCCACCAAATATGTGATCCCCATTTCTCAACACCTGTGGCAGACCTCTGATTGGCATTGGACCCAAAGTTTTCAGTAGGCCCTGTAGGCCCACTGTGCCACACAACTTGCATGGCAACCCCAGCATCTGTCAGACTCTGGGAATGCCCTCTCCAAACCAGCCCACAACCAGGGCTTTGAACTGGACAATTGAGAGCATGACCCACACTCAAACGTGGGCCCAGGTGCCAGTGTGTGGCACCAGGGCTGCGTCACAATATGTCACACAATGGGCCTGGATTGGTTGTGTTAGCGAGTTACTGGTCCGAGTAAGTCATCACCACCATCCTGCCTGGACCAGTACCTCACTAACATGACAAACCCAGGTCCATCATCCTGGTGTGATGTCAATGGGACCTATGGCAGTGAGGAGAATAAAGGTTAAGGGGGGTTGCAGGGGTTGAGAGGGGTTGCAGGGGTTGAAGGGGCTTGCCAAGATTGAGGGGGGTTGTAGGCTCCATGGGTGAGGATAGGAGATGGTAGATCACACATCCCCTAGCCATTGGACCTTGTGGCAATGAGGGCTTCCTTTCTGCCCAGCCAAACCCTTCCATCACCTGGTTCCTCCTTGGCCTCCTCCATCTCTATGTCCTCATGGGTACCTTCCTCCTCAGGCGCATCCACCAATTTGCCCTCTTCCTTGTTCTCCAGGAATCCTCCCTGTCAGATTGTGGAGCAGACAGCAGCCTATGGTGATGCAGGAAATCCTGAGGAGGCTGTACCGGAGGGTTCAGGCAGAGGAACTGCATCTTCAACAGTCTGATGCACTGCTCATATCCGTTTTAAATAAGCAATTCCTTATACTTAAAATTGAGTCATGGATCTTGATTCTGTGGAAGGAGAAACATTCACTTCATATTCACCCTGCCAATAACACTCAGCGGTTAAATGTTTCACTCAATTCACCTTTTATTTGCAAAACTTTAGTGGATACAAACCTAACCTGTCTAAATTTCCTCAGAAGACAATCCACTCATTTCTGATATTAGCTCGGTAAACATTCTCTAAACTGATTCCAATGTATCTACATGTTTCCTTTGATAAGGAGACTGACAATGTACACAATGCTTTAGATATGGTCTCTCTAATGCCCTACACTACTGAAGTGTAACTGCCCTATCTTTGTAATCAATTCATGGACACCAATATTGGTCTGATCCTCAGAGCTCTGTATTTTCTCACATTTAGATAACTTCTCTTTCATTCTTCCGGCCAAAATAGACAATTCCACATTTTTCCATGTTACTCCATTTGCCAGATTTGTGCACACTTACTTAACCTACCTATTGTCCCTTTGTCACCTCCTTATGCCCTCATCACAATTTACTTTCCTATTTATATTTGTCATCAGCAAATTTAGCAACCATACGCTCATTCCCTTCATCCAAGGCATTTATTTAGTTGTATAAAGTTGAGGACCCAGCACTGATCCCCCTGTGGCACAACACTTGTCACATCCTGCCAACTCTGTTTCCTTTGTGATGGTACATGTGCAATCAATATAAATATATGTATTATTGTTTCTTCCTGTTTAAGGAAAATGTTTAAAAATCATTTCTTTTTCTGCTGGCAATCAGAGTGGCTGGAGAACATTTAGCCCAGATGCTGGAAGAGCAGGATAATTACTCATTTTAGCCATGTAGTGTTTACATGGGAGACAGCAAATGGATTTTTGTTTATAAATGCAGATTTCTCCCAGGATTTTGATTCAGGGAATGAAATGGAAGTTTAGGTAGACAGGGTTATGTGAAGATGTGATTACTTGGAGGTGCTAGGCTTGTAGGAGAGATACAGCTTTTCAGTTCTGTCTGGGATTTGTCTGAAGATAGAGGTTTTCTCCAAGTTGCTCTTTCTCCACAACATCTCACCAAAAGCTTCAAGATTATTCACACTCATTATAGCAAGTATATTTATTATTGCTAATTGTGTTTAAAGTGACTTTTGAGTCTGTAAGAGGAATTTTGCTCATTTGGAACTGAAACAGTAATAACTTGGAAATTAAAGTAGTTTCTTATCATTCTTAAATATTATTCAATCATTAATAGTTAATCTGCTTCATTTGTTAAAGTTACAGTTAGGTTATTAAGTAAATTCTGTTTTACTATAAAAGATCACCAATTTGTCAGTGGAATCACTCGTGGAGTGAAAAATCCTATCCCTACATTTATACCAAAATAGAAAAGTTGTTGTGGTCAAGACTGCTTTATAATATACCTTGGGGTTCAGGTCCAGAATCCTAACACCTGTTAACCAGCCAATCTTTCAATCTGTGCCAATATGTTATCTACCCCCGACCCCACTATAAACTGATACAGCATCTTATCAAATGTCTTCTGGAAGTCTAAGTACAGTACATCCACCATTTTATCTACAGAACATAACACTTCTTCAAAGAACTCCAGTAAACTGGTTAAACATGATTTCTCTTTTACAAATCAGTGTTGAATTGGACTGATTGCCTCGAAATTTTCCGAGTGCCCTGCTATAACATCTGATGTAACAAGTTCTGATATGTTCCCTTAGACAAATGTTAGAGTGACTGGCTCTAATTTCTTGATTTCTCTCTTCCTTTTTGCATAAAAAAGTTCTATCTGCTTTCTTCTAATCTGATAGTGTCTTCCCCAAATCTGGGGAATTTTGGAAAATTAAAACCATTGCATCAATATCTCATTGGTTACTTCTTTCAAGACATTAGAATGAAGTCCATCCAGAACCAGCGATCTGTCAGCACACAGATATTTGCTTATACCACTTTCCTAGTGACTGTAATTTTCCTGATTTCCTCTCTTCCACTTCTTGATTTACACTATTTCTGGGATGTTACTTGAAGATTGATACAAAATATCAGTTTATCTGCCACAGACCTATTTTCAATTACTAATTCCCGAGACACACCTTCTATAAGACCAATGCTCAATTTGTTAACTATTTTCTTATTTTATTATCTATAGAATCCCTTACTAATCATCTTTATATAATTAGCTAACTTTCTTTTGTACTCTAGATTTTCCGCTCATCATCTTTCTGTCATTCTTTGTTTTTTTTATATTCTGCTCAATCTTCTAACCTGCCCACTCATCTTTGCACAAATCTATGTATTTTCTTTAAGTTTAATATTGTGTTTAACTTCTTTAGTTAACCATGGAGATGGGTCCTTCCCTTTGGATTTTTCTTTTTTGCTGGAATGTATTTATTTTGTGTGTTCTGAAACATCCTCAATAACTATGAAGATAGATTTTTCCTCTGAAGTCAAACAAGTGCATTCCTTGCCTTTTCCAAGATTGGATAGAAATAGTGATGATAGTAAAAGTTTAGTTTGTTCTTGTCTATTGATTGCACTGTGAGGCATATCAAAATGAGTTTTCCTGTGGATGTTGAAATTTCCTGCTCCAATATTCATTATTGTGCATGTTCTCTGCATTTGGTAATGCCCAAATGATCATCATGGCATTTTTAGAGAAGTTCTTCTTGCAAGATACTTGGGATTATTAGCCTGTCACGGAAGACTATAAGATCACTGACGATTGTCAAATGCTTTTGCCGTTCATGGTATTGTCATAATACCTGTTTGTTTGGGAAGTATTCAGTTCAACCACCTTGGCAATGTGTTCTGATCTGATTGCATTCTGTGTCCTTCACCTGGCTTCTCTGCTTTCTCTAAGTTTGTTTGTGGAGGTTATTAGGGTACTTGTTATCAATGAGAAGCATGCTTTTTACCTCAGAGATGAGCATCAGTCTTGTCCTGTAGCCTGGTTAAGTGTAGCTCCAGGCAGTGTGCTGGCGCTTGTCTAACTTTCCCCTGACGTACTGTTATTGAGTTGTGAGTCTTAGCCAAAAATGTTATATCCTTGGCAGCATCTTTGCGTTTTCCTTGCCATTCAGGAGGGTGATCAGAGGCCTATTGTCCATCTTAATCCTGAATAGTAAATGTTTTATGTGATCCAAAATATTTTTGCAGGCCTAAGTCATCATGAGTCCTTGCTTTATAACCTATGCACAATTTTTTCAGACTCTTTTAATCATCTAGGGGCAAAATAAACTGATTTTTCCTGCCACCTTCCTGGATCCTGAATGTGAATTCCATTGATGAGACATCAACTGCCACTATTAATGATAGTTCGGGGTCAAAGCTACAGAAAGCATTCTTTCTGGTTGTACCACAGCTTGGTATGGCTCTTGTTCTGCCCAAGGCCGCAAGGAAGTATAAAAGTTGTGAACGTAGCCCAATCTATCACGCAAACCAGCCTCCCATCCATTGACTCTGTTTATGCTTGCTACTGCTCTGGCAAAGCAGCCAGCATAATTAAAGACCTCACACACTCCAGACATTCTCTTTTCCATCTTCTTCCATCAGGAAAAAAAATACAAAAGTCTGAGGTCACGTATCAACAGACTCAAGAACAGCTTCTTTCCTGTTGCTGTTCGACTTTTGAATGGACTTATGTTGCATTAAGTTGATCTTCCTCTACACCCTAGTTATGACTGTAAAATTACATTCTGCATTCTCTCATTTCCTTCTCGATGAATGGAATGTTTTGTCTGTATAGCGCACAAGAAACAATACTTTTCACTGTATGTTAATACATGTGACAATAATAAATCAAATCAAATTCAAATTCAAAATGTGCAATTTAATCCAAAGACACAAGCAACTCTTTAATCCTGGCAAAGGCCTTCTTTTGCTTAACCCTTTAGTACCACTGCTGACCTCTTTACATCAACTCTTTTGAAAGTTTATAGATGACAGTCAAATTTAGTATTAATTTTCTCAACTGCTTGATCATGCTTAAACCACCACCCCTTAACATGCAATGACGTTACCATCACTGAATCTCCCACTATCAGTATCCTTGAGCTTACCATTGACCAGCAACTCAACTCGACTCATTACATAAACACAATAGCTACAAGAGCAGGCCAAAGCCTAGCAATACTGCAACGTGTATCTCATCTCCTGACTCCCCAAAGCCTCTGTCCACCATCTACAAGGCATAAGTCAGGACTGTGATAGAATATTCTCTACTTGCCTGGATGAAGCTTGACATCATCCAGGACAAAGCCCACTTGAATGTTATTCCAATCCACAAATATCTACTTCTTCCACCATCAACACCCAATAGCAGCTGTATGTACTATCTACAAGATGCATTGCAGCAATTCACCAAATATTCTTACACCTTCCAAATCCACCACCATCTGTCCATCTAGAAGGACAGCAGATATATGGAACACCACAAACTGCAAGTTCCCCTCCAAACCACTCACCATCCTGACTTGGAAATATACCACCATTCCTTCACAGTCACTGGGTCAAAACTCTAGAATTCCCTCCCTAATGGCATTGTGGGTCAACGCATGGCATTTCAAAAAGGCAGCTCACCACCACCTTTTCTAGTGCAACTAGGGATGGACAATAAATGCTGGCCAGCCAGTGATGCTCATGTCCCATGAATGAATAAAAAAGATCTGTATGTCACTAACAAACTGAAGCTGTGGAAAGTCTTTAATCACTTTGGTCTTTCAAAGATCTATTGTTTTAGTGAATAATTTGATCTAAAAATTTGATAGTGGCTTTCCCAAACTTGCACTTTCCATTTAGAGTAGAGCCTGTTTGTTCAAGCACTTTTCAAACCTCCCAATCTCTACGATTGTTCCCATTTTTGTTTCCCATGTGGCAAATAATTTCTTCTTTGCCGTCAAGCATGTAAGGACATAATGCATTGAAAGGTTTCTTGTGCAGAGGATATGCCAAAGTGAAGGTGATTGATGCAAAAGCAACCATAAACAGTGGTAAATATTGTTAACAGCCTTGATTCTTGGTCAAGGAAAATCTGCCAAAAACCTACTGTTGGCATCCAGCTTTGTAAAAATAATTCTTTTGACAACTTGGCCAGGCTGTCATCAACGGGAAATGTTTGAAAGATGGGATTCTCTGACCACACTTGTCTCAAAACTGGAGCATTCCACCCGAGTCAATGGATCTTTGCATGACATCTATGTCTCAGTATCCATCAAACTCCTCCCCACTCTATCCCCTCACCTACATATCATAATCCTAGGAACAATTCCCTCATGTCTTTTGCTGCAGTCTTCTGCTATCAGAAAGGCTCTTCCTCCGCACTGTTCTGTGATAATACATTAGACAGCCAGAAACTAATGTTTTTTTGATTTGGTTTATTATTGTCACGTATATTGGGATACAGTAAAAAGTATTGGTTTTTTTGTGCTCCGTACAGGCAAAACATACCATTCATAAAGTACATTGGAGAGAAGGAAAAGAGAGGGTGCAGAATACACTGTTGCAAATGGGTGAAGAGAAAGATTAATTTAATATATAACTGGACTATTCAAAAGTCTGATGGCAGCAGGGAAGAAGCTGTTCTTGAGTCGCTTTATATATAATCTCAGATTTTTGTATCATTTTCCTGATAGAAGAAAGTGGAAGAGAGTATGTCAGGGGTGCATGGGGTCCTTGATTATGCTGCCTGTTTTGCCAAGACAGTTGGAAGTGTAGACAGACTCAATGGGCAGGAGACCGGTTTAAGTGATGGACTGGGCTACATTTACATTTTTTATAGTTTCTTATGGCCTTGGTCAGAGCATATACCAAGTTGTGATACATCTAGATAGGATGCTTTCTATGGTGCATCTGTAAAAATTGGTAAGAATCATAGTGGACATGCTGAATTTCCTTAGCCTTCTGAAGAAGTAGAAGCTTTGGTGAGCTTTCTTCACTATAGCATCAGTGTAAAGGGTCCAGGACAGATTGTTGGTGATCTCAACACCTGGAAAATTGAAGCTGTTGACCATCTTTACTTCATCACTGTAGATAAATGTAGCATATCCTCCAATATGTTTCCTGAAGTCGATGACTGTCTCTTTTATCTTGTTAATATTGCGGGAGAGATTATTGTTGATGCAGCAATTCATTAGATTCTCTGTCTCATTCCTGTACTCCATCTCATCATTGTTTGAGATGTAACCCACTACAGTGGTGTTGAAAGCAAACTTGAAAATGGGCTTGTCCCACTGAGGGGAAATAAGGAATTTTGAACAAGAAAGAGAACAATTCAACCTATAATACCTGTCTTTCCTGGTATATTGATGAGTACTGTAGAATAATTCATAGAATTCATAGAATCCCTACAATGCAGAAGGAGGCCATTCAACCCATCAAGCTTACACCAACATCAATCCCACCCAGGCCCTAACCCCATAACCCCATCCTTCTAATCCCCCTGACACTAAGGGACAATATAGCCTGGCCAATCAACTTAATTCACACATTTTGGACTGTGGAAGGAAACAGAGCACCTGGAGGAAACCCATGCAGACACAAGGAGAACATACAAACCCACACAGTTACCTGAGGCCAGAATTGAATCTGGGTCGTTAGTTTTATGATGAGGCAGCAATGCTAACCATGGTCACCATGCCCTGTTTATGCATATATTATACATACACACACAACACAATAACCCTGTTCAAATCCAATCTAACCTTCAGAGCAATAAAACCATCAAGGCAAGTCACTTCATGCAACCCATTGTGATTAATCATTGTCCTGCCCTATCTCCTCACTGAGTGACATTTAATAAAAACAGGTTAAAGAAGATGAATAGAGAATGGACTAATATAAACTGATAGATGTAGCAATATTGATAACTATTTATGTGGAACAAAGGGTGAATTATTTAGTATCAACAAAGACTTTGTTAGTCAGCACTTTAAATAGGGAAGTACAACAGTCAGACGAACTTGTCAGCACTTGTTGTTTCTGTACTCAGGTGAGTAATGACCACTTGGATGAGAGACAAATGAGTTCTGAGTTCTTGTTTAACTGCATTCCATTGAAGGTTACGTTCATCAGTGAGGACAGGCAAGATTATGTGGAAATTGAGAGGAGGGAATGTTGAAACTGAACTCTAATCAACTTAAGTCCCTGTTTATTCAGGAATTCCATCATGCCAATATGCCAGTAAAGAGCATTAACTTTACCCTGATATTAAAATAGACACAATTCACAACTTCACAGAATTCATGACTATGATTTAGCACTTTTTCTATGCAGTGAAAATTTCAGGGTTTTTCAGTGAGTGTATCAAACAAAATTGAACACAATTTAGGAAGAGCTATAAGGAGCTATAAGGTAAAAGGAACAGGTTTTCACAAGCAATGCAAAGGAGAAAGAGGTGAAGGTGTAGGGAATTTTTGCCATCCCCCCAACCTTATGACCCTTTTGCCCCTCCTCATGGACCCACCTGAAAGTCTACAACTCAACTCCCTTACACACACTCCTCCTTCCCCCCACTCCCTCACAATTTCCCCCCCATCCCTCATACTCTCCCATTCTCACAATCCCACTCACCTCACTTGCCTGGGGTCTCCCAAGGCAGCCTGCCTCACTCCTTGTGGCTTTCACTTCTCCCCTTCACCTTGGGGTCGGTGGAGGTCCTTGGCAGTGAGGATAAGTATCTTCCCCAACAATGGGGAACAAACATGATGGCTTCCCTGGTGTGATCGGAAGCAATAGAAACCCCTGGCTGGTCAGGAACTGGGCTAGGCAGTGCCAGACTGACACCTTGGTAATGCCCACTGGGCACAGGGCAGTGTCAAGGGGGCAGGGCTTAAAGGGTGGGAATGGACCTGAAGGATTGGGGCCTGAAGAAGCAGACCCATGATGGGGAAGAGGGAGCTCTGTAGGGGGTAATTTGCATGGGGGCGTGGGGATCGGCTGGAGCAATGACCAGGCAGTGAGGTGGAAGCGGAAATCAGATACAGCGATTGGCTGAGGAGGGGAAATCAAGGGTGCTAATTGGTCAGGGTGTTGAATAGGTATGTATCAGCTTTACCCCTCCTTCTGCTGGCAAGAATCACTTTGCTATTTCTTTTCTAAGTGCTATAAGATTGTGCCTAGGATCTCAGTCAAAATATAGGCATAGTTTCCTCCCGTTTTCACACTCATCTGGCACTTTGAATTTTTTTGGTTAGATCACCTCCGGAATGTTGTAACCATGAGTAAACCAGCATTTCCTCTCCAGAAAAATAGGTTAGTTTTCTCTAAGATCTTCTCCACTCTGCCAAACAAAATCAAGAACCTTTGGTGGCTATATTTACCATTATGACCTGGGGAGATCCCCACAACAGGGTCATGTCTGGACAGTGTCAATTAATGGTGGAGGGTCAATATCTGGTTGGAGGGGGAGAAGTCAATAATATTTAAATATATTCAAACGAATGTGAAGCAGGTACCCTCTCATTCCTTCCATCTGTGGGTGTGGGTTACGAGAGAAGACTCATGATTGGCATGAGTCTGGATTTTATTACATTTATCAGGAAAAGGAGGTCTATACACATATCAAATTTTCTCATATTACCTCGACGAAAATCAAAAGTGGACAAAAAAAATCATTAAATCAAAAAGCTTACTATTCCTAAATCACATACATTGTCATTGTAAATCTAAGTTACTGACACTAACTGTTTTTATGTCCCTCCAGTATTTAAATATGAGGTTCAACAAAACAGCTCGTTACATTGGGACTTCTTTATACATCATTCAAACAGTAAGTAACCTATCAGAATTCACTCCACAGTTCATAGGCATAGGCCCTGCGCTCATCTTTCAATCAGTCTGTTTCAATCAGTGAGAGACAAACCAATCAAGGTTCCAAGGGGGAGGTGATGGCCTAGTGGTATTATTACTGGACTGATTAATCTAGAAACTCAGCTATGCTGTGGGGACCTGGGTTCGAATCCCACTGTGGTGGATGGTGGAATTTTATTGAATTCAATAAAAAATGTCTGGAAAATTTGAAACCATTGTTGATTGTCGGAAAAAGCCATCTGATTCACTATTGTCCGTTAGGGAAGGAAATCTGCCATCCTTATCTGGTCTGGCCTACATGTGACTCCAGAGCCACAGTGATGTGGTTGACTCTCAACTGCCTTCAGGCAACTAGGGATGGACAATAAATGCTGGCCAGTCAACGATGCCTATTTCCCATAAATGAATAAAAAAGTGCTGGCTGTCCCGGTCTAATAATCTATTGACATTGTCTAAGTTCATTCATAAGGACTGACCACCAGGAGATGAGTAAGTTGAGTGATCATCTGCCAGAAAGCAGCTGAAGAGAAAAATGAAGGAGTGTAACTAAGTCTTCAGGTGCATTCCTCCCATCTGTCCATGATGGGAAATTTAGTGGGAGCTGAAAACTTTAAAACCCACTGGCATAAGATCATGTTGCAATTCTCCCATGGCATGTTAATGGTGGATTGTTCCTCCCGTTGGCTAGTCCATGAATGCCATTTACATTCATTCACATTTCATGAATGCTGATTTAAAACACTGTCCATTGGTATCCCATCAGGCCTTCCACACCAGAATAGAAAAGTCTAAAACCCATTTTCTGAAGAATGATAAGCACAAGATGGTCCTCAGTTCACAAGAGTCTTTGGGATCATTGTAACAACTGTTCTAGTGCTACGCTGATCTTGATGTACTGGTCACCATTCTGCTGGGAAAGACTTGTTCCTGCTTCCATCTCCATGCTGAGTTGGTCTTCGTGGATAGGACTCTCCTGCTGGGTCTTTGGACCCTCACGCTCTCATCTCGGAATAGTACAGTGCCTGAGTTGGGCAGTACAGGACCTCCTTGTCCCCTCAGTACCACATACAAGTATCTATCTAAAAAGGATTCTGCTGTGGGACTCATGCAGTTACTGCAATAAAGGTCCAAAGTTCAACTGGAGGCAGAGCGTGAGGTGAGGCTGGAGGGTGGGGAAGGGCAAGAACTCATGATGGCAGGCAGAGGGGAAAGGAGATGGATGAAGGAGATGAACCATGGAAGGTAGAAGGAAGATTAAAGGGAGGGAACATGCAGCCTAACAAGACTGCATAAAAAGCTCATAAACAGGGATATCAAAGAGGTGCCATAGGAAGGAGATGCTTAAAGACTCCGAATGTGGGGGAAGGCAGGGGCAAAGCATGAGTTTGGGGGAATGTGCTTGAAGTGAAGGGCAGATTTCTTACAGAGACCGCAGATCTTTTCCACCTGGGTCTCTGACATTTGGACAACGCTGGTGGGTAGGGGAATAGTCCAAATGATTGGATTTGAAATGTAGCATCAGGGCCTTTGGACTGGCCAGCTGACAACGAGCTGACAACTCAACACGTGTGGGGAAGAGAACCTACCTGGGCTTAATGAATGAGATTCCAAGCTCCAAAATCTGGCACAAGATCTCATCATTCTGGCCAAGTGGAAAGATACTACAGAGCCACCTACCACTGTGCTGCGGGTATAGTCTTACAGAAAGAATTGGAAGTGCTGAACAAGAAAGAAAATGAGAATGAATGGCACTGGCCTCACTGCTAATCCATGAGGCACAACCTTATAGCAGTTACTGTAATAAAAGAACCTCAATGGGATTGTCTCTGGATTGGAGCCCCCGGGCATGTGACCCACACAAAGTGACCGCAGCTGTACACTGTTAACAACAGATAGTTGTATAAACGCTAACAATGGGCATAGGGAACCAGGAAGATGGCACCCAGAAGAACTGCCCGATATTCACAGAGCGAGAGATGGGCCATCTGTTGGATACAGTGGAGGAGAGGAGAGACATTTCCTTCACCCAGGCTCGCACCACCAATGAGATGTGGGAAGCGGTGATGGTGACGGCCAATGTCCATGCACTGGCACAGAGGACAGCAAAGTACAGTAAGAAGCCTGACAACACCAGGTTTAAGTCCAACCAATTTATTTGACAGTAAACTCACAAGCTTTCAAGGCTGTCCTCTTCGTCGGTGAATACAGGAAGAAATTAAACAATCTTGTTTTGGCAGAAAGGCTGAGAGTCCATATCGTCCTGCCATCAGTCCCGTCTGTCACACCTGCAATGTCAATCCACCCCCTGAAACCCTGCCACCTCTTAATATCCAGCCTCATGGTCCCTCCCTCAAATCCCTTTGGCAACCCCCATCACAACGTCTGTCCGCTGAGGCACAGCCTCAACAGCTGCCACCCAATTGACTCCACAGCCAACACATCAGCAACCCTGTGCCCTTCTGGCATCCCTCCTTCTATCCCCAAAGAAGAAGCTGGCCCATAACAGGGAGAAGTAGGAGAAAATAGGAGGTGGGGTCCCCGACCTGCGAATCTTCACTCCCTTTGAGGAGAGAGCCTTTGGTCTGGTGGGGCAGGAGGGGGAAAGGATATTGAACAAAAGCATCTGCCAAACTTTCTTTCATATCATAAGCAAGCGGCATGCTTCCCAGATACTTGTCCCCTTCTTGCCCTGAACTTTGTGTCCTTTATTGGAAGAGCCTGGCCTGCACAGTGTTGCTGCCTCTGCTTCTGCTCCTGCTGAGAAGCCCCAGGACAGCTTGGAAGTAACATTGGATGAAACCCATCCAAAAACCTTGAAGGCCAACACCAATCAATTGAAACAGGCTTCCACTATACAATCCATCAGCACAGATATTATCACCACGGTGGGCAAGTTAGTGGTCAGGCTTCTGGGTCACTCTCTGGTGACACAGCCTTTGATGTACATTGGGTGGAAGTGGGAACATCTGACGTCTTGGGCATGTGCCTGGCTACTGGGATTAGTTTTTTCTAAGCTGCCGGAAATGCAGCAGTAGAGCCAGGGAGGAGCTGTCAGCAACTCTGCAGGTATAGGAGATATTGCTAGCATTGCGTACTATCCAGACCAACACTGCAAGGGGAGCATCCAGAGTGGAAAGTCAGGTTCAGGAAATGGTTGCCATGCGTTGCAAAGCCCACGGCATAACTGAGGTGGACAGAGTGGTGAAGAAAGCATTCAGCATGCTTGGCTTTATTGATCGGAACGTTGAGTACAGGAATTGGGACATCTTGTTGAAGTTGTGAGGCCACACTTGGAATACTAGGCTCAATTTTACCAAAAATTCGCACGTGTTTGGGTGTGAAATGGTAGTAAATTTAGGCGTCAGGCCTTTAATGTGACCTGCACCTGAATCCGAGCAGATCACGGCTTTACCAACACCCGATTCGGGTATGGGTCCAGTCCACGTCTGAATTAGATGGTCTGAAAATTTAAATGCATTAGCTTGCATTTAAATTGATTTAATGAACCGCGCGCCCAACTCTCCCATCAAATCCCACTTTACCGTCTTCAGATTTGTTTTGGATCCACGTTGTAAGTGACCTACAAAATAAAAATCCAAAGCCAATTTTTATTTTGCATGGGAACCTCTGAAGCTGCTTCAAAGCCTACAATGGGTCTCTGACCCAGATCATTCTCTGGGTGGGATTGGGGGGATGCGGGTCAGAGGATCCTCTAGAAGAGGAGAGGAGGACGCGGGGCAGAACTTCACTGGGGGTGGCAGGGAAGAAGGAGGAGGTGGATCAGAGCATTCTCGGGAGGGCAAGAGGAGAAGGCGGATCAGAGGACACTTTGCAGGGGGAAGAGGAGGAGGCAGGGCAGGAGCAGGAGGTGGGTTTTTCCTGACCTGGGTGCTCTTTTTCAAATTTTTTTGATTTGTGCATGCGCAGTTCCATAGCTCCGATCGTTCTCGTAGCACTAAGTCCCACCCAATGCGCGAATCGGACCAGAGCCTGTTGAAAGCGTATAGATGAGCTGCAAAAAGGATTCCAGGCTTGGATTTTTATTATGCCGGAACCTGGCCCTTAGACTCCAAATGGTAAATCGGGCCCACTGTGTGCAATTCTGGTCATCCTATTATAGAAAGGATATTATTAAACTAGAAAGAGCACAGAAAAGATTTACTAGGGTGCTACTGGGACTTGATAGTTTGAGTTATAAGGAGAGACTGTATAAATTGGGATATTTTTCTTTGGAATATAGGAGGCTGAGGGATGATCTTATAGATGTCTATCAAATATTGAGGGGCACAGATCAGCTAAATAGTTAATGTCTTTTCCCAAAGGTAGAGGAGTCTAAAACAAGAGGGCATTGATTTAAGGTGAGAGGGGGAGATATAAAAGTGTTCAGAGGGACAATTTTTTTCACACAGAGGGTGATGAATGTCAGGAACAAGCTGCTAGAGGTAGTGGTAGAAGCAGGTACAATTTTAAAAAGCACTTAATTAGGTAGTTACATGGGTACGATGGGTATAGAGGGATATGGGCAAATGCGGGCAATTGGGATTAGCTTAGCGGTTTAAAAAAAATGAGCGGCATGGACAAGTTGGGCCGAAGGACCTGTTTCCATGCTGTAAACCTCTATGACTGTATGAGTCATGGTGGATCATGACGGAGACACAGCAAGTCAAGCTGCAGACTTTGAGAGCATGGCCCAGTCACAGTGGGCACTTGTTGCAGGCATCAAGAGCTTGGTCTAGATTCAGAGGGCTATTGCTGAGGGTTCTCATACCATGAGGCAAATGCAGTTAGACCTCCAGGGTTGGCAGGACCAGGTGATACCAGGGCTTCTGGAGCTCCACCATCCTATGGAGTGACCCAGGGGACAATGGGCACCCTGAAAAAGCTATGCCGGGGTCTTGTATCCAAAGACTCCTGCCATTGCTAGGTTTTGTGACTTGTCACTAGAGCGGCATGATAGCACAATGATTAGCACTGCTTCCTCACAGCACCAGGAACCTGGGTTCGATTGTCTGTGCAGTGTCTGCACATTCTCCCTGAGTCTCTGTGCATTTCCTCTGGGTGCTCACTTTCCTCCCACAATCTGAAAGATGTTCTGCTTAGCTGCTAAATCCTCCCTTAGTGTATCCAAACAAGAGCCAGAGTGTGGCAACAAGGAGATTTTCACAGTAACTTCATTGCCCTGTTAATGTGAGCCTTCTTGTGACAAATAGAAATAAACTTTACTTTAAACTTCACTTTGAATCACCCCTCCCTGACACTGTTGCTTCTCATGGGCAGTGGGATGAGCAGGGTAGCCTGAAAGTGGCTGTGACAGCAGAAAGTGAGCCGGGGCCCTCCGGGAGTCTCAGGTCCCAGGGTGTGGAATGCAGCCCATCAGCTCTGCCTCGGATATACATTCTGAGGAACATCTTGACATACTGGATGTAGCAATAAGCTAAGATTAAGAAGTTGTCGGGTCACCAAGAGGGCACGAACGATGACCTGCACCAGTTAGGTTAAGGACAAAGTGCACTGTTTATAATTACACACACATGTTTTATTGCACTGTTAAATATCAGCACTTCATGTTATTGCACTGTTAGTTTCACCAATAAATGTTATTGCACCCTCAGCTAATCTGTCTGTGATGCGGCCCCCACAGGGATGACAGCACGCACAGGGGCTCTGACATCGTTCTGCACGGGAGAGGCCCTTTGGCCCACCAAGTATGTGATCCCCATTTCCCAACACCTGTGCCAGACCCCTGACTGGCGACAGACCCGAAGGTTTCATCCTGAGCTATCCCAGCAGTGGGTGTCTATACACCCACTGTATCACACAGCCTGGCATGGCATTCCATCGCACCCTGGGAATGCCAACATCCATCTGGAACTTTGAACCATATTGTTGAGCCCCCAGTCCTCACCCAAACATGGATCCAGGCCCAGTGTGCAATCATAGAACAGGCAGGAGCCAGATTTGTGTAGCATCAGGACAGCATCACCCTCTGGCCTGGACCAATGTCTTGCTAACATGGCCAACTTGAAGCCAATACCCTGGAGGAGATCAGTTGCGATTCTCGCTGGCATGAGGTCCGACCAGCAAAGGTAAGTATGGGTGAGTCTATAAAGGGCTGCACCAAAATAATATGCAAACTGTGCAATTTTGGATATGAAGACAGCCCCCCGCAAAACATTGCTGAAGCATTGCGAACGGCATTAAAATGTGCACGAACCCCACTTTTCACTCTGCCAGCCAGAGAGGTTACAGTTTCTGAATGGGGGAATTCCACCTTTATGGCTCATTGCAGCTTTCCCAGCTGCTGCACTGAGGCTGTGACACAATCAAGTGAGATGAATTTAATCAAATGGGCAAAGTTATTGATTTAATATCAGATATGGTTCCAGTTGAGATTATTGATTCATTATATTGGATTTTCTTTTACAGGTGTTATACACTGGGATTGTTATTTATGCCCCCGCTTTAGCATTAAATCAGGGTAAGTACGACTTACTGGTAAAAAATGTCAGCATTCCATAGGTATTGATTGATTACTGTACAATCAAATGTCACTTTTATTCTACTTCATTTACTATTGTTCCTGCCTTTAGAATCAATATCCTGACTGGGGATGAGGTGTGTGTCAACTCTTGTGACAGGATACCTGTAAACTTCTTCACCTCACTATAAAATACTGCAGAGCTGGATTCTGTCTGTCCACAGAAACAGGGAAATATTGAACCTACACTCAAGGTCAAGGCAACATGGGCCCACCCTCAGCTGATATGGATATAGGGTTATAGCATTATCACCTCAACTTTGCAGCCTGTTCCTTTCTGTAGCTGCCCTCTGCCAGGTCAGAGTTGAAACCAATGATTGTCCTCCCTCTACAGGAAGTCTCAGATACCAGACATTGGTACTTCCTCCCCCAGAACCTAACATTCTTATATTTATTGTGTTTTTATAATTACACAGACAATCAACATTTCTTCATATTCTCCCTGATGTGAGAATATTCTGTTGTTTCCAAATCTGTGCCTTTCTCTCAAATTGTGTTTTAACTTAGCTCATTATTGTACAATTTCATTTAACACCAATTACATGATTCCAATTAATAATGGAAACACAGGCAATTGGGACTAACTGGGAGGACACCATGGTCAGCATGGACCTATTGGGCCAAAGGGCCTCTATTGTTCTATGACTCTAATCTACGAGGAATATTTTCCGTTCCCATTTTCAGGAGGTGAGATTGGTGACAGGAGCAGAAAATTCCATAGATCACAAAATATGATTTAGATTGGCAGTCTTTCCCATTCCATTTGTCCCTAACCCCCACCAACAACGAAACAGGAATGCCAATGTCCAACGTTGGGATCCCCATTAGAATACCTTTAGATGTAATTATCAGGCCTCTATGCTCGACAGATCTCCTTCTCCCTGTTAGATTGACCATTTATGTTAGACTGATGTGAATTATGACAGCTCTCCCGTGGCATATACCTGATGAGCAGAATCTATCAGAGGACAAATTGACTTAGTGAAGAGAGGGTCATGGCACTTTGCAGGCACTGCCCCCAGCACTCCCTGGCACTGTTGGGGTCAGTGCCAGAGAGGGTGTTCAGTGGGGGTGGGGGGGGGGAGAAGAGAGTGTGTCCCATGGGAGCAAAGATTCTGTAGTGGGTGTTCTGCAGAGGAGTGGGGGAGAGTCTTATGGAAGCTGTTCCATGGGGGAGGGGGGGTCTGTTGTTGGGCACTGTTCAAGGATGGGGGTGTTTGGAGGATACAAAGAAAGAATGATATATAATGATTATATAATGATTATATAATGATGAGACGTGAAGGCTCAGTTAGGGCACTGGAGAGCTATAAATTAGCCAGGAAGGAGCTAAAGAGGGAGTTGAGAAGAGCTAGAAGAGGACACGAGAAGACTTTGGCAGATAGGATTAAGGAGAATCCTAAAGCTTTTGACAGGTATATAAATAATAAAAGATTGGTTAGGGCAAGATTAGGGCCAGCCAGAGATAACAGTGGGAAGTTGTGCATGGAGCCTGAGGAGATAGGAGAGACACTGAATGAGTATTTTTCGTCAGTATTCACGCAGGAGAAAGACAATGTTGTCGGGGAGAATACGGCGATACCAGGTTGTAGACTAGATACCTAGGATTGAGGTTCATAAGGAGGAGGTGTTAGTGAATCTTGAGGGTATGAAAATTGATAAGTCCCCTGGGCCAGATGGGATTTACCCCAGGATTCTCTGGGAGGCTAGAGAGGAGATTGCAGAGCCTTTGGCTTTGATCTTCATGTCGTCGTTGGCTACAGGTATAGTGCCGGAAGACTGGAGAATGGCAAATGTTGTCCCTTTGTTCAAAAAGGGGAGTAGGGACCATCCTGGAAATTATAGACTGGTGAGCCTGACTTCTGTTGTGGGCAAAATCTTGGAAAGAATTATAAGGGATAGGATTTATAAGCATCTAGAGAGAAATAAATTGATTAGGGATAGTCAGCACGGTTTTGTGAAGGATAGGTCGTGCCTCACAAACCTTATTGAGTTTTTTGAGGAGGTGACCAAAGAGGTAGATAAGGTTAAGGCAGTTGATGTAGTGTATATGGATTTTAGCAAAGCATTTGATAAGGTTCCCCATGGTAGGCTACTGCAGAAAGTGCAGATGCATGGGATTGAAGGTGATTTAGCAGTTTGGATTAGGGATTGGCTAGCTGATAGAAGACAGAGGGTGGTGGTTGATGGGAAATATTCAACCTGGAGTGCAGTTACAAGTGGTGTACCTCAAGGATCTGTTTTGGGGCCAGTGCTGTTTGTCATTTTTATAAATGACCTAGATGAGGGTGTAGAGGGTTGGATTAGTAAATTTGCTGATGATACCGAAGTGGGGGGAGTTGTAGACAGCGAGGATGGATGTTATAGTTTGCAGAGGGACATAGATAGGTTGCAGAGCTGGGCCGTGAGGTGGCAAATGGAATTCAATACGGATAAGTGTGAGGTGATTCACTTTGGTAGGAATGACAGGCATATGAAATATAGGGCTAATGGAAGGACCCTTAATAGTGTTGTCGAGCAGAGGGATCTTGGGGTACAAGTACATAGCTCTTTGAAAGTTGGCACCCAGGTTGATAAAGTTGTTAAGAAGGCGTACGGTATGTTAGCTTTTATTGGTAGAGGGATTGAATTTAGGAGCCGTGAGGTTATGTTACAACTGTACAAAACTCTGGTGCGGCCGAACTTGGAATATTGTGTACAGTTCTGGTAGCTGCATCATAAGAAAGATGTGGAAGCATTGGAAAGGGTGCAGAGGAGGTTTACCAGGATATTGCCTGGTATGGTGGGAAGGCCTTATGAGGAAAGGCTGAGGGACCTGAGGTTATTTTCATTAGAGAGAAGAAGGTTATGCGGTGACCTAATTGAGGCATATAAGATGATATTGGGATTGGATAGGGTGGATAGTGATGCCTTTTTCCTCGGATGGTGATGACCAACACGAGGGGACATAACTTTAAATTAAGAGGTGGTAGTTATAGGACGGATGTCAGAAGCAGGTTCTTTACACAGAGGGTGGTGAGAGCGTGGAATGCCCTGCCTGCAGCAGTTGTGGACTCGCCTACTTTGGGGCATTCAAATGTTTGGTGGATAGGCATATGGATGATATTGGAATAGTTTAGGTTAGAGGGTCCACTGGCCGGCGCAACATCGAGGGCCAAAGGGCCTGTACTGCGCTGTAATGTTCTATGTTCTATGTTCTATGAAAGAACAAAGAACAAAACAGCATGGGAAACAGGCCCTTCGGCCCAACTAGCCCGCACTGCCACCCCAATGTTCCCACCTCTACCCGCGATCCCTGTCCATGTTTATAGATCTATGGATTAAAAAACAAATTTGAGACAATTTAGAGAGAATTTGTTCTGCCAATTAGCCTAAGAGCACATCTTTGGGATGTGGGAGAAAACCCACGCAAGCACGGGGAGAATGTGCAAACTCCCACAGACACAGGCCCAAATCCATGTATCTGCACAGCACAGCGATAGTCACAGCTGTTGCGTTGCCCATCAAATGGTCCAGGTCAAGCGTACACGAACAACGTGAAGCAGTAGGATACTCTCAATAAAAAATCCAAGAGCAGCCCTCTCACGATCCATCGCGTGTATGCCCCTTGTTAGACAACAAGGTGGACCAAAGCACCTGTAGGATAAAAACAAGTACATCAATATAATCATCTATTTACACACTTCCCAGGGACTCCCAAGGCTCATGATCCTTATTTTAAATTAGTTTTCTATACCCCTCCATTCCCATTCTGTTCATGTGCCCATCTAAGTATTTCTTAAATATCTCCAGAGTACCTGCCTCCACCACTTTACTTGGCAGCGCATTCCATACCCCCACCACCTTCTGTGTGAAAAAACTCCCTCTAGTATCCAAATTATACCTTACCCCCCTCACCCTAAGCCCGTGACCTCTCGTGCTATTAGAGTCCATCCTAGGAAAGAACTTAACGCTGTTTACTCTATCTATACCCCTCATAATCTTGTACACCTCTATTAGATCTCCTCTAAGTCTACGTCTTTCTAAGGAAAACAGTCCCAATTTGCCTAACCTCTCCTCATAACTCAGACCTGGGGAGTATTCAGGGAGGAGCCAGGTCAGAGTGTTTTCTATTTCTGATTTTGTTTTGTATTATGGCACTCATTAAAAATGGTGCCCTGATCTTTTAAAACCCAAGTATCTGACAGGGCAGACTCAGAATGTGGGACCTCCCCTTTACATTCTTTTCTTATGCTGCTCACAATACAGCAGAAGAAGCTGCTGTTGGGGTCAACATCTTTCATGCCATTTTTACCCCCCCTGCTGCCACTCTGTAAAATAAAATGAGAAAATTCCATCTTACATGTATCTTAAGAAAGGAGATAACACTAAGATTAACGACAATCAAATAAGATTCTGTTACATTTTAACTTCAATGACCTTTGCATCATCTGTTATCATAAGATTTGTAAGTACGCAGTTTAAAATAATTCTGCCAACATTTATTTAAACCAAAGACAAAGATAGAATATTAATGTAAACATCAAATCTTATATCCAGGTTCTGAGTGTCACAGGTATGTTGTTATGCTCTTTGCGCACAGCTGGGCATTCAACTAACTTTATATGCAACTGTACAACTGATAACCAACAATCAAAGATAATATTATCAATCGCTCTGCTCCTTTGAAATCTCTGGCTTTTTCAATCCTTCTATATGTTTTTTGCTCTTTTTCTCTCACCACTTCCTGTCTTTGTTATCTTCCTTCTTGCTGTAGTTTGCTTTCTCTCTTTTGGTTTCTAGCAGTTTCCACAGATCAATATCCTTTATCCAGAACGCTTGGAGCCAATTATATCTTGGTATTCAGATATTTTTGGTTTTTGAGATTGATATACAATATATGGTATTCAGATATATGGTAAGCTTAGGCCAGCCATACTCTGTAAACACTCAGTTGTTTCCCCATTTGTCAATTCTCGCGCACCCTATTCCTTATGTTAACATATGTTACAACTGTACTATATTATTAAATTAATATATAAATTTTGCATAACCTTGCAAAATTATGGGGCAATTCTGACCCCACGATCTGTTAGTGTGTTTTCTGGAGTGGTGTCAAAACATCATGAGCTGCACTACTCCCCAGGCATATGATTTTCAAAGCCTTTTGCCTGCGGAGTAGAGCAGTTCACGCCCAGGAAGGTCGCGAAGCTGATTTTAATATATTTGAGCGACACAGTTGTTAGCACTGCTGCCTCAGAGCACCGGAGACCCGGAGTCAATTCCCAGCTCGGCTTGCTCTCTGTATGGAGTGTTGCCTGCCGCACAGTCTGTTTTAACCGTTATATGGTGGACAAATAACTACAAGTAGACATCTTGTTAACACAACCAATATTTATTTAAACCCACACAATCAATAATCACCCACCCAATCAACAATAAGTCATCTTACAGAAAATACTACAATTGAAGTCCAATACATGACCTTGACTTAACTTTGCGTGACTGGCAAGTACCCAAGCAGATATTGGCCTTTATCTGTGCTTCGGTCTCAGTAATCGTCTGTGTAGTCTGATATTTTGGTCTGGTCTGGCACTCTGGCCCTGGTCTTCCTTCCTTCCTTCTCGGCTGTGGTGGCTCTCCTCACGCAGGTTGTTGCTGGCAATGTTCACCACTGTTGTAGCTCATTCATGGGGTCAGAGAGAGAGAGAGGGAGAGATTCCTGGTTGCGCAGCACCCTTTATACCCCACTTTCATGCCCCTTTTTGATCACTGCCAACCAATCGATCAGGACTTGATCCCCCTGATCAATAAGAGTCCAATCAGATGCTAGCACACCGTTGGCGTGTGCCCCAATGACCATGTTTGTAGGTGTTGGAGGCACATAGGTCACATACCTCCCTCTAAATAAGGGTTCACGGTGCCCTTAAGTCTGATCCACAACCCAGTGTGACTAGAAAGTCTCTTTCATCCTGGAGATGAATCAACCCAGTGTGACTATAAAGCCCCTTTCAATATGGAGATGACCCATATCCTGTTTATTCACTCGTCAGGGTTGCAGCCTGTTTGTCTCTATCTTTAAACTGCAGCCTATCATTTTAGTTTCCTGCCCAATTGTCCCAGAGTGCTTTACAACTCGCCATTTTAGATGGCCTGTTTAGCCACAGGAGTTTGCACATTTTACCCGTGTCTGTGTTTCCTTCAATTTCCTCCCATACTCCAAACATGTGTGGGTTATGTTGATTGGCTAAATTGACCCAAGTGTCGACAGGGGTTAGCAGGGTAAATGTGTGGGGTTACAGGAACAGGGCCTGGATGGAATTGTGGTGGGTGCAGACTCGATGGGTCAAATGCCCTCCTTCTGCACTGTAGGGATTCTATGATTCAGTGCATCTTATTATCAAGCATTATCATGACTTTTTCACCCCTCACGGAATACTCACTGGATGCTGGAATGACGTCACATCAGCATCATTTACAACAGCTGTATGAAAGTGTATGCCTGGCGCCCCGACCTCCATGGGGATTTCAGGGGTCAGAGCTTAGAAGGACGTCACCCTATAGGGCACTCAAGGCTCTAGGGATACCAAAGTGAAAACAGTTGCAGATAAGTGTAACTCAGGGCTGGAAAGAGAGTGATTGGGGGGGAAGTTACAGTTAGTCAGGGGGTGGGGCCCTTACAGCCTTCACCTTCCATCATCTTGAGGTATCCCCTGCCTCTATAAGATATGGTAGTTGGCTTCCATGTCCTCCCTCCTTGGCTGCTTTTCCATGTTAGGCAGAATGAGTGCCCTATGTTTGTGAGGCCTTAAGGTTAGGTCGCGTGGAAGGACTGCAGAAGGGCAGTACTTGTTTCCATTTGGAGCTGCCTTGTTGCACTTTGGTGTGAGGGTAGAGTCCTAGGGCAGAGTGTGGGTCTTAGTTCCTGCCACATGAGGTTTGAAGAACACAGCAGTGGTCACTCAGGCAACAGCTTGATCCCAAAGGTGTTTATCTGAATGGAAGCTCCAATTCACTTCTCAGGGAAGTTTAATTGTCAGGAATACTCACGCGAGGATCCACCTCACTGTTGTCCGGAACTGTGAATTTGAAGAGTGGCTGCTTGCTGGTGAGTCTACTGAATTTTGATTTCTGTCTTTAACAATAGTTTTAGGTCGCGAGGTTTTGTTGTTTATTTTGGCGCTCCGTAGCAGGAGATAGGCACGGGGACTGCTGGGAAGGGAGCACGGCATTATATAAAGAAGGCCAAGGTAGACAGCGGGCAGCGTCGGGAGCGGGCAGTGGAGTGAGGCGGGGAGCAGAGTGAGAGCTGTAAGGGCTTAAGCTCACTGGGCTTGGGTGAGCGCAGGCTTGGACACAGTAAGTTACTGGATTCCTGTCCCACCAAACCTCTAGTGCCCATAGCTCTAAAGGGGGTCTAGAAAATGTCAGGGTCCTTGAATAAACGTGTCCACTGTGTTCATTGCCATATGTGGACATTCTTGGAGGCAGCACGTCTCCCGAAAGCCCACATATGCACAAAGTGTTTAGAGTTGCAACGTTTGAGGGCTCGGGTGAGGAAGCTGGAGCTGAGATTAGAAGATATGTTTTTAGTCAGAGAGAATGAGGGGATAATGAATAGGGACCATTGTCCAGAGGGGACCCCAGGGCCTAGGAGGAGGGATGGGTGGGTAATAGATAGGAAGTGGAAAAAGAAAAGGAGTCACGGCATTAAGATCACCCCAGAGGAGGCATCCCAGAATATCAAGGGTAGGGCAAAAGCTGAGGTAAAGAGGGCAAGGGAGGGGGATCAGAATGCTCCAGAGGACGGTAGGAGTGAGGGATGTGAGATAGTGGTGGGGGATGAGAAGGTCAAGGGGATCGACAGGCAGTTCTGTGGGCAAATGCGGGACTCCAGGATGGTAGTCTGCCTCCCTGGAGCAGGGGTCCAGGATGTTTCAGAGAGGGTAGAGGGAATTTTGAAGGGTGGAGGGGCTAAGGCTGATGTAATAGTTCACGTAGGAGAGAAGGATGTAGGAACAAAGTGCAGGGGGGACAAAGTGTAGGCAGTTCAGGGAGTTGGGGGCTCGGCTGAAGTGTAGGGCCTCCAGGGTGGCATTCTCTGGGCTGCTGCCGATGCCCGGGGCTGACAGGGTTAGGAATAATGAGGTACTCCAACTGAATGTGTGGTTGAGGGATTGGTGTAGGGCAGAGGGTTTCAGATCCATAGACCATTGGGAAGTCTTCATGAGGGAGGGGCATCTATACAAGAGGACAGGGAACAGTTGTCTGGGAAGGGCACCCATATTTTAGCTGGGAGGTTAGCTGGAGTGTTCCGGCAGGGTTTAAACTAATATGGAGGGGGGGTGGGGAGACAGAGGGAACTGAGAGTGGGAGAGAGATGGGTGACAGGATAAATCCAGAGGGTAGGAAGGAGGATCAGAGAGGGCCTGAGGGTCTTCAGTGCATGTGTTTTAATGCGAGGAGTGTGACTGGCAAAACAGATGAACTGAAGGCAATAATGTTCACGAGGAAGTTAGAAGTGGTGGCGGTGACTGAGATGTGGTTAAAGGAGGGGCAGGACTGGCAATTGAATATTCCAGGGTATAAGTGTTTTAGGCATGACAGAGGTGGTTTGAAGACAGGAGGGGGAGTGGCATTATTAGTTAAGGATCACATCATAGCAGTGCAGAGGGAGGGTGGTATGGATGATTTAGGAATTGAGTCGCTATGGGTGGAGTTGAGGAATAGGAAGGGAGAGGTTACTATGTTGGGTGTGTACTACAGACCGCCCAACAGCCCGCGGGCGGTGGAAGAAGGGATATGCAGGGACATTTTAGATAAGTGTAGGAAGAATAGGGTGGTTGTAGTGGGAGATTTCAATTTCCCTGGGGTAGATTGGAAGGTGCCCAGAGCAGAAGGTGTGGACGGGGAGGAATTTGTACAGTGTGTTTTGGAAGGGTCCTTTGAGCAGTATGTGGATAGCCCGACTAGAAAGGGGGCTATACTGGATTTGGTTCTGGGGAACGAGCCAGGGCAGGTGGTTGATGTTGTAGTAGGAGAGCATGTGTCAACTAGTGACTAGTCACCCCCCCTCCATATTAGTTTAAACCCTGCCGGAACACTCCAGCTAACCTCCCAGCTAAAATATGGGTGCCCTCTGTCTGCTTTAGGATATTAATGGAAAAAGATGAAGCCTGCCTTAAGGGGAGGGTGTTAAACTGGGGGAGGGCTAGATACAGCCAGATTAGGCAGGATCTTAAGGATACCAACTGGGATAAGCTGTTCGAGGGTAGGTCGACGCTGTACATGTGGGAGTCTTTCAAGGGAAAACTAAAATCTTTGCAGGAAAGACACATGCCAGTAAGGAGGAAGGATGGGAAAGGTAGGATTAGAGAACCGTGGGTTACTAGGGATGTTGAGGACTTGGTCAGGAAGAAGCGGCAGGCGTACGTTAGATCCTGGCAACTGGGGACAGAGACAGCGCTGGAAGAATATAGAAAGTGTAGACGAGATCTTAAAAGGGGTGTCAGAAAGGCAAAAAGGGGCCACGAAATGGCTTTGGCAGGTAGGATTAAAGAAAATCCTAAGGCATTTTACTCCTATGTAAGGAGCAAAAGGATGGTTAGAGAGAAGATTGGACCTCTCAGGGACAGAGGAGGGGAACTATGCTTAGAGCCTGAGGGAATGGGGGAGATCCTGAATGAATACTTTGCGTCGGTATTCACGCGGGAGAGGGGCCTGATGTCTGGTGCCGGCTTTGAGAAATTTGAGGACCCGTTAAAGGAAATAATCATTACGAGGGAAGAGGTGTTGGGGCTTTTAGGCAGCATAAAGCCTTATAAAGCTCCGGGGCCTGATGGCATTTACCCCAGACTGCTAAGGGAGGCGAGAGATGACCTTGCTGGGCCTCTGACGCAAATCTTTGTCTCTTCTTGTACACAGGTGTTGTCCCAGAGGATTGGAGGATGGCAAATGTAGTACCGTTGTTTAAAAAGGGTCAGAGGGATAACCCAGGGAACTATAGGCCGGTGAGCTTGACTTCAGTTATAGGTAAGCTAACGGAGAGGATCCTCAGGGACAGGATGTATGAACATCTGGAGCGCTGCAATCTGATCAGGGATACGCAGCATGGCTTTGTTAAGGGGAGGTCGTGCCTTACAAATCTAGTGGAATTTTTTGAAGAGGTGACAAGAACGGTTGATGAAGGACAAGCCGTTGATGTCGTCTACATGGATTTCAGTAAGGCGTTTGATAAGGTCCCTCATGGTAGGCTGATAGAAAAGGTGAAGGTGCATGGGATACAGGGCCAGGTATGTAGATGGGTTGAGAACTGGCTTGGGAGGAGAAGACAGCGGGTAGTAGTGGAAGGCTCTTTTTCCAACTGGAGGTCTGTCACTAGTGGTGTGCCACAGGGCTCAGTACTAGGACCTCTTCTATTTGTGGTTTATATAAATGACTTGGAAAAGGGGGTAGGTGGTGTGATCAGCAAATTTGCTGATGACACTAAGATACTTGGATTGGCGGGGACTGAGGAGCAGTGCCAGGCAATACAACAGGACATTGATAGGCTGGTAGATTGGGAAGATAGATGGCAAATGGAATTTAATCCGATAAATGCGAGGTGATGCATTTTGGCCAGAATACTGTAGAGGGGAGTTATAGGATAAAAGGTAAAACTATCCGGAGTATAGAGACGCAGAGAGACCTGGGGGTGCAGGTTCACAAGTCTCTGAAGGTGTCAGTACAGGTGGAGAATGTGATAAAGAAAGCGTATGATATGTTAGCCTTCATAGGAAGGGGTATAGAATACAAGAGTAGGAGTCTGATGTTGCAAGTGTATAGAACGTTGGTTAGGCCTCACTTGGAGTACTGCTTCCAGTTCTGGTCGCCGTACTACCAGAAGGATGTGGAGGCCTTGGAGAGAGTGCAGAGGAGATTTACCAGGATGCTGCCTGGTATGGAAGGGCTGTCTTACGAGGAAAGACTGAACACATTGGGGTTGTTTTCCCTTGAAAGACGTCGGCTGAGAGGGGATCTATTAGAGGTATATAAGATTATAAGGGGTATAGATAGAGTAAATGGTGGTAAGCTTTTTCCACCATTAGAAATGGATAGAACGAGGGGTCATGACCTTAGGGTGAGGGGGGCTATGTATAAGACGAATATTAGAGGGCAGTTTTTCACACAAAGGGTAGTGGGGGTGTGGAATGCACTGCCGAGTAAGGTGGTGGGAGCAGGCAAGCTAGGGTTGTTTAAGGGTCTCTTGGACAGCCACATGAGCGGTCTGCAGATAGAGGGATATAGCAGGACTGTCTAAATATCTTATTTGTTTCCACAGGCTATTCGGTCCACCTTGTTGACCAACAAGGTGCACGCATTCGGCAGGTCATGCAAGGGCTGCTCTTGGATGTTGTTTCAGGAGTGGCCTAGTGCTTCAAGTCGTTAGTGTATGCTTAAACTGGACCATCTGATGGGCAACATGACAGCTCAGAGACTATCGCTGTTGCTGTGCAGACACATAGATTTGGGCCTGTGTCTGCGAGAGTTTGTGCGTTCTCCCCGTGGTTGCATGGGTTTTCTCCGGGCGCTCCCACATCCCAGCTCTTAGGCTGATTGGGAAACAAATTGTCCCTATATTGGTCCCTATATGGGAATCTTCCACAATAGGCATAGCCTAAAGTCATGGATATGTCATTAAGACGTTAGGACGGCGGCGTGGGCTCATTGGGCCGAAGGGCCTGTTTCCCGTGCTGTGTTGCTCTTTGTTCTTTGTTCTCTTTGTTGAATAAATCTTGGTGTGTGTTGCTATGGCTGATGAAAGGCAGTTCAACTCTACAGCCCTTGTGACCTGGGAGAATTAAGGTGCTGTCAAGGAATGTGCTTAACCTAAGCCCCAAGTTGAGATACAAAGCCCTTACAAGCTTCAGCATTACTCAGATTACACTGATGAAAACTGCTTTGCAAGATATGATGGCGATATCCACTGATTCTGTTCAATGTCATGGCAGGGGTCATCTTTGAGGTACTCCATCAGGATGCAGACACTGGTCTCATGCATCCGCTTGACAGCCCTTTTACGTAATGCCAGGTTTTGGGTTGGGAGGAGGGAGTTTGGGGATCAAATACCATAGAGATTCTGGAGGGTTCACGTGCTTCATTCTGGTGGAGTTGAGAGGGACCAATGTGATGATGTGGCTATAGTCTCAGAGGGGAGGGTTTGAGTGATAGTGGCGAGGCACTCACTAAATGGGGAATGTTTGGGTGGAAGTTGAGGATGAGAGTCAAAAATCCTGTGGCATTTTTCTCTCTTCAGTGCATGATTCTAGAGAATCATGCAGCCCGTTAAGTTGACTATTTCGTCTGCGATAAAGCAGCAGCAGAAATACCAACATGTCGCTGCATTTGGTTAGGACCTGGGCCTTGCAAATGAGAGGAGGCTGGTATGGGGGACATTACTACTAAAGGTCTTCCTCCTCCAAGCCAGCTCAAGTGCTCTCTCCTCAAAGGATGTGAGGGAGCTGAACTCTAGCTTTATTCCGCAACTGTGCGACTGCTCATGCCTGCAATACTAGAGTTTGTCCTCCAATGAGACAGATGGGGAAACTGTAGGTAGGATTCCTGCCAGTTCAAATGGTGATAAGAACATAGAACATAGAAAATTACAGCGCAGTACAGGCCTTTTGGTCCTTGATGTTGCGCCGACCAGTGGAACCAATCTAATGACCCTCTAACCTAAACTATTTCAGTATTATCCATATGCTTATCCAATGACCATTTGAATGCACTTAAAGTTGGCGAGTCCACTACTGCAGACAGGGTATTCCATGCCCTTACTACCCTCTGAGTAAAGAACCTACCTCTGACATCTGGCATAAGGTATGGCATACATAGGACTTGGGGCTGGAGTATGAGGAGCATTGCAGCTAATTGGGGGAGCACTGGGATTGGAAGGGGTGGTGGGGGAGAGGGCCTCATGATAGCTGTTGGCAACCTGTGAGGTGGCCTGGAGATGTGAGGGGGTCCAGTGGGGGACTGGAGGAGGCAGACTTACACTGACTGTGCGAAAAAGATCATTCATCTTTTTGTGGAACGACTGCCTTGTCCTCTTCTGTAGTGGGCTAGCACTCAGTAAGGCTGCCACAGTCTCCCAACTGGAGTGGTCACATGGTCAAATCTGCAGGACTGTGGACAGAAGTCATTCTGTCTCTACTACACACCATCCAAGAGTTTGGTCATGATTCCCACTGAGAAAAGTGGTCCTGGTTTCCTGGTAGCCATCCCCTCGAATGGATTTGGAACAAATGCTGGGAGTGCCATGAAAGTATTTATGTGGAGCTCCCCACTGAGTGCAGTGATTAAGGTAGAGCTGGGGCGAGTGAATTAGAGGGAGGCCATCATGAGCTCGGCAGTTCAAGATGGCCGATAGGCTTTGCACCGTTTTTCTTACTGGAACTGACACTGATGAAATCTCCCCACTGTTTTGTTTTTGGATGTGTTCGGTTTTATATATAGATAAAGGATATTTAATCTATTTTATCTTTGCTGTCTGTTCTATATCACACTCTATTCCTAACTTTCTATATGGCTCGCTCTCAACACACCTGTATTATTTTGTCTTTCATTGTGTCTCTCACCAATTTTTTTCACTTGTCTCCCTCAGTTCCTCTGCCTCCATATCAGTTCTATAACACTCTGTTTTCCTGTTTTTTCCTATGTTTTACATTATTGTTTGCCTCCCACTCTACATCAATATTCCCATCTTTCTCTCTGTCACTGGCAATAGGACTAATTCTTGTATTATTTTATTATGATATTTAATTTTATAAGGTAAAATTATTACTGTGTAAAAGAAAATTAATTTTTGGACTAAGTTGGAACAACTCTTATTTTTATCAGTAACTGGACTTGATCTTTGGGGCGTTCTTGTTGCAACAGGTCTCGTCTGTACCTTTTACTGTACTCTGGTAAGTTTACACTGATTACATTGATATATGCTCATTGTGCATGAGTGTTGATGCAGGCGGACCATAAAAATATGTAGATATATTCTGGTGTCATGTGTGGGCATTTTTGGCTATTTATCTTAATTGAAGCAATTAAGTCCCAGTGTTTGATACCTTGTAAATGAGTCTCAGCAGCAAGCATATTCTTCTGCTCAGTAATGATGATTCCTGGTTCTTTATCATATACAGGGATTCCACTAATTTTTAATCCTTGTATTGCCAAGTGTTGGCCTATTATTTTCAGCATAGTCCATCCTAGGCCTTGCAGTTGGATAAATGATGGCTGTGATGTGATACTTTTAAACCATTTAACTTCATCAGTTAAGGCTGAAATATCTGTCCCAGTATCTATCTTGATTTCTGTGGGGTGATTATCAACTTCTTATTTAATGTTCTGATAATTATTTTCTGTTTTGTTAGCTTATGCTAAGTAGGTTATTTATTTTTTCTGTGGCTCTTCCATTCCTTGGATTTTACTTGATTTCATTGTTTTCTCTTTCTTCCTATCAGCTACAGGAACTTTGGATCTGCAGATTATTTCAAAATCTCTGACTTCCCACAGTTGTAACATTCAATTCCCCTTGCTGATCATTCTTTCTATTTGTATACTGGTTTTCCATC
Source organism: Sphyrna mokarran (assembly GCA_024679065.1). Taxonomy (NCBI): domain Eukaryota; kingdom Metazoa; phylum Chordata; class Chondrichthyes; order Carcharhiniformes; family Carcharhinidae; genus Sphyrna; species Sphyrna mokarran. Next base: position 37,837,426 of record JAGIQG010000023.1, read on the forward strand.
ACACCAAGAGCATCTTAAGATGGCAGTTGGAATGCTTTTTCCTGATTTCTCAGGCTTTTGCTTTGCTGCACTTTCTCTTTTAGTCTGACATATCGAATGGCTTCCCTTATGGTTTTTCAAGAGACATAACTTTACCCATGAAAAACTGCTCTGTTTTGCTTCATAAACTCAGTTTGTTGTACTATTTTTATTGCCTTTGTGAGAGTTAAATCTTCCCTTTGTTTCAAAAGATGTGATAGAATTTCACCTAAAATCCCATCCATAATACAATCATTTCTTCATTCATCCTTGAGAGTCCCATAGTCATAATTCCCCATAGTCTGCACTGATTAGTTATAAATTAATCCACTGATTCATGTAGCTTTTGCTTCCTTTCATTAAATTCTTTTCACTCAGAGATCACATTTTTCAAGCATTGAAGTATTAATTAAGTGCCTAGAGGACTTCCTCATTGAGCTTGAATTTTCATCAATGCCATGGTTGCAATAACATTATCTGCTATCACTCCTACTGCAAACAGGAAGTCCTGACCTGATCATTGTATTCCTCTTTCTAAACCTGAAGCTACTTGCAGCTCCTTGAGGATCGTGTTAAGGAGCTGGAGCTGGAATTAGAGGAACTCAGGATAATTCGGGAGGTTGAGGCGGATATTGACAGGAGTTACAAAGAGATAGTCACTCCTAAAAGTGATTCTTGGGTAACTATTAGGAAGAGGGGTAAGAAGCAATCGGGGAGACAATCCCCCGGGGCTGTTCCCCTCCAAAACAAGTTTTCTGTCCTGGAGGCTACAGTTGAGGAAGAATCAACTGGAGATGGCCAAAGGGAGCAGGTCCCTGGGGGTGAGCCTGCTGGGAATGCTCAGGTGGGTAGCGGGAATAAGAGATTGGGCCTGGTAATTGGAGACTCCATAGTTAGGGGGACAGATAGGAGAGTAAATAGTAATAAACGGGACTCAGGGCTGGTGTGTTGCCTCCCAGGGGCTGGGGTCCAGGATGTCTCAGAACGGGTTTTTAAGATTCTTAAGGGAGAGGGGAGTCAGCCCCAAGTTATAGTTCATGTAGGGACACATGGTGTAGGTAGGACAAGGGAAGGGGGTATTAAACAGAAATTTATGGAGTTGGGGTGGAAGCTTAGGGCCAAAACAGACAGAGTGGTTATCTCTGGACTCTTGCCTGTGCCACAGGAAAGTTTACAGAAGAACAGAGAGAGGGAATAGAGGGTATTCCCTCTATTTTGGAGAAGGTACAGAGGAGGTTTACCAGGATGTTGCCTGGTATGGAGGGCAGGTCCTATGAAGAGAGGTTGAAGGATTTGAGGTTGTTTTCGTTAGAAAGGAGGCGGCTAAGAGGGGATCTTATTGAAGCATATAAGATGATTAGAGGTTTAGATAGGGTGGACAGTGATAGCCTTTTTCCTAGGATGGGGAAAGCTAGCACGGGGGGACACAGCTTTAAATTAAGGGGTATGAGTTATAGGACGGATATCAGAGGTAGGTTCTTTACTCAAAGAGTGATTAGGAGTGGAATGCCCTGCCTGCAGCTGTTGTAGATGCGCCAAGTTTGGTGGCGTTTAAGAGGTTAATTGATAAGTATATGGAAGAGAAGGGAATGGTTTAGTTTGGAGGGGCACTGCTTTTTATTTTGGTCGGCACAACATCGAAGGCCGAAGGGCCTGTTCTGTGCTGTATTGTTCTATGTTCTATGTTCTAACTCGTGGCTGCGGGGATGGTGCAGGAGGGAGGGGTTCAGGTTCCTGAACAACTGGGACTCATTCTGGGATAGGTGGGACCTCTACAAGAGAGATGGTCTACACCTGAACCAGAGGGGAACCAATATCTTGGGGGGAAAATTTGCAAAGGCTATGCAGGGGGCTTTAAACTGATTCAGAGGGGGGGTGGGATCCTGAGTAGTTTGGATGTTAAGAGGGACGAGAATAGGGGGGTCATAGATGAGAACTGTAAAGCACAGCAGCATATGGGTGGAGTAGGGTATGGTTTGAAATGCGTATACTTTAATGCAAGAAGTATTCGCAATAAGGTGGAGGAACTCGTAGCTTGGACCAATACCTGGAACTTCGATGTTGTGGCCATTTCAGAGACATGGTTAGAGCAGGGACAGGAATGGTTGTTGAAGGTTCTGGGGTTCAAATGCTTCAGTCAGAATAGAGAAGGAGGTAGAAGTGGGGGAGGAGTGGCATTATTAGTCAAAGACTGTATCACAGTGACAGAAAGGAAGTTTGATGAGGACTTGTCTGTTGAGGTAGTATGGGCTGAGACTAGAAACAGGAGAAGAGAGGTCACCCTGTTGGGAGTCTTTTGTAGACCTCCTAAAAGTTCTAGAGAGGTAGAGGAAAGGATTGCAAAATCGATCCTGGACAGAAGTGAAAGTAATAGGGTAATTGTTATGGGGGACTTTAACTTTACTAATATTGATTGGAATAGCTATAGCTCTAGCACGTTAGAGGGGTCAGTTTTTGTACAAAGTGTGCAGGAAGGTTTTTTGACTCAGTATGTAGATAGGCCAACTAGAGGTGAGGCTACATTGGATTTGGTGCTGGGCAATGAGCCAGACCAGGTGTTAGGCTTGGAAGTTGGTGAACATTTTGGTGACAGTCACCACAATTCGGTTACGTTCACCTTAGTGATGGACAGGGATAGGCATGAAGCTGGGGGCAGTAGTTATAGCTGGGGGAATGGTAATTATGAGGCCACAAGGAGGGAATTAGGGTGCATAGGTTGGACTAGGAAACTACAGGGACTGGGAACATCTGAAATGTGGAGCTTATTCAAGGAGCAGCTACTGCGAGTCCTTGATAAGTATGTCCCTGTCAGGCATGGAGGAAATGGTCGAGTAAGGGAACCATGGTGTACTAAAAAAGTTAATTCGCTGGTTAAAAGGAAAAAGGAGGCTCATGTCAGGATGAGGCTTGAAGGCTCAGTTAGTCCAATGGATAGCTATAGATTATGATGTAGAGATGCCGGTGTTGGACTGGGGTAAACTCAGTAAAGTTTTACAACACCAATTTTAGATCCAACCAATTTATTTGATAGTAAATCTGCGAGCTTTCGATTTTACAGCCTTTGTCAGGCAAATGCAGTGTTCTGATCTGCAGAGGCACTCATATCCACACAGTTACAGATTGCTGATTAGAATGCGAATCCTTACATCTAAGCTGCTATTCAAGTGTTAAAGTGGCTAACAATGAGTGTGAAGGGAATCCTGATCATTGGTTAGAGAATTGTGTATTTTCTCCAGACAGCACAGTAAGTGAGGTTTTTTGCTAATCCAGGCAAGTTACGGGGGTTACAGATAGTGTGACATGAAGCCAAGATCCCTGTTAAGACCGTCCTCATGTGTGCGGAACTTGGCTATCAGTCTCTGCTCAGCAACTCTGTGCTGTCGTGTGTCATGAAGGCCCCCTTGAAGAACATTTACATTTAGCCGAATGCCCATGACTGCTGAAGTGTTCGCCCACAGGAAGAGAACTGTTTTGCCTGGTGATTGTTGAGCGATGCTCATTCATCCGCTGTCGTAGTGTCTGCATGGTCTCCCCAATGTACCATGCTTCGGGACATCCTTTCTTGCAACGTATTAGGTAGACAACGTTGGCCGAGTTGCAAGAGTATGTACCGTGTACCTGGTGAATGGTATCCTCACGTTTGATGATGTTGTCCATGTCTATGATCTGGCATGTCTTGCAGAGGTTGCTGTGGCAGGGTTGTGTGGTATTGTGGTCACTGTTCTCCTGAAGGTTGGGTAGTTTGCTGCGAACAATGATCTGTTTAAGGTTGTGCGGTTGTCTGAAAGCAAGAAGTGGGGGGGTGGGGATGGCCCTAGCGAGATGTTCATCGTCATCAATGATATGTTGAAGACTCCGGAGAAGATGTCGTAGCTTCTCCGCTCCGGGGAAGTACTGGACAACAAAGGGTACTCTGTCCACCTTGTCCCGTGTTCGTCTTCTGAGGAGGTCAGTGCAGTTTATCACTGTGGCACGTTGGAACTGTCGATTGATGAGTCGAGCGCCATATCCTGTTCTCACGAGGGCATCCTTCAGCGTCTGGAGGTGTCTGTCATGATCCTCCTCATCTGAGCAAATTCTGTGTATACGGAGGGCTTGTCCATAGGGAATGGCTTCTTTAACATGTCTAGGGTGGAAGCTGGAGAAGTGGAGCATTGTGAGGTTGTCTGTCGGTTTGCGGTACAGTGAGGTGCTGAGGTGACCGTCCTTGATGGAGATGCGTGTGTCCAAGAATGCAACTGATTCTGGAGAATAGTCCATGGTGAGTCTGATGGTGGGATGGAACTTGTTGATATCATCATACAGTTGTTTCAATGATTGTTCACCATGAGTCCAAAGGAAAAAGATGTCATCAATGTATCTAGTATATAACCTTGGTTGAAGATCTCGTGTAGTGAAGAAGTCTTGTTCGAACCTGTGCATGAAGATGTTGGCATACTGAGGTGCAAATTTGGTCCCCATGGCTGTTCCATGTGTCTGGATGAAAAGCTGATTGTTGAAGGTGAAGACATTGTGGTCCAAGATGAAGCGGACGAGTTGTAAAATTGCATCCGGAAACTGGCAGTTGTTGGCATTGAGTACTGAGGCAGTTGCAGCAATACCATCATCGTGGAGGATGTTGGTGTAGAGTACCGAGACATTCATTGTGACAAGGAGTGTCCCTGGTTCAACTGCTCCATGTGTGCTGAGTTTCTGTAGGAAGTCCGTAGTGTCAAGACAAAAGCTGGGGGTTCTTTGTACAATGGATTTCAGGATACCCTCGATATAGCCGGAGAGGTTCTCACACAGGGTCCCATTGCTCAATACGATGGGAAGGCCAGGTATGTTTGCCTTGTGTATCTTTGGGAGGCAGTAGAGATCTCCAATGCGGGGAGTACGTGGAATGAGAGTCCGGAGGGTGTTCCGAAGGTCTGGATCAAAGGTTTTGATCAGAGTGTTGAGTTGATGAGTGTGTTCTTTTGTCGGATCCGTTTGTAACTGTCTGTAGTGTTTCACATTGTTTAGTTGTCAGTACACTTCTTCACAGTAGTCCATTCTGTTCAGTATGACGGTGGTGCCTCCTTTGTCTGCTGGTTTGATGACAATGTTGCAGTTGGTCTTAAGAGCTGGATGGCCTTGCTTTGTGCTTGGGCGATGTTCGGGACTGTCTTGTCACCCTCAATCCCATATATCTGCATTTTCTGCAGAAGCCTTCCATGGGCCACCTTATCGAACGCCTTACTAAAGTCCATATATACCACATCAACTGCCTTACCCCCATCCATCTCTTTGGTCACTTTTTCAAAAAACTCAATAAGGTTAGTAAGGCACGACCTACCCTTCACAAAACCATGCTGACTATCCCCAATCAATTCATTTCTCTCTAAATAACTATAAATCCTATCCCTAATAATTCTCTCCAATACTTTGCCCACAACAGAAGTAAGACTCACCGGCCTATAAATCCCCGGAAAGTCTCTCCTCCCCTTCTGGAACAATGGGACCACATTCGCTATCCTAAAGTCTTCCGGCACTATACCCGTAACCAACGACGTAGATTAGCCAGGAGGGAGCTAAAGAGTGAGTTGAGGAGAGCTAAGAGGGGACACGAGAACACTTTGGCTGATAGGATCAAGGAGAATCCTAAAGCTTTCTTTAGATATGTTAAGAATAGAAGATTGGTTAGGGCAAGATTAGGGCCAGTCAGAGACAGCAGTGGCAAGTTGTGCGTGGAGCCTGAAGAGATTGGAGAGGCACTGAACAAATATTTCTCTTCAGTATTCACGCAGGGAGATGTAAATGTAGTTGTGGAGAACACTGGGATACAGGGTTGCAAACTGGAAAGTATTGAAGTAGATAAGGAGGATGTGCTAGATATTCTTGAGGGTTTGAAGTTGGATAAGTCCCCTGGGCCGGACGGGATTTACCCTAGGATTCTCTGGGAGGCGAGAGAGGCGATTGCAGAGCCTCTGGCTCTGATCTTCAGGTCGTCGTTGGTTACAGGTATGGTGCCGGAAGACTGGAGGATAGCGAATGTGGTCCCATTGTTCAAGAAGGGGAAGAGAGACTTTCCAGGGAATTATAGACTGGTGAGTCTTACTTCTGTTGTGGGCAAAGTATTGGAGAGAATTATTAGGGATAGGATTTATAGTTATTTAGAGAGAAATGAATTGATTGGGGATAGTCAGCATGGTTTTGTGAAGGGTAGGTCGTGCCTTACTAACCTTATTGAGTTTTTTGAAAAAGTGACCAAAGAGGTGGATGGGGGTAAGGCAGTTGATGTGGTATATATGGACTTTAGTAAGGCGTTCGATAAGGTGGCCCATGGAAGGCTTCTGCAGAAAATGCAGATGTATGGGATAGAGGGTGATTTAGCTAATTGGATTAGGAATTGGCTAGCAGATAGAAGACAGAGGGTGGTGGTTGATGGGAGATATTCATCTTGGAGTTCGGTGACAAGTGGTGTACCTCAGGGGTCTGTTTTGGGGCCCCTGCTGTTTGTAATTTTTATAAATGATCTGGATGAGGGTATTGAAGGATGGATTAGTAAATTTGCAGATGACACCAAAGTCGGAGGAGTGGTAGATAGTGAAGAGGGGTGTTATAGTTTGCAGAGAGACTTGGACAAGTTGCAGAGCTGGGCCGAGAGGTGGCAAATGGAGTTTAATGTGGAAAAATGTGAGGTAATTCACTTTGGCAGGAATAACAAATGTGTAGAGTATAGGGCTAATGGTAGGACTCTTAATAGTGTTGAAGAACAGAGGGATCTTGGTGTATATGTGCATAGATCCCTGAAAGTTGGCAATCAAGTCGATAAGGTTGTTAAGAAGGCATAGGGAGTCTTAGCTTTTATTGGTAGGGGGATTGAATTTCGGAGCCGCAACGTCATGTTGCAACTGTACAAAACTCTAGTGCGGCCGCACTTGGAGTATTGTGTGCAGTTCTGGTCCCCGCATTATAAGAAAGATGTGGAGGCTTTGGAGAGGGTACAGAGGAGGTTTACCAGGATGTTGCCTGGTATGGAGGGCAGGTCTTATGAAGAGAGGCTGAGGGATTTGAGGTTGTTTTCGTTAGAAAGAAGGCGGCTAAGAGGAGACCTTATTGAAACATATAAGATGATTAGAGGTTTAGATAGGGTGGACAGTGATAGCCTTTTTCCTAGGATGGAGAAAGCTAGCACGAGGGGACATAGCTTTAAATTAAGGGGTGGTGATTATAGGATGGATGTCAGAGGTAAGTTCTTTACCCAGAGGGTGGTAAGGGTATGGAATGCCCTGCCTGCGTCAGTTGTAGATGCGCCAAGTTTGGTGGCGTTTAAGAGGTTAGTAGATAAGTTTATGGACGAAAAGGGAATGGTTTAGGTTAGAGGGTCATTGCTTTTTCCTAATTGGTCGGCACAACATTGAAGGTCGAAGGGCCTGTTCTGCTCTGTAATGTTCTATGTTCTACGTTGTATTCTGTATGTGGAAAACCTCTACCTTTAATTGTCCCAGTGTTGAACTTATTGTGAACCTTCTGTGAGTTCAATCTTATTTCCAATCTTTTCTCAAAAATTTAGAGATCGCTCCAGTCTACAGTCCTCTCTAGATTTTCTGTTTCATTCTGGGTTCAGGATCTAGATGGTGTTTTCTTTAGGGTTTGCTTGTTATCCTAAGGATAATACCATAGATCCATGAAATCCATTTTTGTTTATTTACAGATCCATATACCCCTCAGTACTCTATACAAGCTTGCACTTCTGCTTTCCATTGCATCGCATTTTCTCAATCATGTGACATTACATCACAGTTACATCAATAATTACATCAATATCATTTACCGTTTTATCATGGTAACCATTTACTCAACTTTTCCCCCATAAATCTTTATCACAACTAGATACAGTGTCCTACAACCACAACATCTCTCAATCCCTCCATCTCAAAATTGTCAGACTGCTTATCCAATATACAATATTGGATGAACAAAAAACATCCTCCATTAGGAGTATAAAAAATTCTTAAATACTGAGGAGACTGAAGCCATTTTCTACAGCCCCTGCCACAAATTTTGTGTCTTTGTATCAACTCCATCTCTCCTTGGCAATTGTCAGCCTCATCAGGCTGTTTACAACTTGTGTCATGTTTGAACCCAAGGTGAACTTTCCATTACATATCCATCACTAAAACTGCCTATTTCCACTTCCTTTACACTACTGGATCCTGCCTTAATTCAGCTTATCTGCTGCTAAAACACTTGTTCATGCCTTTTTACTTCCAAACTTGACAAGACTTATGCGTTCCTGGGTGACATACCATATTCTATCCTTTGTGAACTTGAGGTCTTCTAACTCTGCTGCCCATGTTTTAACTTGCATTAATTTCCATTCATCTCTCATTCCTGACTTCGCAGATCTTTATTGGCTTGTTTTTAAGCAACACTTCAATTGTAAAATTTTCATTTTTGGTTTTGAATCCCTCCATAACTCGTTAATCTCCTCCAACCAAATAACTCATCAAGATATCTGCATTCCACTAATCTTACCCTCTTGAAACATTCCTGCAATTAATCAGTCTACAATTGCAACCATGCCATTCAATTGCTGAGATCCTAAACTCTGGAATTCTCTTTCTTTAACTCTTTGCCTCTCTACTTCTCTCTCATCCATCAAGACATTTCTTAAAACCTACCTCTTTGACCAAGTTTCTATCATCTGCCTTCATATCCCTTATGTATCTTTGTGTGATTTTTTTGATATGATGTCTATATGAAATCCTTTGTTCTTTTATTTAACTTGCTGATAAAATAGATGTTATGTCCACTATTTCTTGTATTTTTAGGGTGGTCTAAAAGCTGTGGTATGGACTGATGTGTTCCAGATGGTTATTATGATCGCTGGGTTTTTGGCAGTGATAATCCGAGGTGTAGTAATCCAAGGAAGCTTCGACCGGATCTGGAATATATCATATTACGGAGGAAGACTCAACTTTTGGGAGTAAAACTCTTTGACACTTATCTTTGGGGATACACAAATTAAGTTGGCACAGAGGGCAGGGTAACTTCCTCAGGAGGTATTGATAATTTTGTAGTCAGATTTGCACCTGTCCAGCATCAAATTAAAAATAAGCTATGCTGTTATTAGACTTGTATTTGTGATTTGTGGATAGAAACTACAAATATTGAGTTCAACAAGTGGAAAAATGTTAATATTATATTTACTGCGGTTTTCAGATTTCTACGTAATCACACATTTGTGCAATGTTCTCCTTAGGAGGTTGGCCAAAATTCTCACTGAACCTTGCTTTAATTAGCCATGATATGGAGCCAATTTCCTTCCCTAACTTTGACCTGACCCTAATGCTGGCACTGCACTTCTCAAATTCACTCAGTCTGACCTTAGCTGGCTGTGGCTGGTCTTGAGATTGGACAACCTCTTTGTGCTGGCTGAATAGAACATAGAACATAGAACATTACAGCGCAGAACAGACCCTTCGGCCTTCGATGTTGCGCCGACCAATTATGAAAAAAGCAATGACCCTCCAAACTAAACCATTCCCTTCTCTTCCATAAACTTATCAACTAACCTCTTAAACGCCACCAAACTTGGCGCATCTACAACTGCTGCAGGCAGGGCATTCCACTCCCTAACCACCCTTTGGGTAAAGAACCTACTTCTGATATCCGTCCTATAACTATCACCCCTTAATTTAAAGCTGTGTCCCCTCGTGCTAGCTTTCTCCATCCTAGGAAAAAGGCTATCACTGTCCACCCTATCTAAACCTTAATCATCTTATATGTTTCAATAAGGTCTCCTCTTAGCCGCCTTCTTTCTAACGAAAACAACCTCAAATCCCTCAGCCTCTCTTCATAAGACCTGCCTCCATACCAGGCAACATCCTGGTAAACCTCCTCTGTACCCTCTCCAATGCCTCCACATCTTTCTTATAATGTGGGGACCAGAACTGCACACAATACTCCAAGTGCGCCGCACTAGAGTTTTGTACAGTTGCAACATGACGTTGCGGCTCCGAAATTCAATCCCCCTACCAATAAAAGCTAAGACTCCGTATGCCTTCTTAACAACCTTATCGACATGATTGCCAACTTTCAGGGATCTATGCACATATACACCAAGATCCCTCTGTTCATCAACACTATTAAGAGTCCTACCATCAGCCCTATACTCTACACATTTGTTATTCCTGCCAAAGTGAATTACCTCACACTTTTCCACATTAAACTCCATTTGCCACCTCTCGGCCCAGCTCTGCAACTTGTCCAAGTCTCTCTGCAAACTATAACACCCCTCTTCACTATCTACCACTCCTCCGACTTTGGTGTCATCCGCAAATTTACTAATCCATCCTTCAATACCCTCATCCAGATCATTTATAAAAATTACAAACAGCAGGGGCCCCAAAACAGATCCCTGAGGTACACCACTTGTAACCGAACTCCACGATGAATAATTTCCATCAACCACCACCCTCTGTCTTCTATCAGCTAGCCAATTCCTAATCCAATTAGCTAAATCACCCTCAATCCCATACATCTGCATTTTCTGCAGAAGCCTTCCATGGGCCACCTTATCGAACGCCTTACTAAAGTCCATATATACCACATCAACTGCCTTACCCCCATCCCCCTCTTTGGTCACTTTTTCAAAAAACTCAATAAGGTTAGTAAGGCACGACCTACCCTTCACAAAACCATGCTGACTATCCCCAATCAATTCATTTCTCTCTAAATAGCTATAAATCCTATCCCTAATAATTCTCTCCAATACTTTGCCCACAACAGAAGTAAGACTCACTGGCCTATAATTCCCTGGGAAGTCTCTCGTCCTCTTCTTGAACAATGGGACCACATTCGCTATCCTCCAATCTTCCGGAACTATACCCATAACCAACGATGACCTGAAGATCAGAGCCGGAGGCTCTGCAATCACCTCTCTTGCCTCCCAGAGAATCCTAGGGTAAATCCCATCCGGCCCAGGGGACTTATCCAACTTCAAACCCTCAAGAATATCTAGCACATCCTCCCTATCTACTTCAATACTTTCCAGTTTACAACCCCGTACCTCAGTGTTCTCCACAACTACGTTTACGTCTCTCTGCGTGAATACCGAAGAGAAATATTTGTTCAGTGCCTCTCCAATCTCTTCAGGCTCCACACACAACTTCCCACTGCTGTCTGTGACTGGCCCTAATTTTGCCCTAACCAATCTTCTATTGTTAACATATCTAAAGAAAGCTTTAGGATTCCCCTTAATCCTATCAGCCAAAGTCTTCTCGTGTCCCCTCTTAGCTCTCCTCAACTCACTCTTTAGCTCCCTCCTGGCTAATCTATAGCTATCCATTGCACTAACCGAGCCTTTATGCCTCATCCTGACATAAGCCTCCTTTTTCCTTTTAACCAGCGAATTAACTTTTCTCGTACACCAAGGTTCCCTTACTCGACCATTTCCTCCTTGCCTGACAGGGACTCGACCATTTCCTCCTTGCCTAACAGGGACAGGGAATATCTGGCCAAATTACTGCCTGAAAACCTATTCTCTCACTACAGTCAAGGCAGAAGATCAATCAAAAAATGAGCATGGTGCGGCAAGGCAACACAGTAGTTATCACTGCTTCCCTTCAGCGTCAGGAATCCAGGTTCAATTCCAACATCGGGTCACTGTCTGTGTGGAGTTTACACATTCTCCCTGTGTCTGCATGAGTTTCCTTCAAGTCTCTGGTTTCTTCCCACTGTCCAAAGATGTGTGGGTTAGGTTGATTGGCCATGCTAAATTAACCCTAGTGTCAGAAGGATAGCAGGGTAAATGTGTGGGGTTATGGGAATAGGGCGTGGGTGCAGACTTGATGGGCTGAATAGCCGCCTTCTGCACTGTAGGGAATCTATAGATTCTATGGATAACAGAATCAGTCACAGTTGTGCACAAAATGAACCAAACCTAAAATCTGTGTAGGTTCCCTCTGGGTGCTTTGGTTCCTTCCCACAGTCCAACGATGTCTGGATTACATTGATTGGCCATGATAAATTGCCCCTTAATGAAAGGGAGATTAGCAGGGCAAACATGTGGAGTTGCGGGTTAAGGACTCAAAGAGGGTGTAGGAATCCTGGGAGGAGTGAGGGAGACATGGCGAGGTTAAAAAAGACAGGTGAGAGGACATAGGGAAGTTAAAAACAAAGTTCCCAGTAAGGGAAAATATGAGGTATGCCTCAAACTGTTTTTAGAATATACAAGTGTGCCATGATGTATATACAAGACTGGAACCACAATGTACAGTCATGATGTGGAGATGCCATTGTTGGACTGGAGTAAGTCTGTGTCAATATACACAATCTTTTGGAGATCCTCTCCATTTGGAACTGCCAGTTCGCGGTGTCTCTGGTAGTCATGATGTGGAGAAGCTGGCGTTAGTCTGGGGTACTATGGCAATTGACAAGGGACTGCACAGGGGGAAAAACAAAGTGCAGAAATGTAAGTGTTAAATTCCATAGTTAGGGAGTCAGACAGCTTTTCTGTAACCATCACCATGGTCCTTTATGATGCCTTTTCAGAGTAGAAGCCATCATGAAGACAGTGCAGAACATCCTGCAGCGAGAAGGGAGTGAACAAGGATTTGTGTTACATGTTGGTGTCAAGGAAGATGTCCTTGAAGAGCAAGGAGAGAATGCAATGATTAGAATTGGGAAGCAAAAATACTATGATCACACCACTGGGAATATTCTATAGGTTTCCAAAGAAAGTGAGGGGTAAAGGAGCAAATCTGTAGCACAATAACAATGATGTAGTACCGGGGTATCCCAGTACTACCAATGTAGACAGTACTCAAGAGATGGTCACACCAGTGTCCTGTACAACTGCAGCATATAACCTCTGTAATTTTACATTCAATTCCCCTCACAATAAATAATAGCATTCTATTTGTTTTCCTAATTTCTTTCTGTAACTGCATATTAGCCTTTTGTGATTAATGCACTGGGACACCCAGGTCCCTCCAGCTCTCAGAGCTCTACAATCTTTCACCATTTAGAAAATATGCATTTTTTTTCATTCTTACTGCCTGAATGGACAATTTCATATCTTGCTATATTATATTCCATTTACCAGTTCTTTGCCCATTCATTTAACCGATCTATGTCCACTTGTAGCCTTATGTCCTTTTCACAATTTACTTTCTTATATATGTTTGTACCTTTACACCTGACGAAGAATCAGCTTTTCCGAAAAAGTGGGTATACTGTCAAATAAACTTTAACTTGTTAAATGGACTTTAACCTGGTGATGTGAGACTTCGTACTGTATTTACCCCAGTCTAACACCAGCATCACCACATCACCCTACTGATCCCCCATAGAAATTGGTCCACTTGCCTCTCTCATTCCCCAGCACAAGATCCAGCAATCCCTCCTTTTTAGTTGGACTAAGAATATATAGGTCAAGGAATTCTCCTGAACACATTCCAGAATTGCATTCACCCCCTTTCACTTTACTTTAATGTTATCCCAATGGAATTTGAGTAATTTAAGTCTGCCAGTTTCACCACTCTGTTGTTCTTGTACATCATTAATGCATTGTAGATTTGCTCCTTTACCTCTCATTTTATTTGGAAATTTATAAAATATCCCCAGTAATGTGATCATGGCATTTTTGCTTCTCAATTCTAATCATTGCATTCTGTCCTTGCCCTTCAAAGATATCCTTCTTGACACTGATGTGTAGAATAAATCCTTGTTCACTCTCTTCTCCCTGCAAAATGTTCTTCACTGTCTTCATGATGGCTTTTACCCTGAAAAGATACCATAAGGGACTCATGATGATGGTTACAGAAAAGCTCACTGTCTCCCTAACTGTGGAATCTCCTGTAACACTTACATTTATTGTTACCCCGTGCAGTCCCTTGTCAATTGCCATAGCCTGTAATGCACTGTTTCAAGATGTCATCGCTGCTAAGAATCTCCAATGCTGAGTACCTGTTTAAGAGTAGCATTCACCCTGAAAAGTCCATACTACATGTCTCTTCTGACTCATCTAATGCCCAACTCATATCCCAACCTGAGCTCATTTACTTCCTGTCCAGGGCCTCAAATTTAAAATTTTCATCCTGGTTTTCAACTCACTCTATGGCTTTACCCTTCCCTATCTCCGTAACCTCCTCTAACCCTATAATCCTCTAAAATCCCTGCCTTTTTTTAATTCTGGCTTCTTGAGAGTTCTCACAATTTTGCTATTGTGCCTTAGCTACCTAGATCCTAAGCTAGGGAATTTCCTCCCTAAACCTCTCTGCCTCTCCACCTCTCCCTTCCTTTCAGACCATTTTACAATATGCCTCTCATCCCAATATCCCCTTATATAGTAAGGTGAGGTGTCAGATTTTGTCTGATTAAACCTCTGAAATAGATAGTGCATTTTATTATATTAAGGGTGTTTTCTAAATACAAGTTATTTTTATTGATACTTGATTTGAAAGATCCATTGTCTGACACTCGCATTCTTCCAAAACTTTGAATGTGGTCAAGGGAATGAATATTTCCCAAGCTATTAACATGGAGCAGCCTTTGTAATTCTACCCTTTAGCAGGTTTTCACCAACCGAAGAGATAGAAGTTTGAGGCAGTTGCAAGTATCTTAGTGTTTGTGGTAGAGACATTTGAGACATGCAAGTTCTGGTTGCTGAAGGAGACAAGGGAGGAATGAAGGAAGCAGATTAATACTTCCACTTCCACTAGGTATCTGTATACATCCTATGATCACGATATATGTATGAACAGGCTTTCTTCAAACAGCTCATCTTTAACACAATCCCCTTACAAAGGGAAACATGAGTTCACCCATTCGTTTCAAAATAATATGGTGCATCATTGACTATTGTGGCTTCTAGTGAGCAATTTTCTTTTAGCCCAACCAGCCATGATTGTAAACAGATATCCCTGGGAAGCATAATCTTCACTTACTTGTTCCCCACCATTTTGATGGAATTGAAACCCTCCCTAAAGTGAAGTTTTTGATTAGGTGGAGATGGTGCTCACTTCTTTTAACATACTCACTCCATACTGTTTGTGCTTATACGGCGCTCTGTTTCTCATAGTGCGGGGTCCCTTTCAGCCCTTTCAGCAGAGAAGGTTCTCACAAGGAGAATGATCTAGTGAAATAAAAATCATTGTTTTAAACAGACAGCAATAAATATTCAGAATAATCTGTCATATTGTGAAACATTTAAGTTCAATAGGACAATTCCAACATGCACCTGGAATGTTTCAACATCTAATCATAAGAAGTTAGGGCATTGAGAAATGATATTGAGAGAGATAGGCTACTGATAATTCCCCCTCTTTGTAGACAGTCTAACCTCTGTAAGTCAGGCTCGTCACAATTAAGCACCTGTGTTAAACAATATTGAGACAAACTGGTTTTTACTAATGCAGAAACTCATCAATACTGGCCCAATCATTTAGTACTGTATTTCATAAATGTGAATCTTATGCCCATTTTAAATGTATCAACCCTTTCAGGCTCTGAACTACAACATATACACAGAAATTTTCTAAATTCAAATCCTATGCCCTGTTATGTTACATTAACTTGGACATCCTTCATTTTAATATAAAGGGAAACAATAAAGTGCTTATTTTGGTATGGTTGTCTTTTCTGATTTAACATTGCACATTAAACTAGTCTGATCTGCACTGATTGTTGTATTGCTGGCAAATATAAGAGCCATTTTGTATACAGATTCATAGAAAAGATGAAATTATCAATGTTTTTGTGTAATTGTCATAATATATTCCTGATCATATTCAACCCCATTGTATATAATGGAGATCCACTTCAGATATGTGAGCCCATATTTCAGGTTGACACTTCAGTACAGTGCAGAGTGCTGAACTCTCAGAGATGTTGCCATTTAAAACATAAACCTTGTCTGTCCTCTCAGGTGAATGTAAAATATCTCAGGGCACAAATCAAAGAACAGCAGTGGGGTACACTCCAAAAAACTTAATTAACTATAAAGCGCTTGGAATGTCCTGAGATTTTGAGAAACACTATATCAATACAAGTTATGTCCAGTCTGAACTTCCAGAACAGGCAGACAGGGCCACAATCAAAGTGGAAGAACACTTCCTTGATCTTCCTGCTGAGATTTAGACCACGGACTATAATGGGTTTGGCTGATGCAACGATATGCGAGTGAGGGTGTTTGGAGCACTTTGCTTGTTTGTCTCCATTGTCTCATTGTTACTTCAGCAATAAGCCTAAAGCAATTCTAAATGTGGATCTAATCTCATCACAGTGTCTATGCTTCACAGCTTTGATCCAAACCCCTTAAGACGGCACTCTTTCTGGACGATCGTTGTTGGTGGGAGTTGTATGTGGATAGCAATTTATGGCATCAATCAATCTCAGGTCCAACGGTACATTGCTTGTATAAACATCCGTGAGGCTAAACTGTAAGTACCAACCCCACAGTTGCCTGGGTCTAATAGACTGCGGGACACAGTTCACTTTTAACTGATGTGACAGGTTCCACAAATAAACAAACATACCTTACATTGCCCAAACTCTATACATGAGGCCCGATTTTACCATTGTGTCACGCTCATCTTTGGGTGCAAAAACTTGGTAAGATCGGACATGAGGCAATTAGCATAATCCGCGCCCACGTCCACGCAGGCCCGAAAATGGCTGCGATCTGAATCACGTGTGGAACAGGCATAATGGCAATTAAACTGAATTAATAGGCTACCCACCCAACTTTACCAGCATTTCCCCCCTATACCACCATGCTCACCCATCCAGATTCAGCATGAAAGAGACATGATCAGCAAAGGTTTGTTACAGGTGCTCCAACTTCTGAAGGAGTAAGTTCAAAGCTTCCAACGGCTCTCTGACTCAGATTAATGGTGGGGAAGAGGGGAGAGTCAGGCCAGATTATTCTCTGGTTGGGGGAGGGTTGGACAGGGGAGGCAGGTCAGACATGGAGTGACAGGGGTTGGGGGTACGATAATTCTCTGGTTAAGGGGAGGGGTGGGGAAAGACCTGATTGCTGTCTGATTGGTGTTGTAGGTGGATCTGTGGGGGTGAAGGTAGGATGGAGGGGTGGGGGACCCGATCATTCTCTGGTGAGGGGGTTGGGAAGGAGGCCCAATCATTTTCTTGTGAGGGGAGGAGGGAAGCCAGGTGGATCTCTGTTGAGGAAGATGAGGGGGTGCAGGGGGATCTGCTGCCACTCTGTGGGGGATCGGTGGTGAGGGGGAGGGGGGAGGGGGGGGTGGAGGGGAGAAGAAGATTGAGATCGGTTTGACTAATGGGGGAGTGGATGGATATGGGGTCAGTTACATTGTAGGGATGGGCATTAGCCAGCTCTCTCGGGCTGCTTTATCTGCTTTTTGCAGCCCAGCAATGCTGTGACAGGGGAACAGTTTTCAATTTTTTTCTCACTATGCACGCATAGTTGAAGACTCTGATCAGAGCTGCAGCATTTCAGGCACGCTAAGCCCCACCCAAAGTACAATTTAGACTGGCAATTTTTGTCAAGCCGAGTGTGTATCAGGGCACCTGAGAACAGGTTTCCAAGTTGGATCTGAATTGCGCCCAGATTCAGCACTTAGAAAGAAAATGGTAAAATCGGGCCCATAATCTCTCAGCACACCACTTCACCTCCTCTCCCCCACTGCCTATTCCCCATTTTCCCAGACTCTATTTGTCAGTGCAGAGAGTGTCGGAAACACCAGCTCGGAAATTAATTTAGTTGTATGCTTATAAATTTAGAAATATATTCTGGGATGGATCAGAATTCAGCGCTGTAATTAATCTACACACAACATACATTGATCAGGACTCACTGATGTGAAACTTAGGCGCAGCACACCTTAAAATGGTTTTACTATTATTACAAGAATGTGGAGTCTTCTGTTTTCAGGGACTGTTATAAAGGTCTTTTAAAAAAATGCTTTGCTTTTCTGCTGGCAGATGGAAGGGTTTGATGTATGAATTCCAATTTGTCTCAGATTTGTCAAAAGTTCTAAAACTGGGATCTGCAGATTTCATACAAATGACCCTGGTCTGGGATTCCGTTTTATTTTCCTGCCAGGGCTGTATTACCTTCTTTTTTAATGCATTAAATTTGAACAATCTCCCCTAACGAATATGAGACATTCACTTCCTGTCCCTTAAAGTTGCTAATTCTCAGACATTCTCTATTTCAGATCTCTCTACCTCAATATGGTTGGCTTGTGGATAACATGCATATGTGCAGTCTTCACTGGGCTCACAATGTATTCCATTTATCACCAGTGTGATCCACTAACACGCAAACTAGTCAGAGCACCAGACCAGGTAAGCCCTCAGCTGTGAAGCCATACAGCCATTGCATATCTGCAGTACAGAGTGGGCCAAATCAATGACTGTTTCTGCTTCCACCACCCCCATAAGACATTATTACTTGCTGCATAAAAAGCTCCCTGCATCTCTTTCCAAAAACCTTTAATGTGTCTCTCAGTCCCTGTACCATCAGTTTTTCTTTAGTTGTCATGATCTCGTACATCTCCAGCAGATCCCCTCAATCTCCTTTGCTCCAAAGAGAGCAACACCACCTTCACCATTCTAAATTTGTAGTTAAATTCTCTAATTCCCAAGACCATTCTGATAAATCTCCTCTGCATTTCCAGAAGGATTTTAACATCCTTCCTAAAGTGTGGTGACCAGAACTGGATGCAATATCCTATTTGTAGCATAACCAGAGCTTTATAAAGATTCAGGATTATTTCCCTACTTTTAACTCAATACCTCTGCAGAAGGGAAATAAAACGAATTGAGCCTTGGAGACTGTGTCGAACTTCCAGGAAATGTTTTATTCCAATGCATGAGGGAGAGATAAACTCTGGTCTGAAAGGTTGCCTGCGAGTTCTCTGCCCATCATAGATTATACTTTTTGAGCTGCAAAATTTTATAATAGCGTATTAATTCCTTGAGTTGGATACAAGATGGCTCTTCTAATCTCATTATGCAAACTACATTATTCAGTACATCTCTGTTAATCATTTCTCTGGACAGTTCCATTTTCCCAATTATAATGTCAAAGCGTTGTATTTACCCAACCGATTTACAACAATGCGTTAATCGTTTCCCACCTCTGCCAGATAATCAGGTTTTACAGAAGTCTATGACCTCCCTAAACTGTACGGAAACTGGCTGTTTAAATGCTGGTTCTCCCATTGTCGTGATAATTTGGAAAGATCTCCTGCACATTTGAAGTTGATAGAATGCATTAATCGTTATCTGTTGGCAGAGCAGACCTTGAGCTGTCTACGTTAATCTTTTTCTTCCCTCTGGTGAGGCCTAGTTCTCTGGGCTTGCCCCATGTAACTCTGTATGTATTACACTGAAATCAAACAAAATATGAGAAGACGTATAAATTAAAATATAAAAGAAAAATCTCTGATATTGCCCTGCAACAATTCCCCTTGATGGCCCGTCATATCCCAGAAAACCACTAACAGACATTTATTGGTGTCCGAGTCCCTTTGTATTCTAAACTATATCTTGTGGATATCATTGCCTGTCCTCATGGAAGCTCTCCTGCCTTGGTCATTGTTGAGGACACGCTACCAGATCCCTTGGGTGTCCAGCCCTACAAATCATGGAAAGCGTCCTAAACCACCCTGCTGTGAATAACACCCACCATCTTCTCCCCTTCCCATATGCTGAGGCCTGCTAGTTCGGTATGTTGAAGGACAGTCTGAGTTTTACCCATTTTCTGTTGTAGTCAGCATGTAACCATTGTCCACACCAGCATTATGCCCATACTGACAGTCATTCCCTATTTTAATTATCTCCCACCCGTCTGTTAATCAGTTGCCTGTTACACTGAATATATCCCGGAGGCTCCCACCCGTACGGATAGCTTAGTCCATGGACCCTTCTCTTGCTTACCTGATCTGTTGATTGTCTGACATGCTCCTGAGTGAGTGTCTATTGCTTAGTACGTGGCCTGTTGGATTATGTTATGTCAATGCACAGTGTATCATTCCACTAGATAGCCTGGTGTTCATCTGGGGAGGTGAAATCCGCACACTGCTAAAGTGTCTGTTACTTGCAGACAGAAGCTGTGGCTGCTGCTGGACAAGAGGCACCTCCCCCCCTGTGATTATCTTTATTTCTGGTGTGATGAAACATCACTGTGCAAGGCTGACCTACATGGCTTTAAAAGCTTCTTTTAACAGCAGAATATCAACGATTACCTTGCTGTTATTTGACAAGAGTTCAAGGGTCTGACAGGCATACACTATGTAACATCCTGACTCCCAAAAACAGTCTGCAGTGCTCATTTATGCCATGTCACTTTATATCCCCTGGATCCAGTCCGGTAAACCCACCCCTCCTATACTGATCCCAATGACTGAAACCTATAGTTGTCCCTAAAGGTTCCTTTGGATGGGTTCACCTGTGGGATTGCCATTATAAATTTTATCCCTCGCTCTACTGGCCCACCACTCCGGTCCTGTGACCACCAGCTCATGCCTGTGCCTGTGTAAGTTAAGAAGATTTATTTCATATAAAGAGTTGAATACGTGCCATGGGATTGTCTCGAATTTCAAGTCCTCAATGTCAACCCCGGATACTATGAATCGAATCTCTAGCACTGGCTCCCCCCTTTGCTTGTGCTTGGGTAATGTTAATTACACTCACAGATACTTTGTCCAAGACCTGTAGGAGCCCCTCTCCTTGCAGGCTTATGCAGTCAGTGAATAGTTGGTCCCAATGCTTCCATATTGTAGTCCTTTTCCCACATCTGCGGCTACCCAGGAGACATAACTTCAGCTAACTGCACTGAATTCATGATTGAGTTTGCGCTGCCAAATAACCCTCCAATATCTCCTAAAGCACTCCTTTTACTCCGCCTGTGCACCCAAGATTCCAGGGTTAGCCTATAGTTATAGTTGTCTATGGTCTCTTGTAATCTAATTTTTGCCCATTTAATGGCACTGGGTTGATCGTGGCAATTGGAGTGTAAAACTTCCAACAATCCGGAGACATTATACATTATTTCTAATGATACCATCATAACATCGTATGGTAGGGTATTAGGTTACTCGATCCTAACTAGCCCGTCCGAAGGGAGGTCAGCCAATTGAGGGCATCAAGTTGGCTTTTGATATCCACAAGTACTAAGTTTATAACATCTAATCTCCCCACATCCGAGTCTATCTATTACATGGGTACAATATCTCTGATAGTACTGACCATCAAGGCCGCATTCCCATACGAAGGGAGGAAGATCAACCCATATAAACATGGATGGAGTATTCATATCCCCCATGCTGGTCCCATAATATTAGCTATATAAAAGCCCACATACCAACCACTTGTCTGCATCACTAAGACTTCTGGGCTCCCGGTCACTACGTCCTCGGTGAGCACAATGGTCATTAGTTCCCAGTCATTAGTTCAAAGGGCATCAGTCCTAACTCTCTAGCTGGGGTTGCTCACATTAATTAGTATAGCAGGAAGACTGTTAACCAACACTGTCCTATCTCCACTACGGCCTTTGTCAGACTGTTTTTAAGAGTCTTGTTCACACTTTCTATCATCCCTGAATGTTGCGGATGGTTTGGAATATGGAATCACTGCAAGGCACAAGTCTGCTTTATTACTCTCCTGTAAAAGAGGTGCTTTGGTCTGAGTCTAATTGAACTGGGACACTCCCACATGGGATTACTTCCTCTGCTAATATTCTAGTCTTTGTTCCAGCTAAACATTCCCTGGAAGGAATACCTCCAACTACTGAGTGAACTGGTCCATTATCACCATTGTTCTAGGATTGTGGAAGTAATCCGGTGAAGTCTATCTGTAATTGCTCCCATGGCCCCTATGGTCTGGGCTAGTGCCTCAGCCTTATCTTGGGGGCCTTCCCAGGCTCACACTGGACACACAGTACACACCGTTGGCAGTGTCCACTTACCTCTCTCCTCCTGCCCTTCCATCATCAACATCTGCTCACTTATCATTTTATCTTTATCATTTTATCTCTCCTGATATGTGCTAGCCCATGGTAAACTTACAGTAAGGTTTGCCTTATACATTGTGGTGCTGCCCGTCTTTCCTTCAGATGTTATCTGAATCTTTTACAGCCCCCTCTCTCCACCAATCCTCTGCTTCTTCCTCTTCTGCTGCTGCTGATCACACTTCCCCCACGCTATTTAAATCTTTTTTGTATGTAGCAGCTGGTTTTATTTCTTCCCCCTGCGCTCTCTGAGTCTGTGCTCTGAGGATTTTTGCTGCCCTGTCTGCATCATTATTGTCCTGCTACTGTGGAGCCTGCACCTTTTTGTGTGCACTTATCTTCATTACTGTAGCTTCCACTGCTGCTTTGGCTGCCTATACTAACTTCCTTACACAATTCTCATGTGTACCTATCCCCCTGAGAAAGTTATGTATCCCCGTCAAGCCCAGCTACCAAATAACCATGTATTACTTCGAATGCATAATGGCTTTAAGTGTAGATAATAGCCCTCTTTCCCTCAGCTAGTTGCAACGCTTCCATTAGGACTATCAATTCTGCCACCTGAGCTGATTCAGTCCTTGGGATCTGGCTTCCCTTTAGTTCAGTGCCTATTCTATCCACTACCACCCATGCTGTTCTTGGGACCCCCCCCCTCACGATACTTCCTAGATCTATCTATATATAATTCCATTACATCTTTTCCTTCTAAAGGTTCTTCTGCTATCCTGCCGCTTTTGCCTTCATCAACTTCCTCTAAACAACTATGCTAGGTATCTCCCTAACTAACATGGATGTGGATTTGAGGCCAGAGCTCTTTACTATTTGTACGTGTTTATCTTCTGGGAATAGCACACTCTCCCACTTTACTCGATGGCTATTGGAAATTATCCTTAACTTTCCTGGTTCTAGTAGCTGCACTATGGAGTGAGGATAGTGGAGTATAATTGATTCCAGAAGCTTTATTAATTCTGATGTCTCTATTGCCCACATGGTCCAGTCCAATGCCTGTGCACAATGGTGTAATCCTGCTACTATGGGACTCCTTTTTTTGCTGAATAATACGCTACTGGCTGCGTTCTGACCCTGTGTTTCTGGCCCACTGCTGCTGTGTAGTGTCCTCCCCTCATTGTGGAAGGGTTTGGTCAGGTCTGGTAACCCCAGGCTGGGTCCACTGTGTGGACATGCTTTAACTTTTCAAAGGCAGTGTCCTCTTTGGATCCTCACTCTACTTATTCCTGAGACTGTTTACCCCACCCTCTGGTCAATTCTAGCAAAGGTTCGGCGAGTTCTGAATAGCTCTCTACAAAACTCCTGCAATAGCTAAATAACTCCAGTGCTTGCCTGACCATCCTCCCCCCTTCCCCCCTCCCCCCCCGCAACCCCTCCGATGGTTTGCAATTTTGGCATCTCTAGAATGGCTTTCTTTCTTTCTGCTGGAATTCTCTTCATCCCCTGTGTGATGTGGTAGCCTAAATATAACACCTTGTCCCACCTCAGCTACATCTTCCTAGGTTTAACCTTAAGGCCAGCTTGCTGTATGGTTGCTAAAGTCCAGGTGAGGGCAATTATGTAGTTTTTCTCCCGTGACACTATCAGGAGATTGTCAACATATCAGAATTCTCCCAAGTCCATCCTCCCCCCCATCTTCCATCACACCCTCCCCCCCAACCAGAGATCCATCTGAGCCTGCCCCCTTCCTCTGGCAGACACCACAGAAGGCCAGGAAGGTGCTGCAGGCTGTCCAATAACTGCAGTAAGAAGTCTCACAACACCAGGTTAAACTCCAGCAGGACTTTAACCTGGTGTTGTGAGACTTCTTACTGTGTTCATCCCAGTCCAATGCCAATATCTCCACATCAACAAGTGCAGGTCAGAAGGATGGTGAAGAGAGAGCAGCAATCCAGGTAGGTTGCAGGTGTGCTCATGGTGGGGAATTGCGGGGCTGCCTCCCAGGGTATTCAGGGGGAGGGAAGGGGTGTGATCATGAGATGCCTCCCTGAAGAGTCTGACCATGGTGGGGTTTTAAGAACACAGTAAGAATTTAGCTACACCAATTTTAAATCCAATCGATTTATTTGATAGTAAATCTGTGAGCTTTTGACACTCTTGTGCCTTCGTCAGGCAAATGCAGTGTTCCGGTCTGCAATCGCACACATATCAACACAGACAGTCACAGATTGCTGGTTAGAATGCGAATCCTTACATCTAACCTGCTATTCAAGTGTTAAAGTGGCTAACAATGTGTGTGAAGGGAATCCTGAGCATTGGTTAGAGAATTGTGTATTTTCTCCAGACAGCACAGTAAGTGAGGTTTTTTGCTAACCCAGGCAAGTTACGGGGGGTTACAGATAGTGTGACATGAAGCCAAGATCCCTGTTAAGACCGTCCTCATGTGTGCGGAACTTGGCTATCAGTCTCTGCTCAGCGACTCTGCGCTGTCGTGTGTCACGAAGGCCCCCTTGAAGAACATTTACCCGCAGGTCGGAGGCCGAATGCCCATGACTGCTGAAGTGTTCGCCCACAGGAAGGGAACTGTTTTGCCTGGCGATTGTTGAGCGATGCTCATTCATCCGCTGTCGTAGTGTCTGCATGGTCTCCCCAATGACCCTCTAACCTAAACCATTCCCTGGCGGCAGTTGTAGATGCGCCAGTTTGGTGGCGTTTAAGAGGTTAGTTGATAAGTTTATGGAAGAGAAGGGAATGGTTTAGTTTGGAGGGTCATTGCTTTTTTCATAATTGGTCAGCGCAACATCGAAGGCCGAAGGGCCTGTTCTGCGCTGTAATATTCTATGTTCTATGTTCTATGCTCTATGCTTCGGGACATCTTCTTGCAACGTATTAGGTAGACAACGTTGGCCGAGTTGCAAGAGTATGTACCGTGTACCTGGTGAATGGTATCCTCACGTTTGATGATGTCGTCCATGTCTATGATCTGGCATGTCTTGCAGAGGTTGCTGTGGCAGGGTTGTGTGGTATTGTGGTCACTGTTCTCCTGAAGGTTGGGTAGTTTGCTGTGAACAATGATCTGTTTGAGGTTGTGCGGTTGTCTGAAAGCAAGAAGTGGGGTTGGGGATAGAACATAGAACATAGAACATTATAGCGCAGAACAGGCCCTTCGGCCTTCGATGTTGCGCCAACTAATTAGGAAAAAGCAATGACCCTCTAACCTAAACCGTTCCCTTTTCGTCCATAAACTTTTCTACTAACCTCTTAAACGCCACCAAACTTGGCGCATCTACAACTGACGCAGGCGGGGCATTCCATACCCTTACCACCCTCTGGGTAAAGAACCTACCTCTGACATCTGTCCTATAACTACCACGCCTTAATGTAAAGCTATGTCACCTCGTGCTAGCTTTCTCCATCCTAGGAAAAAGGTTATCACTGTCCACCCTATCTAAACCTCTAATCATCTTATATGTTTCAATAAGGTCTCCTCTTAGCCGCCTTCTTTCTAACGAAAACAACCTCAAATCCTCAGCCTCTCTTCATAAGACCTGCCCTCCATACCAGGCAACATCCTGGTAAACCTCCTCTGTACCCTCTCCAATGCCTCCACATCTTTCTTATAATGTGGGGACCAGAACTGCACACAATACTCCAAGTGCGGCCGCACTAGAGTTTTGTACAGTTGCAACATGACGTTGCGACTCCGAAATTCAATCCCCCTACCAATAAAAGCTAAGACTCCATATGCCTTCTTAACAACCTTATCGACTTGATTGCCAAGTTGGATTGCTAGGGATGGTCCTAGCGAGATGTTCATCATCATCAATGATATGTTGAAGACTCCGGAGAAGATGTCGTAGCTTCTCCGCTCCGGGGAAGTACTGGACAACAAAGGGTACTCTGTCCACCGTGTCCACATCATGGTGGGGTTTGCCAGGGCAGTCTGCCTCCCTGGGGGAGGGGGGGAATCACATGGGGGTATACTCTGCCAAAGAGGCCTGCCTCCCAGGGGGTTCGGATCACGGGGAGGGTGGGTCTGCCAGGGGTCTGTCTGCCTCCTGGGTGGGAGGAGGGTCCAGTGCTGGGGGGCGAGAATTGCCGGGATGGTTAGTGGGAGATCTGCGAAGGGTGTTTGAGGGGGATGGGCTTCAGAGGTTCCCCTGCAGAACAGGAATCTGCTTCGGATTTTTATTCTGCAGGTCAATAACAGTGCGGAGTCAGAACAGATTCGAAGACAGTAAAGTGGGACTTGGCGGTAGAGTTGGGCGCGCGGTTCATCAAATCAATTTAAATTGGTGGAGGCAGGTACTCTGGTGTTATTTAAGAAACACTTAGATGGGCACATGAACAGAATGGGAATGGAGGGATATAGAAAACTGATTTAAAATAAGAATCATGAGCCTTAGGAGTCCCTGGGAAGTGTGTAAATAGATGATGATATTGATGTACTTGTTTTTATCCTAACAGGTGCTTTGGTCCACCTTGTTGTCTAACAAGGGGCATACATGCGATGGATCGTGAGAGGGCTCTCTTGGATTTTTTTTGAGAGTATCCTAGCGCTTCACATCATTAGTGTATGCTTGACCTGGACCATTTGATGGGCAACACGACAGCTCAGTGACTATCATTTAAATTGTCAGGCCTCTCGATTGGGGCACGGACCGGATCCTCTCACAAGTCAGGGTTAAAGGCACGATCTGCTTGGATTCTGGTGCAGATCGCGTTAAAGGCCCAAATCTACCTTGATTAATTTTTGGTAAAAATGGGGTCCAATGTTTTTAAACTCCATCCAGACAATATCCACTACATTTCCTTCTCTAGCATTTCATCAAAGAATTCAATAGGTTAGTCAAACACAAACTGTTTTCACAAATCCATGCTGGCTTTCCCTAATTAAATCAGAACTTTCCAAAATATTTGCAGATTTTGTTTCGCTGATTATTATTTCTGAAACCTTACTGATCACTGATGTTTAACTGACCAGGATGCAGTTACAAGATATGTCCATATACACTTTCTCAATAAAAGGGGTGTCACGTTTGTCACTTTTCATCCATTGTTATCTTGTATCTAGGGAATATTAGGAGATTGTGACAAGCTGACCACTATCTCCACACTTCTCTTAGCAACTTGGAATAGAAGCTATTCAGAACAGGAGACTTATCCACGTTAAGAATCCAAATTTAGACAATCTTTCCAGAAATTCCAATTCCAAATTTCCCCCCCACCCTTTACCATCTCTGCCTCCACTAATATTTTGTCACAGGCCTCTTCCTTAGTAAACACCAATACAATGTAATTACCAAGTATTCTGACTTTTCTTTGTGGCTGTAAGCATATATTACCTTCTTTGTCCTAAATAACCCATGGACTGTTTACATGCTAGCAGAAGATTTTTGAGTTCAATCAGCTTCTATTTTATTCTTATATTCCCTCTTTGTCAGTCTTATTTTCCTCTCCATTTCTGCACTCAACTTATCATATTTGGCCTGGGTCTCATTTGAATTCAACTGACATGCATCATACATCTTTTTTTTTGCTATATCACATTCTCCATTTCCCCCATCATCCAAGGGGCCCTGCCTTTCGCCTCCCTGTCCTTCCCACTTATTGAAATATACTGAGCCTGTACCTGAAACAACAATTCCTTAAAGAACACCCACTGTGCTGTTACAGGTTTCCTTGTCAATCTTCAGTTCTATAACACTTGTTAAATCTCTTCTCATCCTATTGAATTGAACCCTCTTCCAATATGATCAGGTGAGACCAATTCATCCCCAATAGCCTTTGCAATTGGTGTGGGGGGGATCTGGAAGCGTGTGGAGAGAAATTAAACCTCATTGTGCCTGTTTTTCAGTGAAAGAGACTGGGTGGTGAACATTTTGGTGTCTAGACTATCATGCCTGATGTATCTCTGTAGTGAATTAGATGCAAAACTCAAAAGTGGCCACTTTCATATGTGTACAGTCTCCAGGATACCTGCTGTTAAGTGCTTTGTATGTGTAAATCAAGGTCCTAATATCTGAATTGATGAATCCAAAATCATTTTGCAGTTGGTGGGGATTACACCTTTATATTCTTCTCAATTATCCTGTGTCTTCAATGGTCCTTAAAGAGATTGCTAGAGGAAAAAAAATGTTCAAATAGATGTGATTCTGTGGAGTAAGGAGATATAGGGATGTTCCTCCTGGCCCAGCAGAAGCACTGTTGTAACCTAGGCTTGTTCCCCAAATCAATTCTCACCCTCTCAGTTTAACCTCCACCTTTTCCCTGTATATCTGTGAGTGTGCTTAGTTCTAGAGCCAGATGAAATTCCTAAGCTCTGAAGAGTGAGCTGTCCAGTAAAGTTCTTCAGGGACAGATGTGAGAGACAATTTTCCTCAGAAACTAAGTACAAGTTGGGATTTATCAGGGAAATCCCACATTTACATTTAGGCTAAGATGAATGGCATTCCCAGGGTTCACAGTTAAACGGCTGAAAAGGATAATATTCACAGAAAATTCCCTTGACAAACAGGATCAGAAGTCCCTATTTTACCATTTTGATTCCAAGTGCTGGATGGACTTGAAACTTAGATCCGTTCTCAGGCATCCCCATACCCACTCTGTCTGAAAAAAGATCTGCAATTCTGAATCGCGTTGCAGATGTCTGTGGGTGGGGCTTAACATGCCCGAAATCATGCATCTCTGAACAGTGTCTCCAACTCCAAGATAGAACGTGGCTCCCCTGTCACATCCCTCCTGCACTGGATAATGCCTTCCCCGGCAACCACAGACACTGCCCCATAACCCAAAATTGCTCACCCCTCCTTACCCATCGCACCCCCTCCGCCACCCAGACCAATCATGGGGCCTTCTCCCCCTTCCCTCCACTGACCTCAGGCAGATGGCAGTGGACCCCCTCTTCCTCCCCACTGGTCTCAGGCAGAGTGGCAGCAGACCTCCCCTGCCCCCTCACTGATCATATGCAGAGTTGCGGCAGACCCCCCTTCCCTTCCTCACAATCTTAAGCAGATGATAGATACGGCTCCCCTGCCACATCCTTCCCACTTACCTCCCCAGTAGCTGGAGCACCCAAATCAGACTTTTGTGGAGCATGTCTGTTTCATGCCAATTCTGGATGCTGAACATGGTGGTAAAGCGGGAAGTGCCGGTAAGGTTAGGCATCCAGCCCATTAAATCAATTTAAACACTTCAAATGCATTAAATGGCTGTTGTTCCAGTTTCAGGCGCAGTCCCAAACGCAGCCATTTTCAGGCCTTGGTAGAGGGGGAACTGGCACGGAGACAAGCGCAGATTGCACTACTCACCTCATGCCTGACTTTACCAAGTTTTCAGGTCTGGAAATGGGCTCAAATTGATGGTAAATTCAGGCCCAAAGAGTTTCTCCAAAGAAAGTCCCTTAAAAGCTGGAATGGACACCATATGCCATAGGTCTTGCTTGAGCAAATTGGGAAGGGCAATCCTCACTAGTGATATTGCTTGAGTCATTTGAAGCATGCATAGTGCTTAACAGGGATCCGAGTTCAATTCCCGGCTTGAATCAATGTCTGTGGAGCTTGCACATTCTCCTCATGTCTGCATGGGTTTCCTCCAGATGCTCCACGGCTGGTTGCGTGCATTGACTCGAACAGGAGCCGAAGTGTGATGATAGGGGAACTATTGACTAATAAATAAACTCTATTTCCCAGAAATTAGCCAGGGTGTGCATGAGGGCTGAGTTCTCAGTAAATCTGTCTTAGTGTGCTGTCTCTGATTTTTCATGTTCTTATGTTTTAGTTGCTCCCATACTTGGTAATGGATATTCTGGTGGATTATCCTGGTGTTCCTGGAGTCTTTGTTGCAGCTGCATACAGCGGGACTCTAAGGTTTGTCTGAATTCATCGATTTTAATGTCCTGATTTCTTTCCATTGACCTGTATCTAGTACTGTCTCCTTCAGTGTCAATGCCCTGATACTTTCATTTGATCTGTCTCTAGTACTGTTTCCTCCAGTATAAATGCATTGACTGCCGTCACAGTGGAAGACTTCATCAAACCTCATGTCAATTTATCAGAGAAGAAACTTTCTTGGATCACAAAGGGACTTAGTAAGTGAAATTCCATGGCTATAAATGACCGGATATATGTCAAATCAAACTGATTACTTATAAATGGATGAATAAATATTAGAACAGCATCTTACTGTTCTAAATTTCCTCATTCACAAATTCCTGAGTTCCCTACTCTGTCAAAGCTGTACTCCCTCAAGCTGGTCTCCACGCTACTTATCCTTTACTACCAGTATGGGGGATGACTCTGACAACCCGCTACACTAATTTTATAGCGCAGCGGGCCAGGAGAATAGCATGTCGACTGACTTGTGGGATTCCTGCAAGCATTCACACTGCATTTGTGTCTCCCAGGCCCGGATTTCTGGGGGTGTCTGCACGGCACCAAAAATCGGCAGGGAGATAGGGCTAGCATTTAAATAATAATATTTTACATACAATTTCAATGCTATTAGTGAGCCCTGGACTGAATTCTCCAGGCCCATTAGCATCTCCCAGCCTGCCAAAGTGTTTCAGTCTACATGGGGATTACAATGGGTCCCCACTTTTGGGGATCAAGCGGCCTGACCCCGCGTGAGTGAAGCAGTGGCAATAGGGGCCCCACAGGGGGTCAGGTAGCGGGGGAGGGTGGTGTGCCCCCCTGGGTTTGGCCACCTAGTTGTGCCCAACAGGCAAAGTGCCTATGTCCAGTGGACTCCTTGGCACTGCCCATGGACATGGGGCAGTGCGAAGAGGGCAGAACCTACTGCAGATGAGGCGTAGTGGTCAGGGTGGGGGAAAGGCTGGCCCACAAATGGATAGGGGGCCACGATTGGGCCATGGGGAGGCTTGGGGGGAGCAATGCAGAGATCCCTGGCTGGCCAGTGATTGAGCTGACTCGCAAACTAGAGGCTGACAGTTCAGGGCCACTGCCTCCAGAGTAGGGATAGCTCTGCCCCTAAAATGTAATGATATTCATACTGGTGACCTCTGCATTGTATATAGTGTGAGGGGTTCTTGTGTGAACTCCCACTGAAAAGAACAGCATGTATTATTCCAATTTTTCTGTGACTTCAACACTTAGAATATGTTTGAGAAAATCGTGCACTATGTTTTGTCAAGGGGAGGTTGCATTTATCAGAAATATCATTTTTCTGTATCAGTTATTTGTGTGTGTTCATAGGTTTAATTTTTGGACTCATCTGCATTGGAATGGCTGTAGCATCTTCTGTCATGGGAGGCATACTCCAGGTAGGATTCACCTGTGATAATGATAGTGAAGGAGATTTCACTCTACTGAATTTTAGTCTTCAACAACATGAACAACACTTGGTCTGAATGAATGCAACAGTTTCTCAGTTTAAGCAACCAGTGAAAGGGATGACCCACTCTAATGAATAATCACAATCACTCTACTCTCCAAAAATACACCCTTCCCACTTCCCTTTCCACTTGTCATTTCCACTTCACATGCCAGCCATATTGTTGTCAATTTAGGTTATTGGCTTATTGTAGCACAAGAAAGCTTTATACCTGGAAACATAAGGAAATGATTCTCCCCTCCAAAAAAACACAGTGCCCACCAGGCAAAAATCGGGGGGAATTTCCCACCCGTTTTTTGGGGTGAGTTCAGTGGAGAGGGGGGAAGGAGTTGTGGAGGGAAGGTAGGCCACAGAAGGAGGGTTTCTTGGAACTCCAAGGTCCCAGAGTGGAAGATACCCCAATTCTGAGGTGTCTTTCCCTTTCTCACCTGAGATGGAGAAAAGTTTAAATGTTACTTCCCCAGGCTACCTGCACCTGCTCTCACCAGCCTAAAAATTGAAGCTGGGAGGATTAAAACTTTTAGGTGGCCACATGAAGGCCTTAGTAAGTAAAAGGATGGGTTTCCCACCTGAGGCCCTTCCCACCTGTTGGTGAACGGATATAGTCCCATCCAAAAAAAGCTCAGAAGACATTTGCTGCGCAACAGCAGATATATGTTCACAAAGACTTGCAGTGACTGTATTCCTGGTGATCCATCAAAAATGCTGAATTCAATAAATATTTTTGGTTTTATTAACATACACGGAAAGGATGGCTACATCCCAGCAACAGACCATCCCATCATCCATATAGTTAGTGCTGCAGAATTATTATAATGGTAATTAAGTGTGGATCTTTTTCCTAATAAGATTCATCTGCAATTTTGGTCTTTAAATAAATTATCAAATTTTATCCTCTGCAAAGAATATGGTGAAGTTCCATTAAATTGACACTTTTGCCAGTTTTAAAGACTTAACTGAAGTGTATCAGCATATCTATTTTACTATGAGCAACAACCTGGCTGGGAATATCAAGGAAATTATTTCACCAAGTGGCAACCTAATAGACAATATTGATAACAGAATGAAACCTGAACATTTATCCCCATTATCTGTGATTAGATTGGAAACCTCAGAGCTAATCCTTCGTACTCTTCATTGAATACTGACCAGGGTTTTCCCTATGGGCTTCTCTACTCTCAGCCTCAAATGGAATTCATAAGCCTGCACTAAATAGAAGACTGTCAGTAATTTTCCTTAAATTGGCCATTTATTAGCTAGAGAGTGAACGTGCCATCCGATTAAGGATGGTGGACAGGTTTTCAAGGTTGGGGGTCAACAGGAAGCCTTGCAGCTTGAAAACAGCAGCAGAATAGCATGGTGTAGTTGAGAGAGCAGGAACCCCACATGGAGGCACCCACTCTCCAACATTTGCACCTTTAAAATATTAAATAGCCTCCAGGCCAGCTGGGAGTGCAGCAACTTCAGGCAGTCCTGTGGGCATTCAGGCCTGCCTAATTCTAGCCCTTTGGTCTACTATCAGAAGGCCACCCCGAGCAGCTAAATTTTGCCCCACCACCTGTGGGCACCTGGAGACAGATTAGAAAATCTCAGTCATTTGTTAACAGGTCTGGATAAGTTTCTGAATAGCTCAGTAGGTTACTCACAACTTACGGATAAATAGCTTCCATTATCCCGCTTCTTGCGAAATAACCTGTAGACAGAATGGAGCTTGGGAACTGGTGTATTCCATGTCCATCTCTAATCTTGATGCCAGTGGGAGCTAAAAGCCTGGTCCATTCAATTCTGTCTCAATTTGCACTGGATTTAACTAAATTGATAAAGATATTGTCTCAATAGTACATATCAATCAAGAAAAGCTTTCTAATTCAGACATTTCAATCAATATATATTCTGGAATATTGGTGACAATTATATCAGAAGAACAAAGTTTAGTTAATAGCGAACTGGAAATTTCAATAAAATGTTTCAACCCCAGAGCATGCAATTTATCAGAGTTAATGGTAACTAATTATCCTGGTGATACTAGGACTAACGGTTAATAGCAGTGTTAAACAAGCAAGCAGAGAAATATAAAATAAATCTGTTGATTGTTTTCAACAATTCCTCATTTTAAAACTGCTTCACAGTTCATTGTCAATCGTGTAATACAAATATAACAGTTCTTTATTTTTCTTTCTTTGTTTTGCAGGCTGCCCTCACTATTTTTGGAGTTATTGGTGGTCCACTGCTAGGATTCTTTCTGTTAGGCATGATATTTCCTTGGGCTAATTCAATTGTAAGTACGTCACAGGCACTGGGAGTTGATGGAAGGATGGAATGGGTATTTAAAAAAAGTTGTTGAACCAAAAGAGAAAACTCAGTGTTTTCTACATGGGAAAAGGCTAAAGATACTGGAGGTCCAAAGAGACTTGAGTATCAATGTACATCAGTAATAAAAATATCATAATCAGGTATAGAAAATAATCAGAATTGTCTTTTGTATACATATATCTAAAGATGCAAGTTAAAGATGGTATACCTATGTTCTTCTTAATTTGGTCTTCTCTGCTCACACAAGAACTGCAACTGGAAGTAGACATTAGCTCAGATACTGATACTGACACATGTGCATCTTAATAGATAGCATAGAAAAGAGGGATCTAATCCTTTTGCATTGCAGCGGAGGTAGGAGTAAGAATAGTATACATTCCAACATCCTGGAAGGCAAGGTCACACAAATCCTGTTGCACAGAACTTGGATGATGTTTCTGAGTCTACAGAAGAAGGTTAATGGATGAATGCAACAAAATACTTGGTGATTTGGGAAGATCCCTGACAGAAAATTAGTGTTCAATGTCAAGAA
Organism: Sphyrna mokarran; assembly: GCA_024679065.1. Taxonomy (NCBI): domain Eukaryota; kingdom Metazoa; phylum Chordata; class Chondrichthyes; order Carcharhiniformes; family Carcharhinidae; genus Sphyrna; species Sphyrna mokarran. Next base: position 37,871,556 of record JAGIQG010000023.1, read on the forward strand.
GCATGGAGGGGTCCATCACCAACAGAGGGTTTGTGCTAATCTTGAAACAAATCTTTTCTAGCATGGAACTGGGGGCTAGCTCCAACATCAAGCTTCTGGATTCCACCATGATGCAGTATCTGACCCGCTACATCCCACTGAATTCAGATATCCAGAAGTCCTGCATCACATCCCAGTGAATTCACACAGCCAGGAATTACTGTGTCACATCTCAGTGAATTCACATGCCCAAAAATCAGTGTATCACATCCCAGTGAATTCACACATTCAGAAATCACTGTATCATATCCCAGTGGATTCACACACCCAGGAATCACTGTGTCACATCCCAGTGAATTCACACACCCAGGAATTGCTGTGTCACATTCCAGTGAATTCACACACTCAGAAATCATTGTATGACATTCCAGTAAATTCACACACCCAAGAATCACTGTGTCACATCCCAGTGAATTCACATACTGGGAAATTGCTGTGTCACATCCCAGTGAATTCACACACCCAGCAGTCATTGTATCACATCCCAGTGGATATACACATCCAGATATCCATGTGCTTTCTGGGTGTGTGTATTCTCTGGGATGTGATACACACATCCAGAAATAACTGTATCTTATCCAGGAGAATATGCACACCCATAGATCACTGTATCACATCCAGAGATTTCACAAAAATAACAGTATCACATGTCAGACAATATGAACATCCTAGCAATCACATCCCAGTGATTCCTAAATCACATCCTAGTGTACACAAACCCACATATCACTCTATCACGTCAAGGTGATTACACACATCCAGAAATCATCGCATCAATCCCAGTGAATTCACACATCCACAAATCACTGTGTAACACAGTTAGTTTAAACATCCAGAAATCACTGTAGGACATCACAATGAGTACACACAGCAGAAATACTGTATCAAATCCCAGTAAACACTCCAGCTATCACTACAAAATATAGTAATGAATTCACACATTCAGAAATCACTGAATCACTTCCCAGAGAATACGCGCACTCAGGAATCACTATATAACCCAGTGAATTCAAACATCCAGAAATCACTGTGTAATTTCCCACTGAATATACAATCTGAGAAATCATTGTATAACACAGCAGTGCATTCGAATGCTCAGAAATCATTGTATTGCATTCCAGTTAACACAACCCAGAAACCACTATCATATCCCAGTGAATTCACAAGCCCAGAATTCACTATCGCATCCCAGTGAATTCAGATATCCAGAAATCACTGTACTATCCCACTGAATACACATATCCACATATCTCCATCTCAAACCCTAGTGAATAAACACCGAGATATGACTAAATTCACAAATTTTGAAATCACTTTGTCTCAATCCAGTGAATAAACACATCCAGGAATCACTGCATAACAGCATGACAAATTCAAACATCCAGAAATCACTGTATCACATGTAGGGGAAAAGGTGGGAACTCAGTCAAGCAGCTCTGCTGGCACCTGCAGTTGGAGCCTGATGATGGTGAAGGAGCAGAAGTTCTAGAATTCCCTGGACATAGCGACATACGAGGAAAGGAGATGATCCAGAAAGCATGATGTGCTGCAGCTTACAACTTTCCCATAGATATTGGAGAGATAGCAACTCAAATGTCTGAGCCCATCCAGAGAGACTATGACAGTTCTGTGCAACATACAATGCAGGCTGATTCTAATTGTGCAGTTGTGGATCCAATGGCAGTGTCTCCCAAGCTCATTGTCACTCTAAATTTCTACACCTCAAGCTCATCACAAGTTGGCACTGATGAAATGTGTAGCATTTTCCAATCATATCACTGTATCCAGGCTGTGGCTGATGCCCATTTGGAGGGTGAGTCATATAATAAATTTACACAAATGTGGAAGTTAGGTAAGCAAGCCAGAGACATTACTGGGCATGGCTGAACTCCCTCAGTTCCAAGAAATCATTGATTCCATGCATGTTGCCAACAAAACTCCCAGCCATCAGCCAGCTGCCTTCATCAACTGGAGGGATTTAATTCCCCCATCATCCAACCCAACAATGACCAGCAATCCCTCAGGTATGTGCTCACTTTGGGAGCAGTTAAATGCAGACATTCACTAACACTACCAGGTTCCACAGTGTTCATTCACTCTGCGTGACTAAAAGGATAGATACTTGGCAACAATGGGTATCATTGATGAGCCTGGTGAGAATTGTACAGACTGAGAAAGAGGAAATCAATGCTAGGCCTACTCAAGAGGAGATTTAGGTGTTGGACTGTTCAGGTGATATCTTTAGTATACTCCATCTGGGGGTCACAAACATGGCCATCTGTCACGCCTTTCATAATCTGGGATGCACTGACTGTGGAGGATAACCTGGGCCTCAAGGCTTTCTCAGGTGAGTATGGTGATGAAGAAATCCAAAGATGAGCCAAAGTATCCAGACCAGCTGCTGCATCACTTGGCAGCTCTCGAGTTTAGGAATGGTTGCTCTCATCCTAAGGCAGTTCTACTGAACTGCAGTACACCAGCCATCTGGTCCATCAAAAATCCTTATTACAGCCTCACTTGGCTATCAGCACACAACACAGCACGGTAGCACAGTGGTTAGCACTGCTACTTCACAGCTCCAGGATCCTGGGTTTGATTCCCTGCTTGGGTCACTGTCTGTGTGGAGTTTGTACATTCTCCTCGTGTCTGCATGAGTTTCCTCTGGGTACTCCAGTTTCCTCTCACAATCCAAAGATGTGCATGTTAGGTTGATTGGCCATGCTAAGAAATTGTCCCTTAGTGTCTAGGAATGCGTAGGTTAGAGGCATTAATGGGTATAATATATAGGGATATGAGGGTAGGGCCTGGGTGGGATTGTGTTCGGTGCAGACTCGATGGGCTGAAGGGCCTTTTTCTGCACTGTAGAGTTCTATGAACACTTACCTAATTGTCTCTCCAATCATCACAGATGCTATAGTCAACCCCAAGCAGCTCCCGGTTCATCATCTCCCACAGATACACATCTGTCCCTGGACCCCATCTGTACGTTGAGTAGGCATAGGCACAGTGTGACATTTAATGAAGGAAGCTATAGGCCATGTTTCACACAGACACTTATACTAATGATCCTCAATTGCTCTTGCAATGATTCTTTAATTCTTGTGCGATTCTCCCCCTTCATTACCAGCTGTAGTGAAGTAGGCCTTGAAGCTTCTTACCTGGGTTGTTGTTGGAGGTAGTCCTTAGTAATGACAGCCTCCATCATCATGATACCCTGGGGTGTTATTATTACTGGCAGAAAAATGAGATGATACAGTTTGTAACTGAGTGCTCTGAGAGAGACTGCAAATGCAGATAGCTGTTACTCATCCACCTTGTGAGGCACACTTGCACCTCCCTGCTCACCTAAGAGGACCTGATGGAGGCTCCAGGCACCTTGCCTCACACTTGCTTTGCCATTCGTTTACTGAGCTTAGGAACAAAATTTCCTACAAGTCTGCAGACATCTCCGATATCCATTGAATGGTCTGTTAGATCTGGAGAGTCACGAATCTCTTATGGAGGGGATCATGTACTCAGGCAAGAGGCCTGTATGGACTCCTCCATTGTGCTAACCAGGATGCAGATAATTTGGAATCTTCGTCAGATCTTCATGTAGCTCACACAGAGTGTCCAGCATCTGCTGTTTTATTGTGAATTCCAGAGGCCTTTTATTACCCAGGGGTTCAGCATAGGCCTGTCTTCCCAGTAAGACTTACCTAAAACTTGGACTGAATGACAAAATCTCATGCTTGCCTACTTCTCTCACGCCCATTATCTGAGGAAGTCCCCCTTCATAAGATGAGTTTTGGCCTCAGTATCTGTGATGTAACATCGCCTTGGTGGCCCTCCAGTTCCACTGCCTCTTCCCCCAAGGCTGTGATGATCACAATGTTGTTGATGCCACCACTGGTTATTGCCCTTATCCTCACATTCTGGATCCTGTCCTCCTGAGGCAACAACTGGAAGTTGTCTCAGTGCTCTGACTGCAGATATCACGCACTAAATGCAATTGTTGCATCGACTAAAGCTTTGCCGATTAAGCAATACTTGGCAGCATCCAAACATGTGTCTGCCAGGCACTTTCTTCCTGTCAAACCCAGTCCCATGGTCTGTTGAGCTTACGCATCCCAAAATCCTCCATCTAGTTACACACACCAAAAGTTTATCACTCATCTAAGCAGAGAGAGGAAGATTGTTAACTCACTTATTTTGGTAGGGAGAATTTGTTATGTGATCTTGGTGTCTTGTGAATCCCTGATGTTGGTAATAATCACACTTTAAGCTTGAAAAGGTCCATTGCTGGCCAAGTTACCTTGTACAAAAAAAAGGGCCTGTTTGAACTAGTCATACATCACATGATTTTTCATTTGCAGCAATGAAAATTGGTTCCCGTTGGAACAATTAATTCTTAGCTATTATTTCGTAGCTCTTTACAGGTGTTTGCTGATAATACAATAATGTACAGCAGGCTTCTTTCTTCAATCTCTGGGGAAGAGGACCCTCTATTTTTTTCTAGCTGCTTGGAGGGGGCATGCAGCAAACATGGGACTACACAGGCTCTTCCCTCTCCCATACCACAAGTGAGTTTCAGAGCCCTCAAGGTTTTTCAGAGGGAGGGAGGCAATTGTTTCTGCTGATGGAATCACTATTCAAAATGGACTACCAGAACTGCAGCTTACAGCTTTTCAATGTAAATACAATTTTGAGTACTCATAATCCCTTAAACTGGTTGCCAGTGCTTGCTTCTGGCTCGCAGCCCATCCCTGATCCTCTGTCCTTGAGTTTCTATTTACACAGGCTGGCCATTTACTGGCAGATTGGCATTTCAGCCCAGCAGTGTGGAGGTTATCCCTGCTGGTTCACTCTAATTTCCATCTATTAACTCTGGTTCTTTAAGTGTTAACTGAGCATAAGATAATAAGATCTAAAGAAGAGTCATTCACACTCAGAACATTAACTCTACGTTCTCTTTCCACAGATGCTGCCAAATCTGCTGGCTTTATCCTGCATTTTTTCTTTTGAGCTACTGCCACTAGGGCAGAAATTCTAGAATAGGACTATGAGAGTGCAGCACTGTCAGAGTTGCACCTTTCACATGAGATGTTAAACCAAGGTCCTATTGCCCTTTCAGGGGATTGTAAAAGATCCCATTCACAGGACAGCAGGGCATTTTCTCTAATATTTATCTTTTGACCAAGTCCACTAAAACAGATTATCTGCTCATTATGTCATTGAGAAATCTTGCTCTAAACAGTTTAACTGTCAGTATCATAACATCGCCTTGGTGGCCCTCCAGTTCCATTACCTCTTCCCCCAAGGCTGTGAGGATCACAATGTTGTAATAGTGACTTCCATTAAAAGTATTTCACTGATTGTGGCAGGTACTATATAAATGTCAGTCTTTCTTTTTCTCATATTCTTATATAATATGCTGATGATTGTGGTGAAAGACCTTCCTACTCAAAGCCAAACCTACCCAGTGATACATATGTTTGATAAAATCTTTCCATGCAGGTTCAGGTTAAAGATGAAGTTTTCACTTTTGAGCTTTCTTTGGTTGAAGTTAAATTTGAAATTCATTTTGAGAATCTGGGGTAAAATCATGCAGCAGCTAAAGTGACTGGGGCTCTTGGCTGGGTAGTGATGAGATGAAGCCAGTTTTATTGTTTTACAGTGTTGGTGTTCAGTATTACTCATTGATCTGATCATTGTTGCTCTATTTGATCACAGGGTGCAATATCTGGTCTTGTCATCAGTTTCGTATTGACGCTGTGGATAGGAATCGGTGCACAGATCTATCCCCCATTGCCTAATCTAACACGACCATTACCTCTCAGCGTATCAGGTTGTTTCTACAACACTACTGAGCCTCCAGAGCCAGTGACAGGAAGCCCCTGGACAACAATAAGCCCAGTTACAGAGCTGAACTCCAGGTAAAGTTAGAAAAACTGATGCCTCACACAAGGAAATAATTCATATTTCCTACAGTGTTGATTCTGCTGTTGGAATTGTATCATTTTATAAAATCATAGAAACTCTACAGTACAGGAAGTACATTCAGCCATCGAGTTTGCATCAACCACAATCCCACTCATGCCCTCCCCCATATCCCTACATATTTTACCACTAATCCCTCTAACCTATGCATCACAGGACATTAAGGGGCAATTTTAGCATGGTCAATCTTTGGACTGTAGGAGGAAACCAGAGCACCCGGAGAAAACCCACGCAGACATGAGGACAATGTGCTAACTCCACACAGGCAGTTATCCAAGCCAGAAATCAAACCCAGGTCCCTGGAGCTGTGAAGCACAATGCTAACCGCTGTGCTACTGAGCCATCCACAATCGAACCCAGGTCCCGGGAGGTGTGACCCTAGAGCCTATTTTCCCTGGTGAAGCTGGCTGCTGAACTCTAGAGTTGCGTTGTACATGTATCCTAATCTCCCAGTGTACAGTGCTCAGACAGTGTACACAGTGCACTGGGAGATGTCTTGTCATTAAACTCCACTTTCCCCATGAACATCATGCCCTAAGCCAATTGCTCCCAGTGCCCCCCATCACCCCCTCCAACTCCCCCAGACATTGCCGCTCCCTCGGCAACCATTGCCCCAGACATCACCCTCTCCCAACCACCAATTACCGCCTTGGACATCGCCCCTCCCCCTCCCATTACTATCCCAGCAGATCAACCCCTCCCCACTCCCCCGATTGCCACCCAAGCTTATCAATGTCATCCCTACAGAGATCCCCCCTTCTCTCTCCCCACTACAGAAGTTCCATCCCACCTTCCCACATCATAGATTGGCCCTTGAACCCCTGCTCCCCCCACCCCCAGGATTCATCCCCCTCACACCCACCCCCTCAGTGGGCAGCTCCAAGATGCCTAGTGGACACTGCCAGGGTGACAGGCTGGCACTACCCAAGGGGCACTGCCTGGCTCTGCCCTCAACTGCCTGGGGGATTTCAATTGCTTCCTAGTGAGGCCATTACGTCTAGTCCTTGATAGGGACTATATACAATCCTTGTCAGTCAGGATCTCCACCTGTAAGAGCAAGTGAGGACAGAAGATACTGTGCCGGACTCACTAATTTAATTTTAAATGAATGATTTATAGGCATGAAACCGATTTCATCAATAAAACAGAGCTGGTAAGATCATAAAAGGTGGAAAATCAGGAGCATATCCAATTTTTTTACCTCTCACTGGATCTTATTGGCTTGACTCACTAATCGCTCAGTGGGACAAGCCAGTAAGATCGCCCGCTATGGCATATTTAAAATTCATTCATTTGATGTGAGAATCATTGGCAAAAAAGGCATTTACTACAGATCGCTATTTGCCCTTGAGGAGTTGGTGGTGAATTGCCTTCTTGAATGGCAGCATTCCTTGTGCTGTTTTTGCTCTCAATAAAATTTCCAAGTTTAAAAATGAAAGAAATTGGGACAGAAAGAGGCTATTCTACCCATGGGGCCAATCTTATAGCTTGGCCAGCTGATCAATCGGCATGGTGAGCCGGTAAGATAAGGCAAGAGGTGAAAACGTGGGTTCGCGCCTGGTTTTATTTTTGCTTCTCACAATCTTACTGGCAGTGTTTTGTATTCCCTTGCTTTGTTTGCCCTCCCAAAATTCATTACCTCACTTTTTTTGAATTGAATTCCATTTGCAAGTCAACCAAACCACTGGTATCACTCTGGATCCTCAGGTATCCTCTTCACTATCAATTACACAACTAATTTTTATGTCACTTACAAAGTTCTGCATCATGTGTCCCATATTTAAGTCTACATTATTAATATATACAAGAGTCCCAAGACTGAGCCCTGTGGAAACCACTCTCCATTTGCAGAAACATTCATCAACTATTAACTTTGTTTCCTGTTGCTGAGTATCCAACTCATGACCTTCCCCTGTATCCAATGGGATTTCACTTTTCTGACCAGTTTCCCACATGGACCTTGTCAAAAGATTTACTATAATCCAGGAAGACAACATCCACTATGCTACCCTTGTCAATCCTCCTTGTTACTGCCTCAAAATATATAATTAAGTTCATAAAACACAATCTTCTCCAAACAAAATCATGCTAATTATCCCTGATGAATCCATGTTTTTCAAACTGACAGTTTATGCTGTCTTTCAGAATTGTTACCAGTAATTTGCTCTAAGCTCATCAGACTAGAGTTTTGTGGCTATTTTTGCACCTTTTAAAAATAATGATACAACATTTATAGACCTCCAATCCTCTGCAACCTTACCTGTATATAGTGAAGATTGAAAAATTATCCTCAGAACTTTGCTATTTGCTCCCTGGCTTCCTCCAAGAGCTTGGGATGCAAGCCATTTGGCCCTGGTAATTTAACAACCTTCAAAGATGCCTGTCCCTCTGGTGCTTCCACTCTTATTGTATCCAATATTTCACTCTCCTTTTTAACTAGAGTGTCTCATCATCACTTTCCTTAGTGAAGACAAAGTCCTGGCTGAGAACCTTGCCCACATCATCTGTATCAGTGCAGTTTCTGCTATGTACTTTCTGATAGATCTTTTCTGAGTTAGTGCCTGGATAGGATTGTTGTCAGTGCTTGATGGGCTGAATGGTCTTACAAAGAACAACATAGTACAGGAAACAGGCCCTTTGGCCTAACAAGCTCGCACCACCATTTTAACATTTTGAGTGCCCTCTTGTACATATTTTTTTTTTTTTTAAGCAACACAGCACGGGAAACAGGCCCTTCGGCCCAACGAGCCCGCGCCACCGTAATACCAAATACATTATCTTATTTTAATATTCCTATATAATAATATATATATTAATCCTAATTTGGAAAATTTTCACCATAGGGACAATTTGTTACCCAATCAGCCTAAGAGCGAATTTTTGGGTTGTGGGAGGAAACCGGAGTGCCCGGAGAAAACCCACGCAACCACGGGGAGAACGCGCAAACTCCCGCAGACACCAGCCCAATTCCAAGTGTCTGCACAGCCACATCGATAGTCTCTGAGCTGTCATGGTGCCCTTCAGGTGGTCCACATAAAGCACTCATATACGACATGAGGTACCAGGCAACCCATGAATCAACATCCAAGAGCTGTACCCGCACCACCTGCCGAATGCGTGCTCCAATTATGGACCGAATTACCTGTGGAAAAAAGCCGTAGTTAAACAGTCCTAATATATCCCTCTATCTGCATACCGCTCATGTGGCTGTCCAAGAGACCCTTAAACAGCCCCAGCGTGCCTGCTCCCAACACCTTACTCGGCAGTGCATTCCACACCCCCACTACCCTTTGTGTGAAAAACTGCCCTCTAATATTCGTCTTATACATAGCCCCCCTCACCCTATGGCCATGACCTCTCGTCCTATCCATTTCTAAAGGTGGAAAAAGTTTACCTCCATTTACTCTATCTATACCCCTTATAATCTTATACACCTCTATGAGATCCCCTCTAAGCCGACGTCTTTCAAGGGAAAACAACCCCAGTCTATCTAATCGTTCCTCATAGGACAGTCCTTCCATACCAGGCAGCATCCTGGTAAACCTCCTCTGCACTCTCTCCAAGGACTCCACATCCTTCCGATAGTACGGAGACCAGAACTGGGCGCAGTATTCCACGTGAGGCCTAACCAAAGTTGTATACAACTGCAACATCAAACTCCTACTCTTATATTCTATACCCTTTTCTATGAAAGCTAACATACTATACGCCTTCTTTGTCACCTTCTCCACCTGTGATGACACCTTCAGAGACTTGTGAACCTGCACCCCCAAGTCTCTCTGCGTCTCTATGCTCCTTATAGTTTTACCTTTTATCCTATAATTCTCTTCTACATTTTTCCGGCCAAAATGCATCACCTCGCATTTTTCCGGATTAAATTCCATTTGCCATCTATCTGCCCAATCTACCAACCTGTCTATGTCCTGTTGTATTGCCTGACACTGCTCTTCTGTACCCGCCAATCCAAGCATCTTGGTGTCATCAGCAAATTTGCTGATCTCACCACCTACCCCTACTTCCAAGTCGTTTATGTAGACCACAAATAGAAGAGGACCTAGTACTGAGCCTTGTGGCACTCCACTAGTGACAGGCTTCCAGCTGGAAAAAGAGCCTTCCACTACTACCCTCTGTCTCCTCCTTCCGAGCCAGTTTTCGACCCATCTACATACCCGACCCTGTATCCCATGCGCCTTCACCTTCTCTATCAGTCTACCATGAGGAACCTTGTCAAACGCCTTACTGAAATCCATGTAGACGACATCAACAGCCTGTCCTTCATCAACTGTTTTTGTCACTTCTTCAAAAAATTCCACCAGATTCGTAAGACAAGACTTCCCCTTGACGAAGCCATGCTGCGTATCCCTGATCAGATCGCAGCGCTCCAGATGCTCATACATCCTGTCCCTAAGGATCCTCTCCATTAGCTTACCTATAACTGAAGTCAAGCTCACCGGCCTATAGTTCCCTGGGTGATCCCTCTGACCTTTTTAAACAACGGTACTACGTTTGCTATCCTCCAGTCCTCTGGGACCTCACCTGTGTCCAAGGAAGAGACAAAGATTTGCGTCAGAGGCCCAGCTAGGTCTTCCCTCAACTCCCTTAGCAGCCTGGGGTAAATGCCATCAGGCCCCGGAGCTTTATATGTCTTTAAGCTGCCTAACAGCCCCAACACCTCTTTCCTCGTAATCCTTATTTCCCTCAACCGATCCTCAACTTTGTCAACATCAGGCACAGACATCTGTCCAGTCTCCTGCGTGAATACCGACGCAAAGTATTCATTCAGGATCTCCCCCATTCCCTCAGGCTCTAAGCATAGATCCCCTCCACTGTCCCTAAGAGGTCCAATCTTGCCTCTAACCATCCTTTTGCTCCTTACATAGGTGTAAAATGCCTTTGGATTTTCTTTAATCCTACCTGCCAGAGCCACCTCATGGCCCCTTTTTGCCTTTCTAATACCCCTTTTTAGATCCCGTCTACACTCTCTATAAGCTTCCAGCGCTATCTCAGTCCCTAGTTGCCTAGATCTAATGTAAGCCTCTCTCTTTTTCTTGATCAAGTCCTCAATCTCCCTGGTAAGCCAAGGTTCTCTAATCCTACCTTTCCCATCCTTCCTCCTTGCCGGCACATATCTTTCCTGCAGAGAGTTTAGTTTTCCCTTGAAAGACTCCCACATGTACCTCGTCGACCTGCCCTCAAAAAGCTTATCCCAATCCGTATCTTTAAGATCTTGCCTAATCTGGCCGTATCTAGCCCTCCCCCAGTTAAATACCCTCCCTTTTGGGCCAGTCTCATCCTTTTCCATTAATATCCTAAAGCAGACAGAGTTGTGATCACTATTTGACACCTGCTCTCCTACCTCGACGTCAACCACCTGGCCTGGCTCATTCCCCAGAACCAAATCCAGTATAGCCCCCTCTCTAGTCGGGCCATCCACATACTGCTCCAAGGACCCTTCCAAAACACACTGTACAAATTCCTCCCCATCCACTCCTACAGCCCTGGGCACACTCCAATCTACTCCAGGAAAATTGAAATCTCCCACCACTACCACCCTATTTTTCCTACACTTATCTAAAATGTCCCTGCATATCCCTTCTTCCACGGCTCGCGGGCTGTTGGGCGGTCTGTAGTAAACACCCAACAGAGTAACCACTCCCTTCCTATTCCTCAACTCCACCCATAGAGACTCAATTCCTAAATCATCCATACCTCTCTCCCTCTGCACTGCTATGACGTTGTCCTTAACTAATAAAGCCACTCCCCCGCCTCTCTTCACACCAACTCTGTCACACCTAAAACACTTATACCCTGGAATATTCAATTGCCAGTCTTGCCCCTCCTTCAACCACGTCTCGGTCACCGCCACCACGTCTAAACTCCTCGTGAACATTATTGCCTTCAGTTCATCTGTTTTGCCAGTCACACTCCTCGCATATGACTTTTGTCTACGCCTATTGGACTTCTTTAGCACTGTAGGGATTTTATGATTCTACTTCTTTGGGCAGGAGTCCTCCCTCCGTTCCACAGATGCTTTCACGTGACTCTAACATTCTGCCTCCAATTGGACACCACATTGGGATAACTATGTGCCCTTGATCTTTTCATTGGGGACTGTTGATGCAACATTAGCCATCTTAATTTTTCTGCCCCCGTGACACATTCCAAACCTCTTTCCTTTCGAACTTTTCACTCTTCGCTCCCTCAGGTCCAACCCTGACATTGTCATCAAACCTGCTGACAAACAGGGTGCTGTTGTCATCTGGAGTACCAACCTCTAATTCACAGAGGCTGGTCCCCAACTCTCAGGTACTTCCTCCTAACTCCCCCGAATCATGACCACACCATCGAACATCAAGTCATCATCTCCAACACTGTCACTGATCTCGTTTCCTCCAGATGCCTTTCCCTCACAGCTTCCAATCTCAATCCCCCAACCCCAGGCAGCCCATTTCTTCCTACTTCCTAAAATCCACAAAAAGGACTGTCATGGTAGGCCCATTATGTCAGCATGCTCCTGCCCCACTGAACTTATTTCCTCTTACCTTGACTCCATCCTCACTTCCCATCCATTCCCTCCCCACATCCAGGATTCCTCTAATGCCCTGCATCATATTGACAGCTTCCAGTTCGCAGGCTCTAATCGCCTCCTATTCACCATGGATATGCAATCTCTTTACATCTCCAGCCCACACCAAAGCGTAGACCAGGTGATTGCTTTGCTGAGCATCTTTGGTCTGTGCATAATCAGGACCCTGACATTCCGCTTGCTTGCCATTTTAACACATGATCCTGCTCCCATGCCCACATGCCTGTCTTTGGCCTGCTGCAATGTTCCAGTGCAGTTCAATGCAAACTGGAGGTAGAGCATCTCCTTTTTCAGCTAGGCACTTTATAGTCTTCCAATCTCAACATTGAATTCAACAATTTCAGATGATTTGCTCTATCCCATCTCGACAATTTTGTTTTTGTTCTATTTTATTAATTTTTTACTGTTCTCTGTTTTTTTTAATGGCCTTTCTTCATTTCCCCCCCCCCCCCCCACCACTTCATCCTTCCTTCCCCTACTTCATTCTGTTTCCTTACCTTTTCTCCTTTTTTACCCCCCCAGCTTACCCTTTTCTATATTCTACCTCTGTCCCATTCCGTACCCAACCCCCCCCCACCCCCCAATTATCACCGTTTACAGCTTCTCTGCTGTTTGGTGATTCACTCCCTTTATTCTCTCTGTTGTCTGCCATTAGCAGCCTTTTCCCGTGGTTTCTGTGGCTATGACTCATCTCTCATTCCCTCATCCTGCAGTTTAAATGTCTCCCATTTTCTATGCCTTTTAGCTAAGACAAAGGGTCATCTGGACTCAAAACATCAGCTTTTTTCTTTTCTACAGATGCTCCAGACCTGTTGAGATTTTCCAGCATTTTCTCTTTGGGTTCTACGATTCTATTCTATGAATGCGAATCAAGAACTTTGTGAGCACTGTTCTCTTATACTGTGTGTAACCTAATTGATATTCAGATAGCTGAAGTCCCCAGTGATTATTGCCCTATTGATTTGCACTCAGAAATTTGTTTCATATTTATTCTTTTAACACCCATCCACTGTCTAGACATCTACAGTACTCTCCTAACAATTTGGCTGTTCTTTTTTTTATTACTGATCAATCCATATGGTCTAATTTGATGCTTCATTTTGTACATCATCCCTCATCACAGCTGTATTTGATTCTTTAACCAGCAATGCTATAACCCCTTCTTTATCATGCCTGAAAATTCTACATCTACATTGTTCTCTGGGACAGAGTGTTTGGAAGTGCTGGTGGCTGAGTGTGAATTTTTCAATTTGCTTTTTTTTCTCTCTCTTTTTGAGTGCTTTTTGCTGCTGTAGTTAGGCATGGGGCTAGCTGGGAAAGGAACCCGGGAGTATAAAAAGAAAGTGGCAGTAGACAGTAGGCAGTGTGAGTGAGTAGGGAAGCAGAGTGAGATATAAGGGCTTTGGCTCGTGGGGCTTGGGCAAGAGCAGGCTTAGGCACAGTGTGCTACTGGTTTTCAGTTGCAATCACACCTCCTAAGATGTTTATGACAATGGCAGGGATTACAGGAAGATGCTTCACCTGTGTACAGTGTCATATGTGGGAGTCCCTGGAGGCAAGACCTCTCCCGAAAGTCCACATATGCGTCAAGTGTTTGGAGCTGCAGCATCTGAGGGCTCGGGTCAAGCAACTAGAGTGGCAATTGGAAGATGCATTTTTAGTCAGGGAGAACGAGGCAATAATGGAAGGGAGGCAGAGTAAGGTGACGGACCCGGAGCCTAAATGGGGGGAACCTGACCCTTACAGGTGGATTACTGTCAGGAAGGGGAAAAAGGAGAGGAGAGACAGTCCAAAGACTTCTCCAGTGGCAGGCCCCCAAAATATCGAGGGCGGAGGGGTAAAAAAGGCAAGGCACGAGGACCAGAGTACCTCAAAGGGGAGGAAAGGGGCGAAAAGGGAGATAGTGGTGGGGGATGGGAGGGTTAAAGGAATAGATAGGCACTTCTGTGGTCCAAGGCGGGATTCCAGGATGGTAGTTTGCCTCCCTGGAGCAGGGGTGCAAGATGTGTCTGACAGGATAGAGGGTTTTTTTGAAGGGTGACCCAGGACCCAGGTGGATGTGATTATTCATGTAGGAGAGAAGGATGTAGGAAGGAAGTGCAGGGAGGATATATGAAGGGAGTTCAGGGAATTGGGGGGCAGGCTGAAGAGCAGGGCCTCCAGGGTGGCAATCTCAGGGCTGCTACCAGGGCCGGGTAATAGCGGAGCCAGGAGAAATAGATCCTACAGCTGAATGCGTGGCTGAAGGATTGGTGTAGGGCAGAGGGTTTCACATTTGTGGATAACAGGGAAGTATTTGTGAAAGAAGGGAACCTGTATAGAAGGGTCAGGGAACGCTTAAATGGGAAGGGCATGAATATCTTAGCTGGGAGGTTAGCTGGAGTGTTTCAGCAGGATTTAAACTAATATGGAGGGGGGAGGGGCTGAGATTGATAGCTCGGTAGAGAGCGAGACGGGAGATAGAGTAAGCTTGGATGAGAAGAAATACACCAGGGAGAAGGAGGTTCCGAGTGGGCTCAGAGGTCTGGAGTGTGTCTGTTTCAATGTGAGGAGCGTAACAGGAAAAACGGATGAACTTAGGGCCTTAATGTTTGTGAGGAACTTGGATGTGGTTGCGGTGATGGAGACGTGGTTAAAGGAAGGGGAGCAGTGGCAACTGAACATTCCTGGATATAAGTGTTTCAGGCATGACAGAGGAGGGTCCAGAAGAGGTGGAGGAGTGGCCTTGTTAGTTAAGGAGAGCATCACGGCGGTGCAGAGGGAGGACAATACAGAGGAGTTAGGAGCAGAGTCGCTGTGGATGGAGTTGAGGAATAAAAAGGGGGCAATTACTATGTTAGGGGTTTATTATAGGCACCCAACAGCCCGCAAGTAGTTGAAGAAGGCATATGTAAAGACATTTTGGATAGGTGCAGAAAGAACAGAGTCGTTATAATGGGAGATTTTAATCTCCCTAGGGTGGATTGGAAAGTACCTAGAGCTGGGGGTTTGGACTGGCAGGAATTTGTAAAATGTGTACTGGAAGGATCGTTGGAGCAGTATGTGGCAAGCCCGACTAGAGAAGGGGCTATATTGGATTTAGCTCTGAGTAATGAGCCAGGCAGGTGGTTGATGTTGTAGTGGGGGAACATGTGGCTAACAGTGACCACAATTCTGTCTACTTTAGGGTACAGATGGAAAAGGATGCTTGTTGCCTTAGGAGCAGGGTGCTGAATTGGGGGAAGGCTAACTACGGTTGGATTAGGCAGGAACTTATGGAAACTGATTGGGAACGGTTGTTCGAGGGTAAGTGCATGCTAGGCATGTGGGACTCTTTGAAGGGAATACTGAAAATGTTGCAAGATAGATATGTGCCGACCAAGAGGAAAGATGGGAAAGGTAGGATTAGAAAGCCATGGATTACTAGGGATATTGAGGACTTTCTTAGGAAGAAAAGAGAGGCATATGATAGGTCAAAGCAGCTGGGAACGGAGACAACGTTGGAGGAATATAGAGAGAGTAGAAGGGAGCTCAAACGGGGAGTTAGAAATGCAAAAAGGGGGCATGAAATGATTTTGGCGGATAGGATTAAGGAAGATCCAAAGGCTTTTTACTCCTATGTTAGGAATAAAAGGGTGGTTAGAGGAAAAATCGGACCTCTTAGGGACAGAGGAGGGGAACTGTGCTTAGAGCCCGAGGGAATGGCGGAGATCCTGAATGAATACTTTGCGTCGGTATTCACGAAGGAGAGGGGCTTGTTGACAGCTCCTGTCTCTGAGGGAGCTGTGAACCAGTTGAGGGAAATATCCATACCGAGGGAGGAAGTGTTAGAGCTTCTAGGTAGCATTAAAACTGATAAATCTCCGGGGCCTGATGGCATTTATCCCAGGCTGCTTAGGGAGGTGCGAGGTGAAATTGCTGGGCCTCTGACGCAAATCTTTGTCTCTTCTTTGACACAGGTGAGGTCCCAGAGGACTGGAGAATAGCTAATGTTGTACCGTTGTTTAAAAAGGGTAGTAGGGATAACCCTGGAAATTATAGGCCTGTGAGTTTGATGTCAGTGGTAGGGAAGCTGTTGGAGGGGAATCTTAGAGATAGGATGTATAGGTACTTGGAGCGTTGCGATCTGATTAGGGATATGCAGTATGGATTTGTTAAGGGGATGTCTTGCCTTACAAATCTGGTAAAATCTTTTGAGGAGGTGACGAAAACGGTGGACGAAGGGTGAGCCGTTGATGTCGTCTATATGGATTTTAGTAAGGCGTTTGACAAAGTCCCTCATGGGAGGTTAGTTGAGAAAGTCAAGGCTCTTGGGATACAATGACAGATAGCTAGATGGATAAGTAACTGGCTTAGTAATAGGAGACAGAGAGTAATAGTGGAAGGGTGTTTTTCTAGCTGGAGGTCGGTCACTAGTGGTGTGCCGCAGGGCTCGGTACTGGGACCTCTTCTATTTGTAATATATATAAATGACTTGGAAGAGGGAGTAAGTGGAGTGATCAGCAAGTTTGCAGACGATACAAAGATGGCTGAACTTGCGGATAGTGAGGAGCATTGTCAGGCGATGCAGCAGGACATAGATAGGCTGGTAGCTTGGGCAGACAGATGGCAGATGGAATTCAATCCTGATAAATGTGAGGTGATGCATTTCGAGAAAGAATGTAGGGGGGAGGTATATGATAAAGGATAGACCTATTAAGAGTATAGAAACGCAGAGGGACCTGGGGGTGCAGGTGAACAAGTCTCTGAAGGTGGCAGAGCAAGTGGAGAAGGTTGTGAAGAAAGCATATAGTATGCTAGCCTATAGGAAGGGGTATAGAGTACAAGAGCTGGCCTTTAATGTTGCAGTTGTATAAAACGTTGGTTAGACCTCATTTGGAATATTGCATCAGTTCTGGTTGCCTTACTACCGGAAAGACGTGGAGACTCTGGAGAGAGTGCAGAGGAGGTTTACCAGGATGCTGCCTGGTATGGAAGATCTGAGTTACTAGGAGAGGTTAGGCAAGTTGGGACCGTTTTCCTTAGAAAGACGAAAACTTAGAGGAGATCTAATAGAGGTGTACAAGATTGTGAGGGGTATAGATAGAGTAAACAGGGTTAAGCTTTTTCCTAGGATGAACTCTAATAGCACGAGGGGTCACAGGCTTAGGGTGAGGGGGGTAAGGTATAATTTGGATGCTAGAGGGAGTTTTTTCACGCAGAGGATGGTGGGGGTATGGAACGCGCTGCCAAGTAAAGTGGTGGAAGCAGGTACTCTGGAGTTATTTAAGAAATACTTAGATGGGCACATGAACAGAATGGGAATGGAGGGGTATAGAAAACTGATTTAAAATAGGGATCATGAGCCTTGGGAGTCCCTGGGAAGTGTGTAAATAGATGATGATATTGATGTACTTGTTTTTATCCTACAGGTGCTTTGGTCCACCTTGTTGTCTAACGAGGGGCATACACCGATGGGTCGTGGGAGGGCTGCTCTTGGATTTTTTTTGAGAGTATTCTAGTGCTTCACATCGTTAATGTACGCTTGACCTGGACCATTTGATTGGCACCGACAGCTCAGTGACTATCGCTGTGCTGTGCAGATACATGGATTTGGGCCTGTGTCTGTGGGAGTTTGCGCATTCTCCCTGTGCTTGCATGGGTTTTCTCCAGGAGCTCCGGTTTCCTCCCACATCCCAAAGATGTGCTCTTAGGCTAACTGGCAAAACAAATTCTCCCTAAATTGTCTCAAATTTTGTTTTAATCCATAGATCTATAAACGTAGACAGGGATCACGGGTAGAGGTGGGAACATCGGGGAGGCAGCGCGGGCTCGTTGGGCCGAAGGGCCTGTTTCCCGTGCTGTTTTGTTCTTTGTTCTTTGTTCTATCCAGAGATGTTGAGCTGCCATTTTTGTCTCCGTTTAACCTCGGTTTGTGTATATTCATTATATCATACTGCCCTCAGCTCATCAGCTTTATTTGCTCTACTCTTCGCACATACATATATACATACCCCTTAACACTGTCAAATCCTTATGCTGTATGCTTTTCAACCTGTGCCTCTTCTGTCTTTCAGAGTCATTCACTAATTTTCTATTTCCTGGTCCCTGTTCCAAATTTGCTTTCAGGTTCCTTTGCCAATCTAGTTTAAGCTCTCCTTACCAGCAAATCTCCCTGCGAAGTGTCATCCCACTCCAGTAGACCATTATAATTAATCAGCTCCTCAAAAGAAGGCACTGCAGCTGTTCATTGACATCCTTGATCTTGGTACCTTTCCTGAATGCCTTGGAAACTGATGCCCTCCCTCTTATACCAGCTTTCCAGCCACATGTTTAATCATTCAGTTCTCTTATTTCTATGCTCATTAACATATGGGATGGGGAGTAATCCTGAAATTACTGCTTTATAGGTCCTGATTTTCAATTTTCTTCCTATCATAAAATCCTACAATGCAGTAGGCCGCCATTTGGCCCATCAAATCTGCACTGACCACAATCCCACTCTGGTTCTATCCCCATAACCCCATGTGCTTACCCTGTTAGTCTCCCTGACACTAAGTGGCAATTTAGCATAGCCAATCAACCTAACCTACACATGTTTGGAGTGTCTTCCCAGTTCAATCAAATCTGCTTTCAAAGCCTCATTACCTTACCTACCTAAGTCGTTGCGAACAATACGGGCTATGACCTCTGGCTCATCACCCTTCCCTAGAAGAATGTACTGCAGCTGTTCCTTGACATCCTTGACCCTGGCACCAGTGAGACAACATACCTATGAGTCACACCTATTGCACAAAAATGCCTATATGTTCCTCTAACTAATTAGTCCCCTATCACAACTGCTTTTCCCTTTTGTGTTCCTCCACTCCTGTACAGCTGAACTGCCTGAGGTGCCATAAACTTGGCTTTGATTGCATTCCTCTGAAGAGCTAATGCCCTCACCAACATCTAAAACAGAAAACTAATAAGTGAGTGGGACCTCAGGGGACTCCTACACTACCTCCTAATTCTCTTAGAGTGTCTGGCGGTCACCCATTCCCTTTCTGCCTCCATGCTCTTAGCCCACAGCACGACCATCCTCTGAATGTGCTATCCATAGTTCTCAGCTTTGTGGATGTGTGTGGTGATTCCAGCAGCTGCTTGTACTACAAAACACAAAACTCAAATTTCTGAACCTGATGATACTTCATTCATCTGTGGTTGTCTAGGACAACAGCAACATCCATAGCTTCCCACATACTACAAGACATGCATTCTATGTAACCGAGTTGCCTACTGTGTCTTTACTACACTTCACTGGCATATTTTATTTTACTTTGTTTTATTTGTATTAACTTTATATGTCCTAACTTAATAAACTATTGATAAGCTTTACCAGTAGTTAGGAGCTTTCTCCAAAGGTGAAAGAGTCAATTACTAGGGGGCATAAGTTTAAGATGCGAGGGCAATGTTTAAAGGAGATGCACAAGGCAAGTTTTGTTTTACACCCACAGAAGGTAGTGGGTTCCTGAAACTCACTGCTGGAGGAGGTAGTGGAAGCAGATACGGTAGTGAATTTAGATAATTACATGAATAGGATGGAATAGAGGGATATAATCCCTGAAAGAGTAGGGAGTTTCAGTTCAGATGGGCAGCATGGTCAGTGCAGGCTTGGAGGGCTGAAGGGCCTGCTCCAGTGCTATTCATGTGCTAAGATGATTTTCTTTGTTCTTTCTTTATTCTACTGATAAATCCAACTAATACTCTATGAATTGCAATAAATCTTACTTAAAATACCTTTCCCTATGCACCAAATTTCCACATGAAGTTAATTTGCTATTCATTTGGTCTCCATCTCACTGTTCATGCACATGCTCATTACTACCACATTTTCTGACCACATTCAAAACCATCACAAAATCCACCCATTTTAAGCTTCACAACCTCACCTTGAATTTGTCTGTCTCTGGTGCTGAAAACTTACGGTCCTGCCTGTTCCAACATACCCCAGGTAGTACCCCATTCCACTTCCATTAACTGATATCATCCAAAACTCAGCTGTCCATGTCTTAACTCACACCAAGTCCCATCCCCCTCCTACCCCTATGTTCACTGACCTACATTGGCTTTTTTTTGATTTGAAAATTCTCATCTTCATATTCATATTCCTCCATAGCCTTGCCCCTTCACATCTGTTCAATATCCTCCAGCTCCTGAACCTGTCAAGATGTCCGCAATTTAATATTTAATTCCAGCCTTTTGAGCATCTCTGACTTTAATTATTTCACCCTTTGTAACAGCACCTCCAGTTTTCTAAGCCCTAAACTCTGAGGCCACAATTCTCCCCAATTGAGTCTAAGTGTCTATGCCGGTGGGAAAATGGGTGTTGACAGCATTTGTCGGGTGGAATTTATATGCTAATAAGTTCATTTTGAGGAACCCGTTGGCCAGCCCTGTTGTTCTATTCTGAGATTAACCGCCAATTTTAAAGATCCCCTTGCTTGGAAACAGGACCCCCCCCACCACACACACAAAAGAAAATGGTGCCCCCTTCTCCCCACTAACTAGGGGAACACTACCAACGCCTCACCAAAGAGAGGCATCCTCTACTCCACACACAAATAATGAGTTACACCCTTTTCTCAAACCATGCAGGTATAAGTGCGACCTGACTCGACTCCTCTTCTCAGACCTCCTTCCCCCTCAAATCTCCCATTCAGTCCCCATTTCCCATTGCATCACCCACTTAATTATCAATCAGGTTTAGGCTCTGTCAACATTGCGGCTAGGAACAATGGGGTACTTGAGGTGCATTTAACCACGAAGGGAAATAAAACAAACACAAGTGGCTGGAGGATGTTAGAAATGGATTGAGTTGGCAGCTGACTCTTTTACGAGGCACTGCGTGATGAATTTGTTACAGAACAAAAACTTGAAATGCAATGGAGAGAGTTTCAAAGATTTCAGCTAGCTAGGAAGCTAAGAAACATCAAATCACTGGGGCTGAGTGCATAGCTGTGCAGAAAGGAATCCACTTCCCCATCAGGTGAAATTGAAATCTCCTCTCTGGCAGAGAACTTCAAAAGGGTCTACTCACACCTGCAGCTTCTGACAGGGACAAAGGAAAATCTTTGCTACAGAATAGAGGGCTGCAATGTTTTAAAATCCTGCCAGGTGTCTTGGCATGGAGATTAATATGACATGGCCACTTTGAATGCAACTATTGATTAGAATGAAATCACCATGCCAGGAGTAATCTTCATATCTACCAATGCTAGATGGGGGGTAATCAGCTATGACACCCCCATTCCATCACAGAATGATGAGGTCAACACTTTAGCCCCAGTCTGAGGTCACCCAACCACCAGTTGAAGAATCCATCTTCTGCAGCCTGGCGGCAACAGAGGGGCAAATGGCCATGGAATCTACCTCCTCAAACCTCCTTGGGACCTAAGATGCCAGACCAAGGGGGCAGTGCACTTTGGCACTGTCAAGGTGTGTGATGTGATGGGAGGCTGAGTGAGAGGTCTGAAGGGGAAGTGGGATCTGTGTAGAGGTAGCTGAAGGGAAAGGAGAGGTGTGCGAGGAGTTTAAGGGGGGAGGGGGATGGGTCTGATAAATGTAATACCTGCATGGTCTGCAGGCTGTGGAGGTGGGGGTGGAAGGTGAGGGTGGTGATGGGAATGGCTTCTGTCATTTCTGAGGGGGAGGTGCTTCTGCAACCTCTAGGTCCAACATGCCAAGTCTTCACCTGTGTGACCTGCACAAAAGCTCATGCACTATAGGTCGTGCTAGGTAGGCTGGTGAATAACAGGAGATATTCGAATCAGGCTTCAAGCCCACTAATTATATTTAATGAAGTTAATTTGGGTTGGGGCTGGTAGGATGGGCCAGGAGCATTGTGATGGGGCCGCCAAACCCGATTTTTTTTTTGCCCACACCCATTTCTCCGGCCACCATGATACTCAGTGGGAGTTAGCGGATCTGGAGAATCCCCTTCCCCCTAAAATCCCCCCTCCTTACACCCCACCAACATCTTGGCCCAGATTTTTGTCCCTTGATTGGGTTTAAAGAGTCAGGAGATTTCCTAGTTCAGGGAATTGGACATTTAAAAATGCCTGCCCACATTCAGTTACAGGGTGGCTGAAACATAGAACATCGAACATAGAACATTGCAGCACAGAACAGGCCCTTCGGCCTTCGATGTTGCGCCGACCAATTATGAAAAAAGCAATGACCCTCCAAACTAAACCATTCCCTTCTCTTCCATAAACTTATCAACTAACCTCTTAAACGCCACCAAACTTGGCGCATCTACAACTGCTGCAGGCAGGGCATTCCACTCCCGAACCACCCTTTGGGTAAAGAACCTATCTCTGATATCCATCCTATAACTATCACCCCTTAATTTAAAGCTGTGTCCCCTCGTGCTAGCTTTCTCCATCCTAGGAAAAAGGCTATCACTGTCCACCCTATCTAAACCTCTAATCATCTTATATGTTTCGATAAGGTCCCCTCTTAGCCGCCTCCTTTCTAACGAAAACAACCTCAAATCCCTCAGCCTCTCTTCATAAGACCTGCCCTCCATACCAGGCAACATCCTGGTAAACCTCCTCTGTACCCTCTCCAATGCCTCCACATCTTTCTTATAATGTGGGGACCAGAACTGCACACAATACTCCAAGTGCGGCCGCACTAGAGTTTTGTACAGTTGCAACATGACGTTGCGGCTCCGAAATTCAATCCCCCTACCAATAAAAACTAAGACTCCGTATGCCTTCTTAACAACCTTATCGACTTGACTGCCTACTTTCAGGGATCTATGCACAAATACACCAAGATCCCTCTGTTCATCAAACTATTAAGAATCCTACCATTAGCCCTATACTCTACACGTTTATTATTCCTGCCAAAGTGCATTACCTCACACTTTTCCACATTAAACTCCATTTGCCACCTCTCAGCCCAGCTTTGCAACTTGTCCAAGTCTCTCTGCAAACTATAACACCCCTCTTCACTATCTACCACTCCACCGACTTTAGTGTCATCCGCAAATTTACTAATCCATCCCTCAATACCCTCATCCAGATCATTTATAAAAATTACAAACAGCAGGGGCCCCAAACAGCAAACAGCAGGGGCCTGTTTCAATGGGAATTGAAACAAGCTGGAACAAGAAACAGAATAGACAATCCTGGGACAAATGTGCAAGCTGTAGGGTGCAAAGGTGGGCTGGGCTAAGGCTTGCCACTATATCTTAGCATTGTACTTAAATGCATAAAAAAAACAAAAAACATTCTCCATCCCTTTCCCCTCATCACTCCCTGTGCCCAATCTATTCCAACATATGCCAATCCACACTCTGCGCCAAACTGTTCCTGTGTGCCAAGTCACTGCACCCCCCAGGCCCAAACCCCATAGCCTCAATCATGTTTTCCTTAGCCTTCTCTGCCCTAAAGAAATCAATCCCAGCCTACTCAGTATCTCTTCATAGCTCAAAAGCTTCGTTCCAGGCAACAGCCCAATGAATCTACTCCATGCTCTTTCCAGAGCAATCATATCCTCCCTATAGTGAGTTGACCAGAGCTGTACACAGTTGTCCAGCTGTGGCCTAATCAAAGTTTTGTACAGCTCCAACATAACATCTCTGCTCTTACAATCTATGCCACAATTGATAAAGGACCATATTCCTTCTTAAATACCTATTAATCTGTCCTGCCACCTTCAGGGATCTGTGGACAAGTAGCTTCAAGTTCCTCTGTTCCTCTGAGTTCCGAGTGTCCTGCCATTTGCTGAGTATCCTCTGGTCTTGTTACTCCTTCTAAAGTGCATCACCTCGCACTTTTCAGGGTTAAATTGCATGTGCCCCTGATCTGCCCATCTGACCAACCCATTTATATATTCCTGCAGCCTGAGAAATTCTTCCCCACTATTAACCATCTGCCAATCTTCTTGTCATCCGCATACTTAATTCTCATCTCCCCCACATTCTCATCAATATTGTTTATATATATAATAAACAATAAGGAATCTGTGTTATGCCATTTGACACCAACACTCAGTTGCACAAACAGCCCTCTACCACAACCCTTTGTCTCCTACCACTAAGCCAGTTTTGGATCCAACTTCTCAAGTTACCCTAGATCCAATATACTTTTATCTTCTTCATCAGTTTCCCATGTGGGACTTTGTCAAAGGCTTCGCTGTGATTTAAATAGCCAGCTACATCCATGAATCAGCATGAACAAACCCCACCTCGACTCCTGTCCTGGTTTCTGGAATATGGGAAATGCCAGGTTCAGGGACAGAATTTAGAATTATAAGCCATTTCCTGGATTTTTCACATGACTGAAAGCCTCTCCATATGCTAAAACTCCAGGCCCAGTGTTGTCAGTACAGGTACATTCACCATGCTGCCACGAAGAGAGTTCCATGGTTTTGACCCAATGACATTACAGTTCTAAGTCAGGATGGTGTGTGGCTTGGAGGGGAAATTTCATGTGGTGGTGTTCCCATGCTGGCCTTGCCCTGCTAGATGATGGCAGTCCTGGTTTTGTAAGGTGCTGTCTAAAGAGTCCTGATGAGTTGACGCAGTGCACCTTGTAGACGGTACACACTGCTGCCACTCTGTGCCAGTGGTGGAGGGAATGAACATTCAAGGTGGCGAAGGAGGTGGCAATCAAACAGTCTGCTTCGTCCTGGATGGTATTGGCATTTTGAATACTGTCAGAGTTGCACTCATCTTGGCTAGTAAAGAGTATTCCATTACACTCCTAACCTTTTGCCTTGTGGACAGTTTAGTAGACTCAGAAGGTGAATTACTCTGTCTGAACGGATGGTTTCAGATCCCAGATCTCACCTTCACAACAGAATTTTTCACTTTACCATAAGAATTTCCATTTCCCCAAATTATTATTTTGATTGAGGTGAGCAATTTAGTCATGGACAATGTTTATAGTGTGAAATTGTCCAAATGTAGGACACTTTCAGACAGCAGAAAGATTGGTTCTATCCTTTTCCTCCAGTTTCAATATTTGGAACAGCTGTAAAGAGACCAATTACTCTCTTCAATTAATGTATTTCTTCATTAATAAAGCAGTGTACTTCATAATACAATATCCTGTAGTCATTGCCTTACTTCAAACTTCTTCTCTTCAATTTCAGGCCAGCGATTGCAGACACATTGTATTCAATCTCATATCTTTACCTGACCCCAATAGGAATCTTGACTGTCTTGATTCTTGGGCTCATAATCAGTTTGCTGACAGGTTGGTGCTTCCTTTATTATATATATGAATTATATCAGATTAACTGATAACGCTTTATTTTAAGGATGCAGACAGAAACATTGGTCTCAATTTCAATGGAATGAAGAGTAGTTGTCTTTGGCAGCCCTGTCCAAATATGAACTGCTACTCAACCTGAATAGGGACAAATTTGGAGCTCCAAACTTTACACTAGATCCCTCTGAGAATGACACTGGCATTTCATATTTGGAGTTGAGCCATCCAATGTACAAAACCTAGCAGGAGTTAAAGTCAGAATTCAGAGTTCAGTTTGCTCAGTCTAACAGCCAGGTGAGTGATTTATTTGCAGGCTTATTTCTGATCTGTGACCTTTGGACCTAATATGTTAACTCTATTTCTCTCTCAACAGATGATGCTTTCATGCTGAGCATTTCCAGAATTTTGCCAGGATTCTCCCCAAAAAAATGTGCCCAACAGGCAGGAAAGTGGGAGAATTTCCCACCTGATTTTTGGGTATACTTACCTGAATGAATCTGTAACATTCTGTGCATTGCAGAGTGCCATAGAGAGATTCACGCTGCTAAGAAGGGAGCAGGGCCTCATCCCGCTGAAGAAGCCAGCTGCCTGGTGCCTGATAGGAAGTGCCAGGAATCCTTGTGGGCAATGCTAGGGTGCCAGGTTGGCATTGCTCCAGGGGTACTGCTCACCCCCTCCCCTCCAGCTCCAGACATGAACCTGATTTCTTGGCTCTCTCATGATCTTACCAGCTTGCTCCACCCATTAGTTGGGGAGCACAACAGTAAGATCACCCCAAAATGTTTGTGAAATTTTTATTGTGATACTTTTAAAGACTATCACAGGAGATTCATGAAGATGTTCTGATAGTCTGACGGAACTACTCAGCCAGTTTTTCTCACCAAACAAATCATTTGGCTCCTGCTGCTGATGTGACTGTGATCGGCTATTTGCTCTGTGCAAAATCAGTCATGAAACCACGTCAGACTTCTTCATTGTCAGTGAGCTTTTGGAGCTGATGTCCCTGTCATAGGATTGATGTTGACCTTGTTTTTGATTCTTACAGGAGGGAGGAAGAATAAAGTGGATAAGAAACTTCTAATCACAAAGGAAAGTCTGTGTTGCTTCAACTTTGCCAAGAAAAGTGTTCAATCAGAGGTACATGACAAGGACAAAAGGCAGACTGAATTGTGCTTTCCACTTTCAGGAGTGTTACGACTACATTAGATATTCTCTCATTTCAGTGTCACTGGTCTCATGTAAATAATAATGTCCCTTGTGATCTGGAGTTGACCTTTACTCCAATCAGATGATAGTGTAGCCTGGAGGGAAGGGATGAGAGGGAAATGATTAAGATCTGGGATGGATTAGTTTGTCACTAATTTTTCAAACAATAGATGAACAGACTAATGAGGAGAGTAGATTACTAATAATTTTGCAGTACTCTTTATAACAGACAAAAGGTACAGCGTATTATTGGTACAAAGAACAACACAGCACGGGAAACAGGCCCTTTGGCCCAACTAGCCCGCGCCGCCACCCCAATTTCTTAATGACATATAGAGACCAATATAGGGACAATTTGTTACCCAATCAGCCTAAGAGCACATTTTTGGGATGTGGGAGGAAACCGGAGCACCCGGAGGAAACCCACGCAACCACGGGGAGAACGCGCAAACTCCTGCAGACACAGGCCCAAATCCATGTGTCTGCACAGCAACAGCGATAGTCTCTGAGCTGTCATGTTGCCCATCAGATGGTCCAATTTAAGCATACACTAACGACTTGAAGCACTAGGCCACTCCTGAAGCAACATCCAAGAGCAGCCCTCGCATGACCTGCCGAATGCATGCACCTTGTTGGTCAACAAGGTGGACCGAATTGCCTGTGGAAACAAATAAAATATTTAAACAGTCCTCCTATATCCCTCTATCTGCAGACCGCTCATGTGGCTGTCCAAGCGACCCTTAAACAACCCTAGCGTGCCTGCTCCCACCACCTTACTCGGCAGTGCATTCCACACCCCCACTACCCTTTGTGTGAAAAACTGCCCTCTAATATTCGTCTTATACATAGCCCCCCTCACCCTAAGGCCGTGACCCCTCGTTCTATCCAAATCTAATGGTGGAAAAAGCTTACCACCATTTACTCTATCTATACCCCTCATAATCTTACATACCTCTAATAGATCCCCTCTCAGCCGACGTCTTTCAAAGGTTGGTGTTAGTGGGTTAAATCCACTTTATGTGTGCATTCTGATTGAACCCAGTCTTCATTCTCCAAGGTTGACTTTCTCAGCAATCACCCAAAATGGGCAAGTATTAGTTCTTTTTTAGCTAACAGGGAGGCAGAAAAAATTCTGTCTGAGAACTGAGCTACAGAACAGTGGACATAGGTTTTTCCATTGGGCACCAGTGTCCAGGATCCAGAGATTGGCTGAAAGATTTCCCCAAGGGCCTTTACTAGATTTCAATCTGGTCATCAGCAAAACCAAAAACCCAAATTAGTGTCCTCCACTGGGACATCAACTCCTCGGCCAAGCATCCACTTTCCATCTACCCAAGCCAAAGTTCTCAGACTGAGACTTGAGACAATTTAGAAAAACAGTTACAAGACGGGAAAATTTTTTTAATATCCTAGAAATGACTGAGAGGGATTCTTAACGTGAACTGCATCAAATAATAAGCAGTTAAAAATGGTACAAAGTACAGCTTCAAGTCAAATCATGACAGAAAGACAAGGGGAAATCAGCTCAAAATAATAAAAGATAAATTTAGAATCCTTTATTGGGAATTTCTTCTTCCTGTGAAGAGTGCACATGTGAAATAAACTTCTCGCAGGCTTATTGGCACGAGAAACCAGGAAACTGAAAAGGCTGAAACTGATGATGGAGAACTGTAGTGTGTTTGAGTTAGTAGGCTGACTGGATTGACACATGCAGATTGGGTCAAGGGAGTTCCTTAATTGAACGTATCCTGTGTTCTGACTACAGATTTGATACCTATTGCAATTTTTTCTCAATTATTATAACTTCAGACTAGTGAGGCCAATATAATGATAAGCATTGAAAATGCACAGTATCAAGTCTGGCACATAATCTCAAAGCTTGCGAGACTCATAAGTTGCCCGCAACTCCCCATTCTGACCAGTAAACACAAAGGGCACTGGGGGGCCCTCACATATACTGTTTAGAACAGGCACCATAGATGGACCCTAAGGTCTTGAAGAAAAGCTCCATTGCTTGGCCTCCCCATACCTGTGTTCCCTCAAGAAATTCTGCTGGCACCCAACAGACAACAGTAGTTCTGGAATCTTTGTGCCTTGTCACTATGCATTTAGTTGAAATGAGTTAATGTCACAGTACTTGGCAAGTCTGCCCACTTGAGGGCAGCAAAGG
The DNA here is from genome assembly GCA_024679065.1 of Sphyrna mokarran. Taxonomy (NCBI): domain Eukaryota; kingdom Metazoa; phylum Chordata; class Chondrichthyes; order Carcharhiniformes; family Carcharhinidae; genus Sphyrna; species Sphyrna mokarran. The sequence goes on from JAGIQG010000023.1 coordinate 37,900,756, forward strand.
CAGACTACTCCAGAATGGATGCAGTACTATCATATACCCAATGGAGGCATTGCTGAGCACACCAATGACTATTTTCTGGTGTTTCTACACCATTTCAAGACACTTAGCAGTACTGCAGATTTTTCTCCAAACTGAAACATATGCTGAAACTTTCTTGGCATTTATCCAAACTGGTCACGCTGAACTTTGCTGGAAAATCAGTGGAAACCCCAGGTATACCATGTGACTCAGATTTACACTAAAATAGCTGTTGACTAATTTAGGAAAAGAACCTGAGGACGTTCTTGGTGATATATGTGAGTAGGGCAAATTCCAAATTATATGAATAGATTGAATTTGTGTTTCTTAAACGTAGGGGGTTGAAACTGTATTGTATTGACTCTCTGTTACCCTCTGAGTTTGCTCCATTTCCTCTTTGTGCCCACAGACTGAGATCACCAAGGAGACATTAGATGGAATAGCTGACACAGGAAAAGACAACCCCACCTTCAATGACCAAGAACTCAACTTCAGCGGTCAAGAACTCAACTTCAGCGATCAGGAACTCAAGAATCAAATTCCATCCACAACACCTTTATAGAGAGCACGTAGACCTTTCCTGATAAAAGTATAGTGAACCAGTCACCAGGCATGTGGGTTTCATTTCTCCTACTGCGTGCATTGGGTAATACTGTGTAAAATTGCTTTGTGCACTGTATTAAGGATCAGTGGTTTAAAAACTCCACAGAGCTCATCCCATCCTTCCCATTACTCTTATCTATAGTGTAAATGAAATTTACTGCACTTACTGTCCATTCCCACCAGCAAAAGCAGCTTCACTCACCAATCAGATCTTTCCTGTGTTCAAACTGGATATACTTACAGGGGGAATCTTACTAAAAATCAGTAGTGTTGTTTCTGGCAAGAAAGCCAGCATGTTTCTCTCCAGGAAAACACGTCAGTTTTCTTTCCACATCCTACAAAACGCTGCCAAAAAATCAAGAGGCTGCATTTCATATGGTGATGCAGGGAGCAGGGCCTCAATAGATCAGCAAAACTCGGCTGAAAGGGATTGGGATGCCATCTTTAAAAGGAAGGTCCAATCAGAACCTGAGTAAACCTCCCCACCCCTACAGCCATAGAAGTCGCAAGGCTCCCTTCTCCACCCCCAACTGGAGTCAACATTTCTCTCCCTCTGTCCCTCCCCCCTCACAATTATTGACCCCTTTTCCTCCCCCACAAAATTGGAGCTGGCACCCACCCTCTCCGCCACCCCAACAGCCATCACCAGCATCCCCCAGCCCACATCAATTCTGAGTGAACCCTCCCCCCCTCCCCCATGAGGCTCACACATGGGCCACCCCTTGGCACAGGTTGGCACCTGTAAATAGTATGACATCATGCAGGCACTTGCTGAATATCTGGTGGGATAGGGGCAGGGTGGTGAAGTCCCAGAGAGAGAGCTTCCGGGGTCTCCTGGTGTGTTTCATGCCACTCCATCTGCAAGGAGGCGACAAGCTCAGAACTTGGAAACTCACCAGTGTGAATTACGCTCTCTGTATTTTGAGCATGTGCCACCACTCCTGTCGATGGAGAGTGTGGCCTCAGAATTGCTCCCTATATTTCCCCATGCAAAAATCCATCTTCTACAGCTTTGACCACTCATTAATAATGACCCTGTGCAAATTTCTATTTACATCTTTTTTCAGTACCTTCCAATCTATTATCACCACAATATAGCCCTCTACCCCTTTAAAAAAAACCCTGAGGGACACCATTATTTATATTCTACCAGTTGAAGCACAAAGCCATTTTTCACTATTTCACTATCTCCGAACAAATTCTGCACCAACTTCAATAGATTGCCTTCAATTCCATACACTTTATTTTTTCTAATGCTCTATTGATGGTAATCTTATTGAATGCCTTCTAAAAGCCTACGTAAACAACTTCCACAGATATTATCTTCTCAGCGGAGATAAGAGTGGCTGAAGACAAAAGAAATGTGAATTTTCTTTGTGACAAGCAATCTTAGCACTTTATATGATCAATAGTGAAATGCAAATGTTTGTGGGGCACTTTAAATAGGTGGAATATTAGACTTGAAGTGGGTAATAACAACAATTTTCATTTTATTTACCTTCTATTACTGCTGAGGCTGGACCAAGTGAATTGTATCAAACTTCCAAAGTGACCTCTGTATTTCAGCATTTAACGCATGTAATATAAGATGAAGTTCATACTAACAATGGAACATGATTAAATTGGATTATGTAAACATGAAGAGAAGCAAAAGTCCATGGCATTGCTTCACAAATTGTTTTTTAATGTAACCCATTTAATTCACCAACACCTCCTCAAGGGCAATTAGGAATGGGCAATAGACATTGGTTTTGCTCGCGATGGCCATGTCCCAGCAGTCCCCTTTCGAACTCCCGTTCCCTCCCCCTCTCCAACTCATTCATTCATTTGGTAGTTAGGCATTTCCAACAGCTTTACACCGACAGTGAGCTGCTCATTATCGTGCCCAATAGAAAATACATAACTTATTGTTTACATGATTAAATAATTATAGACTGTCAATCAAACACCTTCAACCAATCCCCATCTACACTACTTTTGCAACTAATAAATAAAGCAATTGAAAAGTAAAAGCAATCCTCTACCAAGCCATTACAATTTCTCTCCTGCCTTTGCTTGCAGCAACATTCTGGGGATACATTCCTGGAGACAATTCCTGGAGTGCAATCCTGGTCAATACAAAGCAGGGAAAACCCATCTGATAGCCTTTGTAGATCTTCCCTTGCCATACATCAAGTATCTGTTAATACTCTCTCTGATTCCTTTGCTCCTTGATCCTATCCTCCACTAAGTCTTCACCATTCAAAAGGATTTCTCAATAAAATGATATGTATTTGAAACAGAGTCCACTATTGAAATACTTGAAGTGAATGTTTGCCATCAGAGCTGATCCTGTTATGCTAACGATCCGACCCCCAACTGGGTCTTGATCTCTAACATAAAATCTTTGCCAATGGCATCGGCTTTAGGATCAAGTTTCTTTAGGGTTGATTCCTATTTGTTGAATTGAGTATCAAACAGAAGACAACAGACATTTTGATTAAAAACAAGGCATAAATTTATGAAGCCAGGCCACCATGACTGAAAACTGACATCAGTTTCAACCAGTCGAGATTCAGTTCCACTGTTCCCTTGTCACTAGCACCACACGTCACCCGGCCCTCATCCCTGGCCTGTTTAATGCCATGCATCACCAAGAGACCAGCAGCAGAACATACCCTCCTGCTGTGATAGACAGCAGCTCCCCGAGTTTATTTCTGGTCTTGTTACTACGAGATTTTCCAATTTTCTGAGATTACTCCCCAGCTGTGGCCACGTTGAAGGTCAGGAAAAAAATTAAAGGGCAGAATTGCATTCTCAAAATTCAAAATTCTGCCAAACAGTTGAAATTTCTCATCTCTGTATCTATCACATTTGTTACTTCTGCAAAACTTAAATTAACTTTATTAGCCATGATTTACTTCATATAAATCTACATTGACTCTCCGATGAGTTCACGTTTATCGATATGCTCAATGATTCTGCCTCTAATGGGAACAAGATGAGGAGCTGATGGCTTCTCATTCTTTGGGTTAACACTTAGTTTTTTCTGAGGAAAGCCTTTGAAAACATAAATAAGAACAAAAATAACAGCAATCCTCTCCTAGCAACCAGCTGGCTCAGGGGTAAGTGTCTGTTCCAGATATTACCATTCCATAAGAAACAGCAATATTCTTCAAGTTCCATTTCACTGCTAAACTTCCTCAAATTGGATTAAGTGGTTTCCTGAATGGTGCTAATGGTTACCTCATCTAGCAAATGGCACCGAATTGCTTGGGGACTTCTTCTCAGGAAGCAGGGGCAGTTGGCTGCCTTCCAAACTATATTTGCACTTTTAATTCTGTTTTGGATGTCTTATCCTCCATCCTCCTAACACACAAAGCAATCTGTGTTATGGAATATTTATTTAAATGAGCAAACTATCAAAATCTACTAATTTATTTCCGATACACAATTGTGCTCTCACATAACATGATTTCACTACCATTACACAGTGGTCTTTACATTCCAAATGATCTGTTCAATTATTGACTGCGCTTCTGGAAAGCTGGAGACCAGAACATTTAATCAAACCAGCTGCCTTGTCAGAATGGAACAAGCTATTTCTCTCCAGTTTTATATCTGCAAAGCTTACACTACCCCCAACATTCAGGCAAACACTGTGTTAATCTGCAAGATTCCTTGCCCTTAGAAAAAATAACCTGAACAAGTCTGAACGGGCATCTAGCAACACCCGACCTTGTTGGATTCCAATGCATCATCAACTGCCATAGACCTGTCCCACCATGTTCACCAGCACATCAAGTACACTGTTCCATTAAGCTTATGTGAAACCAGATTCCTTCTCGTGATCTGCAACCTCAATCCTCACTTTACAACTCTCCTGAATAATTTATTTTTGAACATGTGTGAACTTGCTTTCCATCCCATTCCTACTGCTTGGTTCAGTAAAATGGACTTAGATTTGCCCCAGTACCAACCACCTTGGCCTGTATTTACCCAAACTTAATTCTTTTGCTCCTACAAGGACTGAAGGCCTGGTTTTCATCCAAATAGATAGATTAATGACATAAACAGAGAAAATCAGGGTGGTCTAACGATCGTGAGAGAGATGAGAAGTTGCATTGGATAGAGTTGAAAAGGATTCAGTCTGGAAAGGCAGGAAGTAAATTCAGTGTGGGTGAATATAAAAAATATCAAAAGGCAGGAAATATTTTAATGTGTGTCCATGCTTCAGTGATGTTACTATGTTTTAATCAAGTTTGCTTATTCTACAAATTTCCTAGTTCTGTATTGTAAATTATTCCATTTCAGACATTAAAGCAACAACTATTGTCTTCACTAATCTTTTTCTTTTTATACATTTGTAGAAGCTTTTACAGTCTGTTTTTATGCTACATGCAAGCTTACTCTCATACTCTACTGTTTCCCTTTTAACCAATCTCTTGGTCCTCTTTGTCTGAGTTCTGAACTGCTCCTGATCCTCAGATTTCCACTTTTTCTAACAACTTTACATGATTTCTCTTTGGATCCAATACTATCTTTAAATTTCTTTTGTTAGCATGATTGGGCTGCTTTTGTGTTGTGTTTTCACAGCAAAAAGGAATGTATAACTGTAAAAATATATACCTTTTTCCCTTGATATTAGCCATTGTCTATCCACTGCCTTTTAATGAAGTTTTCCGATCTATCTTAACCAATTCATGTATCATAACTTCATAGTTTGGTGGCGTTTAAGAGGTTAATTGATAAGTATATGGAAGAAAAGGGAATGGTTTAGTTTGGAGGGGCATTGCTTTTTATTTTGGTCGGCACAACATCGAAGGCCGAAGGGCCTGTTCTGTGCTGTAATGTTCTATGTTCTATGTTCTATAAGACACTCAGATGCAGTTATGTTTGGTGGCGCAGGATAGATAACAACATAGAGAATCTGGTCAAACAATGTGACCAATGTCCTATGTAGCAAAAATTGTCATCTGAGGCTTTAATATATGCTCGGGCGTGACCAGGTTGACCATGGGTGCAACTATATGTCAATTTTGCAGCCCCATTCATGTTACTGCTCATAATAAATGCCCATTCTAAATAGTTGGACCAACACAAAATGAAGTCCATAACCTTATTAGTAAATTCAAAAAATTGTGGCTGACATAGTTTGCACAAGGTGCTAGTATCTGACAGTAGGATTGCTTTCACTGGTGAAGAGTTTCATGAGAACCAAGGGCATACAACATGTTTGACCATAACTACACCCCTAGAAGGTTCTTGCCAGCTAGAACGTTGGGGTCATTGAGTATGTTAGCCTTCAGCATAATTTACCTTAAGCTGCTTATTCATTAATCTATTTTATCATTGCCTGCCTTTGCAAGATACAGCATTGTTTACTTTTTTTAGTAGAGATATATGAATATTAATATCTCTTCTAACTACCAATCTCCCTTGTTTCTTTAAGTATTCATGGCTGCAGTCTTAAGAACATAAGAGCTTGGAGCTGGACTAGCTCATGTGGCCCCACCATCCTGCTCCGCCATTCATTGAAATAATGGCTGATATTTTTGTGGGCTCAGCTCTATTTACCTACCTATTTACCATCCCCTTAATTCCTTTATTTTTCAAACATCTATCTATTTTTGTCTTAAAAACATTCAACAAGGTAGCCTCAACTGCTTCACTGGGCAGGCAATTCTACAGATTTACAACTCTTTGGATGAAGAAATTCCTCCTCAACTCAGTTCTAAATCTGTTCCCCCTGATTTTGAGGCTATGCCATCTAGTTCTGGTTTCACCTGCCAGAGGAAACAACCTTTCTGCTCTTATCTTATCTATTCCATTCATAATTCTTCTAAATTTCAATGAGTATAATCCCAGTTTTTTTTAATTCATTCGTGAGATATGGGGTTCACTGGCTGGCCAGCAATTACTGTCTATCTCTAGTTGCCTTTCAGAAGATGATGGTGAACTGCAGTCCATGTTCTATGGGTTGACCCACAATGCCATTAGGGAGGGAATTCCAGGATTTTGATTCAGTGACTGAAGAAACGGTGATATATTTCCAAGTCAGGATGGTGAGTGGCTTGGAGGGGAACTTGCAGGTGTTCCCATTTATCTGCTGTCCTTGTCCTTCTAGATGGAAGTGGTCGTGTGTTTGAAAGGTGGTGTTTAAGGACCTTTGCTGCAGTGCATCTTGTAGATAGTACACACTGTTGCTACTGACTATCGGTGGTGGAGGGATTGAATGTTTGTAGATGTGGAGCTAATCAAGTGGGCTGCTTTTTCCTGGATGGTGTCAAACTTCTCAAGTATTTTTGGAGCTGCATCCATCAAGTATTCCACCACATTCCTGACTTGTGTCTTGTAGATGGTAGATAAGCTCTAGTTGTCAAGAGGTGAGTGACTCAACTGCAGTATTCCTAGCCTCTGACCTGCTCTTGTAGTCATTGCATTTATGTGGTGAGTCCAGTTGAGTTTCTGGCCAATGGTAACCCCATAAATGTTGACACTGGGGGATTCGGTGATAGTTATACTACTGAATGTCAAGGGGTGGTGGTCACTGCATTTTTTATTGGTGATGATCATTGCCTGGCATTTGTGTGGCATAACTGTTACTTGTCACTTGTCAGCCCAAGCTTAGATATTGTCCAGATCTTGTTGCATTTGAACATGGACTTTTTTAGTACCTGAGGAGTCCCAAATGGTGCTGAACATTGTGCAATCATTGGCGAACATCCCCACTTCTTGATGGAGGAAAGGTCATTGATTAAACAGTTGAAAATTGTTGGGCCCAGGACACTATTTTGAAGGACTCCTGCAGAGATGTCTTGGAGCTAAGATGACTGACTCTCCGCAACCACAACCATCTTCCTATGTACCACTTATGACTTCAACCAGCAGAGAGTTTGCCCCCGATATCCATTGATTTGAGGTCCCTGATGTCCCATTTGGTCAAATGCAGCCTTGATGTTAAGGACTCTCACTCTCACCTCACCACTCGAATACAGTATACATAGCCTCTCCTCATAAGCTAACTCTCTCAACTCTGGAATCAATCTCTTGAATCTCCTCTGCATTCCCTCCAGTATCAGTATACCTTTCTCAGGTAAGGAGACCAAAATAGTACACAATCCATCTGGACTTAGGCTTTGTCCCCTTTAGGATTAAAATCCCCATTTTTTTGTCTTAACTGTTGAAAAAAAAATCCCTCTTGACATCTTCTGCTGTAATCATTTCTATTTTGATAGCCTCTTCAATGAAAACTGAGAAAAATAATCTGTTCAATTACTCCAACACTTCAGTAAGTAAAGCACTGATTGTTTTGAAATGTTATGTAAACATTTTTATTTCTTAATTCATTTACCCCTTCCAGTTCTTCACTTTACCATATTTCTTTTCACCATCTTTTCCTTTATTGATTAGGCACTTTAGATATGCCTTTTTCTTCAGATCAATTTTATTCTTGCCTATTTATTTATCTATGGCATTTCATTCTTGATGTGGAGATGCTAGGGTTGAACTGGGATAAACACTGGTGTTGTGAGACTTCTTACTATTTTATTCTTGGCCAGTATTATTTGGATTTCTGCTGAACTCTATTGATTATTGTCTGAGCTTGAAGCAAGTTAGAATATTTTAGTATCCTTTTAAATTATTTTGACCAAATTAATTCAAAGGACATGAACATTAAATAAGTAAATAAAGCACTGGTTCTTTTTCCCCTACTAGCTGTCTGCCCAGAAACACTTGCTTTTTGGAATTCAAACTATATTTATAATCCTAATGTTAGTATGCTGTGTGCCTACACACAAGGATGTTCAAACTTGTGTGTCAGCAAAGCAATGTCCCTCTTGTGTGCCTGTGCCTGGTTCTGAAAGAAGCAACAATTTTTAGAGAGCAAAGGGAAAACATAATTTTAATCTGTCCAACATTTGGATTACAAAGAATATACAGCATAGAAACTGACACCATTTGGCTCAACCAGTCCATTTAAGTTCCATTTATTTCCATTTATTATTTCCATTTATCAAGAATTTAAGTTCCATTCTGACCTCCTTCCATCTTTTCTCATCTAAATGTACCATGGCAACCATCTATTTCCTTCTCCTTCATAGGCTTGTCTAGCCTCCCCTTAAAATGCCATTCATTCCAACACCACCCCACAACAACCACCACCACCCACCCTGGCAAGTTCACTACTCTGTGAGTAAAGAAGTTTTTTCTGATTTCCCTATCAGATTTCTTGATGACTAATTTACATTGCTTTGCTCTTCCTCACAAGACAAAACATTCTTTCTCCATTCATTAACTTCCATAATTTTAAAGATCTCTGTTAAATCACCTGACAATCATTTTTCTCAAGGGAAAAGAGACTCAGCCTGGTCAATCCTTTCCTGATATGTGTACCCATGCATTTCTAGTATCAGCAAATGCTGCACCATCCTGTGTTTTAGGCCCTGACCAATACAGATAATGTAATTCCGTTCTGAATTCAACAAATGCAATCGTCATTTATTGGGACAAATTTCTAATTTGCTTTAGATAGCTTCCTGGATTTACATTGAGGCTCCCTCCCAATATGCAGATTTTGAAAACTTCCCTCAGCTGCAGAAAGACATTCTCTGTATCAGATTCTCTAGGTTTTTCATTCAGAGGGTGGTGAGTGAATGGAACCGACTGCAGTCGGAGGTTGTTGAGGCAAACTCACTGGGGTCTTTTAAGAGACTTCTGGATGAGTATATGGAAAAGAGTAGGATAGGGGGTTATAGATAGGTCTGTGGATTGGTAGATGTGATCGGTGCAACTCGTGGGCCGAAGGGCCTGTTTGTGCTGTATTGTTCTATGTTCTATAGTTTCTTTGTTTAGATTTAAGACCTTAGTTTCAGGTTCGACTTTTTCACTTACCATCCTAATAAAGAATTTGATAATGTTACATTCACTATTCTCTGCAAAAGATTATTAATTGACTGTTTCTCATTGCACAATTGCAAATCAAGGATAGCATGTTCCCCAATTTATTCCTCAAAATACTGGTCTAAAAAAATCTTATACACATTATCGCTGATTTGGTTTGCCAGTTTACATGCAAGTTAAAGTCACCCATGATTACTGTAGCACATTTATTAGATTCATCTCTAATTTTCTATTGGGTATATCTCATACCTTTCCACTGCACTTCAAAGGCCTATACACAACTTCCACTGATATTTTTCACCCCTTGGCGCTTACTAATTCCACCCAGACTGATTCTACATCTAGATTTTCTAAGCCAATATCCTCTTTACTCAGAAGAATTCATTCTTAATTAACTGTCCTTCCTAAACATTGAGTACCCTTGGATATTCAGTTCCTAGCCATGTCTCTGTAATCACAGTCATATTGTAGACGTATACACTAATTGGCACTATTAATTCATCTATGTTGTTGTGAATGTCCATACATTCAGATAAAATGCTTATAGATTTGTCTTTTTACATTTTTAGATACCAACTTTTGTATTGTGGCCCTATTTGCTGCTTGTCCTTTCATTTCTACCTTTGTTTCCTTCTCTTGTGTCTCCCTCAAGTTCCCATTATCTACCTCTTTAAACCCTCCTCAATAGAAAGAGCAAAATATCTCTGCAAGGATATTGGTCCTGCAGGGGTGCAATCCATTCAGCTTGTATAAGTCCCATCTTCCCCAGAATTGGTCTCAATGCCTCAGGAATCTAAATCCCTGCTCTATTTCTCCAGCCATGCATTCATCTGATCCTATCACCTATTCCTGCTCTCACTAGGGTGCAGCACTGGGAGTAATCCTAAGATTATTACTTTTGAGGTCCTACTTATTAATTTATTTCCTAGCTCACTATATTCAGATTTCAGGACCTCATCTCTCTTCTTACCTACACTGGTATTAATATAGATCACAACCTCCAGCTGCTTAACCTCTCCTTTCAGAACGTTCTGTAGCTGCTCTGTCACCCTGGCACCAGGGAGGCAACATACCATTCTGGTGTCATGTCTGCCACCACGGATATCTTTATATGTTCCCCTTATGTTAGAATCCTCCATCACTGTTCCCTCTTACAATAGAATCCTCCATCACTATCCCCTCTTACAATGGAATCCTCCATCACTGTTCCCTCTTACAATAGAATCCTCCATCACTATCCCCTCTTACAATAGAATCATTATCACTATTCCCCTGCCAAAAGAATCCCCTATCACTATTCCCTTTACAATTGAATCACTGACACTATTCCCGTTACAACTGAATCACTGTCACTATTCCTCCTTTCAATAGAATCCCCTATCACTATTGCCCTTAAAATAGAATCACTATCACTATTCCCCTTACACTAGAATCCTCTATCACGATTACTCCCCAGATTCTTTTTTATGGCCCTCTCTCTGTACAGCTGAGCTACTCTGCCACAGACTTGGCTGTTGTTCCGTTCCCCTGACAAACTCTGTCCCCCAAAAGTATGGAAAATGGAAAACTTGTTAGAGGGAGAGATGGACTCAGGGGATTCTGGCACTATCTGCCAAGTGCTTTTGCTCTGTCTAGCAGTCAAACGTTCCCTTTCTGCTTGTGCACTCTTTACCTGCAGTGTGAACACCTCACTGTATATGCTGTCCATAAAGATCTCATCTTTATGAATGTTCCACAGTGACTCCAATCGCAGCTTCAATTCTGAAACACAGATTTTGAGTAGTTGCAGCTGGAGACACTTCCTGTACAAGTGGTCACCATGAACACCGGAAGTATTCCTGACCTCCCACATCATACAAGATGGCCAATCCACATTTCACTTGGCGAAGCTGCTGAGCCACGACTTAGCTTAAATTAGTCCCTTTACTGTTACTCCCTCTAGGTTAGAATATATTAAGGACAGGAGAAATACTCACCCAGGTCCTGTTTACCAAGGCTACCACTGTTCTTTCTGAGGAAGGGTACAAAAAGAAAAGATTATCTCACTCCCTTCTCATTGAACAAATTCAAAACCATCCAGGACAACGCAGCCCATTTGATTGCTACGTCTGCTACAAAACATTCAATCTCCCCACCACAGACACACATTATTGTGTATCATCTACAAGGTGTACTGCAGGAACTCACAAAGGTTCCTTAGGCAGCATCTTCCAAACACATCTCCATTACCATCTGGATGGAGAAGGGCAGCAGATATTTGGAATCACCACCACGTGGCGTTCCCTTCTATGTCATTCACTATTCTGACTTGGAAATATATCACCATTCTTTTACTGTCACTGGCTCAAAATCCTGGAACTCCCTCCCTCATAGCACTGTGAGTGAACCTAAACCTCAGGGTGTAGGTGAACCACAGCGATTCAAGATGGCAGCACATCACTACCCTCTGAAGGACAGTAGAATGGCCAATAAATGCTGGCTCAACCAGTAACGCTATAAATGAATTAAACTAGAAACAAACATTCATGCTAATCTGCTGACCTCCAGAACACACAGTTCTTATTCAACAGGAAGGATATAATGCTGATTGGGGATGATTATTGGGAATTGTGGCTGGAGGCATTTCCTCTTGTTTGGTTGTACATTTACCCCTAGGTTTAGCAAGGTCAGAGTTGCAAGTTATCACCAGCCAGCAGGAGTTTCCTCAATGTGCAGTTTAATGGAAACACTAATGGACACATGCAGCATTTGCCACTGCTGCGTAAATAACTAGAGCAGGAATTATTGCTGACAGGTGGTGAATGTTGCTGACAGGGAGGGGAAACCTGGAAAACTCAGGAACATAGAGGGCCCATTGAATTTATCAGTTAGATCTCAGTCATTCTTTGTTCCTCTCCCAGTAAAAAGCTTTCCTTCCAGCCCGCCCCGATTACTGGTCTCCCCTCTAGCCCCAACCAGATCCTAATGCAGAGTGGCAGTGGGACCCTCTCCCATTCCCATCGATCACCTCCTAGGCCCCATCCCAGCTGACCCTGTCTCTAGGCCTCACTACTAGGCCCCATCCCCTTGGGAGCATATGTCAGGGGTTTAGCCTGGCACTGGCAGGGTGCCTATGCCCAGGGGCACTGCACTCTGCCACCCAACCCACTGTGGGGTCCTCAATTGCTCCCCCCCTTCAGTCTGGCGTAATAGTCCACTGTTTCCCCAAAAATGAGTGAACCCCGCCAGACTGAATTTGTACTGGTAGCATGGAAGATGCTATTGGGCCAGGAAAATTTAGTCCTGGGCCCAATAATGACATTCAAATAACATTAACAATAGATTAAAATAACTTATTTGGTCTTCCTACCGGTTTTCTGCATGATCCTGATTGCACAGATTTCCGGCAGCAGGGGTCAAACATGTGCGAATCCTGTGAATCGGCCAATAAACACCTCGCCAGACCCGACCCACCAAAAAATTAGCGGATTGGAATGGGAGAATTGTCCCCTGCATCTTTTGTCTAAATCAAGAGGAAAATGTGGTAGTTATACAATGTGGCCCCCAAGATGCTTGAACCTGCAATATTACCTTACTGTCCTGTGAAGCTATAAGAGGCTGTCCTCCATCTTTCATCAACCAAACAGCAGTCAAATCAGAACTCTAGCCAGTTTAAATTGCCTGGTCCTCATCTACATTCTTTCTGTGAGACTTCTGAACTTCTGTACCTGTGCCTACTACAAGACTAATTCATCTCTACATGCTTCTCCTGTGAACATGGGAATCATTATTACTGAAAAATTGGATGAGCTGCATCAGTTTCAGCTGGCTAATCTCTGTGAGGGAATATACATTGGATTTTTAATTCCAGAATCCGGACACATGTAAAACAGTAATTATTGTTTTGTCTTTGATCTTTGCCTTGTACTTCTTCTTTTCCTTCCTCCCACTTTTATTATGTGAATATATTGGGGTTTATATAATGAAATCCTTTCCCCACATTTATTTATAAATTTTATGAACTAACTCTTTGATTTCATTCTATCTTGAATTTGCTGTGGGGTTATTAATAGAGGATTGAACCATTCCAAAACTAAGTTTGCAAAATACACCATTATTTATAAAGGAGAAATCAAAAAAACAAAATCACCTTTCTGTTTATAGATGGCTGGTGAGGGGAAAAATTAAGGCTGTTTTAAATTAAATCCTTTCCTGTTGTAACAAGACCAAAATTGTACACAGTAGTCCAGATATGAAATCACCAAAACAGTGCACAACTGAAGTAAAACATCTCCATCTTAATATTCCATTACCCTAGAAGTAAATGGCAACATTCATTTTGCTTTCCTAATCACTTGCTCTACCTGCTGCCAACATTTTGTGATTCATGTACCAGGCCACCCAGATCCCTTTGTCTGGAATATTCCATTCTAGAGACAAATTGAGTTGGCAAATGGGAAAGATAGTATGATTCCTGCTAGGTAGTGGGATGGCTGAACGTGTGTGACCTTCCACTTTTCAGCTCATTAATTATGCATCAGTAATGTTCCACAAATGTTGTGATGGGGGGGTAAGCACCCATCATTACCTCAAGTTCAAAGATCCTGACACCGTATTTAAACAGACTTTCAGGATGGGGAGGGGACCATGGAAAGGTCCATTGATCTCAGTCAGGATTTTCTGGTTTCGGCACAAAGGAGGCCGGAAAATCTCATCCTCACTCACTGCAGTCTGGTGTGGTGAAGAGGAAAATAACGTCATCAAAGAGAAACAAAACTTCATACAATGTTTCAGGGAAGCCTCGCCAGGTCATCTAGAAAAGACCTTCTTGCTGAAGAATGGAAGCAGGTATTCTTCTACCTGACCACACCATTTTGGAGAGATTAGTGCCCAAAGCACACAGAAGGACTAGCCTGCACTATTGAAAATGGATGAATGATCTGCTCTGTTCTGCCAGAATAAGTGAAACTTCTGCTCTCTGTAAAATTACAGTTTCATAAAGATGTCAGGCAGTCTAAGGGTTAGTATCCACAGATGTGACACATATACAGCAGATGTGATATCAGCACAGAATGTGTTACAGCCACTTTAAGTTCACCAGCTTGTGCAAACAGTGTCTTAATCCAAGGACAGCAGGCCTGCATGCTTTTCAACCAATAACAGTCAATCCATCTGTCTTTACATAGAACAATATTTCACACAACAAAAGAGAGAGAGCGCCGAGAGTGCTGGGGGATCCCTAGAGTTGTAGACACTGTCAAGGTTTGAAGAGTTGGCCACTGAGCTGGCTGGTGAGGAAATGGGTCATTCCTGTATGGAAGGTGAGATCACCCTCCTCCTGGAAGCCAGTACAACCACCCAGACAATGTGCAGGCAACAACCACAATTGACTTTGTTTGACTAAGTCAATCAGTAATTCTTTCTTCTCTCTGTTGCAGTTACCAGCAAGGAAAGGGAGAAGACTTCCTTGAGAAAAAGACTAAGCCCCTACAGCCAGGCCACTTCCAAGGAGGAAGAAAACATCTTCAGAGGAAGAACCATGGCTGTGTTAACCTGTACCTTCCATCAGCTCAGATACACACACCTCAGTGTGACCTAGTTCTAAATTAGACTTGGGTTCACAATCTGGTGATCAACTCACTGAAATGTAAGTGAAAGCATTGACAAGCAAGATCTCTGGAGCATGGAGATTTGCTGGAGACCAGATCTCTGCTCAGACAAGTCTGATGTACCTCAGGAATCGGCCTGAAGAAAAATATTGAAGATGCAGTGGCAGGCAAGGGAACATCAAGCAGAGTTATCAGAGGCCATTTGTAGACTGGAATGAAAGATGAAGGATTCTGTCTACATTCTGTCTGGTGTCATGACGCCAACATGCAAGCCCATGGAAAAGTCTCCATGGAAAAGGTGGCAATCATCATGGAGACCAAGGTCCAGTAGTTTCTGCTGGATTTGTGCTCAGGCCTGCACTTCATCACATTAGTCATTCCAAAACTCCTAGATAAAGGGGATGGGGCACATCACTATTTTTCCAATTGCCCCTTTACCTCAAAGGGGTACCTTTACATCAGGCACCCTTAGAGATAAGGAGCACCAGACTGGCATCCTGAGGAAGGACATTACAATGGTGTTTTGCCAGTGAAATTCCCCTCTGCCAATGGTCCTCTATCTCCAGAATGTTAGGCTGAGGAAGGTGCATCTATTCTGGAGCCAAAGAAATTTAGCAGGCCAGGGCCCCAAAGCCACAGGCCACTGGAGAATACCCACCAAAGTTATTTCAGCCAAAAGGACGTAGTAGGCAGCAGACTGTTTCTAATTCCATTGCAGATGTTGGGGTGTGCCTAGAAGTAGTGGTCATGTAAGAAAAATTAAAAAGTTTTAAATGAATGTTGGTGGATTAATTGGCTGGAATTTCCTGCCAGCATGTATGGAGATGAGGGTCAAAAATGTAATGAGAAGGCCAAAGTTGTGTTTCATATTGACATTAAAACAGGAAGTGATCATCCTTTGCCCTGTGAGTGGCTGACTCCATTTCCTGTTGCTCAATGTCAGGAACCCCATGGTAATAGATTGGTACATTATTATCGAGCCAATATACAAGAATCATACCCCCATATCAAGAAATGCATCCATGGCTGCATGATGTCAAAATGGCATGATACATGACTCTCCTAGAAGGCATGCATTTGGTGAGCAGAACTCCAGGAAGTTGGGAGGTAAATGCAGCAGAGGGTGAGAGGATTGTGCCATGGTAATGTAAGTGCATTGTCTGCAACTTTAAGACTTGATTAGCTGTAAAGACTTGCATTCTAATCAGTATTCTGTAAACTGTGTGTGCCTTTATATGCTTTGTTTGTGATTGGAACTCCCACTCATGACGAAGGGGCGAACCCTGAAAGCTTGTGGCGTTTACTACCAAATAAACCTGTTGGACATGAATTCGGTGTTTTGATATTTCTTACAATGTGAGTGCGTGCCAGGGAGTGTCAGGATAATGCCAGTTTGTTGTTTTGACAATGAACTTCTCTCTGGATCATCATTTGCATTAATTCTCACCCAATCTCACCACAGTGAGTAGTTTTTCATGGAATCATAGAATCCTTACTGTGCAGAAGAGGCCATTCAGCCCATTGAGTCGACAGTGACTCTCTGCCCCAGTATCTTACTCAATCCCTCTCCTCTGCCCTTCCCTATAATCTTACACATTTTCCATGACTAATCCATTTAAGCCATATATCTTGGGACACTAATGGGCAATTTAATCTGGCCAATCAACCTAACCTGCGCAGCTTTGGACCGTGGGGGGAAACTGGAGCACCCAGAGGAAACCCACGCAGACTATTACCCAAAGCTACAATCAAACAAGAGTACATGGAGTTTTGAGGTAGCTGTGCCAACCACTGTGCTCCCATCATCCTGTCCATGTTATGCAGTTATAACAGTGAGTGTTGTTCATCTTACTTTTATCATCTACACAAAAGTCAGCTCATTATCTAGATAATCTTTCAAAATCCATTCTTATGCAGAGATTCTGAAAGAACAGCTTGTTCTTCTCTCTAGGTCAGCATTGTGGCACAGATCCAGGGATCTAAGTTCGATTCCCTGCTTGGGTCACTGTATGGAGTTTGCACATTCTCTCTGTGTCTATGTGGGTTTTCTTCTGGTGCTCGGACTTCCTCCCACAGTCCAAAGATGTGCGGGTTAGGTTGATTAGCCATGATAAATTGACCTTAGTGTCAGGGGGATACCATATCCACTTCCATTACTTCTCCTGGCAACAAGTTCCAGGCACCCACTACTCTCTGTATAAAGAAGTTGCCTCATTCATCTCCTTTAAACCTTGCACCTTGCACTTTCAACCTGTGTCCCTAATTGGGACACTAATGGGCAATATAGCATGGCCAATCAACCTAACTTGCACATACTTTGACTGCGGGAGGAAACCAGAGCACTCAGAGAAAACCCACACAGACACCAGGAGAATGTGCAGATTCCAGACAGACAGACATCTGGGCCTGGAATCAATCCTGGTCGCTGCCATTGTGAGGCAGCAGTGCCAACCACTTTGACACCATCTGTTCTGTCTCTTTCCAGATTCCTCTGTGGCTTTTCCAATGCTCTACATCACTTTAACAGCTTTCAATTTCCTGGCCTTAATTGTCTTCTTTTCACTGTCAGGATTCAAATCTTTACTTCACATCCCCACCAGAATGCTCTGAGGCCTCATCATTTCTTCCTTCAGCGAAGGCCCAACAGCCCATACCCATCAGCACTGTCATCTACCTAGCTAAACACGTTCTCACAATGAGCAACATCTCCTTCAATTTCCCACACTACCTGCAAACCAAAGGTATTGCCATTGAAAATGAGCTGTGTCTGCCTTTTTGGGAGTTACGTATAGCATCTTCCGCCCTGGAATCTAAGTCTGGTGGCTGGTGTGTAAGTCTGTCTGATCCCCACTGGGCAGTGGGATGATTGAACACGTGCTGACATTGCCACATGAAATCAAAGGTCTTGGTGCTATATCTGAATGGCACCCAGACAGCCATTCATTCACTGCAAGCCAGGGGTCCCACATTAACCCTCCAGAGTCCTTGCTGCCTCAGCTTCTCCTAGAAAAGCTGACAGATGTGATCAATCACATCCTGAAACATATAAGGGCACATTTGGCAATGCCTTCTGTTCATTTCTAAATAAAAGCACCCATGTAATACACCCATGGTCAGACCAATGCTCACCATTGCAGCTGATCCTGTACACCAGCCTCTTTATCTTATTGAGGCCCCACTGTCTCTTGTTGCTCGGGGTTTTGATCCCCTGGCCCTGAACCAACCTGCAATGCTTCCCGGCTTCTCCTCTGGATAAGAGCCAATACCAAGGTAGGGTTGCATGTAGCCTGCTTCATCATCAATACCTCAATGAACCCATGAACGAAAAGAAGTGATAAATTTAGTGAAGACATCCTTACAGGTTTGTTTCTATCTCAGAGCCATGAAGCTAGTGCTCAGCCCTTTGTCTGGCCACCATTTAGACATGGCAACCCCACTTCACCCCTTCCAAATGAAAAATATCCTAGAGGTTCCTCTCATTTATACATGGCTGCACATTAAGACATTGCTCTTTAACTTAGGTGATAAGAGCCATGTGTGAAAACCTTCTCTTTGAAATGATTCACTTGCCTTCATTTTCCTCAAGATTCAAAAGAGAGACCATTACTTTAGCAACAAAAAAAAATTAAATTCATGAGCATTTGCCAGCATTTATCCTGCTGCCCTTGTCCTTCTAGATGGAAGTGGTTGTGGTATTGGAAGTTGCTGTCTAAGGATCTTTGGTGAAATGTTGCAGCGCATCTTTAGAACATACATACTGTTGCTACTGAGAGTCAGTGATGGAGGGAGTGATTGTTTGTAAATGTGGTGCCGATCAAATAGGCTGCTTTGTCCTGGATGTGTCAAGCATCCTGAGTGTTGTTGGAGCTGCACCCATCCAGGCAAGTGAGGAGTATTCCATTATACTCCTGACTTGTGCCTTGTAGATGGTGGACAGACTTTGGGGAGTCAGAGGTGAGATACTCATCACAATATTCCTAGCCTCCGACCTACTCTTGTAGCCACAGTTTTTATGTGGTGAGTCTAGTGTGTTTCTGGTCAATGGTAACCACAAGGGTGTTGACAGTGGGGGATTCAGTGATGGTAACACCATTGAATGTCAAGGGGCAGTGATTAGAATGTCTCTTATTGTTGATGGTCATTGTCTGGCATTTGTGTGGTGTGAATGTTACTTGCCACTCGTCAACCCAAACCTATTGCCCAGATCTTGTTAAATTGCAACATGGACTTCTTCAATATCTGAGGAGTCACAAACAGTGCTGAACATTGTACAATCATCGGGGAACATCCTCACTTCTGATCTTATGATGGAGGGAATGTCATTGATGAAGCAGCTGAAGATTGTTGGGCCTAGGACATTACCCTGAAGAACTCCTTCAGAGATGACCTGGGAGTAATAAGGTGACTAACCCTCCATAACCACAACCATCTTCCCATGTACCAGGTATGACTCCAGCCAGCGGAGAGATTTCCTCCCAATAGCAATTCATTCCAGTTTTGTTAGGGCTCCTTGATGCCATACCTCAGTCGAATGTGACCTTGATGTCAAGGGATGTCACATTCACCTCATGTCTAGAGATCAGCTCTTTTCTCCAAGTTTGAACCAAGGCTGTAATGAGGTCAGAAGCTGAGTGACTGTGGTGAAATCCAAACTAGGCATCACAGAGCAAGTTATTGCTGAGCAAGTGCTACTTGATAGCACTATCGATGACCTTTTCTATCACTTTACTGATGATCGAGAGTAGACTGATTGGGTGGTAATTGTCTGTGTTGGATCTGTCCTATTTCTTGTGTACAGTTAGGCAATTTTCCATATTGTTGGGTAGACGTCAGTGTTGTAACTGTATTGAAAGAACTTAGCTGGGGGAGGGGCAAGTTCTGGAACACAAGTCTTCAGGTCTATTGCCAGAAGATTATCAAGAGCCCATTGTCTTTGCAATATCCAGTGCCTTCACCAAATCTTGATATCATGTGGAGTGAATTGAATTAGGCTGGATAGATTTAATGAGCACTGCTGTGGAGGATGAATTCCTGGAATTTCTATGAGATGTTAATTTTCAGAACAATTGAGTAATGAACAAAAGAATGGTCTACTTTAGATCTAGTGTTATGCAATGAGAGGGCTAATTAATCATCTTATTGTAAAATAAACCTTAGGGAAGAGTGACCATAACATAGATCTATAAACATAGACAGGGATCATGGGTAGAAGTGGGAACATCGAAGTGGCGGCGTGGGCCTGTTTTCCATGCTGTTTTGTTCTTTGTTCTTTAACATGACAAAATTTTCCATTAAGTTTGAAAACAATGCTGTTCAATCTTAAGCTAAGGTCTTAAATCTAAACAAAGTAAACTATGAAAGATGAGGGACAAGTGGCTGTGGTGGATTAGAAAAATTCATCAAATGGTATTTTAGGAATAACAATGGCAACGGCTAATATTTAAGAAATTAATACATGGTTTATAAAAAACAGATATTCTTTTGAGGCACATAAACCCAACAGGAAAATTGAGTCAACTGTGGCTAATGAAAATAAAGTGTTTTAGATTAAAGGAAGAGGTGGGAAAGCGGCAATTGTTTAAGGAGATAATCAATTCTTCCCAACTAAAATATATCCCAGTGAGAAGGGAAGATGGTAAAGTGGGAAGGGAGGGAGGACGTAAAAAAAATCCATGGCTAAACAAGGGGTCAAGGACAATATGAAGACAAAAACTAAGGTATACATGTTGCAAAAGCCAGTGATAGGCTGGAAGGTTGGGAAATTTACAAACATAAGTAAAGGGTACTAAAAAAGTAACAAAAAGACTTAAGGTAAATTATGAAAGAAAACTATCACAAAATATCAAAAAAGAAAGCAAAACCTTCTGTAAGTATACAAAAGGGAAGAGAGTCACTAAGGTGAATGTTAGTCTCTTGGAAGATGAAACCAGAGAATTAATAATGCGGAATGCTGAAATGGCACAGATGGTAAATCAACAGGGTGGCATGGTGGCACACTGGTTAGCACTGCTGCCTCATAGTGCCAGGCTCATGTTCAATTCTGGCCTTGGGTCACTGTCAGTGTGGAGTTTGCACATTATCCCCATGTCTGCATGGGTTCCCTCCAGGTGCTTCAATTTCCTCCCACAATCCAAAGATATGCGGGTTACATTGATTAGCCATGATAAATTGACCTTAGTGTCAGGGGGATTAGCAGGGCAAACATATAGGGCTATAGGAATAGGGTGTGGGTGGGATTAAGGTTGGTGCAGACTCAATGGACGAATGGCTCCTTTTGCACTGTAGGGATTCTATGGATTCTAATACTTTGCCTCAGTTTTCACAGTGGAGGACACTAATACCATTCCCATAGGAATAGGCAAGGGTAAAAAACTTAAAACATTTACCATCAATAGGGAAAAGGTACTTAGCAAACTATTGGGATTGAGAGCAAACAAGTCTCCCAGGCCTACATCCTAGGGTATTAAAGGAAGTGGCAGCAGAGATAGTGAATCCATTGATAATAATATTCCAAAATTTCCTGGACATGCAAAAGGGTCCAGTGGATAGGAAAAATTCAAAAAGAGGGGGAGGCAAAATATAGAAAATTACAGGCCAGTTAGTTTAACATCTGCTGGTGGGAAAGTGTTAGAATCAATTATCAATGAAGCAATATCAGGACATTTGGAAAGTCAAAACACTATCCACCAGAGTCGGTATGGATTTATGAAGGATAAACCATGTTTGACTAATTTGTTAGAGTTCTTCAAAGATGTAACAGGTAAAATGGATAATGGAGATCTTGTAGATGTAGCACACCTCGACTTCTGGAAGATGTTTGATAAGATGCCGCACAAAAGGTTAATTCACAAGGCTAGATCACATGGGATTGGGGTAATCTATTAACTTGGATAGGTGATTGGCTGATGGATAGAAGACAGAGAAGTTAATTTTTTTTTCTAGATGGCAGGAAGTGACTAGTGAGGTGGCACAAGATTCAGTCCTTGGGCCCCAGCTATTTACAATCTATATTGACAACTTGGATATAAGGATAGGAGGCTCTATAGCCAAATTTGCAGATGACACAAAAATAGTGAGGATAATAAATTGCATTAAGAAAATAAGAACCTTATACATAGATATCGATAGGTTAGGAGAGTAGGTCAAAATGTGGTAGATGGAGTTTTATGTGGATAAGTGTGAGGTCATGCAATTTTCATCAGAAAAATGGGAAGGTGACTTATTATCTAAGAACGCATCAGATAACTCGTCAGACTACCTGTAAGGTTACAGATAGTGTGACATAAACCCATGATCCCAGTTGAGCCATCATCACGTGTGCAGAACTTGGCTATCAGTCTCTGGTCAGTGATTCTGCGCTGTTGTGTGTCGTGAAGGCTGCCTTGGAGAACGCCTACCCGAAGATCAGAGGCCGAATGTCCATGACCGCTGAGATGTTCCCCAACAGGAAGAGAACACTCTTGCCTGGTGATTGTCGAGCAGTGTTTATCCATCCATTGAGTTGCCTCTGCATGGTCTTCCCAATGTACCATGCCTCGGGATATCATTTCCTGCAGTGCATCAGGTAGACAACATTGGCCGAGTTGCAGGAGTATGTACTGAGGGAGGGTGGATCTCTCTGCCTGATATCAGTGTGGAGGAATGCGGGAGGGGCTGACGGGGAGGGTAGTAGGGGTATGAGGACGTCATTAATGTTGTCAGGGTGGGCCAATATTTGTGGGGTCTGGGGCAGGCATTATCCAACCGGGATGTGGCTGGCAAGTATTATTTTATCACTTTATTATGTACACGTGCCCATTTGGAAGTGCCGATCGGAGCTGTAGGATTTTGAACATATTAAGTCCCGTCCTCAGGCTTTGCAGTGCGATTCAGAATCGCTGATTTTTTTTAGGCAGCGTGCAAATGGGAGTGCCTGAGAACAGGTCTAAAAGTAGGATCTGAAACACTCCCAGTTTCAAGTCTGCCCAGCACTTAGAATCAAAATAGTAAAATAGGGCCCTTTGTATCTGTCTTATAGTGAAACATACAAGAAATCTTCCAGAAAGAATTGCAAACCAAAGGACTCGTGAGAATGTGCAATTGAAAGAAGTTAGCATTAGTAAAAAATTAATATTGAAGAAATTAATAGGACTGACAGTTGATATTTCTCCAGGACCCAAGGGAGAGAATGGCATAGAGGTAATGTCACTGGGCTAGCAACCCAGAGAGCCAGGTTAATGTTCTGGGAACCAAGCTTTGAATCCCATAATGGCAAATGGTGAAATTTGAATTCAATAAAAATCTGAAATTAAGTCTAATCATGACCATAAAATCATTGTTGTAAAGACCCATCCGGTTCACTGATGATCTGTTCACTGAGAAGGAGATCTGTCAGTTTAGCTGGTCTGGCCTACATGCTCCAGATCCACAGCAACATGGTTGACTCCTGAATGCCACTGAAATGGCTAAGCAAGCCATTCGGTTCAAGTACAATTAGAGATGGCCCATCCAGCGGTACTCAAATTTTAAAAAAAACCCACTGTCCGTCCCAGGGTGTTGAAAGAATTGGCTATGGAAATTGTGGTGGTCATATTTCAAAATTCTATAGGTTTTTCCCTTGTACCTGAAGATTGGAAGGTTGTAAATAAAAAAGAGGAAAAGTGAAAACGGAAAATTACATACATTAGTAGTATGGAAAAGAGAATCTATTATAAAGGATGTGATAACTGGACACTTAGACCAGGATTTTCTACCTCCTCCTGTTGATGGGATTTTCTGGTCCCACCCCCCAAATAGGATTTCTTGGCGCATGGCTGGTGAGCAACACCATAGACTTCAACAGGAACAAAATATTCCACTGCTGGCTGATGGCAAGCTGCCTCAGCTGCTGGAAAAACCATCACAAGGGGGCTGGAAAGTCCTGGCCTTAAAAAATAATGATTTGCTTGGGCAATGTTTGATAAACCTACTGGAGCTTTTAAGGATGTTACATGCAGAATAAATAGGGGGAAATCTGTGGTTGTGGTGTGTTTGTACTTTCAGAAAGCTTTCAATAAGGTTTCACATAAGAGGACAGTAAAAAAGTTGGAGCACAGTCGGGGGTAATACATGGCATGGATTGAGGATTGATTAATGGACAGGAAACAAAAGGTATGAATAAACGAGTCATTCTCAGGCTGTGATTAGGAGAGTATTGCAAGAAACAGTCAGGTATATTACAATTCTAAAAGGACCTTTACCACTAGGATGAGGCATATTGTTTACAAGTCAGATCAAGAACACAAAGGGCCTATTTACTCAATGTCTGCTTATAGATACTGATTTGTTCTATCATATAATGATTAGGAACATCTCTGGGATGATGTCCCTACCCTTGCCAATTGTGACTTTAGTGTATTTTAAATTATGATTTCTGCAGATCCAAGCCGCAGCTGGAGTCATTATTGTTGCCAGACGGGCTACCAGATGTCTTTTTATTTCTCCTGAAGTGGGTTGGATGGGAGTTGTTTGTTTTTACTTTGGACTTCTTTATAACTCTACATTGTTAGGAGAAAAACAAACTGGCAAAGGTTCTTTAATTTTCAGTTCTGATTGCAGTTTAATTTTGGAAGGAGCAACAAGCTAAAAAGAAGTATTTTCTCTTCTTCCTGTTGTTTTGGAATTTCTGCTGGTTATCTGGAAGAAAGTTCTTACCTTCTGCAGTAATGATTCTGCAGTTGGTAGCTTGACCTGAAAGTCTCTCCCTAGGGTTCTGAGAAGGTGTTTTGACTTCATCTTGTTCTGAGTGCATTCAGAAGATTGCAGGCTTCAACCAAAGGTCTCAAATCCTGTATCACGTGAGCATTAATCTTTGCTGTGTTACACCTGTGAAAAGGATCTTCTGTCAATGAGATTGGTTTGATTGGAACATATTAGATATATTTGTTAAGGGCTATACATTATATACGTTGTTTTGTTTCTTGTTTGTAATCGATGAGTTCTTACTAATTTTCATACTAAACATGTTAAATAAACTTTGTTTGATAAAAGTGAATCATTTGAATCATACCTGAAGTGAAACATGTTATGTTTATCCTAGCCAAATTCAAAATGCAAAAACTTATGATTCAGGCAGACTCCATAACACTTTGGGGGAGTTTCTGAGCTGAACACAGTGACATAATGGGGTTCTTGCTATGGAAGGCCAAGAACGCTATTAACATACATTTCATGTCAGTGGTTTTACAACAAGTTTGGTAAAATGCAAATCCAGTGAACAGGCCCTGCAGGAGGTGCACAGTTTAAGTACAATCCCAAGAGTGAAAAGGTTCAAGCCCAGGCAATACACTGGCAGTGTACAGGCACTTAACCCCTGCATTGCCAGGGATTAGTGCCACGGAGATCTGTGGGAGTGGGGATGCTGGAAATCATACGGCTGCAGGGGAGGTGTTCCTCAGTTGGGAGTTCCGAGTCTGTGGGGGCACATGCCCATAGACGGGAGGTTCTTTAATTTACTTAAGGATCAGGGTGCCTTTTGGCAGCTGCTGGTGCCTTGTCAGCGTGACATTGTGGGAAACTGTCTCCTTTTTTTTTGGCAAAATGTTTGAAAATTGGCAGTGGGCTTCACTGTGCTTTTCTAGCCTGAGTTCACACTTCGCCAAAAAAAAACAATAATAACGATCTTGGAGAATCATAATAAAGTAGTAAATCTTAATACCTTTAATGATTTCAGTCTGACTTTGCCACTGCCTTTCTTTGCATTTATCGTGAATTGTTTTAATCAGGAGCACAGAATTCCATCACAAACCTTTCCAAAAATAGCCTGCCTGGTCTGGTGCCAGTCTTACATCACAGTCACTGTTGCCGTTGGTGAGAGTGGAGTGTAAGGGAGGCGCTAGGTCTGTGGAAAGGCTGGTTGTCAAGCAGGCACTATGAACGGTTACCTGCAATAATGAGAATTGGTAGGGGGTGGAAGTTAGGTCGAGGCTGGGTTTCTCACCCTACATTCTGAAGTGATTAAAGTTTAAAACCATGCCTACTGAACATTCAAAACAAAACAAAGAACAGGATCTCAAACAGAAGAAACACAGGTTATGGTTTTGGGTCAGACCCTTTGTCAAGAAGCATTATCAATTTTGAACTAGCAGAGTGGAAATGTCCCATTGAAAAAGTGCCACAAACTAACAGCACTGTGAGCTTGCTTACACTGGGGGCTGGTATCTGTCATCTTCAGTACAACGACAATTTGAACATTGTTATGCGTTACCATAGTTCCTAGAATTCTCCCAGAGTTAATCCAAAAGCACCAGGGTTTCACTGCATGCAAAAACTGACAATTGCATTCCCAGAACTTGGTTTCCAGGCACTCAGTTCAATTGGCATCAAAAACATATAGGATTTGTTCACAAAAACATATAGATTTGTTCAATAACAAACTTTGACCAAATACAATTGGCTAGTATTTTTTTTAAACAAATGTGTTTTTATACTAATACAAATGAGATGAAAGCTTATTGAAATGCCATTTGATTTCATGCATAATTAGTTTGAATCAATTGTAAAATGTTGCAAAGAGCCACAAACATATGAATCTTTGCTTATTGAATTATGCAAATGTATCAGTGCCAGTCATTGTAAAATGTCAGATGGCTTTGGAAATGAATAATGGTAAGATTAGTAAGGAGATCAACAGTTTTAAGTTGCAAAGGTCAGGAGCATACTCCCAAGGCCAGGGAGAAAGTAGAAGTTGTCTACTGAAGACTGAGGAAGGAGAGGCAAGGCTGAAAAAGGCAAGAAAGACGAGGGTCCGAAAATGAGCAGAGGGATTTTAACCTTGGAGATGGGAATCAGGAGTCAGTGGATTTCCGCCATTGATAAACAATCATCTCTGCCTTCAGAGATGACCCAAAAAAATTATGATGCAGCATTTCATTATGACATGTGAAGCTGGTATCATATTTTGAACCTAACTGTCATATAGCTCCTGATATGGTTCACAGCCACAAACTATGGTTTACTCATAGTTCACAACATCTCTGAGCTGATGTAAAACTTAGCCTGGTTTTCAAAGGCAAGTTCATTGAAAATTCCATTACGAAACCTGCAAAGTTAGGATGGATGGATGTGTTGTGCTCCTGAAGAAAATTGTCATCATCAAGTATAAAGGTGAGAATCCCAGAATCAGATCCCATCTGGCATTCATAATTGCATTTTGGCAGGACATTGGGATTGAAAAATTTGGTCCTAGGTATGTGCCTGATGCCAGAAGAGCTTGAGAAAGGGGGCCAATGTCAGAACAAGGTGCTTGCTTAGCCCAGTGTAATATTGGGGGCTAGGCATTTGAATGGCCAAATGTACTTGGGATGGACTATTCAGATCAAATGTTTTGTCTACATAAATCAAGCAAAATACTCTATTTTTAAATTATTATGTAATCCATGGAAGGAGCTCCATGCCCCGGTACATCTGGAAATGTTACAACCATTGACCCGCACAAATCATGAAGTCTCTCATACAGAAATGTCTCTCAAGAAACATCAGTCTAAAGATGTGCAGGTTAGGTTGATTGGCCATGCTAAAATTGCCCCTTAGTGTCCCAGGATGTGTAAGTTAGAGGGATTAGTGGTTAAAATATGTAGGGAGATGAGGGTAGGGCCTGGGTGAGTTTGTGGTCGGTGCAGACTCAATGGGCCAAAGGGCTTTTTACTGCACTGTAGGATTCTATGATTCTAAGAAGATCAAGCAAGACTCCAGGAAGCTGATCTGGCCCTTTACTCATAGCCCCAGTTTTCTAGCAAACTAAAGTCTATAACTGGTAATGTCCTCTTCACTCCAGAAACATTCAATATCTCTTTAACAGCTTTGTACAAAGAATAATTTTTAACACTTACTTAGTCTTTTCCAAAGATTGATGATACTCTGCCAAAAAAAAGCATTGACAATTTGCACATATTTCCTTCAACATGATCAACTTCTCATGCTTCACAAAAGCATGTTAGAAAAATGAACATCTAGCCAGGGAGAATTTAGGTGGGGTGATTAAAAAGCTGATTTTGAGGATACTATTAGAGTGGAGAGAGAGAGAGATCTAAAGGCAGAGATGCTTACAAATGAAATTCCTAAGTATTGAATTGAGGTGATAGAAGGCTGAATCAGGAAATCTTTTGGGCTTTGAATTCATGAAGGAATTTGAAAGGGTGGATATGGAGAACTGCTGCCAATTGTGGATGAGTCCAAAATAAGAGTACATCATAAGAATCATAAGAATGAGGAGCAGGAGTAGGCAATTTAGCCTCTCGAGACTGCTCTGTCATTTAACACGAATATAGCTGATCTTATCTCAGCCTCAACTTTACTTTCCTGCCATTCACCGTAGCCCTAGTTATTGCAAATCTGTACATCTCCTCCTTAAATTTACTCAATCTCCTGGCATCTATTACACTCCAGGGTAGTGAATTCCATAGACACATGATCCTTTAAGAGGAGTAATTTCTCCTCATCTCTGACTTAAATCTGCCATCCCTTATCCTATAACCTCTTTCCTAGATTGCCCCTCAGGAGGAATCATCATCTCCACAGCTACTTTGTCAATTCCTTGATCATCTTATATACCTCAATTAAATCTCCTCTCATTCTTCTCAAATCCAGGGAGTACAGGTCTAAACTGCCCAATGTTTCTTCATAAAACAAACACCTCATCTCTAAAATCAATCTAGTGAAACTCCTTTTAACGGTCTTTACTGCAATTACATCTCTCTTCAAGTAAGGGGGACTAAAACTGTACAAAATATTCTAAGTGTGGTCTCACTAATGTTTTGTACTGCAGCAGCACGCTTCACTATTTTTAAATTCTATTAATTTAACAATAAATGCTGAGATTCCATTTATTCCATACATGGCATAAACTTAATGGATTGAGTGGCCTGGTTCTGTGCCATGGTGATTGTATAAGATGACCACCAGCAAATCACAGAAAGAATTTTGGAATAATTTCTTTGCACTAAGTGGTGAGAATATAGAATCTGCTGCTGATTCAGATGTAGTTTTGATGAATTTAATAGCAGACCTGATGCACACACAAAAAGGAGGAAGAAATAGAAGGATAGAGGTGAAGCATTGGAAACGGTAGCTGAGAGGATAAATGGAGACTATTTTGAAGTTAATGGAAATCGACTGAGTATATTATCTAAATGTTGGTTCATTTCGTTAGAACTAAGGATATAATTGTTGGAGTGAAATCAAAGTTAAAGGACTCAAAATGGTTACCTGGCACAAAATGGACTCTGGGAAAAAACACCAAGAGGCGCTGATTTTGGGTACAGATATTACACAAAGAATTAAAACCTGTTGTCTTTAAATTACTGCAGGAACTAGGTCAGACCTTGAGGCACCTTAAATTTGAGATAAAAGCAGACCCAAAACAATGATTTTGATAACAGCTACTGATGGGGTGGTTATAAATGCATAAATGTATATAACAAGATCAGCCATTGATAGAGTAGAAAAATTTATGCAGTTATGTTCTTGTGTACAACAATGTGATAACTATCAATGTCCATACTTGTCTTTCTATAACGATATGCTAACTGTCGTGTCCATACTCGTCTAGCACAACAATGTGCTAATGTCCGTATTATTATCTAACAATGTATAAAAGATGCTCAGTTACCATTGTGTAGCTAAGAAGGTGACTGCCGGTACTGCGGAGTGCCAGCGCTTCTCTCAAAGTTTTTTCTGAACATAACTGTTTGTTGAACCTCCAAGTCTGATTCCAAAGTGGTGACTTTCCCACAACAAATTGGCATAGTTGGGCAGAATCTCACTGCTAGTAAGTTCGATTGGTTGGCTTCAATCGGCAACTGGGATAGAGATCATTGAATCTGTGGGAGTCAGACTGAGTCAACAATATAGTTTAAAAGGGATAATAATTAAGGGAACTTACGATATAAAAATAAATATTGACTTTTAATGGTATAATAATAAATATTGACTGTTACTTGTGCTGATCAACTAGAGGACAAGGAAGTGCCTGTCTCAAACATGCAGTCTTGGAACAGTTAAGAGGGGAAATCCCCCATGCGAAAGTTAGGACCCTGAAGTGGGCGTAAAGGCACAAGGGCACTTAGAATGGTGAGGCACAAGTGGCAAATGGCATTTAACATCAAACTCTGGAGTGGCAAATAAATACAAAGTTTGCATGAAACTTTGTATAGTTGGGTACTTTTCTGTCATGTTGTAAAGTGGTGTGGAAAAGGAGCTGATCACTCTGACCTAGAGCCAGATTCCGGTGGGAAAAAACATGTTGCTAAGGAGGTAATCGTGGCTGGGGGGGTAGTGAAGCATGCGAGATGGCAGATGAAGAAATTAAGTGGGGATCTGCAGATCTCTCATTAAGAAGTACATGACAGACAGACCGGCATTAGTTAAGAGGACGCAAAGGGATGGCTGGGATGTTTCTCAGACCTTAGAACAGCAGAGAAAGTGGATAGATGGGGGAAAAGAGAGACAAGACAAAGAAGGCAGGGTAGCATTAGTACATCAGTCAGCAAGACTAATTGAGCAAGTAGTCGCTTCCACCAAAAAGTGGAGCAAAGATAAAGATAAGATTAGAAAGTTAGAATCCAGAGTAAGGGAACTGGAGAAACAGAACCAAGTGTTAGAAGAGAATCAATGGGGAGGAAAACTGTTCCTCTCCTCCCTTATGAGTACACACAACAGGAACCAACCGCCCCTCCCGAGGAATGGGAAGTGCTAGAAGGGGGAACAGATGCGGGACAACAGCAAATTGTAAACCATTCACCCCAGACAAAAGACAAGAGATAATGGCTTCCCTGGGAAAACTACAACCTAGAAGCACAAGCACTAAATTTTGAGAAGAATTATATACATATGGATAGGACACCAACACCACCTGAAGGACATACACCAACATGCCCAGAGAATAAATGGAGGCAGGAAGCAGGAGGACCTACCATTCCCCCAGCACAAGATTATAGTGGGGGATGTTGGACACATGTACTGCCCCTAACAGCAGAAATAGATGCCCAACAAGCACCCTTCACCCTATTTAAAATAGAAGTCCAGAGAGTTATAGGAAGTGCTTCTACTAATTGGAGCAGAATTACAATGATTAAGCAGCTAAAGGGGGAAGGAGCTTCTGAGGATGGGGAACAGTTGTTCCAAGTATACCAGGAATGCTCAGGACAAGGAAACCCAGGGGATTGAGTTTTCATTCAGGCTTTCAAGGATGGGTTCTCTAGTGCTATCCAAAAAAAATTGGAAAAATAGGAGTGATTACGTGCGAGGATTATGATGAACTAGTGGAATGGGCTAGTGGTGTACTGGGAGGCGGAGAAGAGAAATCCCAGACAAGAGTAGGACAAGAAAGAGTAGCCGGTTACAGTAGCGGGAGCAGAACTAAGTTCAAACTGACCTGTCACAATTGTGGCCGACAAGGGCACTTTGCAAGTGAGTGCGGGGTCCCAAGAAAAGGAAACAAATTTGGAAGCAGTGGGAGGTCTTGTAATCACTGTAATAAAAATGGATACACTTTTAGTGTGTTGGGACAAACATGGAAGAGCCCGCCCCGATCCATGTCCACAGCAGAATTGGAGGAACTAAGGAACCTCTGAGTTCAGCAAGCTTGACAGACATAGAACATAGAACAATACAGCACAGAACAGGCCCTTCGGCCTTCGATGTTGTGCCGACCAAAATAAAAAGCAATGCCCCTCCTAACTAAACCATTCCCTTCTCATCCATATACTTATCAACTAACCTCTTAAACGCCACCAAACTTGGCGCATCTACAACAGCTGCAGGCAGGGCATTCCACTCCCTAATCACTCTTTGAGTAAAGAACCTACCTCTGATATCCGTCCTATAACTCATACCCCTTAATTTAAAGTTGTGTCCCCTCGTGCTAGCTTTCTCCATCCTAGGAAAAAGGCTATCACTGTCCACCCTATCCAAACCTCTAATTATCTTGTATGCTTCAATAAGATCCCCCCTTAGCCGCCTCCTTTCTAACGAAAACAACCTCAAATCCTTCAACCTCTCTTCATAGGACCTGCCCTCCATACCAGGCAACATCCTGGTAAACCTCCTCTGTACCCTCTCCAATGCCTCCACATCTTTCTTATAATGTGGCGACCAGAACTGCACACAATACTCCAAGTGCGGCCGCACTAGAGTTTTGTACAGCTGCAACATGATGCTGCGGCTCCTAAATTCAATCCCCCTACCAATAAAAGCTAAGACTCCATATGCCTTCTTAACAACTTTATCCACTTGACTGCCTACTTTCAGGGATCTATTGACACATACACCAAGATCCTTCTGTTCCTCAACACTATTAAGAGCCCTACCATTAGCCCTATACTCTACACATTTATTGTTCCTGCCAAAGTGCATTACCTCACACTTTTCCACATTAAACTCCATTTGCCACCTCTCGGCCCAGCTCTGCAACTTGTCCAAGTCACTCTGTAAACTAAAACACCCCTCTTCACTATCTACCACTCCACCAACTTTAGTGTCATCTGCAAATTTACTGATCCATCCCTCAATACCCTCATCCAGATCATTTATAAAAATTACAAACAGCAGGGGCCCCAAAACAGACCCCTGAGGCACACCACTCGTCACCGAACTCCACGATGAATATCTCCCATCAACCACCACCCTCTGTCTTCTATCTGCCAGCCAATTTCTAATCCAATTAGCTAAATCACCCTCTATTCCACACATCTGCATTTTCTGTAGAAGTCTTCCATGGGCCACCTTATCAAAAGCCTTACTAAAGTCCATATATACTACATCAACCGCCTTACCCCCATCCACCTCTCTGGTCACTTTCTCAAAAAACTCAATGAGGTTAGTAAGGCATGACCTACCCTTCACGAAACCATGCTGACTATCCCCAATCAATTCATTTCTCTCTAAATAACTATAAATCCTATCCCTAATAATTCTCTCCAATACCTTGCCCACCACAGAAGTAAGACTCACTGGCCTATAATGACTGCAGACCCCATTTAGAAGGGGAAGAATCTGTGTGTCTGCATTAGTAGGGGCAGGCAATGTGAGATGCTGGTGGACACAGGAGCATCAATATCTGTCACCAACCTTCCCACTACAAATAGGATAATTTATCTAACCAAGATAGGAAGGAACAAAACATCCACCTACCTGAGTGAGACCACATTAGTAGAAATAAATAATCTGTACATACCTATGAAATTGTGTGTGTGTAAAAATAACGAGGTACAATAAGTGGAAATTATTTAATGAAGGAGTATGAGATTTTGATAGACTGTGGAAAGGGAGAATTAATCTGGCCAAAACAGGATGGTCAGAAAACTAGAACTCACAAGTCACTTCGAAAATATCAAGGTGGCCACAGATACCACCAGATATTGGAGATTAGAAACAGAAGAGCTCGAAGCCATCAGTGTCTCAGTCCACAGAGTATGGGCTGAGACAAAATTAGATACTGGCTTAACTCAAAAGAGATCCAATAAAGGTACCCAGACCAGAGAATAAGCCCCACCGACAATACCCAATAAAACCATAAGCAGAGATAGCTGTAGTGGCGATCGTTAAAGGGTTAGTAGAAAAAGGAATTCTGAGGGGAACCACTCCCCAGCCTAGGCGGTGAGCAAACCCAACAGAAGCTACAGGCTCATGATAGATTATACCGGTCTCAATAAAGTCACGTCCAAGTTGCACCCCATTGTAGCAAACCCCTCGACAATCCTGAATGGATTATCACCGGAGAATAAAATCTTTATTGTATTGGATATAGCCAATGGATTCTGGTCCCTACCTTTGGTCCCAAATACCAAGACAAATTCACCTTTACAATGGGAGATAAACAGTACACTTGGACTCGCCCACCACAGGGATTCCACAACAGCCCCACTATCTTCCATCGAATAATGAGTGACATCCTGAACAAGGTAAGACTACCAGAGGGTAGCACAATTCTACAAAATGTGGATGACATATTAATAGCTTCAGAACATAAGTCAGGCCATCAGGAATCACTAAACTTAGTGTTAAATGAACTAAAAGCCGGAGAGTTAAAGGTGAGCCTCAAAAAGACACAAATAGGGAAAACACAAGTCCTGTAGCTAGGATACCTAATATCACAAGGGCTTAAAGAAATGCCAACAGATCGAAAGAAGGCAGTACAACAAATGCCAGGGTCAGTCACATAAGGAGTCAGGAAGGTGCTGGGGCTGTTTAACTATAGCCAAAGTTCTATCCTGGGATTCACAAAATTGGCAGCGCCTATACAGGAACTAGTTAAAGAGGGAAAGGCAGCTTTAAACTCCGTAGAATGGGGACCTGAGCAGGAAGAGGCTTATAACAAATTAAAAACACAACTGATATCAGCCCCCAGACCAGGACTATCAGATTCCAATAAAGACTTCCACACACACTGGAATAACAAAGGGGATTTCTATTCCACAGTGGTAAAGCAAGATCATGGAGATAAATGAAGACCCATAGGTTCAACAGCAGAAGGACCTGTAGTAACCGGGCTACCGAGGTGCATAGCCCCCTTA
Source organism: Sphyrna mokarran (assembly GCA_024679065.1). Lineage (NCBI taxonomy): Eukaryota > Metazoa > Chordata > Chondrichthyes > Carcharhiniformes > Carcharhinidae > Sphyrna > Sphyrna mokarran. Next base: position 37,935,377 of record JAGIQG010000023.1, read on the forward strand.
GATTGTGCTGCCTGGGCCATAAAGTTTAGCTAGCCAAAAATAATGACAGGAACAATAACCCTCCACATCAAACAGATCTTGGTGGAAATGCTAAATACGAGAAAGTTAAGATCCATCTCAAACAAGGGAAGGGCTAAATGGGAAGCCATCCACCTACTTCCCAGCAACTCAATTACAATATTAAGGGACACTGGAGATAACCCAGCAGAAAGAATTTTACATACAGGAGAGCCACACAATTGAGGGGCTATAAAAGAAGGTAGGATAAAGGATGTGCCTTTAACAATAGCTGAGGAGACTCTTTTTGTAGATGGCTCACATAAATATGTGGAAGGATCACCCTGGATAGGATGGGCAGTAGTAAATGACAAATTAGAAACAGTAAGATCAGAAAGAATTGACAAAGCAATCATACATCAATAGAAAATATAACATGCATTAGTAGAATATTGGCATTCTTTGTGAAATTCAATTTCCAGTTATGTTGAAGATGGCTAAGGAAAGATGCAAACACAAACCTTACGTAGTAATACTTTCACCTGTAACAGGGTCTACAGAACACTTTTCTGTGAATTGCTCAGGCATCGCGTGACTCATTAGCTCATAATCACAAATAAGCTTCAGTGGTCAATTCAGCCAGTGAAAATTTAAGCTGTTTCATAAATTCAAACAGCTCATCATCACAATTTAAATTAGAGTCTCTACCAAGTGACAGTGCAAGAAAACAGGATGCACATTCTGGATTCTTGAAGGATAGAAAATATCCCACAGCCAAAGACTGGGCTACATCACATTGTGGATTTATCAGAACAACCAGTCAGGATATTTGTGGTTATAAGGCTGGCTACAGAGTTATTGGAATTAATAATTCTGCTCTCGTTTAGAGCAGAGAAGTTTTTGTGAGATAGAGGCTGGAGTTCTCCAACCTTGCCTGTTGACTACGATTCTCTGGTCCCGCTGCTGAATATGGAGATTTGGCTGAGCACAAATTTTCCATTCTCACTGACAGCAGGAACATTGGAGAATTCCAACCAGAGACTATTTTGACTGGAATCTATAGAGAGTTGAGGATGCAAGCAACAGGGTTTTGGGTGAGCTAAAGATTATAAAGTGTAGAAGATAGGAAATTGTAGCAGGAGATGTTGAAACCCCTGGACAGGGACAGGGACAGGGATAGGCATGAAGCTGGGGGCTGTAGTTATAGCTGGGGGAAGGGTAATTATGAGGCCATCAGGAGAGAATTAGGGTGCGTAGATTGGACTAGGGAACTACAGGGACTGGGAACATCTGGAATGTGGTGCTTATTCAAGGAGCAGCTGCTGAGAGTCCTTGATAAGTATGTCCCTGTCAGGCAGGGAGGAAATGGACGAGTAAGAGAGCCTTGGTGTAGGAAAAGAGTTGATTTGCTGGTTAAGAAGAAAAAGGAGGCTTATGTCAGGATGAGGCTTGAAGGCTCAGGTAGTGCAATGGATAGCTATAGATTAGCTAGGAAGGAGGTAAAAAGTGAATTGAGGAGAGCTAAGAGGGGACATGAGAAGATGTTGGCTGATAGGATTAAGGAGAATCCTAACGCTTTCTTTCGATATGTTAAGAATAGAAGATTGGTTAGGGCAAGATTAGGGCCAGTCATAGACAGCAGTGGGAAGTTGTGCGTGGAGCCTGAAGAGATTGGTGAGGCACTGAATAAATATTTCGCTTCGGTATTCACGCAGAGTGCTGGAAATGTAGCTGTGGAGAGCACTGAGGTACAGGGTTGCAAATTGGGGAGTATTGTAGTAGATAGGGAGGATGTGTTAGAAATTCTCGATGGTTTGAAGTTGGATAAGTCCCCTGGGCCGGACGGGATTTACCCTAGGATTCTCTGGGAGGCAAGAGAGGAGATTGCAGAGCCTCTGGCTCTGATCTTCAGGTCCTCGTTGGTTACGGGTGTGGTTTCGGAGGACTGGAGGATAGCGAATGTGGTCCCATTGTTTAAGAAGGGGAAGAGAGACCTTCCAGGGAATTATAGGCCAGTGAGTCTTACTTCTGTTGTGGGCAAGGTATTGGAGAGAATTATTAGGGATAGGATTTATAGTTATTTTGAGAGAAATGAATTGATTGGGGATAGTCAGCATGGTTTCGTGAAGGGTAGGTCATGCCTTACTAACCTCATTGAGTTTTTGGAGAAAGTGACCAGAGAGGTGGATGGGGGTAAGGCGGTTGATGTAGTATATTTGGACTTTAGTAAGGCTTTTGATAAGGTGGCCCATGGAAGACTTCTACAGAAAATGCAGATGTGTGGAATAGAGGGTGATTTAGCTAATTGGATTAGAAATTGGCTGGCAGATAGAAGACAGAGGGTGGTGGTTGATGGGAGATATTCATCGTGTAGTTCGGTGACGAGTGGTGTGCCTCAGGGGTCTGTTTTGGGGCCCCTGCTGTTTGTAATTTTTATAAATGATCTGGATGAGGGTATTGAGGGATGTATCAGTAAATTTGCAGATGACACTAAAGTCGGTGGAGTGGTAGATAGTGAAGAGGGGTGTTATAGTTTACAGAGTGACTTGGACAAGTTGCAGAGCTGGGCCGAGAGGGGGCAAATGGAGTTTAATGTGGAAAAGGGTGAGGTAATGCACTTTGGCAGGAACAATAAATGTGTAGAGTATAGGGCTAATGGTAGGGCTCTTAATAGTGTTGAGGAACAGAAGGATCTTGGTGTATGTGTCAATAGATCCCTGAAAGTAGGCATTCAAGTGGATAAAGTTGTTAAGAAGGCATATGGAGTCTTAGCTTTTATTGGTAGGGGATTGAATTTAGGAGCCGCAGCATCATGTTGCAACTGTACAAAACTCTAGTGCGGCCGCACTTGGAGTATTGTGTGCAGTTCTGGTCGCCACATTATAAGAAAGATGTGGAGGCATTGGAGATGGTACAGAGGAGGTTTACTAGGATGTTGCCTGGTATGGAGGGCAGGTCCTATGAAGAGAGGTTGAAGGATTTGAGGTTGTTTTCGTTAGAAAGGAGGCGGCTAAGGTGGGATCTTATTGAAGCATATAAGATGATTAGAGGTTTAGATAGGGTGGACAGTGATAGCCTTTTTCCTAGGATGGAGAAAGCTAGCACGAGGGGACACAGCTTTAAATTAAGGGGTATGAGTTATAGGACGGATATCAGAGGTAGTTCTTTACTCAAAGAGTGATTAGGGAGTGGAATGCCCTGCCTGCAGCTGTTGTAGATGCGCCAAGTTTGGTGGCGTTTAAGAGGTTATTTGATAAGTATATGGAAGAGAAGGGAATGGTTTAGTTTGGAGGGGCATTGCTTTTTATTTTGGTCGGCACAACATCGAAGGCCGAAGGGCCTGTTCTGTGCTGTATTGTTCTATGTTCTATGTTCTATGCTATTAAAACAAAGTAGACTAGTCTAAAATAGAGACCATAATGTGCCTCATATATTTCAACAGTATCATGATGGCCTTCTAATATTATACAAAGATATTGTCTTAAACACAATATCATCAGTAGTAATGAATTTTTATCAAATATTGTAACTTTGAAATGTAGTTTTAAAAGATGTTTGTGAGCTTTGGCCAAAGTAATTGTCCAACAGCATGATTGTGACCAGATAGGTCACATTCAAGTGAAGTATAGAATTGAATCAGTGAAAGGCTTTGGAAGCCTAACACCTGTAATAATGATTGAAGGATTCCACTGCTAATTAAAATGAATAGAACCATGACACAGCATGGGTTCATGAAGGGCAGGTCATGTTTGACTAATTTGGTGGAATTCTTTGAGAACATTACATGTGCAGTGGACAATGGGGTGTGGTGTATTTGGATTTCCAGAGGTGTTTGACAAGGTGCTGCACAAAAGATTGCTACATAAGATAAAGGTCCACTGTGTTACAGGTAATGTATTATCATGGATAAAGAAATAGTTAACTAACATAAAGCGAAGAGTGGGGGTAAATGGTGTTTTTCTATCTGGTGATCAATGATTAGTGGGGTGCCTCAGGGGTCGGTGTTGGAATTGCAATTGTTCTCGATTTACATAGATGATTTGGAGTTGGGACTAAGTGTAATGCGTCAAAATTTGCCAATGACATTAAGATGGATGGAAGAGCAAAGTAGGTAGAGAACACTGAAAGTCTGCAAAAGGATAAAAATAATCTAAGTGAGTGGGCAAGATGGAGTACTATGTTGGCAAATGTGAGGTCATCCATTTTGGTAGGAACAACAGCAAAATGGAATATTATTTAAATGGTAAAAAATTGTAGCATTCTCTTGTGCAGAGGGACCTGGGTACCCTTGTGCAGAAATCTCAAGGAGTTGGTTTGTGGGTGCAGCAGATAATTAAGACGACAAATGGAATTTTGTCTTTCATTGCTAGAGGGACGGACTTTAAAAACAACAAGATTATGTTGCAGCTGTATAAGGTGCTGGTGAAGTCACACCTGGAGTAATGTGTACAGTTTTGGTCTCCTTACTTGAGAAAAGGATATCCTGGCACTGGAGGGAGTGCAGAGGAGATTCGCTAGGTCGATTCTGGAGTTGAGAGGGTTGGTTTATGAGGAGATACTGAGTAGACTGGCGCTATATTCATTGGAATACAGAAGAATGAGGGGAGATCTTATAGAAACGTATAAGATTATGAAGGAAATAGATAAGATAGAAGCAGGGAAGTTGTTTCTACTGGCAAGTGAAAATAGAACTAAGGGGCATAACCTCAAAATAAGAGGAAGCAGATTTAGGACTGAGGGGAGGTGGCACTTCTTCACACAAAGGGTTGTGAATCTGTGGAATTCCCTGCCCAGTGAAGCAGTTGAGGCTACTTCATTGAATGTTTTTAAGGCAAGGATAGATAAATTTTTGAATAATAAAGGAATTAAGGTTATGATGAACAGGCGGGTAAGTGGAGCTGAGTCCACAAAATGATCAGCCATGATCTCATTGAATAGCGGAGCAAGCTCAAGGGATCATATGGCCTGTCCTGCTCCTAATTCTTATGTTCTTGTGTTCTGTTCTTATTCTGCTCCTTACATGACCCAAGAAGGCAGCCAGTTAAATGAGATGACTCCCTTAGTTCCCACAGTATGCAGGTGGCTAGAACAAACCTCAAACTTGTCAGATGTGCATAAGCAGGTTGCTAAGGAATGAAGAGAGGACTTCTGGGATCCAAGTAGCCAATGAATTCCTAATTATGCCAGGGGATAGAATGTTATTGGCCAAGGTAAGTAATGTGTACTAATGTAATTGGACCAGTTTGTATGACAGATTGGACAGGGAATATGAATCTTCGAAAATAGTATGTGTTCATGTGATGCAATTTTAAACAGAAGTTGGAGTTCAGCCGGCATCTCTCTCTCAACGCATATTGATCAAATAAAGAATGTCTTTGACTGCTTACTGTCTCTCACAAGTTTTGTAGTAACATCGGCTGAATGCAGGACCCCTAGAGGGAGGCTCCAGAGAATTCCCTTAACAGAGACCAACCAGATGAGCTTTAAAATAGTCGAGTATGGAGGTAACAGAAGGAATATGTACCCTCAAATACTAGTGCTCTGCCACATTCCAGGCCAGCTGTGATGGTGCCCTATATAGACAATGGCCTTGAGAAACAAACAAAAGTCCTGCCTTACTAAGAACCCAGTAAGAATTTAGCAACACCAATTTATAATCCAACCGATTTATTTGATAGTAAAAAAGCAAGCTTTCAACACTCTGTGTCTTCCTCAGGCAAATGCCTCAGGCATTTATGTTCTTGTGTTCTGTTCTTATTCTGCTCCTTACATGACCCAAGAAGGCAGCCAGTTAAATGAGATGACTCCCTTAGTTCCCACAGTATGCAGGTGGCTAGAACAAACCTCAAACTTGTCAGATGTGCATAAGCAGGTTGCTAAGGAATGAAGAGAGGACTTCTGGGATCCAAGAAGCATTTGCCTGAGGAAGACACAGAGTGTTGAAAGCTCGCTTTTTTACTATCAAATAAATCGGTTGGATTATAAATTGGTGTTGCTAAATTCTTACTGAGTTCTTACCACCCCAATCCAACGCTGGCATCTGTATATCATTACTAAGAACCACCATGTGCTGTCTTGCTAGTCATGGTGGTTGAAAACTAATGGATCAGACAGATTTCAAAAAATGTACAACAGGATTATTTATAGCACAGAGATATTCTTTCTTAGCATTAATTTCAGCTATAAATTGCACTATGGAATTAAGTCACTTTTAAGTTGTAGTGGCAAAGACTATGGAACCAGTCCTGCAGTTATTCAAAGCTGCAATTATTACTTTGAGTAGCTAGACCAGCTAGTTGATACAAAATTGAAGTTTCAATGGTGATTCAACTGTTATAAAAATGATAACATTTTATCAGTATCAGAAACTCTTAAGCACTGTTATGGGGTAAATATATCTGCATTTTGTCACTATTAAGATCCAACAATATGAATGAAGAAGGTGTGTTAAATAAGGCAATGCTGTGACCTTCCTGAAATTGTGTAATTGAATCTTTAACATTAATCTGAATTTAGAGGCTGGGCCTCAGCTTAACACTGGAGCCTAAGAACAGCACATGTAATGCTGGTGAATTTGTTCAGCCGCCAAATCCATAGAGGGTGCGGCCATGGCGTTTCAGAGCATACACCACATCCATGGCAGTGCCCGTCTTGAGCTTGGCGTGCTCGGTGTAGGTGACCACATCCCTGATCACATTCTCCAGGAAAGCCTTCAGCACCCCACGGGTCTCCTCATAGATCAAGCCCACGATACACTTGACCCCGCCACGGAGAACCAGGCGGCGGATGGCTGGCTTGGTGATACCCTGGATGTTATCACGAAGCACTTTGCGGTGCCACTTCGCTCCGCCTTTCCCCAGACCTTTGCCTCCTTTTCCTCTGCCAGACATGATTCTTCTTCAGTCAAATCACTGCTGGGGCAATCTTCACCAGAGTATCAGTGTAAGTTTTGCACCAGATTCCAGAATACAACATAGTTTAGAAAGCACAAAGCCACAATTAAGCCAAGCTGCCACTTCAAATCTATCAGTTCGTGCTATATCGGTTCACAACGCTTTGATGGTAAAGCTTCAATTTTAAATAAATTCTAGTTGTCTGATTACTTTCTGTTAAAATTCAAGAAAAGATGTAGAACAAAAAGAAACAAAAAAAAGTCGCCTTTTCCCTTGGAACTCTGAACAGTTACATCTTAAGGTAACATTAATTGAGAAGCTATGAATTTTTTCTCAGCGATCATCTGTACTTCTCTTATTTATTGGCCTCTGGACAGGAGAGAAAAGCCAGAGACAAATTAAAACAGCTTAGACTGTAAAACTAAAATAGATTATAATGAAAAACTAGTTAATTTTACAATGTGTTGCAGGTCTGTTTATTTTGACAGCTTATTTGTATGAAGGATAGTTAGTATAATTTCACAGTTCTTTATACCAACTTTTGACTAATTTTGACTAATAGATTTCATTGCCCCAAGAACAATGAAAGCGCTAATGTTGATATACTCATACTGTGCCTTCCTGTCTAGGAAATATTTGTTTTTGCTGTTATTTTCTTCCCTCCTAGCAATCTTTTCCCCAGTGAGTACAAGCAAACCGACACCTGGCAGTTAGATTGGTAAAGTGACTGAACCAGTAGTATAAAGTTTCAACTCAGGTGTATCACTCCCAGCCGTTGCCGTGGTGAAACACATCAAATTTCCACGGCCCTCCCTTCTAGTTACGTAAAATCAGTTCTCATTTGCTTCGCTCCCTCCCTCCCTCTCTCTCTTTCTCGTAACCTTTGGGAAGTGAGAACAATGAAATGCCCCGGAAATGACAACAAGGCAGAACTTGTTAGTAACTCTCGCAGAGAGACCAGGTAGTGTGGTTTACAATCAAGTCATAGGTACATCTTTCTTCAGCAACTTTAACACTTCATAAAATCAACTAAATTTGGACAGCAGAGGATTGTCTGAAACACTACCAGCTTTGTAATTGAGGTGAGATTGCTGTGGAACTTATTTCAACTTTTAGATCAATGGGCAATTATAGGTAACAAGTGACTGCTTATTTACCTTTAAGCGTGTGACCATAAAAGACAAGTAGACTGTTCAATAACTAGTGAGGGCTATACTAGAATAAAAGACTTTCTAATTAAAATTTCTGCAGCTTAATAAGTTCACAATGCAGCGTTCACATTTTTTTGGCCTGTTCAGTAGTGTTGGTAGATCTAGTACGGACTGGGGGAGGGGAGTTGGAAATATTTACAAATAACATGCTAATCAGTCTTGTTGAAAGCTTTGAAGGTCAGTTTGTAAAGTGATTTTAGCTGATTGTGTCTATGGAAAACTCTCGGAACAACGGGGACATTACTCGGTCTCATACTCTCATTCTGAACAGTGTGTCGCACTGTTCTCTTCAACACAGACAATATCATTAGAAATCAGTTAATAATTTACAGGAAAAAATCAAGGCACAGGTCTTTGAGTTTAGCTCCAAATAGAACTGTTACTAAGTGGAATGTCAAACATTGTAAGAAATGATTAGGAGTGTCCAGTTATAGACCAGGTTTTGAAGTAAGGAAGTACAACTCAGCTTTTATCATTTTAATTGATTTTTTTGTCTTAGAACCTAAGCGGTACATTCAGTTGACAAACTATAAGCACTGAACTACAGATCAATATACAATTGTGTCATCTGTGTACCTTTGATGTAGTTGCGGCTAGTTATTGAAATAAATTTTTGATAGTTGAAGCACAATATCTACAATTTTAATGGCCAATGAATCACCAGTTTTCTTAGAAAGAGTAAAACTGATGATGGATGTTCAGGAGCTTCATGCTGAATATCAGTGGAGGTACTTTGATTTCTTGTAATGCGTTTGGTATTATGGAAAATAAATGGGCTTCTCTTCAAACCACACACACCCAGAGCAAGTCACAGCATGACTCAAAACTCGAAAATGTGAATTACCGTGACTACTACAAACTGGGGCATTAACAGTCATGAATCATTTTGTCAATTGATCTTGATAAACAACACAGTAAACCACTTTTACATATTGTTAAAAAAAGTTGTGCAATTATTGGATGCTATATTTCACAACTCTGCACAATGAAGATTAGTGATTAATTTAAGTTGAATATTTTTTGTGACCCTCTGACGTTCCCATTTCTCTCCAAACTAATTGTTACTTGCAGTCCATGGAATACTTGCAGTTGTAAAACCAAATTTTGGTCACGGCTGCTCTTTTACCCAATTCCAACATCTAAGAGAGTGATATATAGGCCAAAGGCTGCAGTAACTAACACAAAGAAAGAAACATTAAGACAGCTGATCTAAGCCTTGATGAAAGTTATAGAGCACGATCTTAAGAGAAAAATTCAAAGTTCTGAACAAATGAGAAAACGGGAGAGAATTGAACTGGATTTTTGGGCAAGGTGTGAAACACAAGCTATGGCACTTGATGCAACGCAAGTGCCAGGGTGGCGTGGGTAGTGGGAAAACACTGGGGGTGGAGCCTGAGTTTGTTGGTTAAACTGGCTGCTGAGCTCATGGGGTTGCATTGCACAGGTGCCCAATTTCCTAATGTACTGGGAAATCTCCTGCTCACCCCACAGTCACCCCCCATCCCCTCATCTTCAGAGTTCACAATTCTGTCTGTCAAATGAGCCCTCCATCTACTGAGCTCCCCTCCCCCTTCCCCTCACTAATCATCCTCATCTGCAAAGCACCTCCTGTTCATCTGCAGAGATCCCCTGATCGGCCCCCCATTTGCTGAGTTCCCTCTTCCCCCTATTGATTCTCACTCCATCTGCAGAGCTCCCCCCATCACTGCTCCTATCTGTAGAGTTCCCCTTTCTCCACACCAATCACCACTGTCTACACTCCTCCCACCCCCCTTGTTGATTGCTCCCATCTGCATCTCTTCTACCCCTTTCCTCCTCCCATGTTTAGCCCTACCCCCACCCTGGCTTCACCCTGCTCCACCCCTTTGGCACTGCCAATGCAGTTATGGTGCCCAGTAGGCAAGGTCAGGGTGACAGGTGGAAACTGCCAGGACAGGATGCCTGGTGGGCACTGTCATTGTGTCAGGCTGGCAGTACCAGGGTGCCAGAAATGCAATACCAGGTTGACCCTGCCCTAGATGACCCAAGGGTTTCAATGGCCTCTGATCTCCTGGCTAGGCCATCATGTCTGGTCTCTCACTGGTGGAGACTAACTATGATTCTTGCTAGTGCAAATCACAATTGACAAGCAGGTAAGATCAAGTGAGCCCGGATGATAGTGTCCGGGACCTACTAATGGCATTTAAATTATGTCATAAATATTTAAATCAGCTTTGTGCCAAGGCAGGAGGCAAGAAACCAGGGTTGTTTCGCACTTTTTGCCTCTTGCCTGACCGCACCACTTCACCTCACCAAAGGTTGGGCAGGACAAGATCATAAGAGGCATAGGCCTTAAGGAGTATCTTAAAGGAGACGCCAGAGATGGATCACAGTTCACGCAGAACTGGATGTTAGATAGCTAGTTTAACACAGAGGCAGTGAAGGGATTGACAATAGTGACAGTTAGGTTGATTGAGCTGGATGTGTGGAACCTAAAGTTGTATTTTTGAATGATGTTATCTATGAGCGGCATTTTGTTTTACTTGTTCATATAGATAAAAATGAGGAGCAGCCAAAGGTACATACTTTAGGGTCTCTAGTGATATCATAGAAACATAGAAATGTCACAGTACAGAAAGAGGCCCTTATGCCCATCGAGTCTGCACTGACCACAATCCACTCAGGCCCTGCCCCCGCCCACCAAACTGTACATATTTTACCCACTAATCCTCTCTAACTTATGCATTTACGATCAATTTACCATGGCCAATCAACCTAACCCACATATCTTTGGATTGCGGGAGGAAACTGGAGCACATGGAGGAAACCCATGCAGACACGAGGAGAATGTGCAAACTCCTAACAGTGCAAGGGTGTGAAGAGAAGCTATTGTAAATCCTCTTGATCTGGCTATGGTGGGATAGGTTAAAGTTGAACCGGGCAAAGACAATCCCACCACAGCAACAGAATGGAGGAAAGGCATTGGAGAAGATTGTGGTCAATCATGCCAAAGGTAACAAACAGGCCTGAAGGATGAGAAGGGATAGTGCGCCAGTCACAGACAAGTAAATTGTTATTTTTAACATTGATTAGGATCATTTCAGTGACATGGTAGGGCTAGGACTACATAGGAATATAGGACCTAAGAACAGAAATTGGCCTTTTGACGTTTCGAGCATGCTCTACTATTCAATTAGATCACATTTTTTTTGCCGGCTCCCCATAAATCCTTAACTCCCTTGTGATTAAAAATCTATCTAACGTAGCCTCCATCACTCTCTGTTGAATAGAATTCTACAAACGTACTGAAAAAAAGTCTCCTTATCTCCATCTTAAAATCCCATCTTACTCTTAAAATCTGCCTCTGGTTCTGGTCTCCCCTTTAGGAGGGGACATCCACCTGCTAATCATCCAATCAAATCCCCTCAGAATTTTACATAGTTTATAATATCACCTCTCATTCTTCTAAACTCCACTGGGTACAAGTTCAAACTATTCAACTTTTCTTCAGATAACATACGCTTCATCTCAGGAATGAACCGAACCTTCTCTGAACTGCTTCTAATGCAATTATATCTTTTTTCAAATAAGGAGATTAAAACATATTCAGTACTCTAGATGTGGTCTCACCAATGCCAAGTATTTCTGCCATAAGATTCCCCTACTTTTATCATAGGATCCCTATAATACAGAGGAAAGCCATTTGGCCCATCGAGCATGCACCAATAACAATCCCACCCAGATCCTATTCATATAACCCCATATTTACCCCACAAATCCCCTTAACTTTAAGGGGCAATTTAGCATGGCCAATCCACCTAACCTGCATATTTTTGGACTGTGGGATGAAAACAGAGCACCTGGAGGAAGCCCACGCAGATACAGGGAGAACTTGCAAACTCCACACAGACAGTCACCTGAGGCTGGAATTGAACCTGCGTACCTGCTTCTATATGGCAGCAGTGCCAGTTCTGGAAGCTAATGTTGCATTTTTGAAAAATGCTACCATATTCTATTTCTCTCGTGATAAATGTCAATTTTCCATTTGCTTTCATAATCATTTGATATACCTGAAGACTAATTTATTGAGGTTCATGGACCAGGACATTATTCTCTACTGAGTTCTCCAAGCTCTTTCTATTTAAATGGAATGCTGTTCTTTTGGCTATTCATCTTGCCAAAGTGGGCAACTTCACATTTTCCCAAATTATATGCCATCTGCCAAATTTTTGCCCATTCACTTAACCTATCTTTATCCCTTTGTTGGTTCTTCACCTTTACTTGATAACTTACTTCTATAGCTCTCTGGGTGACATCAGCAAGTTTAATTACCATTCATTCAGTCCCTTTTTCCATGTCATATGAACATACATATGAGCATATAGATTAGGAGGAGGAATAGGTGAATAGCAAAACAGCATTCCATTTAAATAGAAAGAGATTAGAGAACTCAGTACAGTATAATGTCCTGGTCCATGAATCTCAATAAATTAGTATTCAGGTATGACAAGTGATTAAAAAAAAGCAAATGAAATGTTGACATTTATCACAAGGGGAATGGAATATAGTGACATATTCAGCATCTCGAGCCATCCCTGCTATTCAATAAGATCCGTTTACCCCCGATAATTTTTAACTCCACTCTTGGTCAATAATTTATCTACCTCTATCTTAAAATATTCAATGACTTGCCTTCACCACCTCCAGGCAAGAGATTTCCAAAGATTTACAACCCTGTAGGAGAAAAAAATTCTTCCCTGTTTTAAATGAATATCCCCAAATGTGAAACCCTTAGCTCTGATCCCTCCCACAAGAGGAAACATCCTTTCAGTATCCACCCTGTCAAGTCCCCTCAGGCTCTTTATATTTCAATAAGATCACTTCTTATTCTAAACTCTAAAGGACACAGGCCCAATTTGTCCAATCTCTCCTTTCTGAGCTGTAATTTTCTATGGTTTTATGGTTCTACCTCAGGTATCAACCAAATTAACCTTCACTGAATTGTTTTTTATGCATTGATATCCTTTTTTAAATAAGGATACCAAAATTGTACACAGTATTCTAGATGTGGTTTCACCAACAACTTATACAATTGTAGTGAAACATTCCTGCTTTTCTATTTCATTCCCCTTGCAATAAACAACAAAATTCCATTAGCCTCCCTCACCACTTGCTGTACCTACATACTCATTTTTCTTGAATCTTGTACCAGGACATTTGATCCATCTGTACCTCAAGAGTTCTCTTATCTTTTCTTTATTTGTGAGACACGGGTGTCATTGGCTGGCTAGCATTTATTACCTATCCTTAATTGCCCTTGAACTGAGTGGCATGCTAGACATTTCAGAGGGAAGTTAAGAGTTAATCACATTGCTGTGGCTCTGGAGTCAAATGTAAGCCAGACCAGATAATGATGGCAGATGTCCTTCCCTAAAGGATATTAGTGAACCAGATGGGTTTTTCTGACAATCGACAATGGTTTTATGTTCATCAGTAGATTCCTAATTCCAGATTTTTTTTATTGAATTGAAGTTCCACCATCTGCCACGGTGAGATTCGAACCTGGGTCCCCAGAACATTAGCTGAGTTTCTGGATTCATAGTCTTAGCAATAATACTACCAGACCATTGCCTCCCTCTCTATTTAAATAAAATGCTGCTTTTCTATTAACATAGAACATAGAACACTACAGCACAAACAGGCCCTTCGGCCCACAAGTTGTGCCGAACACATCAAAACCTACCCAGCCATAGACCTATCTATAACCCCCAATCCCATTGGATCCCATATACTCATCCAGAAGTCTTTTAAAAGACCCCAGCGAGTTCGCCTCGACCACCACCGACGGCAGCCGATTCCATTCACTCACCACCCTCTGAGTGAAAAACTTTCCCCTAGCATCCCCTCTGTACTTGCTTCCCTGCACCTTAAATCTGTGCCCTCTCGTCGCGACCATTTCAGCCCTGGGAAATAGTCTCTGAGAGTCCACCCTATCTAATCCTCTCAACATCTTGTAAACCTCTATCAGGTCGCCTCTCAACCTTCGTCTCTCCAGGGAGAACAGTCCCAGCTCCCTCAACCTGTCTTCATAAGGCATGCCTCCCAATCCAGGCAACATCCTTGTAAATCTCCTCTGCACCCTTTCAATAGCTTCCACGTCCTTCCTATAGTGAGGCGACCAGAACTGCGCACAGTACTCCAAGTGTGGTCTGACAAGGGTCCTATAAAGCTGCAGCATTACCTCCTAACTCCTGAACTCAATCCCTCAATGAATGAAGGCCAGTACACCGTAAGCTTTCTTAACCACATCCTCCACCTGGGAGGCCAATTTGAGAGTCTTATGGACCCGGACCCCAAGATCCCTCTGCTCTTCCACACAGCTAAGACTCCTACATTTGATAGTGTACTCATTCATCCCGTTGGATCTGCCAAAATGGACCACAACACATTTATCCGCGTTGAAGTCCATCTGCCACTTCTCCGCCCAGTCTTGCATCCTGTCGATGTCATGCTGCAACTTCTGACATCCCTCCAGACCATCCACAACACCACCGACCTTCGTGTCATCGGCGAACTTACTCACCCATCCCTCCACTTCCTCATCCAGGTCATTTATGAAAATGACAAACAGCAAGGGTCCTAGAACAGATCCCTGGGGCACTCCACTGGTGACCGACCTCCATGCAGAAAAAGAGCCATCCACAACCACCCTCTGCCTTCTGCAGGCAAGCCAGTTCTGGATCCACAAGGCCAAAGCCCCTTGGACAAGGCCAAAGCCCCTTGGACAAGTTCTTATTCTTCCTGGCAATGTGGAAAACCTCATATTTTTGCCCACTTACTAGACTTATGTCCTTTTACAGACTCTTTGGCGGAATTCTCCAGCCCTTCCCACTCATAGGATCTTCTGGACCCCTGAAGTCAACCCCCACGTGAGGAATATTAATTGCATCAACTTTGCTGGCAGATGGCAAGCTGCCTCAGAGAATTCTACCTTTTATGTCCCTGCTTGTCATTTCTGCAAAGAACTCTAATAATAAATTAATTAAGGACGATTTTTCTTTCACAAAACATTGTTGACTTTGCCTGAATCATTATTCAGGAAATTTTAAATTCCCTGACATAATCTCCTTAATAATAGGTTCTAGCCATTTCTTTCTGATCGATGTCAGGCTAACTGGCCTATAGTTTCCTGCTTTCATCTCTCCTTTCTTAAATAAAGGTGTCACATTTTCTATGTTTGATCTGCAGGGACCCTTCTATAATCTAAATAATTTTGGAAGATTACACCCAATACCTCCACTATCAATGCAGCCATTTTTTTTAGGACTTTAAGATTCAGACCATCGCGTCCTGAGGACTTGTCAGCCTTGGGAACCTGATCGGTGGGATTCGTCCTTAGAAAGATGGACATGTCTTTGGGAGGCAACAACATATTCAACCACATCCATGTCATAAGGCATTGGAAAGTCCTTGGAATCATAGAATCCTACAGTGTAGAAGGAAGCAATTCAGCCCATCAAATCTGCACCAACCACAATCTTACCATAATCCTATGCATTTACCCTAGCAAGTGTGGTCCTTGTCAGACCACACTTGGAGTACTGTGCGCAGTTCTGGTCGCCTCACTATAGGAAGGATGTGGAAGCTATTGAAAGGGTGCAGAGGAGATTTACAAGGATGTTGCCTGGATTCGGAAGCATGCCTTATGAAGACAGGTTGAGGGAGCTGGGACTGTTCTCCCTGGAGAGACGAAGGTTGAGAGGCGACCTGATAGAGGTTTACAAGATGTTGAGAGGAATAGATAGGGTGGACTCTCAGAGACTATTTCCCAGGGCTGAAATGGCCGCGACGAGAGGGCACAGATTTAAGGTGCAGGGAAGCAAGTACAGAGGGGATGCTAGGGAAAAGTTTTTCACTCAGAGGGTGGTGAGTGAATGGAATCGTACATTTTTGTAATGTGGGAAAAAACTGGAGCACCCAGAGGAAACCCACATAGATATAGAACATAGAACATTACAGCGCAGAACAGGCCCTTCGGCCTTCGATGTTGTGCCGACCAATTAGGAAAAAGCAATGACCCTCTAACCTAAACCATTCCCTTCTCGTCCATAAACTTATCTACTAACCTCTTAAACGCCACCAAACTTGGCGCATCTACAACTGCAGCAGGCAGGGCATTCCATACCCTTACCACCCTCTGGGTAAACAACCTACCTCTGACATCCGTCCTATAACTACCACCCCTTAATTTAAAGCTATGTCCCCTCGTGCTAGCTTTCTCCATCCTAGGAAAAAGGCTATCACTGTCCACCCTATCTAAACCTCTAATCATCTATATGTTTCAATAAGGTCCCCTCTTAGCCGCCTCCTTTCTAACGAAAACAACCTCAAATCCCTCAGCCTCTCTTCATAAGACCTGCCCTCATACCAGGCAACATCCTGGTAAACCTCCTCTGTACCCTCTCCAATGCCTCCACATCTTTCTTATAATGTGGGGACCAGAACTGCACACAATACTCCAAGTGCGGCCGCACTAGAGTTTTGTACAGTTGCAACATGACGTTGCGGCTCCGAAATTCAATCCCCCTAACAATAAAAGCTAAGACTCCATATGCCTTCTTAACAACCTTATCGACTTGATTGCCAACTTTCAGGGATCTATGCACATATACACCAAGATCCCTCTGTTCATCAACACTATTAAGAGTCCTACCATTAGCCCTATACTCTACACATTTGTTATTCCTGCCAAAGTGAATTACCTCACACTTTTCCACATTAAACTCCATTTGCCACCTCTCGGCCCAGCTCTGCAACTTGTCCAAGTCTCTCTGCAAACTATATCACCCCTCTTCACTATCTACCACTCCTCCGACTTTGGTGTCATCCGCAAATTTACTAATCCATCCTTCAATATCCTCATCCAGATCATTTATAAAAATTACAAACAGCAGGGGCCCCAAAACAGATCCCTGAGGTACACCACTTGTAACCGAACTCCATGATGAATAACTTCCATCAACCACCACCCTCTGTCTTCTATCAGCTAGCCAATTCCTAATCCAATTAGCTAAATCACCCTCAATCCCATACATCTGCATTTTCTGCAGAAGCCTTCCATGGGCCACCTTATCGAACGCCTTACTAAAGTCCATATATACCACATCAACTGCCTTACCCCCATCCACCTCTTTGGTCACTTTTTCAAAAAACTCAATAAGTTAGTAAGGCACGACCTACCCTTCACAAAACCATGCTGACTATCCCCAATCAATTCATTTCTCTCTAAATAACTATAAATCCTATCCCTAATAATTCTCTCTAATACTTTGCCCACAACAGAAGTAAGACTCACTGGCCTATAATTCCCCGGAAAGTGTCTCTTCCCCTTCTTGAACAATGGGACCACACTCGCTATCCTCCAGTCTTCCGGCACTATACCCGTAACCAACGACGACCTGAAGATCAGAGCCAGAGGCTCTGCAATCGCCTCTCTCGCCTCCCAGAGAATCCTAGGATAAATCCCGTCTGGCCCAGGGGACTTATCTAACTTCAAACCCTCAAGAATATCTAGCACATCCTCCTTATCTACTTCAATACTTTCCAGTTTGCAACCCTGTATCCCAGTGTTCTCCACAACTACATTTACATCTCCTTGCGTGAATACCGAAGAGAAATATTTGTTCAGTGCCTCTCCAATCTCTTCAGGCTCCACGCACAACTTCCCACTGCTGTCTCTGACTGGCCCTAATCTTGCCCTAACCAATCTTCTATTCTTAACATATCTAAGAAAGCTTTAGGATTCTCCTTGATCCTATCAGCCAAAGTCTTCTCGTGTCCCCTTTTAGCTCTCCTCAACTCACTCTTTAGCTCCCTCCTGGCTAATCTATAGCTATCCATTGCACTAACTGAGCCTTCAAGCCTCATCCTGACATAAGCCTCCTTTTTCTTCTTAACCAGCAAATCAACTTTTTTCGTACACCAAGGCTCTCTTACTCGACCATTTCCTCCCTGCCTGACAGGGACATACTTATCAAGGACTCGCAGCAGCTGCTCCTTGAATAAGCACCACATTCCAGATGTTCCCAGTCCCTGTAGTTTCCTAGTCCAATCTATGCACCCTAATTCTCTCCTGATGGCCTCATAATTACCCTTCCCCCAGCTATAACTACTGCCCCCATCTTCATGCCTATCCCTATCCATCACTAAGGTGAACGTAACCGAATTGTGGTCACTATCACCAAAATGTTCACTAACTTCCAAGCCTAACACCCGGTCTGGCTCATTGCCCAGCACCAAATCCAATGTAGCCTCACCTCTAGTTGGCCTATCTACATACTGAGTCAAAAAACCTTCCTGCACACTTTGTACAAAAACTGACCCCTCTAACGTGCTAGAGCTATAGCTATTCCAATCAATATTAGTAAAGTTAAAGTCCCCCATAACAATTACTCTATTACTTTCACTCCTGTCTAGGATTGATTTTGCAATCCTTTCCTCTACCTCTCTCGAACTTTTAGGAGGTCTATAAAAGACTCCCAACAGGGTGACCTCTCCTCTCCTGTTTCTAATCTCAGCCCATACTACCTCAACAGACAAGTCCTCATCAAACTTCCTTTCTGTCACTGTGATACAGTCTTTGACTAATAATGCCACTCCTCCCCCACTTCTACCTCCTTCTCTACTCCGACTGAAGCATTTGAACCCTGGAACCTGCAACAACCATTCCTGTCCCTGCTCTATCCATGTCTCTGAATTGGCCACAACATCAAAGTTCCAGGTACTGGTCCAAGCTGCAAGTTCCTCCACCTTATTGCGAATACTTCTTGCATTAAAGTATACGCATTTCAAACCATGCCCTATTCCATCCGTACGCTGCTGTGCTTTACAGTTCTCATCTATGACCCCCCTATTCTCGTCCCTCCTAACATCCAAACTACTCAGGATCCCACCCCCCCCTCTGAATCTGAGGAGGGGGAGAATGGGGAGAATGTGCGAACTCCCCACAGACAGTGACCCAAGGTGGGAATCAAACCTTGTGCCGTGAAGGAGTAGTGTTAACCACTGTGCCATCATGCTGGGCGTATCTACCCTTAGAGTTGAAGTTATTACATGTATTCAAATTTCTGATATGAATTGCTAACAGGCAAAACCATTGCATGGAGTTTGTTTTACTTTATTAAATATATTCTTTAGCTTACTTTGAAGAAATTAACATTTCATTTGGAAGCCCATGGTGTTGTCTATACGTGCAGAACCTCTAAAATTCAAGGACATTGGAGTAAAAAGTGTTAAGCATTATTGTCTATAATGGCTAGAATCCATTATTAAGGAGATTATGTCAGTGAATTTAAAATTTCCTAACATAACGATTCAGGCAAAATCAACAATGTTTTGTGAAAGGGAAATCGTGTTCAATTAATTTATTAGAGTTCTTTGCAGAAATGACAAGCAGGGAATAAGGGGCGGGATTCACCAGCCCACTCTGTGGCAGCTTGCCATCTGCCAGCAAAGTTGATGCAATTGATATTCCTCATGTGAGGGTTGTCTTCGGGGGAAGCGGAAGATCCTACGAATGGGAAGGGTTGTAGATTATGGCCCAGCTTTAACTCAGAGATAAAATTCATGTTTATTATATTATTATTCTGCTTTTTGCAGTGAACAGTAATAATTCTTGTGAATATATTGTTTGGATTTAATACTAATGGTTATTGATTTATAAGCATATGAATTAATTTTCCTTCAAAAGACAAGGTTACCTGATGGTTGCAATATATTACAATGAGCTGCAGTATCATGACAAAGGTTCTCTATTTAACCACTGAGCTCTCTATATTTACTTAGACATTGGAATGATAAAAAAACACTCAACAGATGGTGTCAGGTCAGTTTACCACACTCACCCTGATACTGAACCTAAGATTTAATGAGTTGAAAAACAAAAAAAGTTGCTAATGGACTTGTTCACCTTGCATGGTAATTTATGACCGGAAAGAGGTGATTTCTAGGTGTTTGTGGAATATTTGTGTTTACTGCAGAACAATACAAATTCATATCTGTTGGGCAAGGCAAAGGCAAGGCAAAAAAGAACTAGAAACAAAAGATGAGTCCAGAAGTGAAATAGGTAAAGCAGAATCTGTTTTCTGTTTTTATTTCAGTCTGAAACAATAATTAACCATTAAACCATACACTTGGACAAACAATTGCTGACAATAATTATATCATTTGTATCTTACCAATTGTATCTTACCAAATAACAAACTTTCACATGCATGATACTCGGAAAATGAGGTCAGACACACCTAGTAAAAAGACCCAACACTGACTCATCAGATCTCCAGTTGCCTGGAAACAGCTGTTATAGGCTAGGCTGCATGATAATTGCCACAGGCAAAAGAAGCCTCAAGTGAAACCAGCTCTTTTATTCACTATTATGATTTGGAGTTAATTATTACACAAGCTAGGTAGGGTAAATTCCTCAGTAGAAAATAAACAGGATGTTTATTACAATTTGTTATCATTTGTAAAAGTATAGCATAATTTCTGTACAGAAAGCCAAGGATCCAATCTTTGCAGGCATTTCTTCTGCAAGCTTCAAAGACTTTTATAAACATACCTTAAGGTCTCTGAGTTCCTGTGCTCTCTATCATTTAGTTATACTGCTTTTTATCATTCTTCTGACTGAAGTATGTCACTTCACATTTATTTGCATTAAATTTCATTTGCTACATGTCTTCACCAATTGAAACCCTTCTAAAGTCTGCAAATTCTGAAATTATCATCTGCATTGACACATCCAGACAATTAATAAGTATCAAAAGGAATATTGTACTTACAACTTACCCCCAGTGTCACCTCCCAATCTGAAAAAAAAAACAAGAATCCATTACTACTCGTTGCTCTCTATCCCTTAGACAATCTAGTGTCCATTCGGCTAATGTCCTTTTAATCCTATGGCTTCAATTTTTCTAATAATATGTTATGTGGTGTCTTATCAGCCACCTTCTGGAAGGTCCATATATACAACTATGTTACATTCATCCATCTAATACTTCATCAAAGGATTCAATTCAGTCCAAAATTATCTGTTTTTTATGCTACATTTTATTTATTAGCCCACGTTGTCAAATGCTCATTACTGTTTATTATCTCTACAGGTTTCCCTACCATACTGACACAGTGGTTAGCACTGCAGCCCTTCAGCACCAGGGATCCAAGTTTGATTACAGCCTTGGGTCACTGTATGGAGTTTGCATGTTCTCACTGCATCTGTGTGGTTACCTCCCATAGTCCAAAGATGTGCAGGTCAAGCATTATCATGACACATGGTAATGCAAGGGATAATGGGATTGGGAAAGGATGGGCTGGGATGCTGTTTCAGAGAGTGAGTGCAGATTTGATGGGCCAAATGGCCATTTTTTGCCCTCTAGAGATACTATTGGGCTATCATTTTGAACAAGGATGTAACACTTGCAGTTCTCCAGTTCTTTGGCTCCACTCCTGTATTAAGGGAGGAATGGCAGATTGCTGTTATATTGCAGAAAGCCAGTTGGTGAATTATGATACTGGGGCCAATCTTTACCACTTTACTTACAGGATGAAACACCAGAAGCATACACCTTTTTAACTTAACCACACCAATTTTAACAAGTGTCTCTTTTTACGTGCTGAAGTGAAACTCTAATTAATGTCTTCCACTTGAATATAATTGAGTACAATTGATATACAATCAACATTGTGGTCAGGGATCCTATAATTCCACCCCTTCCTTCAGCAACTGAGGATGTATTCCATCTAGACCAGGTAACTTTTTTAACTGCCCCCTTTTTATTTACTTTAATTCTAAACAATATTGTTACTACCTCCTCTTTTATTGGAACAGTCTAGAGGCATCCGCTCCTTTGGTGATGACAGATACTAATGACTCATTTTGTTCCATGACCATACTCTTTGTCTCCACAAGGTCTCCTTTTAAATGTCTAATTGCCTGCAGTTTCCTTTGATGACTATTTAATTATATTTATTTGAAATGCTTTTGGGATTTTTTTTTTTCATATCATCTGCTAATCTAGTATATGTGCTTTTTGCTCCATTTATTCCCTACTCCAACTCAATCCCTGTACTTTTTGGCTTGATTTTTAACATTTATCAGAGGCCTCCTTTCTTTGTTTCATTTTAATCTTTATATATTTTTAGTCATTTGACTTTAGCTGCCCTTCCTTTCCCCTTCTAGTCTGTATCTGAACAATCTCCTTTTGGAAGGCATGTCTTTGCTCAGGTATTGTTATATTGCTTTTTAATTCAAAATTAGCACTTGTTCAGTTGAATATTTGTTATTTTTTTCTTGTTAATTTACAAAACTACTCTTAAACCTCATCATCTGCTCACTGTTTCCCAAATGCTCTCCCATTGGAATGTGTTCCATTACCCCAAATTGTTCCCCAGAACTAGACCCAGTAGTCTTCTTTATTGTTTTGGAAAAACATTGATAAAGAGAGTTTCCTTCCATACATTTCAGGGATTATTCCCCTCTCTTGTCCCTTATGTTGTTACTTGCCCAGCCTATATTAGGATAATTGAAGATCTCATGATCTCTAACAATCTGTGTTCATTCATCCATTTGCCTATAAATTGGTCCCTCTGACTCTTCATTATTTTGTGATCTATAGTTGACACGCAGCATGAGTAGCTCCTCAGTTGCTCCTTATTTCTAACCAATTAGATTTTGTTTTTGAGCCTTTGCTACATCATCCACTTCCAATGCCATAACAGTAGTTTTGATCAATATTATCACCCCTTTTCCCTATCCTCTCCCTTTTCTCCTTGATACGCAATAAAGAGAAATATTGGGTGGAATTTAATGCCCTCCCCTGTGGCAGATTGGGGGGAGGGCAGCATTTAATCGGGTGGATGTATAATTCCCCACCTTGCCTCAGCTCTAATAAAGTTGGGGCAGGAATGCTCACAGGCAGCCTTCCCATCCCACTGCCAATTTAACCAGTAGTACCTAGAAATCGGGGCGGGATGGGGTGCTGCTGCTGTTGTTGTTGCCGCCATGTGGGAGCCCAAAATAAAATCACTTGTTTGTGAGTACCTGGGAGAAGGTTTCCTCGTTCCTTCTAAAAACATTCAGGGAGGGTCCTACTGCAAGGCCACCCAGGTATGCCTACTACTGACCCCACATCCTCTAATCCGTGAATTTTCCATCTCACCATCTTCACTTTAGTCAGGTCTCTTACTGATCTTGGCCCTGAGGTGGGTGAACTGCTGCTAACATCTACCACCTCCCCAACAATGCCACCTGCAAATGGACAACTATCAACCTCCGGCACTAAATGGGATAAGCCTTGTCATACAAACGAGACAAGGGATTCTCTAACTGGCTGTGGTTTCAGTGCTATGAATGCTATTTTGATACCAAAATCAAATTTGCATCATGCATACAAGCAAATAGATAGACTAAGCAGATTGTGATGTCAGTCAGTCTGTAATGCTAGAACAGACACCAGCATTGCCATTTTTTGACCCGCTTCTCCAAATTGTGTCTTTTCTTCATTAGGTACAGCTGAACATAGATTTGAGTGCAGGAATAACCCCTACTAGTGCTTTAAAAGGGATCATCAATAACTTGCAGTTTAGTTTCTGCTCGTTCTATTGGAGTTTGTGAAAGTTCCTGATGGTTTGAAGAGTTGTTTGGAGTGGATGAGATTAACAGTGATGCTCTATTTAGAAAAGGCTTAGGGGTGGAGGTAGGGGAGAAATATTGTCAAAAAAATTCTAAGTATCAAATGGGCCTGAAAATGGGAGAGAACCACAACCATTTTTTAGTCAGATGCTATTTTATGCCACTTAGAGAAAGAAATAAGGCAAAGTGTGATTCTCACTATAAGGGGGTATGGATGACGTCTGCTCACACCATGAAGCTGGCTGATGACTGCTAGAGGATGTCATTGTACATGCACCTGATCTCCCAATGCACTAGTATGATAGTGCATTGTAAGATTGTCACTCCCACATTCCCACCAAAATCTTCTCCCCACCGCCCCCCCCCCCCAACCCCTCACACAAGTCAATCACTGCCTCAACTGCAGAACACACAGCTCCCCATGTGCCATCTCCCCTCTGGACTTTGCCCCTGAGCACTGCCTGGTGGGACAGTGGTGGGATGGCACTTCTGAAGGGACACTTTCCCTACTGCCCTTGACTATCCAGGGCGCTTCCATGGCCACCAGTCCTAACAGTAAGGCCATTATGTCTGGTCACAATTTCTGGGGACCACATCTGATCCTTGCTGGCGAGGATCTCCACTGGAAAAGCCATTAAGCCCAGAAGCCAATGAGCCCAGATGATTTTGCCTCTCTCGCAATCTTACTGGCTCATTATGCTGATCAACTTTCGTGGTGAGCTGGTAAGATTGTCCCACTTGATTGTGCCAGTAGACCCCTTGTTCCCAGTCTTCAGACTCCTCTGTTACTGCAAATATCAGTTTTCTATGGGTCAATTCTACCAGTATCCTTATGATAAATATTTTTGCCGCTGAACTGTATTTAATTTTAATCCTTGAACAGAAATACGAGGGTAATCATTAACTAAGCAAACTAATGCGTTCTAACAACATCAAGATAAATTCACATAAATTAACTCTGAAGATCACACAGAATAAAAATAATGTTGCATTTTTGGGCAAATAGGCAGGATGTTTGCATTAGCTACGTTGATCATGCCTATTTGGAATGCAACAATTTTGAACTTCGATAGCCTGAAGACTATTACTTGTGTAGAATGATGAAAATTGATACAGTTCTTCCAGAGAAGAAGCTTGCTATGTAAATTTACAAAATTTAAAGTTCTAATATACTAAAGATAAAATAATCTTCATTATTGTCACAGTAGGAGAGAGATGGTGGCAGAATAGTTAGCACTGCTGCCCAACAGCACCAAGGACCTGGGTTCTATTCACATTCTCCCCATGTCTGCACAGGTTTTTTCCGGGTTCTCTGGTTTTCTCTCACAGATGTGGAGATGCAGGCATTGGACTGGGGTAGACACAGTAAGAGGTCTCACATCACCAGATTAAAGTCCAACAGATTTATTTATAGCACAAGCCACTACCTTTCGGAGCGCTGCCCTTCATCAGGTAAGTGGGAATTCTTTTCACAAATGGGATGTATAAAGATAAACTCAATTTACAAAATAATGGTTGGAATGCGAGTCTTTATAGGTAATCAAGGCTTAAAGAAACAGACAATGTGAGTGGAGAGACAGTTACGCATTGGTTAAAGAGATGTGTATTGTCTCCAGCCAGGGCAGTTTGTGAGACTTTTTTCAAGCCCAGGCAAGTCATGGGGGTTACAGATAATATGACATGTCATATGTGTGACATGAACCCAAGATCTTCATTGAGGCAGATACTGATAGCCAAGTTCCACATACATGAGGATGGTGTTGTGACTTCTTACTGTATTTACCCCAGTCCAACGCCAGCATCTCCACATCATTTCTCTCTCAGTCCAAAGACATGCTGGTTAATTGCATTGGCCATGCTGAATTCTCCCTCCATGTACTCGAACAAGAGCTGGAGTGTGGTGACTAGGAGATTTTCACAGTAACTACAAAGCAGTATTAATGTAAGCCTACTTGTCACAAAAATAAATAAACTTTAAAATAATAGTATGTATGGATGTTAAGCTCTGAGTAGAATGAAATCAATTTCAAATGCAGAACTTGTTTTTTTTAATTATAATTTAATACAATTAGGATTTGCAGCAATCTTTATGCTGTATTTTCTAATGAAGATGATCCATGAAAGGCAATTTAATTGGCATGAAAAGAACATTTTCATAAGATTTTCTATAAGATAACTAGCTCATTTCTTATTGGTACATTGTCATTTAGCTCAGTATTGGAAATTTTATGTAATCTATTACTCATTCTTCATATTTTACAGGGTAAACTTCAAAAATTGAAGAAAGTTACAACGTAAAAGCTGTAGAAGGGAGAAATGAGACCCATGATTCAATCTACTGCATTTTACATTATATTTACACTACGTGTTGTCTTAACTGTGAACGCTGCTAATGCAATAGGACAAAATATTTCTGCTATTACCAATGCTCTTAGCCATGAGGGTAATTCTTCTGGAGATGTTAATAAAACTGGGTCTTCTCAGAACCTCTTTGTAACTGAATCCAGTCAGGCAAAGACAGTGTCACTTAGCACAATGAAACAGAACCCAAAAAGCAACAATGTAAGTACCTTAGCCCCTGGGACTATTGTTGCCATGTCAACCAATTCAATGAAGCCTTCTGTGCCTGATAATTCTCAGCCTCCCATGACACAAAAAACAGTTCAAACAACACCACCCCATGACTCAAGTCATTACATGCTTGAGTCCTCTGCAACTCCAGCACTTGATTTAACAACCACAGAAAGCCAAATTAATACAACGCGTCAAGTTTCAACATCAACACCTGTACTGAAGCCAACACAGACAGAATCCACTGTAACAAGTAGACAACCAACCAGCACTGATGCCACCCAACCTTATACAGGTTCATTGTATTCAATCTTAACAACTGGAACTTCAGGTAAGATCTAACCTTTGCTAGAAAGACAATGGAAAATTGGCAGATTGACATGTTTCAGGATTTTTGATTATTTTTTCTACTGAAAGGATTTGAAAAACATGTTTTTATGCTCTGTTTATCAATGTAATTAGTTTTTATGAAAAGGCAAAAGTAAGGTGGTATGGTAATGTGCTATGTTAGATATCCATTATATTGAAAAACGTTTGATTCCTCTGCAGAAAAAAAATCAGGATTTGGTTAGGGTAATGAAGAAAGAGAATTCAGATGGGTCTTGGTGAAAGAAAGCTAACTGACTGTCAACTTCTTGAAGTTGAGCATGGAAGCCACTAGAGACTATGTGCAGTATGGAGGTGCAAAAAGTCTCCTATTTCCTTTGTTAAACAAAGATAGATTGTACTAACTGAACTAAATGAGTCCTGATCATAAATTATGCTTTTCATGTCCATTTTACCGGAAGAAAACAGTTTATATTAAGCCGCGTCTGACCTCCTATTAACTTAATTGAAAAGATTGAATGAGCAGCTGGGATGAAAGGAAGAAAATTATCATGGGAATAAGGCTGTGTGTAGTCAATAATGTACAATAGCCATACATCCTGGTTTTGCTCATTAAAGGTCCCAAGTAGCCAATTCAGCCCTTTGAGCCTGTTCCAGCATTCAATACAATCATGATTGATCTCATCTTCACCTTTCTGCCTGCTCCCCATAACCCTTAAATCTCTACTAATTAAAAATCTATTATGTAGTGATTAAGTCAAATGCCAATTTCCCATACCAACACCATTTATTGTCTACAAAAAGAAACAGTTACATCAGTCTTTACATCAGAACCTACAACTCATCTAGGTAGGTAACAGGTTTAAAAACCCTTGCTGACTAATTCACATTGGGTGAGTCTTTGCTAGCTAAATAAGGCAGTTTGCGCTGCATGAAACCCATGGGAAGATCCATTAATTATCCTCCATGGCCATTGTAACATATCCCCTCCTTTCAAATTTATTTAGTGTTCTAGAAGCCACTGCACTCTGGGGTAGAGAATTCCACAAATTCATAACCCTTTCAGTGAAGTAATTCCTCCTCTTAGCTTAAAATGATGGCCTCCCATTCTAGGATGCCCAACAAGGGGAATCATCCACTCTGCTTACCCTGTCAATCCCCTTTAGCATCTTGTATACCTCAATTAGATCTCCTCTCATTCTTCTAAATTTCAGTGAGTATAGGGATAAACTGTTCAATCTCTGTTCAAAAAACAACTCTTCTATTCTTCTAATCAATCTAGTGAATCGTCTCTGAACCCGCATTTACGTTCTTCCTCAGTAATGGGACCAAGTGTGTGCAGTATTCCAGATGCAGTCTCTCAATGTCATAAACTGGTGCAACAGCACTTCCTTTCTTTTATACTCTATTCCATGAATAATGAATGCCAAAATTCCATTTGCCTTCCTTATTACCCTCTGCACCTGCATTCTAACTTCTTGCAATTATCAGAAGGATCCCCAGATCTCTGTGGATTGAGGCATTTTGATGTTTCTGTCTATTTGGGTAATAAGTTGTCTTTTTATTTCTCCAACTAAAGTAAATAACCTTGCACAATTTACATTGCATTCCATCTGCCAAATTTTGCTGACTCATCCAAACTATCTTAGTGTTTTCTGCAAACTTGGCAGTATTTAGTAGATCCTATCCCTGCATCCGAGTTATTAACATAGACGAACTCTATGGGGTTTTGCATTGTGTATTAATCTTTTGTGCAGCAGCTTATCAAATGCCTTCTGGAAGTCCAGATACACCATACTGACATGAACCCTATTATCCATTTGATTTGTTACATCTTCAAGGAACCTTTAGCAAATTACAATTTACCCTTCATTAAATCATGTTTTCTCTCTCCCTTATTCCCTTTAAACTGCTGATCACCCAGTTTTCTCTCCTGGCTCCCCAAATTAGCTGATTAAATAAAGTTTCCTCTTCAGGAGTTGTACCTCTCTCATTTTGTCACCATCAACCCCTTTTCAAAATAACCATCACTTGACCTGCCATCCTTCTAAATATTGTCTCCTCTCCAATCTCCCTTTCCTCTCCAGTGTTGTCACCTCCCAAACCCATAACTGAATCCTTCTAATCTAGTTTCTGTTCCTGCCACAATCCTGAAACAGATCTTATCAAAGTCACAAATGTGTTCCCAAGGATCTATCCAAGGCACTTTCCTAAATCTCCTTTACATCATGTCCCTCAATGACATTATCCAAGGCATAGCATTAGTTTTCACATGTATATTAACAAATCCTAGTTCTGTCTCATCCAGACCTTTCTCAATTCCTCCACTGTTGCCAAATTATAGGATTGGACATCTGGGTTGGAATCTCTGGCTGTTCAAGACAGCAGGATTCTTTGGTTCCCACCAAGAGCACACAACTGCCTGTGGGTTTCGCAGTTACATGGGGTGACAGCAATAGGAAAGACCATTGACAGAGGTGGGGCCAGAAAATCTCACCACTAGTGAACAGCATGGCACTTTCCACCACCGGGAAACACATGGCTAGGAGGCCAGAGAATCTCGCCCTGATATCCACTTCTAGTTGAGCAGAAAATTTCCTCTTAAGTATTGGGAAGGCTGAAGCCATTGTTTTTGGACTCCTCGCCAAACTGTATGCTGTAGCTCCCTCTGCCTGGCAGATTTCTGTAATTAAGCCACACTTTTACCACCTTGTTGTCAGATTTGATCTAAGTTCCCTTTCATGTTAAGATCACCTTTTTCCACTTCTTCTTTAGCATCATCTAACTTTGCCCCTATCTCACTTCATCTGCTGCTGTAGTCCTCATTCATGTCTTTATTACTTCCAGACTCCAGATTACATTGCAACACACTGCTGGCTGGCTTCCCACATTCTACTTTCCACTAACTTGAGATGGTCTGAAATTCTGCTGTTCATGTCTTAACCTGAAGCAAGTCCTGTTCCCTATCACTCCTGAACTATATTTGTTTCCAGTCATACAACATCTTAATCTTAAAATTCTCATCTTTGTTTTCCAATCTCACCACGGCCTCACTCCTTCCTACGACTGCATTCTCCTCTAGTTTCACAATCTTTCAAGATAGTTGTGCTCCTCTAATTCTGGTCCCTTGCACATTTTTAATTTTTAGTTGCTCTATCATTGGTGATCAAATCTTCAGATGCCTACATTCCAAGATCTGGAAAACTCTTCCTGAACTTCTCCACCTCAGTTTTCTCTAAGATCCTACTTAAAAAAACCTATCTCTTTGCTAAGGTTTTTGATGATTTGACTTAATATTTTCTTTAGTGGCTGAGCCTCATACTTTATGATACTCTTGTGCCTAAATATAATTCATCATGTGAAAGATGCTATAAAAATATAAATTGTTGTTCTTGAGCCAGAATTTTACAGTGGGGTTTTCCCACGCTGGTCAAGTAGCATAGCGGGGCAGGAAATATGAATAGATGAAAATTGCATTGGGCTATTTGAGATACTCCCAGTTCATTTCAAGAGGTGAAGAATATAATCCTCCCAGACCATTTTTTTCCAACACCATCTGCAATACCATATCATTAATGAGTTTGGCACAGCCTGTATGGTGGCACAGTGGTTAGCATTGGTGCCTCACAGCACCAGGGACCTGAGTTTGATGCCTGGCTTGGGTCAATGTCTGTGCAGAGTCTGCACATTTTCCCTATATCTGTGAGTTTCCTCCCACAGTCCGAAAAACGTGGTGGTTAGGTACATTGGCCATGCTAAATTTTCTGTGTACACAAACAGGTGCCAGAGTGTGGCAACTAAGGGATTTTCACAGTATCTTTATTGCAGTGTTAACGTAATGCGTTTATGCCAATAATAAATAAACTTTAAATCTTTCGCCCTTCCCATACCTCTTGGTGTCAGGTTGTAGTCATGGGGAGAGACAATCCCCATGGAGAGACAAGGGGGATGGGGGTGTGGAGGGAGGGTGGGAGGAGGTCATGTTCACAGGCTCCAACTAGATAAGGAGACAGTACGCAACACAGACTTGGCAACAGGAGATCACTCGCTCTTTGAATGTTATGTGGCCCTCTGTCTACACCTCTGGGTCCTTCCAGGCATCCAGCAGGGACAGCCATCAATGCACAAGTGAGTCTGCCAGGTCAGATGCCCCATTCACCTAAGTACCAATTACATCCACTTCGACACGGGCTAGGCCCAACAGGGAGCTCAGGTTGCAGGCTTCACTGCTACCTCTGGCATGCCTCATGCAAGGGACTGTAGATGATGTGCAGGATGAACATCATGTACGTGTGTGTATGAAACTCAGGGAGCATGTACAACAGTTATGCCCTGGAGTTTGTACGTTCCGGAGCTATTCAAGGAAACAGCCCAGGCTGCTGGAATGACAAGAGATACCCACTAAGGATTTGGCTGATGACACCAGAGACTGAGGCAGAGGCCCACCATGCCACCTGGTCCATTGTCGAGTGACGTATCGGGCTCCTGAAGATGCGGTTCCTCTGCTTGACTGTACTAGGGGTGCCCTACAGTATGGCTCCCTGAGTGTCTCCCACGTTGTCACTCCACAACCTGGGGCAGTAGCTGGGAGACTTTCTGCGAGGAGGAGGAGCAAGAGTGGGAGGTTGAGAGGTGACACCAGGAGGATGTGGAGGAAGAGCTGGAGAATAGAGGACAGGTGGCACTGGCAAAGGTACAACAAGGCAGTGATTGATGCCCTCATCGCAGCAAGGTTCACAATCTGGGGACTGCTAGCCTCACCCACCCACCACACGTGGGAGCAGTTCCCACCGGCTCTCCTCCACCATGGGTTTGTTTGGCATCACACTGGGGTGGAATGATGGCCTATGCTGGAGGGTGATGATGATTTGCATTGCAGCACAATGTGATGCTGTCCTGCTGTCACACATGCCTGACTCCTACCTATTCTCCACCTACACACTGGCACTTGGGACCACGTATAAGTAAGAGTCAGGGCCACGGTCTTGCAGGGTAATGGCCTGGAGGGTTGGGTGGGTGCAGTGGGATTGATACAGTGTCTGGGGGTTCTGGGGATACCAGGCCAAGTTGTCTGCTCCTCTTGGATAAGGGGGCCTCTTTCTTGCTACACAACACTTTGTGCCTCTGTGTTGTGGTCTAGGTATAGTCATTCCTGAGCAGGCAGAATCATAGATAGATTAGTCACAGCTGTGGGGTGCAGTGATATTTATTGATTATATGATGTGTAATAACATAAAAGGGTGACACTGACAGGTTAATGTGATTATTTTCAGTGCATCATGTTCCTCATCTAAATAGTGCAGCCCTTCACTCGTGTCTCCTTGGTGATCCCATACTTAATGTTATGAGGCCTGTGGCTGCGTCTCGGTGTTCCCCAAAGGGGAAGGTGATCAGCTACAATCTGGGCTCCATGGCCTGTGATGCTTTTGTTGGCATTCCCTGAGGGGCTGAGAACTAGAGGGCATGGCCAATTATGGACAACATTGATGTAGCCATGCACTCTGTTCATCCCAATGCTCAAGAGATGCTCTGCTGTGAAGAAGGGAAGAATTAGAAAGTCTAGGGATGACTAGTATCTCCAGCTGGAAGACTTTGGCATTGGCTCCAGGCCCCCTTCATCCCTCAGTATGCCCATAAGCCCCGGGGACACTCCATGGATAACGAAACAGCTGGAATGATGTCCAGAAGACTCAGCATCACTGGCTCTTTCAGTCCTGGAGGCGCAAATGCTGCATGGTTTGCAAGCCCTCCGTGATGGCCCTCTGAGACTTGGGCAAACTGTGGATCTCCTCCATGACAGTGTTCTGAGATTGGGCCAAGCCTTGGAGTTCCACAGCATCAGCCCTGTGAGACTGGGCTAAGTTGTCAAGACTGACAGCTGGGGCCTATCATGACTCTAGAATGCTTGCAAGAGTCCCAGACATGGCCTGCTGTGTTTCCATTGAGACCCACTGCATCTCCAGCATGATCTGCACCTTGACATCAATGGGGAACCATTTCCTGACCAAGGCTCTTCACTGTGGATGCCACTAAAGTGTTGACCTAGCTGCCACCATCTGCACCAGAAGTCTCCTTTCAATGTCTCCTTGAAACTGCCTTGCTGTTGCTGACAGCCCCTCCCTTCATTTCCCAGTTCTGCTGATGCATCTCCTGCAGAATAATCAATCCTAAGGCTTGGCACTGGGTTAATGCTTCCCTAAAGGCTGGGGCATCAAGGTCATTTCCTATAATAATTGATATTAGGTTCAGTGCAAGGGAGAGACAAATAGCAGGGCAGCATGCCATTTACTTGGACTAAGTCATTTGAACTAGAGTTTTGCAATTGCTCGCTTCCATGGTAAATGCAGACCTGGCTGTCATTTACTATTCTTTCCTTGCCCTATCCTGCCAATACAAAGCATACTCCTCAAAGCAGTGAGATGTAGCTCGAGGACTCCACTTGGCATGGTCTTGGCAATTTATGAGCTGCTCCTATCCTGCAGGGATAATAGAAGATTGAAAGCCTGATGAGTGGATAGGCATGGGTATTCCAGGTAGGTTTATTAGGGCTGTGGCTCGGTTTGATGACCGTTTGCTATAGACTTCATGCATGTAACCATCAGGATTACAGCAGGAAAGCTGGAAGCTTTCATCAACAGCAAAGGTACTCTCGATGAATGAATGTGTAGATTGTGGTCACAGACCATACACAGATTCTGAGTGCCTGTGCCTGTTATCCAGGGAATTGGAGGGCACTGACATGGTGGCACAGTGGTTAGCACTGCTGTCTCAGTGTCGGTACTTGAGTTCAGTTCCAGCCTTAGGTAACTATGTGGAGTTTGAGTTTTCTCTGGGTATTCTGGTTTCCTCCCATAGACCAAAGATATACGGGTTATGTTGAATGGCTGTGATAAATTTCCCCTTGGTATCAGGAGGATTATTAGCAGGATGAATACATGGGGTTAAATGGATACGACTTGGGTGGGATTGTGGTTTGTGCAGGCTCAATGGGCTGAATGGCTTCTTTCTGCACTGTAGGGATTCTGAGCTCACACAATTCATACAACTTGCGGCACTTCCAGGTTGTGTGTGGCTTGGCTCCTGGGTGATTAGGCTGTTCCTTTGAATAGTGGCTGATGATTCCAATCCATCACTCAAGAACTGAGGAAGATTCGAGATGACAGAGGAGTAATGCATCACAATGTGCTGGTGGAGAAGACCATATAGCTATTTAAGATGTGCCTCTGAAAGCTTTACCAATCTGGGAAATAATTGCAGTTTACTCCAGAGCATGTCTCCCTCATAGTAGTTTTTGTGCTACGCCCTGTACAATCTAGCTGTGACAAAGAGGACTGAGGGGAATGAGGCAGGACCACAAGCCAGGGAGAGTAATTCCAGTGAGGAGCCTGGAATCTCAAGGTAAGGATTTTGAAATGGATAACAAGAACATTCAGGGGGCAGACACATGGAATGCATTGATGCAGCAAAAGCATGGAAGCCAACTTAATCCAATGTTGTCTCAATCGCAATAGAACTTTCCTTTAAGAAATGCTGTCTCATAAAGTCCTTTGAATACAAACCTATGCAATATCCAGCCAGTGTACAAAGCATACAGCCAACTGAGCCCATTGAGTTGAAGTAAATATTTGACTTGAGACAAGAACAGCATACAAATTTGCCAAATCTAAGGAAACTCTCAAAATAAATTTAAGGCACTTTAAGCACAACAAGTATTTGTCACCCGTGACAAACCCCTGTTGTGCTTAAGGTGCCTTAATTGCAGATGCTGTGTCTTGGTTCTTCCCTCTTGCTGGACATTGCATTGGAGGCAGCCTGCTAACTTTGTTTTTGTGGTGGCCTTGTTGACCTTGGCAGGTGTTCTATGGCCACCAGTGGCTGAGCTGGCTCCAGCTGGGAATTGGCATCCAGCCCCATGGCTGGACACTTCTCAGAAGTCATGGCATTGGCCAAAGCAGCAGCCTTCAGAGGGGCAGAGGAGCTGATGTCCTCAAGTGCACCCTGAGAGAACCCCCATGTAAAATGACAGTTTGCATCTCCCTGCTCACCATTGATGGACAGGCAGCAACTAGCAGAGTGATGAGATGCTTCCATCTACCACTCACTGTCAATAATCTCCAGAGGTCACAGGCACCGTCAGTTTGCAGATCTGATCACAACCTCTGGAAATTCTGAGGGTGTCCCTAAAATAGCCTCTCCACAAGAGTTGCCAGAGTCTCAATGGAAGAGCAAGTGTGCTCAGTGATTTGAGTCAACATAACGTTCATGTTCCACATTAACTCCAGGACTCTCAAACATAGACCCCCATGGATCTCTGGACATACAAAATCTGCTACTTGATGGACATCACTAGAGGCTTTCATCTACCTCCAACTCCGTATGGTCCTGGTCCCCAGCAGCACTCCCACTTTTAGCACCCTGGGGACCTTCCTGCCTCTGCAATCTTCTCATGCAAATTTCATAGAATCCCTACAATGCAGAAAGAGGCTATTTGCCCATCAATTCTGCACTGACTATCCAACACTGACATGTATTATCTGCACTAGTGCCGATTCCCGAGGAAAAGTTGTGCAACTGGTGCAGTAGTATCGTAGAGGTTTTTACATCATGGAAACAGGTTCTTGGGCCCAACTTGTCCATGCCACCCTTTTTTTTTTAACCGCTAAATTAGTTCCAATTGCCCGCATTTGGCCCATATCTCTCATACTTACCTTACTAATGTAATTGTCTAAATGTTTTTAAAAAGACTCTTCTGCTACCTCTGGCAGCTTGTTCCAGACACACTCACCACTCTATGGGGGAGAAAATTCCCCTCTGGACTCTTAAATCTTTCCCCTCTCATCTTAAACCTATGCCTTCTAGTTTTAGACTCCCCTCTCTCTGGGAAAAGATATTGACTATCTCGCTGATCTAACCCCCTCATTATTTTACAGACCTCAATAAGATCACCCTTGGCCTTTTATGTTCCAGAGAAAGATGTTGCAGTTAATCCAGCCTCTCCTTACCTCAAACCTTATCTCAGTAGTATCTTAGTAAATTTTTTCTGCATTTTTTCCAGTTTAATAATTTTTTTCTATAATAGGGTGACCAGAACTGTACACAGTATTCCAAGTGTGGCCTGACCAATGTCTTGTACAACTTCAAGATATCCCAGTCCCTGTATTCAATGTTCTGACCAACGAAACCAAGTATGCTGAATGCCTTCTTTATCACTGCCCCCACTTTCAAGGAGCTATGAGCCTGTACCCCTAGATCCCTTTGTTCTGTAACTCTGTAACTTACCCCATTAACTGGGTAAGTCCTGCCCTGGTTCATTCTACCAAAATTCATCACCTTGAATTTATCTAAATTAAACTCCATCTGCCATTCATCAGTCTACTGACCCAATTGATCAAGATGTCTTCCTAAGTGCTTAACAGGAGATCCTTAAGGTCACCAAATGCTACTAGGAATGGCACGTCTGCAGAAGGAAGGATAAAGATTAGTAAATTCAATCATATGCACACTAGGTGTACTGAGGACACAATGGAAGACTTGATGCATGGTGTCATCTGCATTGCAGCTTCAATGGGGCACTCTGGGTGCAACAGTTCACTTTCTGGTTACAGAAATCCATGTTTCCAGTAACTGTGTCACATGTGATCTGAAGTTTTGCCTTCATTGGAGATCCCTGCCTCACCAGAGGAACTGAGGGCACTACAGTTCCAGTGGTACACTTTTCCATGCATTGTGAGGATGAGCAGATTTAGCACTCCCCTACTGGTTTAATAGCACTCAGCAGCATTATGACTTGTTTTTCCCTGACAGGAAACAATAAAATGCTTCCATTAGTGCTGGTCTTCCTGAAGCTCCTTTGCAGCACCCCACATCTCCCCTACTTGGGCATTAAGTAGACCATTCAATGTGGATAGCTTCATCTTCTAAAGCACTGAGGTCAATCATGCGCTACCATCCAGGAAAGGCATCAGAGTTAGTTGGAGAACACATTCAAATCCCTGAGCACCTAAAAGAACAGCCATCTGACAGCTCTTCCCTGCACAAGTCCATGCCTTCTCTACTTATCCCTGCTTACCACAGATCATTGAACTTTTTGTAGTACTGAAACCACGTGCAGTGACCACAGTCCAGGAATTTTTGGATAGCCTTAGCTTGCCATCCCTGAGCATGAAAATGTTCATGCTTTTCATGAACATCAGCCATCCCACAACTCTTGGCAGCCTTCAAGGAATTATCTCTTTTGTTGTTACACTCTACCCCCTTACCGCCCATATCATGTGCAGTACCTTAAACCAGCAGATGCATTTCATACTGGGCAGCCAGCATTGACTACCCAACATATTATCACATTAAAAATACCATCGCGACCTTTCCAGCCATGTCAATTTCATGTGGATCCTAAGGGTAAAATTCAGATCTTGGTGTGTCTGAATGAATATAGATCAATGTCTTGCGGAATTGTTCAGTGAGTGAGCAGATTTGCTATTTTATAACAATGGAATGTTTACCATCTAGGGATAACATCAGAGTCACTGGATAAGTCAAATTCCATTTTTGCTAAATAGTTATTGTGATCCAATTACACCATCCCTGCCCAAGTATTTAACCATTGTCCACAAGGCTCTACTATAAGTATATCTCTGGTAGAGAGTAACAAGTAGTTATTTGGCTCAAGGGGCAGTGCTCCAAGCTTGGTGTTATAAATGTTAAACTTAATAAGACAAATGTCTCCTTTTTAATTTAAGAAGAAATAAATGTTCAGATGTTGGTCATTCTAAGTTACTGGCTTAAGACAGGTTCGGGTGATTTGGATGCCATAGGAAAAGAGAGCCCAAACTGAAACCTATCTGTATACAGAAAAATATACAGCTGCTTTTTGTAGGAGGGAGAGGGACAAACTAGCTACTTCACTGAAGACTAGGGAAGAGTCTGTGTGTTTGCAACCAAGGAAGATGTTGGTCAGAGCCAAAATAAAAGCATTGGTCAGACAAGATATTTGGAGATTCAAGGCACCAAGGTGGACCTTGTTGGTGAAAGTCACTTCTGGAATATTCGGGCTGAATAGAACTGAATATTCAAAAAACACTAGAAGGTTTAATTTGGTGTAGCTAGGAGAAGTGAGCCTACTAGAAAGTTGGGAGTAACTTGGGGCATAATCTGCTACATATTTGTCATAAGTGTGATGCACAAAAAGAGTCTTTAAGTTCTTTTATGGAATGTGGGTGTCATTAGCAAAGCCAACATTTATTGCCCTTGAGTGGTTTGTTCTACCATTTCAGAGGGTAGCTTTTCTTTACAATAATTAGCAATCATTTTGTGGTCATTATTAGACTTATAATCTCTGATACTTTACAATTGAATTTAAATTTTGTGATCTATAAACTGTAAGATTGTCTAAATTAGTTTAATGTGTAAGTTCTATTCTTTAGTTTGGTGTATTAGTTGCCTGTTAAGTAATTGTGCTTTGTGCTCATAAATACCCTTTGGTAATTTTTATTGGATACTGGGAAATACATTTTTTAAAATCAGGTAATCAATCTCATAACCCAAAGCAAGATAACAACCCTCTATGAATTACCGCAGGAACGTGGCATTGAACCCATGCCATTCACATCATTCTGCACCACAGTCTAGCCACCTGACAGTACTTTGGCAATTCAATTTCACAGCTTTATTCCTCAACCTGTGAAATCAGTAACCAAATTGTTTTTATTTTATGAATATTCCCATACTTACAATTTATTTTTTTCTCTTTTACAATACCTGAAGCTGATACTTAAAGATGCACCAAGTGAGGGTCATGATGGAAGATTTGGGGGCTAGAATTCCAGCCATTATATGTAAACATACTTAAGAAGCAATGTATGAATTCGATTTAGATGCTTTTTCATTGAGCATCCAAGTAGAACAAAGAAATTAATTGATATCAAACGAGAAATAAGGAAGAGCTAATACTTCTTTTCTCTCTTTCCCCCCCCCCCCACCACTAGGTACAGGACTGCATCTCAGAAAACAAGAAATAATTTTAACTATCTGCTTGAGTACCATTCTTGGAGTGGTCATTCTCACCATTATTATGTATAATGTTACTAAGTGCAAACGGAGGAGAGCACAGTATTCACATCACCCCCTCTATACCAATTCATATGAGGAGCCAGGTATGCTTAGTAACACTAAAGAAATCCCAGAAAATGCTGGAAATAATCAGTAGGTCAGAACAGAAAGCAATATTGTATCTTCATGCTAGAATTGCTGTTGACGAATTCTCATGTTCAGCACTGTTAGCCATTCCTACAACTTCTTTTGAGATTTATTATTTACCAACATTTTATATTTTCATTTCAGACTTCCAGCATCTTTATTTTCCTTGTGTTTAGTTACACAATGAGCCCAATTTTATCATTGCATTGAGCCTGTTCACAGGCATGAAAACTTGGTAAAGTCGGGCATGAGATGATTAGTGATCTGTGCCAATTTCCCCCTTTTTCAAGGCCCAAAAATGGGTGCAGTTGGGACCATGCCTGAAATGGGCACTATCAATTTAAATGCATTTAAATTGATTTAATGGGCTTGATGCCCAAACTTACTAGCATTTACCATTGCATTTGCCCATCCAGATTTAGCATGAAATAGATATGCTTGGCAAAAGTCTGTTTCAGGCGGTCCAGCTTCTGAAGAAGTAAATTCAGAGCTTTTGGCAGCTCTGACTCAGATCAGTGGTGGAACAGGGAGGGAGGTCAAATGTATCTTTGAGTGGCGAAGAAGGACCAATCATTCTCAGGTGGAGGGGGGGAGGAGATGGATCTCTTTGGGGGGGGGGGAGAGAGAATGTGGCCAGGGGGAGTCCACTGTCATTCTGTGGGCAATAGGTGGTGAGGCAGGAGGTTGCAATTGATCTGGGTAGCAGGAGGTGGTTGAATAAGTAAGTCAGACAGTTATGTTGTGGGCGTGGGACAATGTCTGTGGGGGCCATTGCTCATTTTTTTTTTTATATAGTCCTGACGCAAGCGTTTTTCAGATTTTTTTTTTACTGTGCATGCGCAGTTGAAGGCTCTGATTGGAGCAGCAGTGTTTCGGGAGTGATAAGCCCCACCCAATTCAGTGCAATTCAGATTCACAACTTTTCTTTTAGGCAGAGTGCGTATGAGAGTGCCTGAGAACAGGTTTACAAGTCTGATCTGAATCACGCCCAGATTCAACGCTTAGAATCAAAATGATAAAATCAGGCCAAACGTGTCTCTTAACAGAGGTATTTGATGAACTTGTTTAGCTTTGTTTAATAAAATTAAACCAAATAAACTGAAATTAATTGGTTTTGAACCTTTTTTTTCCATATCATCTTGGCACATTCATGGTTCAGCAGTTTCTATAAAGACATTGAAACACGTGTCTTTATTCCCCTGCAAATATAGGGTAATATTAAGAGTGCCACATCTACTGGATTGTCCTGGAGTTTCCAGATATTAAACCTAATTCTCCACACTGATGCAAACAACTTGGGAGGAAAAAGTCATTGGAGTATTAAAACATTTCTTTGAAATTATCCTTGAGCACTTTTGTTTCTTATTTTTAAAAAAAAAATCGGCAGTGAGATTAAAAAGCTGTTCAATTGGAAGTAAAAAATCTTCCAATCAGATTAGAGTTTTTTCCCTTTTGTGTGCTGTGAGGATGGATGTGTTGAGCAGCCAGTGGGAATGGACCAGGAGGATGTGGTGAAACCACCAGAAATAGATGACACCAGGGTTGGCAATTGTTATGCCTAATTATTATCAGCCAAGTATTGTAGAATACATCAGATGTCATTCATGTTCTCCAGTCACCTATAAAAATAACACTTTATAGATTCCATAAGATGTTACAGGAGTGTCTAACAGCATTGAATCTGCCTGCAGCAGTATTAGCATGAATATATAACATTCCTTTGCTGTTTCTTTAGACAAATTTGTGTTGTTAAAATGGTTTTGTAATTGAAAGCATACCTTCATTATTATTGTTGACAACATACTTTCTCTGCTACTGTTTCAAATACTTGTCTGGTATTTTTATTACCTTTGGTAAACTGAAGCTTTAGATAAAATTCTAAGTGTGGAACAAGCATAAAAACAGAAGAGAATTATGCTTTTTTTTGTGGGGAGGGAGAAGAGTTGGGGAGCAAATGCCCAATCACAATTGTATAGCACTTAAAAGTAAAAAGAACCCAGAAGTGATTCTTGCCAGTAATGGGAGGAGGTAGAGCCTATTCTCACTGCTCCAGCCAATTTTGACTCTCTCCCCAACCCCCCCCCTCCACAACTGATGCAGAGTAGCCCCTTTGCATCAGAGGTGTGCCTCCTTTAGGCCCCACCCAACCCCCTTGGTACTGCCAGGATGTCAGGCTGGCACTGCTCCCTGATCACTCAGGGGGCCTCAATTGCCTCTGCTCCTCACCAGTGAGGCCATTGGGGGACCATATGTAACCTTTGCTAATGAGGACCTCGACCAGCGAGCAAGTAAGCCCACGGAATTATGTCCATGACTCATAATTACATTTAAATTATGTAATGAATATTGAAATTCGCTTTGTGCCTTTGAATGTGAATCAGATTTTTGGAGGCAAAAGTGGGTCAGTAACATTGCAAGAGATGAGAAATGGCCACGAACCCTTTTTTTTTTAGCCTTGTGCCTGATCTACTGGCTCACCACACCAATTGACTGGCGGGATGAGCTGTTAAGATCAGCCCCTAACTAATTCGCTCATTTATAACTCACTCCAGCAACATGTATGGAGCAGTATATAGAACAAAACAGCACGGGAAACAGGCCCTTTGGCCCAACGAGCCCGCGCCGCCACCCCGATGTTTCCACCTCTACCCGCGATCCCCATCCATGTCTGTAGATCTATGGATTAAAAACCAAATTTGAGACAATTTAGGGAGAAATTGTTTTGCCAATTAGCTTAAGAGCACATCATTGGGATGTGGGAGGAAACCGGAGCGCCTGGAGAAAACCCACACAAGCATGGGGAGAATGCGCAAACTCCCACAGATACAGGCCCAAATCCATGTATCTGCACAGCACAGCGATAGTCACTGAGCTGTCGTGTTATATCAAGAGTAAATACCATAGTTTTCTCCTTTTTAAAAAAATATTGCGACGAGTTCTTAATGTGTTTTCTTTAAAATATATTTACAAGCTTGTTAAAATGCTTATTGGAAGACCCAATTTGTTCTGTTTCAACACTTGGAAATTTTACTTCCAGTGGGATTGAGTTAAGTTTTTGCATGGTCCACCAGCTTTCCACACATTCTAGTGTGAAGATATTAGACCTATTTTGAGGTGATGGCCTTATTTATATGGAACCACTAGTCTGTATGCAGCTTGTTCCATTCAGATTGTTCCAATTATGAAAAATACCATACCAATATCAAGACAAGTATGGGATGGGAATGGGGGCGGCACACTGGTTAGCACTGCTGTCTCAGAGTGCCAGAGTCCCAGGTTCAATTTCAGCCTTAAGTCACATTTGCTCCGTGTCTACATAGGTTTCCTTCAGTTGCTCTGATTTCCTCCTGTAGTGCAAACATGTATGGGTTAAGTTGACTGGCTGTTAGCTTCAGGATAATTAGTATGGTAGAGTAAATTTCGTGGGGTTGTGGGAGTGGGGCCTGGGTAGGATTGTTGTCGATGCAGACTCAATGGGCCAAATGGCCTCCTTCTATACTATAGGGATTCAATCACAAAGGGAGCAAAGTACATGCGGCTGCTTTAGCTATATGAACAGTTCACAGTATGAATCTAGTTCTGTTCTGAAATGAAAAACTTTCTTGTACATAATACCACCCTTTTTTCACATAACATAAGGAGCCTACCATTTGAACTAAGTAAACGCTTCAGACACCTGATTACCAAACTTCAAGGATTATTATGAAGTCTTCCAAGAGTTAGGCTAAATTCCAAATTCATCCATGGAGAAACATCATGACAGTAAAAAACATTTGTTTCTTTTTTAATAATTTAGCTTGTTTAGATATATAAGCATTGGAAATTGGGGAAGTGTGTCCGTCTGTATGTGGAGGTCAGGTGGTGAATCCTCTAGAAATACATTCCACTAGAATTGGCAATTGTATTGATGGTAGTGACTCCACTAATGAAATGGATGGGGTGATAATTCTCTTACTCCTATTTGACCTTATCCAGTTATTAATTCTGATTTTGGCATGTTACAATTGGCACTAGTATTTTGATGTCTGAACGTCTATTTTCTTTTTATATAGGAGGAAGTTACAATATTCCGGATGACACATTGGTAATTTCAGGAGGTCTTTATGATGAATCGCGTGTTTATAATCCCAACATGACTGTTCTTGAAGATGATGAGTTTCATGGTGAATATCCTGCTTTTAGTTCCAAGTACAGCCAATTCAGACTGGAATTTTTACCAGAGGAAAGGGAAGTCACAAATCAAGGATCTTCCTTTGGTGCATTTCAATCACAAACATAGGCTTATTATAACCACCGATGCAAATTGAATTACCCATGTTTCATATAAAGTTTTTCAGCAACAATAAAATAAATGAATAATAGGTAGATTTTCATACTTTGGCACTAAGCCACCCCATAACTGAACTTCCAAACTGAGCATCTATTCTGTATCTGAAACCCAGACTCTGAAAGATGCTGTGGAACACTTAGAATAAATGTCTAAATCTTCTTGCACAGCATCCACATTCTAATTTGCAAAAAGAAAATTCCATTATCAAACTGAGGAAAAAAAAGACCAATAATGCAGAGCAGTGTTTCCTTCTCAGCTGTGCACTTAATTTATTTCAAGCAACGTTCCCAGGAAAATAATTTTCTAATGTGTGTGTGTGTGTGTGTGTGTGTGTGTGTATATGTGTGTATAATCAGATATATGGGAAATCCTAATTCAAATCAAGGTACCAATATATTTAATTCCTATATGGCAACAGGGAAATCAAAAATCATCATGTTTGAAACCTCTCAGTAACTTAAATGGACAAATATATGTCCTCAATGGATACTTTAAAAATCAGTCTGATCACTGAGCTGCTCTCAACTATCGTTTTGTCCACATATCCTAATGGCAGGCTTTTAGGAAATTGTCACTTGGAGCATCTATCCATGCTGATCAGGTTGTTTTGATCATAGTGAACAAGAAGGCAAAATAGGAAATTTTAACTTGGGAACAGGCATTATTTGCATAGTAAATATTCTATCTTGAACAATAAAACATCCCAAACACTTTTACAATAGCATTATAAAGCAAGGAATGCCATTGAGGCACATGGGTGATATTGTATTGGATAACCAAAAGTTTTGTCAGAGTTAAGTTTTTTAAGGAAAGCCTTAAAGGAGGAAACTAAGTTAGGGAGGATTTTCAGAAC
This sequence comes from Sphyrna mokarran, assembly GCA_024679065.1. Classification (NCBI taxonomy): domain Eukaryota; kingdom Metazoa; phylum Chordata; class Chondrichthyes; order Carcharhiniformes; family Carcharhinidae; genus Sphyrna; species Sphyrna mokarran. The sequence continues at coordinate 37,979,418 of JAGIQG010000023.1, forward strand.
TTAGGACCTAGGTAACCGAAGACGCAGTAGACAATTGGCAGAGTAGTTAAAATTGGTGATGCACAGGAGGCTAGAATTGAGAGCAGAAAATATCTCAAACGATTGTGAGGCTGGATGAACAGTAAACTATTTTAAAATTATTATTAATTATACTGTAAGAAGATTCATCCCATTAGTAATTTGCAATTTTTAAAGTATACTTAACCGGTACAATGCCATAACTACCAATGATATAGAAATATGGCAGGTTCTCCCGGTAACTGTGGTGCAATATTTATTACAGGAGGAGAAGTGTAATTGGTAATTATATCTTTCAGTGTAAAATGTTTAAACATATTTCTGGGTCTGAAAACTGGACCTATTTTAGAATTATATAATTTATTTTTTATAAATTTATATCCTAGCATGTTTCAGTTGCTTTCTCCTGAATACCACTTAATTTTTTCCCCCTAATCTAACACAATTTCTTATTTTGTAGTCTTCTGTTCTTTCATCTGCATCTCATTCTACCAAAATAACATCAAATACTGCAATAAAAGAGTGAATAAACTGTTATAAAAATCCGAGTGTTGATTGTATAATGCATTGGGAGATGTCTTTGAGGTTGTACTGAATAAAAGTTTTGAGAATGGATGTATTGTTGGTAAAGAATGCTACTACTCAAAACTTAATCATATTTGGTGTGAAGTTCCATTGCAAGTGACATTATGGAGACCATCCTTCAGATGTGGATGAAGTGCTGCTGACAACAGCCCATGGGTTAGTCATATAACACTAGTTCACAGATTTTTTCTGAACCTATTCTTTATTATTTAATTGATTGCAAATGTCACATACTATAGGATTGGCATTTTTAAATCCAGGATAAAATATGTACTTTCTGGATTGGTATGAGAGAGTGGATTTTAAATGTAAGGACATTATAACTGGAAAATGTTGGATACTGCCAAGGTTGCCAGTCTGGTACTGCCTGGCCTTGCCCTCAACCACCCAGAAGGCTTCAATCTGTGGTTCCCGCTGGGGAGAACCTCGATCAGTGAGGTGATTAAGGTAAATGAGGCTTGGCGATAGCATCCGGGACTTGTTAATGACATGCTGATTCTACAAACAAAACAGGGCCAGTATGAACAGGGAGGTGAAAAACTGGGTGCATTTCTCATTTTTCACCTCTTGCTGTACCTTACTGCCTCACTGAGAATTGGGTGGGATGAGGTTTCGAGATCATGCCCTAAGTTACCGTGAGAGTTCAATGGCTCACTAGATGTGAATTCCATATGACTTATCTTGAAATATTTTAAAAATCTGAAACAGTGAATCTTGGTAAGCTAGCCATTTTATTTGTGAAGAGAGAACCGGTACTGTACTTGATAGCAGAATTACAGGGGCAGAACATCTACAAAGGAAAAAGTTCAGGACTTTCAGATGTTTACATAAAGGGAGAGATCAAGGCTCGAATAGAAAGATTGTGTAATATGAGGTGTAGGCAATTTGGAGAAGTAGTATTGGTAGTTAATGCCAATTCAGCTGCACTATAAACCTCAATTCAGTGCTGGAAGTATTTTTGATCAAGATGGCACAAGCATCCAGATGTCATGGTGGCATAGTAGTTAGCGCTGCTGCCTTACAATACCAAGGACCAAAATTCAATTCTGCCTTGGATGACTCGGTGGAGTTTGCACATTGTCCCCGTGTTTGCATGGGTTTCCTCTGGGTGTTCTAGTTTCCTTCCCCAGTCCAAAGATGTGTGGATTAGTCATGATAATGCATGAGGGTTACCGGGATATGGTGGGGGATGGGCTCTTTCGGAGAGTCAGCAAACATCTAAATAGCTGAATGACTCCTTTTGCACAGTAGGGATTCTATGGATCTATAACTCACTTTCACCATCCCATATCAACAGTGTGAAAGAAGCAATGAATGAGACCATTAGTAAGAAAAAGATAGCTTTACCATAGCCCTCAGTTTACATTCTATTACCTCTAATGCTTCAAAGAAGTTCAGTTAGAAAAATATTCATATCAAGACTAAGAAGGAGATAGTATGAGTATTGATGAGTGAATTTTAAAACGGGTCTTAAATGAGTAGTGGCTTTCGAGAGGTGGGGGAGCTAAAGAAGGAATTCCAGAACATTTGGCTAAGCGGCTGCAAGGAAAAGGAGGAAGGTTGAAAATGAGTCACAGTAACACAGGAACCTAGATGTGGGTGGTGGAATTTTGGGGATGGGAAGGGGTGGTTGGATGTGTAGGACTCAGGAAGTTTCACATATAGAACTGAAGCTATTAAGAGATTCTAATTCCAGGATGAGATATCTGAATGTGAAGTGCTAGCGAATTAATCACCAGTGCAAATTAGCAAGGGTAGAGCAATAAGTGAGAGGGACTTGAAGTGGAATGTAATATGGGCAGGAGAGTTTAGGGTTAGGTGAAGGATGGGAGGTCAGCCAGAAGGTCATTGGAATAATTGTGTTTGGAAATCACAAGAAATGGATGGGGATTTCAGAAGTAAATGGGTTGAGATAGAGATAGTAATATTTTATGACTATGACGGAAGTAGTTGCTGCTTGAAATAGGGAAGCTGAGAGTCAAAATTTTAGTTCAGGATCAGATCCGATACCAAGGTTATGAAGGGTCTGATTCAGACTGAGATAAGGATTAAGGAAGGAAATGGATTCCAGAGCACATACAATGTCACAGGGCAAAGACCAAGGGTGTTGTGCTCAATCGATACCAGATATAAAACAACATTTAACAACACAGAGGAGAGGTTGAGGAATAGCATCCGCACTCCCCTTTTTCCAGCACTGGTTGCAGCCCATTTGTGTCTACAGCAACAGTATGTGAGGGTGAGTTGAGGCCATGAATGTGGTACGTGAGTCATGCCTGAGTGACTATTCATATGTGAGTGAAAGAGGTATGATGAATGAGGAAATGTGTGCAGCTAGTGATTAACTTGTAAAGATATGCCTATTAAATGTACGTTAAGTAATCTTGAACACTTATGTGGTTCTTTTCCTGCACCAAAACTTCCAGCGCTGCATTGGAGAACTATTGAATGAGCTCTCGGCCCTGCCATTCTTATTCCACTTCCTGCTTAGAGACTCTTCTGTACAAGGTTCAGCACCTGCTGAGCCAGAATGCATCTCACTTTCAAGAGCTGCAATCTATCTTTGCAATAATTCTTCCATCACCAACACCCTTTACTTACAATATACGTAAAGTACCGCATCTATGTCTACAGTACACAGACCAAGCCCTGGAATTTTTTGACCTGCTGGCCTGAGTGGAGCTAGCTGGTTTTAACTCCCATTGCTCCTTTCCTATTGGGAAAGTCTTCATTCGTTCATTTAACAGGGGAACATGTATTCTGTGGCCCACAAGGAGACCCACATGGCCATCATAACATCCCTCTCCCTTCAAGTTCATTTCTTCCCAACACCTTTGCCACGGGAGGGCATTTTTCACCATTTAGCAATTGGCCTGGCGTCAATTGGAAGCAGGAGTGTGTCAGGGTATGTGAAACAGATTGGAAGCCTTCACTTTCAAAAGATATGCCATAAAGCCATTGATGCTGGTCCTTTGATGTCTTGCTTCAATTGGAGCACCAGTCTCTTCTGCTTCTATTTAGGATCCGTGTCCTCATCTCCCTGAAGGACAGGCGTAGAGTTGACTTCTAGTCGTGGCACGACACTGGTAGTGGTTATCCTCATAGCTGGTAGTGAGGCCTGCACTTGTGTGGACTAAATACTCCTGAAATGGTCCAGGCACTTCCTCACAACTTTGACCTCACCTGGACCTTATTAGACATGGGCTCTGTTTTTCTCATTATGATCCTGCGGGTGTAGCTGAGACCATCCCCGAAGTTGCTCAAATGAACTGGATTGCTAGTTTTGAAAGTTCTTTCTGTCCTTATATAATCATAGTTCTTCTGGTTCTCTTGTTGTGACTCTGCCCTCCACATGTTTGGGAACAGTGAGCTTAGTCTTGTCCAAAGCCTCTGTGATATTCGCAATTCTGCTGGTGTGATTCCTGTCATCATGTGAGTTCTATAGTCGAATAAGAATCATGTTAGTTTGGTTTCTATGGGTGCTGCGGGTTGCTTCTTCATGCTGAGCTTAAAGGTTTGTACAGCCCATTCAGCCAACCAAAAAGACAGGTGATAAGGTGCTGCCCTAGTGTGTTTGATTCCATTGGAAAGCATGAAGGTCTGAAATTCAATGCGAGTAAAGACACTGCCATTATCAGAACTTCAGGTATCCTGTGCTTGCAGAATCTTTGTTGTAGTTTCCCAATAGTAGCAATAGAATGGAAGTGGTGGAGCTCCTATAATGTGTCTCTAACCATTTGAGTGCTCATCAATCATAATTAAGAACATGAAGCCCATTAAAATGCTACGTGATGCCCACAGGCACATGTGTTAAGGACCTATCTGACCATTCCCATGGATGTAAGGAGGTCATAGCTCCTGGCTAGTGTTTTCATTTTAGAAATTCCAGTGTGACCATGATATTATTCCATAAATATCAGATACTGCTTTGGGCAAGGGACAGTTACGCATGACCCCCAGAGAATCATACCATCCTCAACACTGAGCTCATATTTCTTCTTAAAATAGGGTTTCATTTCATCTGAGAGCTATAATTTGAATCCTCCTTGTTGTATCATCATCTATTTACACTCTTCCCAGGAACTCCTAAGGACGTAGAGACTTTGAAGAGAGTGCAGAGGAAGTTTACCAGCATTTGCCTGGTATGAAAGGTCTGAGTTATGAGGAGAGGTTAGGCAAATTGGGGCTGTTCTCCTTAGAAAGACGTAGACTTAGATGAGATCTAATAGAGGTGTGCAAGATTATGAGGGGTATAGATAGAGTAAACAAGGTTAAGCTTTTTCCTAGGATGGACTCAAATAGCATGAGGGGTCATGCGCTTAGGGTGAGGAGGGTAAGGTATAATTTGGATGCTAGAGGGAGTTTTTTCACACAGAAGATGGTGGAGGTATGGAATGCGCTGCCAAGTAAAGTGGTGGAGGCAAGCACTCTGGAGTTATTTAAGAGATACTTAGATGGGCACATGAACAGAATGGGAATGGAGGAGTATAGAAAACTGATTTAAAATAGGGATCATGAGCCTTGGGAGTCCCTGGGAAGTGTGTAAATAGATGATGATATTGATGTACTTGTTTTGATCCTACAGATGCTTTGGTCCACCTTGTTATCTAACAAGGGACGTACACGCGATGGGTCGTGAGAGGGTTGCTTTTGGATTTTTCGAGAGTATCCTAGTGCTTCATGTCATTAGCGTATGCTTGACCTGGACCATTTGATGGGCAACACGACAGTTCAGTGACTATCGCTGTGCTGTGCAGATACATGGATTTGGGCCTGTGTCTGTGGGAGTTTGCGCATTCTCCCCGTGCTTGCGTGGGTTTTCTCCGGGTGCTCCGGTTTCCTCCCACATCCCAAAAATGTGCTCTTAGGCTAATTGGCAGAACAAATTCTCCCTAAATTGTCTCAAATTTGGTTTCAATCCATAGAACTATAAACATAGACAGGGATCACGGGTAGAGGTGGGAACATTGGGTGGCAGCGTGGGCTCGTTGGGCCGAAAGGCCTGTTTCCCGTGCTGTTTTGTTCTTTGTTCTTTATGTCCAAGGGCTTAGGCACAGAGAGGTCTGCCGAAGTCAAGGAGACAGTTGGCACCAAGCCGGATACCGGGCTGCTGGGATTTGTTATCCAAAAGCTTCTGGAAATGCAGCAGCAGAACCAGAAAATGGAGAAAGAGCAGACAGCCACACTGCAATACCATTTGAATGAGTCCAACAGCCTCAGTCGTAGGAGATAGTGTTGATATTTCATGTTATTCAGGCCAACACTGCAAGAATGGCGACTTGCGGTGGAAAATTCAGGGCAGGAAGTGATCATAATGAGTGGCAGGGTTCAAGGCATGGCTGAATCTCAGAGGATCGTGGTTGAAGGCATCAGGAGCATATTGCAGACACAGCAGCTCATGATTGCTTGCCTTGAGAGCTTGCCCAGTCTCACAGAGCTACCATTGAGGGGCTCCAGAGCTTGGCCGAGTTTCAGACCTCTATCAATTAGGGGTTCTAGAGTTTGGCCCAGACCCAGATCTCCATCAGCAAAGTCATCCAGAGGTTGGTCAAGACTTAGAGGACCACCACTAAGGACTCACACACGATGCAGCATATGCAGTTGGGCCCCCAGTACTGGCAGAGAGAGGTGATGCTGAGGGATCTGGAGCTCACATCAGCTGCCCTGTCATCCCATGCAGTGTGATATGGAGATGCCGGTGTTGGACTGCGGTAAACACAGTAAGAAGTCTCACAACACCAGGTTAAAATCCAACAGGTTTATTTGTTGCAAATGCCACTAACTTTCGGAACTGGCTGTTCCTTCATCAGGATGTCAGAATCCCCACACACTTGATGAAGGAATATCCAGTTGTGTTCAGATCACAAACAACCTGTCCTGGTCCCTATAGCCAACGCTATAGTTAAGAAGGACCATCAACTTTCCCAGAAGGCTAAGGAAATTTGGCATGTCTGCTATGACTCTCACCAACTTTTACAGATGCATTATGGAAGGGATTTAGTTTAGTTGCATTAGAGCTTGGTCTCCTCTGTCCAAGACGTCAAGAATCTGCAAAGGGTCGTGAGTGAAGCTCAGCTTATCACGCAATCAGCTTCTCATCGATTGATTCTATCAAAACTTCCATTGCCTCGAAAAGCAGCTAGCATAATGAACGACCCCCACGCACCCCAGACATACCTCTTCCATCTTCTTCCATTGTGAAGAAGACAAAAGTCTGAGGTCACATATCAACTGACTTGAGAACATCTTCTTCCCTGCTGCCATCAGACTTTTGAATGGTCCGACCTCATATTAAGTTGTTCTTTATCTACACCCCAGCCATCACTTTAACATTACATTTTGCACTCTCTCCTTTCCTTCTCTATGTACAGTATTCTTTGTTATACAGTACAATATGCATACAGTATACAGTATGCTACCAAATAAACCTGTTGGACTTTAACCTGGTGTTATGAGACTTTTTATTGTGCCTATGCCAGTCCAACAATGGCATCACCATATCATGACTAATATTGACACCACAAATTATCAGCATCAGGTAGAAAGGATCTCCAGGAAGATCATGCATATTGACTCACAACATCAAGCTTCTACAAAGATGCAAGAAAGCAGACAAGATATCAAAAGGACAACAGATCACAAACGCACTCAGGCAACTTACAACACAGACTATGCTGAAAGGCTTTGCTGTCGCATCTCTCTCACACTCCTCAACCACCTCATAACCAGCTCTACAGCAGACACCGCAACCTAGAAATCAAGATGGAATCCATACTCTCAACTTGCACTCAGGATGCAGACCAGCTGCGAAACACTACGGAACTATATCATTTACATGCACACCAAGAGCAGGAAACTTGAGAAACTCAGCATCACCACCAGCAGCAACCAAGCCTCTTCCGGTACCACAGTAGAAAACAGTACACTGCAGGCAAGTCCACTGTCAACTTGTTGGACAACACACCTCAACCCTAAGTTCTCAGCTGAGGGCTCAAATTTTGTCCCACCACTAAAATGTGTCACGCAGCAAACACAGAGGAATTCATCAGGTGAATGAGGCTCTGGAACTTCTTCCACAAACACCAAGAGGCCAACAGTGAACCCAATGATACAGCCAATGAACCAGAACAGCCGACAGAGGGATCTGTGGTGCAGCAACCAAAGAGAAAGAGTTGAATTGGACTCTTCAGAAAGGCCACTGCCCTCGATCTGACATGTATGCTCAAGCCGTCAGGACGTGCATCAATGCCAGATTCATCAGCCGCACTCACAAGTCAGCCCCAAACATCACCCTAGCACAATGCAATGTCATCTGACTCTCAAGACCAACCTCAACATTGTCATCAAATCAGCAGACAAAGGAGAGACTGAACAGAATGACTACTGCACTAACATCTAAACAACAATGAACACTACAGACAGTTACCCACAGATCTGACCAAAGAATATCTTTCAACTCAACTGATTAAGACCTTTGATCCAGTCCTTCAGTGCACCTTCTTGCTCTCACCCCACATACTCCTCACGTTGGAGATCTCTACTGCCTCCCGAAGATACACAAGGCTGTCCCATTGTATTGGGCAATGGGACAATTGGCAATGTATGAGAACCTCTCTGGCTACGTCGAGAGCATCTTGAAACCCATCGTATAAAGAACCACCACTTCTGTCGTGACACTACGGACTTCCTACAGAAACTCAGTATACATGGAGCAGTTGAACCAGGAACATTCCTCATCACAATGTACATCTTGGCACTCTATACCAGCATCCCCACAATGATGGCATTGCTGCAACTGCCTCAGTACTCAATGCCAACAATTGCCAATCTCCAGACACAATTCTACAACTCATCCATTTCATCCTGGACCACAATGTCTTCACCTTAATCATCCAGACACACAGAACAGCTATGGGGACCAAATTCATATCTCAAATACCAACATCTTCATGCACAGGCTCAAACAAGACCTCTTCAACGCACAGGACCTTCAACTGACACTATACACTAGCTGCATCAATGACATTTTTTTCCTTTGGACTCACGGAGGGTAATAACTGAAACAACTAGATGATGACATCAACAAGTTCCATCCTATCATCAGACAGAATTGGTTGCATTCTTGACATATGCATTTCCATCAAGGATAGTCACCTCATTGCAAGCCCATGGATAACCTCATAATGCTCCATTTCTCCAGCTTCCACCCTAAACATGTTAAAAAAACCGTACATATAGGATATACTCAGATGAGGAGGATCACAACAGACACCCTCAGATGCTGAAAGACACTCTCATAAGAATAGGACATGGCGCTCAACTCATCGATTGACAGTTCCGATGCGTCACAGCGAAAAACTGCACAGATCTCAGAAGACAAACATGGGACGTAGCAGACAGAGTACCCTTCATCATTCAGTACTTCCCCAAAGTGGAGAAGCTGTGACATCTTCTCTGGAGCCTTCAACATACCATTGATGAAGACAAACATCTCGCCAAGGCTATCCCCACATCCCCACTTCTTGCTTAACAACAACTGCGCAATCTCAAACAGACCATTGTCCAGAGCAAACTGCCCAGCGGTGCTCCCTATGATGGAAATCCATCTAGTGATATTCATGAGGGTGCTTCTCCATCTGTCTGAACTGCTAGCTACTCTTGGAAGCCACTTCAACAATCAGGTGGGTGTGCTCATGTTCATGCTTCAGGTGTTACCAATGGGAACACCTCATAGCCATCTGTATGCTCTCCATGACATGATAATGGTCAGGCACAGTTTGTCTGCCCATTAATGTGGTGTATGGCACCGGGGATAGTATTGCATTGCCTGCATCCAGACTTATGGGGACACTGTTGACTGGAAGGGAATGTGGAGCCCAGATTTAATAACCTTACTGAGTGTCTCTCTCTCTCGCACCCCCCCCCCCCGCAATGTTACCCCGTCCCCCAATCCTGCCCCAAACTTTTCTTATCCCAAAGGAATAATGGATTTCACTTTGGAGCGAATCAACCTGGTAATGATTCTCGTGCTGTTGAGGAGGAGGCCACACCAGGTGTGGGGGGCCGCTTTTTGGGGACAGGATGCAGCCACCCATTGGTCCGAGGGCAGGGCTAAAGGACATCGGAGACATAGATCACACATATAAAGGATGCAGATATCTTTCCATGGGTTGCTGGAAGCCACGTGCTTCACAGACTAGGGCTCAGCAAAGAGTCATGTGGCACCCATGCCAAGTCCTCCTGGTGCACCCGCTCCCAATGGCAGTGAAGGTCACGGCGACTCTCAACTTCTGCGCCACCAGGTTTTTCCAGGCCTCCAGCAGAGACCTCTGTGAACTTCCCAGTCCTCTGTGCAAAAATGCATCCATGAAGTGCCCTGTACACCTGGGCAGCCAACTACATCAAATTTGAAACCAAAAGAGAAAATGCTGGAAAATTTCAGCAGGTCTGACATCTATAAGGAGGGAAATGAACTGACATTTCAAGTCCAAATGACCCTTTGTCAAAGCTAAAAGACATAAAAGTGGGAATACTGCAGCAAGCCAAGGACAGACGTGTGGGTGTGGGAACAGGATTGTGTATAAAAATGGAAAGCAACCAGAAAATCTGTCCTTGCCTTGCTGCAATGTTCCAGTGAAGCTCAACGCAAATTGGAGGAACAACATCTCATTTTCCGGCTAGGCAATTTACAGCCTTCTAGTCTCAACATCAAACTCAACAACTTCAGATGATTTACTCTACCCCACCTCGACCTCTTTGTTTTCATTTTTTTTACTGTTCTAAACCTTTTATTTCTTTATTGTCTTTCTTAATTTTTTTTCCTCTTAAACCTCCTACCAACCTTTTACTTCTACTTTACAGCCCTTTCCTTACCTTTTCTGCCCTTTGCTTCTCCTTTTTTAAATCTTACCTCTGATCTATCCATTTTCTTCCCCCCCCCTCTCCCCCCTCCCCCACCCCCACCCCCAACATCTTCATTTTAGCTTGTCTGTCATTTGGACATTCATACCCTTTATTCTCTCTGTGGACAGCTCTTAGCAGGTTTCCCTGGTTTCTGTGGCTATGACTCATCTTTCATTCCTTACCCTGCAGTATAAATATCTCTCACTTTCTATGCCTTTTAGCATTGACAAAGGATCGTCTGGTCTCCAAAATTGTCTGGACTCTTTTCTCTCCTTACAGATGCTGCCAGACATGCTGAGATTTTCTAGCATTTTCTCTTTTGGTTTCAGATTGCAGCATCTGCGGTGATTTGCTTTTATTTATGTCAACTTTGACATAGGCCAGGCCCAAAGGAGGCCCAGACCGCAGGCTTTTCCATCATCCTCCATGCACCATGCACGGGGCGATAGGTTGCACGCATATTTCTCTGCAGGCCCCATATGATCAAGGGGAGCTCTTCATTAACAGGAAGAAGTTCCACTTGCTGAACATGACTGCGTTCTGAACATCAAGCATATGTATGCATGCCACTCATGGAGCATGCATGATAGCTTTATCCTATGCAGCCTTGGTGTCCCTGTCAACCAGCCAGGATGACAAGGGTTATCTGCTGAGGTCATGGTTGATGATACCAGTGCAGAGGCCTGAGACTGATGCAGTGACTCATTATAAAGAGGCCTACATTGCTAGCCGGCCTTTTGTCGAGCAGGGCATCAAGCTGCTGAAGATATGCTTCTGCTGCCTGGACTGCTTTGGCAATCCCTGAGGGTCTCCTACATTACCATGTCCGCTGTGCATTCCACAACCTGGTTCAGTAGCAGGGAGGCATTTTGTAGGAGGAGGGTGGGCTAGGTAGACGCCACTGAAGAGAAGGAGGAGAATGTGGAGGATGAGAGTGAAAAGGAGCTAGACAATGGAGAACAGGATGCAGTAAGGATCTGGCAGTGAAGGATGCCCCAATTGCCTGCAAGGTTATCTCAGTTAGTGTGGTCCAACAGTCCTTCAGCCTGGGAGCATTCAATCACCACTCCCCCTCCCCACAACTCCCCAACTCCTTGTCCATATCATCCGCCATGGATTCCATTGACATCACATCCGGGAGATGGACCAGAGTTGGCCGTGTTAATTAGAAGGGTGATGACGATTTGCAGTGCAGCTTGCTCTGATGCCGTGCTGGTGCCAGACAAGCCTGCCTCCTATCTATTCACTGACTGCATACCAGTGCCTGAGCCCACGCTTTAGTGAGGCTTGTGGGCAACACTATCTGGTCCAACATCTCTGAGTTTGGGGAGTGGTGCTCAGGGATCAGTCTTAGATTCCAAAGGGTGATGAGAATACCATGCCAGGCTGTCTGTCACTGCAGGCATACATGATTCTGACTGCTGGGAATGCTTGGACTACTACTACAATCAGAGGCCTGGCACAGGGTGATGGGAATTGGGCATTGTAGATTTGGTGGGCTAAAGGTTCTCTCTCACGCTGAAAAACACTCTTACCCTCTATGCATATTGTTGGGGTATGATTTTCCCTGTGGAAGGCTGATCACAGACAGATTAACCACGGCTATGGGCTGCAATAACATTTAACAGTGATTTTCAAAGTGACAATTAACAGAATCCTAACTAGGGCATGCTTTCACTCATGCTATCTTGTGACCCTATAATTCTTAACCTTATGTGTCATATCACTTGAGAGATAGAGTCATGACAGCAGGTTTTGAGACCTTGGTCCAGTCTTAAAGGGCACTTGCTATTGCCAAAGGCTCACACATCATGGGCAGACACAGTTGGGTCTCCAGAAGTAGCACAACTATGTGTGATGCCATCTAGTTGCCCCCCAAGATACCATCAGATTTGGAGGCAGTCAGCTTTGTTCCACACCCAGTGGCCTGTGATATCTTTGGTGGGGGTCCCCGGAGACCTGAAGGGCTCGAGCTAACTTTCTTCTGTCATGCATTTAGCCATGCCACCTTATTCATCCTGCCACTCATAAGGTGCACTGGTGTGAGAAAGTGGGAATTCAGAAGGGCTCGGGATGACTAGGCTCTCCTGAGTGGAAGTCTCTGGCATTGGCCCCACCACCTCCCTGTTCTCTCAAAGTGCCGGTAGTCTCCAGGGACACTCCAGGGAATGGCAGAGCAGCTGGAATTAGCTCCAAAATCCTTTGCATCATCTTGCTATGTCAGTTTCAGAGGCCCAACTGTGTCTGCCCCATGGTATTCAAGCCCTCCAGCAATAGCAAGAGCCATCTGAGACTGGGCCAAGCTCTTGAGTCCTGTAGCAAGGGTCTGCTGAGATTGGGACATGTTCTTGAGGCCCACAGCTCTGTGTCTCAAGCATAATTCCAAAGCCCTCAATGATGCAACCATACCTTGGACCCTATCACCCATGGCGAACATGTCCTGTACCAGGCTTTCTACCGTGGTCACCACCCTTGCAGTGTTGGCCTGTATGCCTTGCAATTCTGATACTATATCCTGAGACTGAAGACTGTGGAAGTCTTCAAAACAGCCTTGCAGTTGCTGATAGCATGGGCTGGCAATGCCATGTTTGCATTTGACATGTCTGCTATGACTTACCTACTTTTACAGATGCACTGTAGAAAGCATTCTTTTTGGTTGTATCGCAGTTTGGTATGGCTCCTGCTCTGTCCAAGACCACAAGAAACTACAAAAGATAGTGACTGTAGCCCAATCCATCATGCAAACCAACCTCCCATCCGTTGACTTTGTCTACACTTTCCGCTGCCTCAACAAAGCAGCCAGCATAATTAAGAAGCCAACACATCCTGGACATTTTCTCTTCCATCCTCTTCTATTGGAAAAAAGATGCAAAAGTTTAAGGTCACGTACCAACTGTCTCAAGAACAGATTCTTCTGTGCTGACATCAGACTTTTGAATGGACATACCTTGCATTAAGTTGATCTTTCTCTATACAGTACCTATGACTATAATGCTACATTCTGCACTCTCTCGTTTTCTTCCGTGTGAATGGTATGCTTTGTCTGTTTAGTGCACAGGAAATATTTTTCAGTGTATGTTAATGTATGTGACAATGATAAATCAAATGAAATCAAATCAAAGCCCCTCCTACAATCCCTACTCTTCTTCTAATCTCCAGCAGCATGGGGAGAACTGATCCCAGCGACTCAGCACCAGGAGGATCAGTTGTTTCCTTATCTATATGAAACCTCCACCTGCCTGAGCCCTTGGACATTCCCACTGTCACATGATATGCATCAATGGTTGTGTGCTCACAGAAAGTGCCCCAGAAATCTCACCGCTGATGTGTCTCATTGCAGTGATTATATCTGCACTGGTGGGTGGTGTGTGTGATGCCTGTGTTGACTATTGGGTTCTTTCCTCAGAGGTGTCATTGGAGCCTTGGAGGTGTAAACTAGGGCCTCCGTGGGGGAGTAGGGGGTTAGCGACTCCTGAGGTCCAGTTTCATCAAGTTTTGTTTCTGCAGAAAACACATGGGCCAGTGCAAGGGAAGGACATGCGTCTGGCCAGATTGTAACATACTTGAGATAGGTTATATTAATGTTTTGTGGATCCTCACTTTTCTGGCGCATTTGAACCTAAAGCTGTCGCTCAGAGATCTATCATCTGACTCTTCCAATAGTTCCATTGCACATTCCTAGAAAGTGATTATTATTTGCAGTTTGGGGACTCCACATCAGGTTTCTCTCCTGTTCTTGGCTGTTATAGGCCATCTTCTCCAGCAGAGAAAGAAGGGAGAATGAAAGCCTGATGGTTGGAAGGGGATGGTGTGTTGGAGATGAGAGCAATCAGATGGCATATGTCAGGGCTGTGCCTTGGCAGCCAGGTGTTTTGTCAAGAATGTTGCCAGAGGGGTTTGATGCAGCTGCCACGGGGGTCAGGTGCTGGGAGACTGTGAGGTGTCAGGGAGTAGCTCGACATAGACATTCCAGACATGAAAGATGAGACTGATGGCAGGATGGGATGGACGCTTATCGTTGCTATCCGAACAAGATCATTCATATTTTTCTGCACTGTGTAGCAAAGGAGGGGTCCCTGGATTGCAAATAATAGCTTCTAGGCTGCTGCCATCACTTCCCGGGTGGCATTGTCAGCCCAATCCTGTGCTGCTGACCATCCCAGGGGAAGAAAATGGCCCTCCTCTCCTCTACAGTGTCCAGCAGCTAGCCCAGCTTCCCCTCCATATGGCTTGGAGCAGCTCTGCATTGTGCCATCTTTCTAACATGACTATTTGTGTTTAAATGGAATTCCCCCACTGCTTAATATCATACAGCTGTGGCCACTTTGGGTGAATCACATGCTTGCAGCTTCGCAATGGCATGAATCGCATGGAGCTCTTTCATTGCACTGAGTGTCAAAAGATTGCGGCACCAGGTGACCTTAAAAGACCAGTGGGGAGGATTCCTGTTTACTCAATGTTATGACACTAAGAATTTGGTTGGAAACATTCCACCCCATTTGACTTCTTCACAATACGTATCCCTACCTGTCTTTGTATCATTTGAAAATTTAGCTACTGTTCCTTCCCTCCCCCCATCTAAATGATTGATATAAATTGTCAAGGCTCCATCACAGACTGGGGACTCAACTTGTCACACCTTGCCAATCAGACAAAGGCTCATTTATGCATATTTCCATGTTTTCTACCAGCCAGCCATTCTTCAAAACCTAGGCTGATATCATCTCCTACACCATGAGTTTTATTTTTTGCAATAATGTTTGATGTGACATCTTATCAAATGCTTTCTGGAAATCCAAATACAGTATGTGTACTGGTTCCCTTCTACCCACAACACATGTTGTTCCTTCAAAGAACTCTAGCAATTTGTTTAAACATTATTTGTCTTTCATAAAATCATTCTGACTCTTCCCAATTACCTTGAACTTGTTGAAGTTCAAGCCTTAACCTCTTTAATGATTGACAGTAACATTTTCTCCATGGCAGATGTCAAACTAATTGGCCTATAATTTCTGTATTTTGCCTCTCCCCCTTTGTGAATAGAGGAGTTATACATGATACATTTCAGTCTGATGATTTCCAGAATCTATTGAATTTTGGAAACTTAACATAAACACAACTACTGTCTCATTTGGCATCTCTTTTAAAACCCTAGGGTAAGTTTTCTGCTTCATTAGTTTGCTCAGTATCACTTCGCTAGTGATTGTAATTTCACCAAGTTTCTTTCTCCCTTCTGCCTCCTGATTTACAGCTGTTACTGAAATTTTGTATGTATCCTCTATCGTGAATACTGAAGCAAAATATCTGTTCATCTCAGCTACCATTTCCTTATTATCTACCAATAACTCCCTATTCTGACTCTCTGGAGGACCAACATTCATTTTCTATACTTTTTTCCCTGCATACCTATAGAAATTCTTGCTATCTGTTTTTACATTCTAAGCTAGCTTCCTGTTGTATTCTAATTTCTTTTTCCTGATTAACCGTTTCGTTATTCTCTGCTGTTTTTTATATTCTGGCCACTCAACTTTGCAGTTATGTGTTTTTTCCTTAAATTTGATGCTTTCTTTAACTTCTTAACCAATGATGGTGGCTCTTTATCCCTGTAAATATCTGCTACGGCTTCTCTATTGATCTATCTCACAGTTTAGTATCCCGTTCACTTAACCTAGCCCAACTTGCATGCCCATATAGTTGCTCCATTTAAGTGTAAATGATAGTTTTTGATCTACTCTTCTCCCTTTCAAACTAGATGTAAAATTTAATTGTATTATGGTTGCTGTTACCTAGGCATGTCTTTACTGTAAAATCATTAATTAATCCCGTTAAATTACACAATATCAAGTCTAAAATAACTTACTTACTGATTGGTTCTATGAAATTATCTCAAAAGCATTCTAAGAGGTCCTCATCCAGACCACTCTTGTCAATCTGACTTTTCCAGTTTATATGTATATGCATGCTAACTTACATCATAGAACATAGAACATAGAACATTACAGCACAGAACAGGCCCTTCGGCCTTCGATGTTGTGCCGACCAAAATAAAAAAGCAATGCCCCTCCAAACTAAACCATTCCCTTCTCTTCCATATACTTATCAACTAACCTCTTAAACGCCACCAAACTTGGCGCATCTACAACAGCTGCAGGCAGGGCATTCACTCCCTAATCACTCTTTGAGTAAAGAACCTACCTCTGATATCCGTCCTATAACTCATATCCCTTAATTTAAAGCTGTGTCCCCTCGTGCTAGCTTTTTCCATCCTAGGAAAAAGGCTATCACTGTCCACCCTATCTAAACCTCTAATCATCTTATATGTTTCGATAAGGTCTCCTCTTAGCCGCCTCCTTTATAACGAAAACAACCTCAAATCCCTCAGCCTCTCTTCATAAGACCTGCCCTCCATACCAGGCAACATCCTGGTAAACTCCTCTGTACCCTCTCCAATGCCTCCACATCTTTCTTATAATGTGGGGACCAGAACTGCACACAATACTCCAAGTGCGGCCGCACTAGAGTTTGTACAGTTGCAACATGACGTTGCGGCTCCGAAATTCAATCCCCCTACCAATAAAAGCTAAGACCCCATATGCCTTCTTAACAACCTTATCGACTTGACTGCCTACTTTCAGGAATCTATGCACATACACACCAAGATCCCTCTGTTCATCAACACTATTAAGAATCCTACCATTAGCCCTATACTCTACACATTTGTTATTCCTGCCAAAGTGCATTACCTCACATTTTTCCACATTAAACTCCATTTGCCACCTCTCGGCCCAGCTCTGCAACTTGTCCAAGTCACTCTGTAAAGTATAACACCCCTCTTCACTATCTACCACACCACCGACTTTAGTGTCATCTGCAAATTTACTGATCCATCCCTCAATACCCTCATCCAGATCATTTATAAAAATTACAAACAGCAGCATATAAATAACATCGTTATTTATATGATTATACCAAGGACTCATTTACATGTTTTATGCCTTTTCAAAATTATTCTGCTTTTGTATTCTTATGCCAAAATTCATTAGGAGTGGTTAGCAGTGCTGCCTCACAGCACCAAGGACCCAGGTTCAATTCCAGCCTTGGGTGCCTGTCTATGTGGATTTAGCATGTTTTCCCTATTTCTGTGTGCGTTTCCTTCCACAGTCCAAAGATATGCATGTTACTTTGATAGACCATGCTAAATTGCCCTTTAGTGTCCCAAGATGTGTAAATTAGGGGTATTAGCAGAGTAATATATGGAGTTATGAGATAGGGTGGGTAAATGGGTGGTAGGCCTGGGTAAAATCCTCTGTCAGAGAGTTGGTGCTGACTTGATAGGCCGAATGGTTTCCTTCTGCATTGTAGTGATTCTGTGATTAACCATCCATTTGCCCACATTATATTCTATCTGCCATCTTGTTGACCAATTACTTAGCCTGCCCACATCTCTTTACAGCCTGTGTTCTCACAGCTTACATTTGCATCAGCAAACATAGATACATTTGTCTCTGTCTTCTCACCAAAGTCATGAACATAAATTGAAAATAGCTGAGATCCCAGTGCTGATCCTTACAGCATTCCATTAATCAAACCCCATTTAGCTCTGCTCTTTGTTTTCTTTCTATCAACCAATTCTCTATCCATGCTAAAACATGAGCTTCTATCTTGTATAATAGCTGTCATGTGATTCCTTTTTGAGTGTCTTTTGGAAATCCAAGTACAATACCAGCTAAATGTCGTTATTGTTGGCATCATTTTATGGTTCTGCTGATGGCATACTCCACTGCGGGTTTTCCAGAGGTGAGCAGTATGATCAACAGAAGACACTTTGAAAATGGAGGAATCATAAGTTCCTGCCTGCCTGCCTGCAAGCATTCACTGCCTTCCGCCACTCCGATACATGGGGTGAAGTGGGAGAAAAATCACACTCTACATCTACTGGTTCCCCTTTATCTACTCTATTAATTACATTCTCAAGAAATAAATTTGCCAAACACGAGTTTTCTTTCATAAAACCATGTTGATTATGTCAGATTATACTATCATTTTCTATGTGCACTGTTAAGACTTCCTTAATAATAGATTCCACTGTTTAGCTGATGACTGATACCAAGCCAACTGTCTTGTGGTTCCTTCTCCCTCCTTTCTGGCAGTTATATTTGCTGTCAGATCAGCCATAATCTTATCAATTGGTGGAGCAGGCTCTGATTGGTGTTCTGCTCTTGTTTCTATGTTTGTAACCTCTAATTATCTTTTTTTAAATTATTCATGAAATGTGGGCATCACTGGCTGGGCCAGCATTTATTGCCCATCCCTGAGGGCACCTAAGAGTTAACAACATTGCTGTGACTTTGGAGTCTCATATAGGCCAGGCTAGGTAAGGACAGCAGATTTTCTTCCCTGAAGGACATTAATGAAGCAGATGTGTTTTTTACAACAATCAACAATGGGTTTCATGCTCATCATCAGACTTTTAATTCCAGAATCTTACTGAACTCAAATTTCACCATTTGGTATGGTGGGATTTGAATCTGGATCCCCAGAGCATTACCCTGTGTCTCTGGATTACTAGTCCAGCGATAATATCACTACGTCACTACCTCCTCTTCTGCAACCATACCAGAATTTAGGGAATTTTATAAAATCATAGCCAGCAGAACATTTCCTCTGCAGCTATCTCTTTTAAAACGTTGGGATACTGATTTCCAGATCCTGAGATTTGTCAAGTTTTCATCCCTTAATTTCTCTTGCTGATATTAGTTACCTTTATTTCCTCACTCCTTTTCGTCCGAAATTACTCTTTATTTCTGTATGTAACTGTGTCTTGTATTACAAATGCATGATATGTGAGATCCTTGCTGAACAGCTTTCCCGGATGTATCCAGGAATGTAAGCTTCATCTTCAGAAACCCAACGGTCTGCTCAATTGTCACTTGTTTGTAGTGTGGCAGCTATTGTATCCTTTGGTTACTTCTGTGCTGGTGTTCCCCATGGATATTAATAACGATGTCTTTATTGGGTAGACCTTATCACCCAGTATCTATCCTTGAAGGCACCTGAAAAGGTTCGTCCTAGGATTGCCTTAGTATGTAGGCATTTTGAAGATTTCCAGTAATTGTGCGTAAACTTGAAGGTGTTACACTCCCAGATGCTGTAACTGCTGGACAGACAGATCTCCAAGTGAAGCCTTGCCTCAATAGAATGTAATTTTACTTCTGTTTAGAGACATGGATCAGTTCCATTTTAACAAAAGAGTAACCTTTCTTTCACAAGAAAAGATTAACTATAAACAATGATGAGATGAGTACAGAAGTCTGAAGTCACATACCAACCGACTCAAGAACAACTTCTTCCCTGCTATCACCAGACTTTTGAATGGACCCACCTTGTATTAAGTTGATCTTTCTCTACACCCTAGCTATAATTGCAATTCTACATTCTGCACTCTCAACTTTCCTTCTCTGTGAACAGTATGCTTTGTCTTTATAGTGCGCAAGAAACACTACTTTTCATTGTCTACTAATACATGTTACAATAATAAATCATACACTACTCCTTCACCCCACCTAGATTATCACACATAAATAGATTTTTAAGAATAATGCAAGTTACAAAATATATCTTACGTGCTAATGTTCTCAGTGTGTAACACAATCCATATAAAACAACAGGCCAAAAGACACACTACACTCTGAAACAAGTTCTGCGAATTTCTCATCATGTTCCCGCAGATGCTAGTTTCCCTGGAACTTTGACTTCCACTTGGATGTTTCTAAACTCTGTTCTCAAAAAAACATGCCTTACAATCTCCCCCCAAATAATAGTTTTGCTCCAATGCTTTCACTGTGGATACACATCCCAGATTTTAATCTCTGCTTTCGACATTCCTCTGGCTTGGATTGGCACATGCATTCAAGCTTCCACACAATCTCTTAGCTACCCAGCCATACCAACGATGACTATTAGGAGAGAATTAGGGTGCATTGGTTGGATTAGGAAACTACAGGGACTGGGAACATCTGAAATGTGGAGCTTATTCAAGGAGCAGCTACTGTGAATCCTTGATAAGTATGTCCCTGTCAGGCAAGGAGGAAATGGTCGAGTAAGGGAACCATGGTGTACTAAAAAAGTTAATTCGCTGGTTAAAAAGAAAAAGGAGGCTTATGTCAGGATGAGGCTTGAAGGCTCAGTTAGTGCACTGGAAAGCTATAGATTAGCCAGGAGGGAGCTAAAGAGTGAGTTGAGAAGAGCTAAAAGAGGACACGAGAAGACTTTGGCTGATAGGATCAAGGAGAATTCTAAAGCTTTCTTTAGATATGTTAAGAATAGAAGATTGGTTAGGGCAAGATTAGGGCCAGTCACAGACAGTAGTGGGAAGTTATGCGTGGAGCGTGAAGAGTTTGGAGAGGCACTGAACAAATATTTCTCTTCAGTATTCACGCAGGGAGATGTAAATGTAGTTGTGGAGAACACTGGGATACAGGGTTGTAAACTGGAAAGTATTGAAGTAGATAAGGAGGAGGTGCTGGAAATTCTTGAGAGTTTAAAAATAGATAAGTCCCCTGGGCCGGACAGGATTTACTCTAGGATTTTCTGGGAGGCAAGAGAGGCAATTGCAGAGCCTCTGGCTCTGATCTTCAGGTCATCGTTGGTTACAGGTATAGTGCCGGAAGACTGGAGGATAGCGAATGTGGTCCCATTGTTCAAGAAAGGGAAGAGAGACTTTCCGGGGAATTATAGACCGGTGAGTCTTACTTCTGCTGTGGGCAAAGTATTGGAAAGAATTATTAGGAATAGGATTTATAGTTATTTAGAGAGAAATGAATTGATTGGGGATAGTCTGAATTGATTGGGGATAGTCAGCATGGTTTTGTGAAGGGTAGGTCGTGCCTTACTAACCTTATTGAGTTTTTTGAAAAAGTGATCAAAGAGGTGGATGGGGGTAAGGCAGTTGACGTGGTATATATGGACTTTAGTAAGGTGTTCGATAAGGTTCCCCATGGAAGGCTTCTGCAGAAAATGCAGATGTATGGGATTGAGGGTGATTTAGCTGATTGGATCAGGAATTGGCTAGCTGATAGAAGGCAGAGGGTGGTGCTCGATGAAAATTATTCATCATGAAGTTCGGTTACAAGTGGTGTACCTCAGGGATCTGTTTTGGGGCCCCTGCTGTTTGTAATTTTTATAAATGATCTGGATGATGGTATAGAAAGATGGATTCATAAATTTGCGGATGTCACCAAAGTCGGAGGAGTGGTAGATAGTGAAGAGGGGTGTTATAGTTTGCAGAGAGACTTGGACAAGTTGCAGAGCTGGGCCGAGAGGAGTTCAATGTGAAAAAGTGTGAGGTAATTCACTTTGGCAGGAATAACAAATGTGTAGAGTATAGGGCTAATGTAGAACTCTTAATAGTGTTGATGAACAGAGGGATCTTGGTGTATACGTGCATAGATCCCTGAAAGTTGGCAATCAAGTCGATAAGGTTGTTAAGAAGGCATACGGAGTCTTAGCTTTTATTGGTAGGGGGATTGAATTTTGGAGCCGCAACGTCATGTTGCAACTGTACAAAACTCTAGTGCGCCGCACTTGGAGTATTGTGTGCAGTTCTGGTCCCCACATTATAAGAAAGATGTGGAGGCATTGGAGAGGGTACAGAGGAGGTTTACCAGGATGGTGCCTGGTATGGAGGGCAGGTCTTATGAAGAGAGGCTGAGGGATTTGAGGTTGTTTTCGATAGAAAGAAGGCGGCTAAGAGGAGACCTTATTGAAACATATAAGATGATTAGAGGTTTAGATAGGGTGGACAGTGATAGCCTTTTTCCTAGGATGGAGAAAGCTAGCACGAGGGGACATAGCTTTACATTAGTTATAGGATGGATGTCAGAGGTAGGTTGTTTACCCAGAGGGTGGTAAGGGTATGGAATGCCCTGCCTGCTGCAGTTGTAGATGCGCCTAGTTTGGGGGCGTTTAAGAGGTCAGTAGATAGGTTTATGGATGAAAAGGGAATGGTTTAGGTTAGAGGGTCATTGCTTTTTCTTAATTGGTTGGCGCAACATGGAAGGCCGAAGGGCCTGTTCTGCACTGTAATGTTCTATGTTCTACTGTTTCACAGGCTGTATTAAGATGTCCCCAAATTTTTGATTTACTTTGTATGTCTGGTTTCTCACTTTAAATTGGTTCTTGAAGCTGTCTCTAACTTAAAGCACTTTCTCTGCATTTTGCTTTACTTTCACTCTATAGGGCTCTATATGTTCACCTTTTTATTCTGATGTTGCTGTCTTTCTGAGAAATTATTTCATTCTCCACTGACTGATTTCTAGACTCGTTTGTTTTGGGAAGTTTGCTTTTTTACCTCTCTCTTGTCCTATCCAGCTTCTCAGTTCAACATAAAACTGAAACAAAGTTCTTTATAACCTAAGGTAGTCTTTGGTTGTTAGGCAACAACCTTGAGGGGGACATATTTCATTCCCTGTTTAGGGGTACGGGAATAACAGGGTCCGAAGAATCAGCGGGGGACACAAAACCACTTTTAAACTGGTGGGATTTCCCCACTCAATTGTCCCATCCTCCACCAATGATGTAACAAAGTCGGCATCCTATCAAAAATTAACATTGAAGTTACAAGGCAAATCATGCATTTACATCTGATTGTGCCACCATGTTGGACTGTCCATTCACCTCACGCTGATGTGAATCATGACAGGTCCCCACGACTGCACCTGGAAAATGGAACCTTCTGGAGACACACAGGCGAGTACAGTCGCCAGTGGGAAGCCATTCTGTACCCTGGCACTGACATAGTACTGTCTCATGGCATTGTCCAGGAACTATCCCTAGGTGGCAGTCTAGGGGTTTCCTTGTCCATGATGCAAGAGGATGCGATTCTGTGATGGGGGTGGGTGAGGGGAAGGAGGTCTATGTTCTCAGGGTCGGGAATGGAGTTCTGTTTCTATGGAGGCTTTGTTTTTAATCTTTTTTTTACATAGACATCTAAATCTTTTCAGAGTCAAAGTTGCTGGTGAAATGGGCTCAATCAGAGCCTGCCCTGCTAACATGACATTGTGGGACCCACCTCCTCCTTTCTTTTTGTCTATATGTCAAAACATATGGCAGGAAAAGCTGGCAGTGCAGCTGATGGCTGCACCCCACTTCTCCGACTGTGTTGAAAAATACCACCCTAATTTTCCTTTAAACCCTATTAGTTTCCTGGTCAGAAACTCTTATTCCCGTAGAGGCTATTGAACCAATATGAAGTTATTAACCCTTTCAAATATAGAATCACAAAATAAAATTTACTTAAAGCTATTGCTAACACTCACAAATGCAAAAATAAATTACTTAAAACCAACTCTGTTTCCTTATAAAGGATCCATTTCTGATTATTGTAAACCAGTTGTACACTAAGTTAGCAGAAGTCCTTGGTGTTGATAAAGGCATCTATGGGAGTCCCTAGAGCCATAGGTATGCAGTTAATGATATCCTGCAACTGAGAGAATCCAGTAATGGTCCCAAATCTCATGGCCTACAGCAAGATATAGATAGGGCAGAGAAATGGCAGATGGAATTTAATAGTAAACTCGCAAGCTTTCAGCTTTATAGTCTTCGTCAGGCGAATGAGGTGTTCTGGTCTGGATGGAATTTAATCCAGATAAATGCAAAGTGATGCATTTCAGTAGATCTAATGTAGGGGCGAGCCATGCAAAAAATGGCAGAACCATCAGGAATATAGACACACAAAGGGACTTGGGTGTGCAAGTCCACAGATCCTTAAAGGTGGCAGCACAGTGGAGAGGATGATGAAGAAGGCATATGGTATGCTTGTCTTTACTGGACGGGGCATAGAGCATAAAAGTTGGCATACGACATTGCAACTATATAGAATGTTGGTTAGGCCACATTCGGAGTACTGCATCCAGATCTGGTCACCACACTACCAGAAGGACGTGGAGGCTTTGGAGAGAGTGTAGAAGATGTTTACCAGGATGTTGCCTGGTATGGAGGGTCTTAGCTATGGGAGAGATTGGATAAACTGGAAAGACGGAGGATGAGGGGCAATCTAATAGAGGTGTATCCCATTCAGTAGAGGTCTCAATATCTGAATAAATGAACTCATGACAAAAAGCTGCAGTCAGTTCTCTATGCCTCCTACCTCCTACTCTGCACAGTATAGTGAGTGTCATGTTTGAGAGGGCATTCTTGTGAAATGTCCCCACTATGCTACTTTGTCCCTGCTTCCAATTGCTGCTTCTGCGGAGCACCCAGCACTACACTATCTGCTAAGTCACACTGCAACATGTGGAGGCTGCCAGTTGTACCTGACGAAGAGAGACAGCACATACTTCCTTGCAGTTAGAAAAAGATTCATTCACTACTAATCTGTCTCCTATTCTCTAGGCAATTACAAACACAAATTACCACTGTCCCTTTAATACCAAGTACTCTATTTTCCAAATAAATCTGTGATGTTATATTTTATCAACTATCTTTTCAAAAGTTTACATAGATATTTACTGCACTACATTAATTGACCTTCTCTTACTTCATCATAGTACTCTTTCAACATGACCAAATAGGAGAGGGACCAAATTGCAAAGGATGCTGATATATGTATCAGTCACTTGTTTGAAAGGAAAGTGTTTTTGACAGTATCACAAAATATTTGCATATTTTGCAATTTAAATATTAGAAAAAAATGTTTAAAGCATTTTTTTCCATTTATTCACTTCTATGACCATTAGAGTATGTTACACTCTCAAGTATTTTAAGAACAAAGTATTTATTCTCTATGATAGTTCAACACCTTTTGATAATATTATCATTGTAGTAACTGTTTCAGTTGCAGAATTAACTCAGTCAATAACATATATTTAAGCTTTCTTTGAACTGGGATTTAACTGAACCATGCATTATATGCAAAACTAATCGACCAACATAAAAAATGAAGGATGTAATCAACTTATCCAATTGTAAACTGCAGCTATTAATCAACAAACTCAATCATATTAATGATCTAGATTTACCACTTCACTGACACAGAGCACATCTTTGACAAGGTAGCATTTCTGTCTGCTAGAAGATGCATTCCTTAGACAAATTACATTTCTGGCCCTGGAGGTTATTAGCGCAATTTTGCCAGGTTCCTTAGCTATTACTGGGCATTCAGCCTCAATAGGAATGAAGAATGACTATATGGGCCCTCTCGATTCCTGCCATAGCATAACATTGAGGGTGGCCATAGGTTTGCTGCTATAAATTTGAATATGTTTTTAGAATGTATATTATTATATACAATTGATCACTTAGTGATAGTTTTCATGAATAATAAATAGCCAAAAATGTTTCACCATGGTTTGAAGGATGGGAATGTGAAGTGGGAAACCTAATGACTGAGAAAGTGACCGGGATTTGGCAGACTAAGTCCTTGTCTCACTCTCAATCATTGTCTACACCAGTTTGACTCAGAAGTTGATTGATGATCTTGGGTCATTACTTTGATAGGGGAAATAAACAGTTTTGTAAAAGTTGCAACAATATTGATTTCTAACCTAGTTGAAAATATGACCATAATTTTTTAAATGGTGAATTTAATCAGTTTAGTCTATTCTATGAAGAAATACAATATTACACATTGAATTTCTCCATAGCAAGCTCAACAGATTGAAGATTGTGCTTATTCAAATTTGAAGATTTACACATAAGATTAAAGTTTCTGCTTTGGTTGTGTTGGCATCACAGACTAACATCTGTGTTCTGCCAACATACTCCATCAAAAACCATCCACTTTAAGTATAACAGCAAATCTGAAATAATTTATCAAAACGTTTTGAATTTTCAGAATAAACAGGAGTCTTCTGAGAAGTTATTGAATTCAGAATAAAAGCTTAGCAACGTCAAAATAAATTCAGAATATTTCCTCAGCTGTTTTCATTCTTTTCTTTCTGCTTTCCTTTCCTACAGCTTCCCACCCAGCTGCTCACATCTTTTTAACAGCAGCCAGTTTGAGAACACTACTATAGGTTTTGGGCTTATTAAATAAATTCAGAATATTTCAAAATAAATTCAGAATATTTCCTCAGCTGTTTTCATTCTTTTCTTTCTGCTTTCCTTTGCTACAGCTTCCCATCCAGCTGCTCGCATCTTTTTAACAGTAGCCAGTTTGAGAACACTGCTATAGGTTTTGGGCTTTGCTGGGCTAGTCACCTGAAAAGAAAAATACAAAATGTGATGAGGAAAACACTGATTAAAATATTAATTGTATTAGTGCAAGGTTTATTAAATTACACCAACAGATGCTAATAAATTGTGCTGTCACTTCCTAATGCAATGTTTAAACTTATGAACTTTAACACAATTTGAGATTTTTGAATTAAATTAGCTCAATTTAAATTAACTATATGATCTGTATTTGCAGATTGAAAATAACAGTTTATTGAGAGAAAATGCAAATTTCTAACTATAGAACATAGAACATAGAACATTACAGCACAGAACAGGCCCTTCGGCCTTCGATGTTGTGCCGACCAAAATAAAAAGCAATGCCCCTCCAAACTAAACCATTCCCTTCTCCTCCATATACTTATCAATTAACCTCTTAAACGCCACCAAACTTGGCGCATCTACAACAGCTGCAGGCAGGGCATTCCACTCCCTAATCACTCTTTGAGTAAAGAATAATTTACTAAATTTACTATAATTTACTAAATTAGGATCAATGCATTATTGAATAGGTTGAAACTACAATAAATGGCACTGTTCAAAACATTTGAGTACTTTATTGGAAATAGTAGGGATAGCATGAGGCCACCTGACAGAATAGGTACAATCAGTCCTGGAAAAGTTGAGGGTCTCATGGTTCAGGTGCTTATGTTGACATTCCTCTGTTGATAAGATGGCATTAAGTGTCTAGAAAAGCTAACAACTAACTCTCAGCATTAAGTAAAACTAAAAAATGATCTTGAGCTAAAGCACTGGACAGGAGGAAGGTAACCCCTACCACTTAGTCCCCATCAGGAAGACTCATCTTCAGATGAAGGAAGGCCAGAGAAAATAGAGGGAAGTATGGATGAAGAGCTTCCTGACATTTTATTAAAGATCATTATACTCTGGGCCATCTGTTTAATTGTTCTTCTGTAAACAAGATTATATCTCCAGAATTAGTCAACCATTCTCATGTGTCACCAGTTATATGCTTTTCCTATCATATGCAGGTGCATTAAATGATTAGGAAGGGAAATGGAATATTGTCTTTAATTACAAGGGGAATGTAAGATGTCATTAAGAATAAAAGCAAAATGCTGCAGATGTTGGAAATCTGAAATAAAACAGATAAACTCAGCAAGTCTGGCAACATCTGTGGAGAGAGAAAGAGTTCAGAGGTGGAATTTTCCATTCTCTGCACAGAATGTTGGCTGATGCAAGAAAACTACCTCAGCTCATGGAGTTTTCTCTCCAGAAGGCTCCAATGAGTCCTCTGAGGAAAGCACCCAGCAGTCGACAGAGACATCACACACACCATCCATCAGCATTGATATGGTCACCATGGTGGGTACATCAGTGGTGAGGCTTTCTGTTGAGCACCACATAGCTACTGATGCACATCACATGGAGGTGGAAAAATCCAAGGGCTTAGGCAGGCAGAGGTTTCACATAGACAAGGAAACAACCAGGTACTGAGCCATAGAGATCAGTTCTCCTGAAGCTGTTGGAGGTGCAGAAGCAGAGCTGGGGATTGCAGGAGAAGCTGTCTACAACCTTCCAGCAAATACAAGGCTGTTTTGAGGACACCAACAACATTCAGTTGCAAGAGATAGGGGCAGCATTGTATGGTACTCAGGCCAACACTGCAAGTGTTGCGACCACAATTGAAAGCCTGGGACAAGAAATGGTCACTATGGGTGGCAGGGTTCAAAGCATGGCCCATTCACAGAAGACCATGGCTGACAACTTCGGCAGCACGCTTGGGACAAAATGGTAATAGCTACTGGCATCAAGAGCATGGCCCAGGCCCAGTCACAGCGAGCCATGCCTGCAAGCCTTGGAAGCATGCTGGAGACATAGGGAACCATGGCTGAGAGCCACAAGAACATGGCCAGGGCCTTAGGAACATGGCCCAATCACAGTGGGCACTTGCTGCAGGAATTGAGAGTTTGGCCCAGTTTCAGAGGGCAATTGATAAGGGGAGCCAGAACTTGGCCTAGATTCAGGGGGCTATTGCTGAACGCTTGCACAACAGTGTGACAGACGTAGTTAGACCTCTAAGCCTGACACAGCCAGGTGACACAGAAGTCTTTGGTATTCACTACACCTGCCCCACTATCATATGGAGTGTTTCAGATGCCAATGGCTACCTGAAGGGAGGAGGAAGCACTGGACCCCGTGTTGGGACCTTCCACCTCAGAGACCCCGGCTGCCCCTCGGCCTTCCAAATCTCTGCTTCTGAACATTGGTGCATTTCATGAGCAATGAGATGAACAGAGTGGCATTGCTATATCCGTGACACCCAAAGGTTGACTGCGGCCCCCCGCAGGCTCTGGTCACCAGGGATGCCCGTCAAGATCATTACAGACCACAGTGCATGGAAGAGATAACAGCCTCAACCTTTGATGTGCATCTTGGGGGCACTTAGATGTAGCTGTAGGACATACAAGGTTAAGAAGTTTTAGATGGACCAAAATGGCATTATTTTTTGAGCCAACCAACTAAGCTAAATCAAACAACTCAGGAACAAAGCAAAAACAGCAGCCCCCCAAAATAAGGTAACCTCTGAAACCAAAGTTAAAACATAGAGATAACTTAAAACATGAAACCAAATGTGATTAAAAGGATCACTAATAAACCCCAATCCCTGCAGGGATTCATCAAGATTGCACAAATGAAGGCATGCACTAGCAAGGGTTCTGTTAATTGCCACTTAAAAAAAATCACTATTAAATGTTAATATATCTCACATCTGTCACTAATTTGTATGTGATCAACCTCCCTCAGGGATAACTGCACATTGACTGCAGTGATAATCCAAGTGCTCACCCCGAAAAGTTCCAGCAATCAGGGACTTATGGGCCCACAATGACAGACAGACTGGTAAGGCATCCTCATCATTTAGTAAGAAGTCTTACAACACCCAGTTAAACTCCAATAGATTTCTTTGTTAGCACAAAGTTTCAGAGTGTCAATTCTTCTTCAGATGAGTGAGGAGTTGTGTTCACAGAGCCTATATAAACACAACTTAATTAACCAGACAATGGTTGGAATGTGAGTCTTTACAGATAATCAAGTCTCAAAGTTATAGACAATGTGAATGGAGAGAGGGATAAGCACAGGTTAAAGAGATGTGTATTGTCTCCAGCCGAGACAGTTAGTGAGATTTTGCAAACCCAGGCAAGTTGTGTGAGTTACAGATAGTGTGACATGAACCCAAGATCCCAGTTGAGGCTGTCTTCATGTGTGCAGAACTTGGCCATCAGTTTCTGCTCAGCGATTCTGCATTGTTGTGTATCATGAAGGTTGTCTTGGAGAAACCTACCCGAAGATCAGAAGCTGAATGCCTGTGACTATTGAAGCGTTCTCCGACAGGAAGAGAACATTCTTGCCTGGTGATTTATGGAGCGGTGTTCATTCATCTGTTATTGTAGTGTCCATATGGTATCCCCAATATACCATGCCTCGGGACATCCTTTCCTGCATCACCCATCAGACAGTAGGAACAGCTCCCTCAGTTCCACAATCGCGCCCCCAATACCTCGGCATTGCACTGCAAGGTGGGCTCTTGATTCTCAATTAAAAGTGGGGTGAGGGACCAGTATGCTATCAGAGAACAGGTAGAAGCCAGACTTGTCTGGCACCAGGTCAGCAGCACAGTATGCTGCACAGCAAATCATCATTATCATTATCCTTTCTGGACTAGCAGGATTCGCTAACATGACCAATGCAGACCCATCACCCTGATGTGATGTCAATGAGACCCATGGCAGATGATGTGGATAAGGGGGAAATGGTTCAAGGCTCCCAGGGACTGGTAGGTGGGTGGGGGTTAGGAGTTGATAGATCCTATGCCCACTATTAGGAGAACCTTGTAGCAATTTAGTATATTCTTCACCAACCTGCTGAACCCTTGTTGCCACCTCTCCTCCATCCTCCTGCTACTCCTTGGCCTCGTTCTCCACATTCTCCTAGCCCTTCTCCTTCTCGTCGGCACTGACTGTCCAATCCTTCTCCTCATCTGGGATGTCTCCCCACTGCTGCGCCAAATTGTGGAGCACACAGCTGACAACAATGACGTGGGAGATCCTCAAAGAGCAGTATTGGAATATGCTGCCAAAACAGACCAGGCAGTGGAACCACATCTTCAGCAACCCAACGCATCACTCAGCGAAGGACTGGGTGGCAGCATAAGCCGCACTGTCTCTTTACTGAACTGGAGCTGTGGTGACACACAGCATCCAGCAGCCCATCGAAAGATACTTAGGACCCCCTGCACCCCGGGCATTCTCTCTTCCACCTTCTTCCGTTGGGAAAAAGATATAAAAGTCTGAGGTCACATACCAACCGACTCAAGGACAGCTTCTTCCCTGCTGCTGTCATACTTTTGAATGGACTTATCTTGATTTTTCACTACACCTTAGCTACGACTGTAACATTACATTCTGCAGTCTCTCATTTCCTTCTCTATGAATGGTATGTTTTTTCTGTATAGCACGCAAGAAACAATACTTTTCACTGAATATTAATACGTGACAATAATAAATCAAATCAAATCAAAGTTGGCCAGTGATTAGAAGGCCGGCGGTGGAGGGCCACTGCACATGCGCCTCTCCATTCACACAGATTGGTATGTGCAGTGGCCCATTCAGTCCTCTGCTGTCGGCTTCTCCAGTGGAAATAGGTCCTGTCCTCTGATTTTTATCACAATTCACGCTGAGTCACACTGCAATGCTCAAAGTGTGGAAGATTCATTTTGGAGTCGGAGTCACTCCAGTTATTCCAATTTTTACATGAATTTGACAATTAAAATTTTTTGAGAAGAATCCCAGCCATGGTGTTACACACTGTGGGCAGAATTTAGTAGCAGCCACATGGTCCCCGTTCTGTTCATGTTGGAAACTGACATGTAAGTTCTGGCCCTATTCTGATGAAATTAGGCACTAACCTGGACAGTGTCAGGCCTACCACTGAATTAACCCATAAGTGTCCACTTAAGGGCCTAAGTTGGCCTCTGAACAAGAAGGCTGCCTATAAGTTTTCTTGTTTTGGATTTAATCAGAGGGAAGCTTGAAGATGGCAGAATCTCCATGCCACGCTCTCCTGCACAATCATACAACCTCCCTTGCTGCTGACCATACCTCTGAGGAGGGATGGGGAACACCTAATTCCACCAGAATGTGTCTTTAAACAAATGAAAGGCATAAATAAAGTTAAAATAAGAAGTAATTTAACTTGGACAATAAGTCAGATTAAAAGACATGAAAACAGAAATTGGAGTTCTCCACAAAGGTGATAAAAATCTTTTATTCTCCCTTCAAGTCAGTGGACATATAAAAAACAGGCTCACTGAAAAGACAGCTGATTAAAAATGAATTTGCAGTATAAGAGTGAGGTGGGAGGAATGGATTTCATAATAAAATAGATGGGTTATAATATTAACTTTGGCAGTGTTAAATATTTCCAAACAAAGAAACTATAAGAAAGTTGCAGCATCTACAGCTGACAACATTTCCATAATGATGGGTTTTATGGCTTGCAAATGTCCTTTTGTGGAGAATGGCAACTTAGCAAATAAATTTTGTTCAGTCTTCTGAAGGGCAGGGCTTCAGAAACCTGGTAGTAAAAGGGAGGCAGGAGATTGTGGCTTAATAAACTACATGCATTTTACAGTATATGTTCTGGGCCAGGAGAGACTGGTGTGCTCCTGCAAACTCCTCAAGGAAATCTCCCTTTTGTGATCATGTCCTTTCTTTCCCTGCCGTGACTGGAAACCTCCCTTCAACAGTTCAGAACATCAATGTCCTCTCCATGTTGTGATTACAGCTGACCCACTCTCACTCCCCACTTTCATTAAGACCTCTCTTGTCTTCCACCACCCCAAGCCATCCCTTTTTTCAAATTGTCAAGGGCTGACCTCAAAAGAGCAGCTTGTATAAGATGTCACTTTTCATAAATATGATTTGTCCTCATTAATTTGTATTTATACATTTAATTATAACATACCTGTTGTAGTGGTTTTCCAAAGAGATAAGAAGCTTCTGAGTTTCCTTTATACAACTCCCTGAACATTTCAGATTCTGGAATCATGCTCTATTTTAAAGTATATTTTAAAAAGGATGTGAAGATTAACAATGTCAGTTTATACCACAAGAGAACAAAAATTTATATTTGTACCGTGCCTTTAACATTGCAAAATATTTCAACGCACTTCAGAGAAGCATTAACCAACAAAACTTGGCACCAAGCACTTAAGGACATTGGGTCAGAACACTGAAAGCTTTAAGGAGAGTGTTGAAGGAAAAGAGAGAAGAGGGAGAAAAGATTAGGGAAGGAATCCCTGCGTCAGTTTACAATCATGATGTGGAGATGCTGGCATTGGACTGGGGTAAACACAGTAAGAAGTCTCACAACATCAGGTTAAAGTCCAACAGGTTTATTTGTAGCAAATGCCACAGGAACATCCACCCACCTGACAAAGGAACAGACAGTTCCGAAAGCTAGTGGCGTTTGCTACGAATAAACCTGTTGGACTTTAACCTGGTGTTGTGAGACTTCTTATCAGGTTGCAGTGCCAAGGAGCATCGGCGGGCCACTACTTGGCTACGTCCTTCTCCCCTGAGGGCTATATTCACTTTTATGCCCCAATGGGGATCCCCAAAACAGGGTCATGTCTGGGTGAACCTATTGTGAGCTGCACCGATGTGACATCATATCAGTGTGGTGTGAAATAAAGTAGGGGGTCAATACATGGTGAGGGGATGTGCTAATGGAATGTTAGAACGTATTTAAATCAGATCCATGCTTCTTATGGGCATGAACCCATTACATCACTGGTGAGGGGCAACAAAAATGGGAAGTTGTGATACTGCCGGAGAGATCTGTGACTTTTGGGTTTTGCTGCATCTTGGTCTATGAAAATATTGGACTCAAGGTTCGGCCTTTCATCTAACACTTACTTTAAGTACTATTTTCAGTGAAGTGATTCTTGACCAGAAATGTGGTGCACACCATTTAAGCTGTAATGCTGTAAGGGGATAGGTAACATACTAAAATCCTGAAGGTGAACCACAAATGGTTTAATCAACATCATCTCAACAATCACATATATGAATGTTTGGAACATTCTTAAGAATACATTATTCTGTGGAAGATATGTAAAGAAGGGAAGAATATCATGTCTCTTGTATCGAAAAAGCTTGAGTTTCAATCGGAACAGTTAGTTATACATGTTTTATTTGTGAAACTAAATCAAGTTTCTCTGGCAAGTGAGCAAATCTCTTCTGGCATTTTGTTCAGTTTCTGCTGCTGTTTCAGATACCTCTTAGCTATAACAACATAAGAGCAATTATACGCGGAGCATTTAATGTTTTTACCGTTCTGGGAATCAATCAATTAGTCAAGATGTATTGAAATATTGAAAGGCCATATAACATCAAAGAACATTTCCATTTCTCTTATGCCGATGGGAGGGATTTTAAAGGTTTTATCAGTCCGCCTTGTTGTTTAGCAAGGGGCATACATGCGCTGGGTCGTGAGAGGGCAGCTCTTGGATTTTGAGAGTATCCTAGTGCTTCACATCATTAGTATACACTTGACCTGGACCATTTGATGGGCAACATGACAACAGCTCAGTGACTATCGCTGTGCTGTGCAGATACATGGATTTGGGTCTGTGTGTGTGGGAGTTTGCACATTCTCCCCGTGCTTGCATGGGTTTTCTCCGGGTGCTCCGGTTTCCTCCCACATCCCAAAAATGTGCTCTTAGGCTAATTAGCAAAACAAATTCTCCCTAAATGGTCTCAAATTTGATTTTTAATGCACAGATCTACAGGGATCACGGGTAGAGGTGGGAACATCGAGGTGGCAGCGTGGGCTTGTTGGGCCGAAGGGCCTGTTTCCCGTGCTGTTTTGTTCTTTGTTCAATGTTACAGGTGAATTTAAGTAAAATTGTAAATGTTCTCCTTGCGAAAACATATATAATTTCACTAAATTTGCAAACTGAGCAAATTGTTAATAAGCATATGGCAACTATGGAAATTCTTATTGTGCGTTGTGTTCAGGTAAGCTGATGAATAGCCAAGCTATCCATATCCCCAAAGGAAACTTGAACAAGTTGCCAAAACAAGTTTTGCAGTTTGTACGTTATACAGAGGTTTCCTGAAATCAAGAGATAATTTGTGAGATTTTCCTGGAAATCAGCAAAGGCCAAAAGTGAGCAAAAAAACCAGCGTTTGGCCTGTTAACAGCAATTGCGGCTTACCCGACTGTATTCGGCGGCATATAGTGCCAAAAATTTTAAAGCATGGTTTCCATGACGTAACATTGGTGGGCAGCCTCTGGTTCACTTGCTACACCATCACCTCATTTGTCTGCCCCTACTACATTTGTCAATTGGCGGCAGGTGATGGCTGAAAGGGAGTCTGCATCCAAATGCTTGGATGTCTCCCTGGAGATACTCCAGGATGAGTGGAGACATGACAATGGTGTCTTCTACTTGTGCTCAGGAAGGAAAACAGCCAGCAAGAACACCAATGTAGCAAGGGAAGCAAGGGCAGTTGTGGTCAGTGCCAACTTCATGCAGAAGAGGACAGGCATCCAGTGGCGCAAAAGGATGAGTGATCTTCTCTGGTCTGCCAGGGGAAGTCACTCTTCTCATCACTCTCAACTCACATGCTCATACATCCATTTACATCCACTTAGATCTCACTCACTGCTAGTTCAAAGGACACCAGCACTCATTTCCCACACATATCTTCATCTTTCCTGTGGATTTAGTTCTCATCATTTTACTCACCAGCCATACGTGCCAAGCATCCTTATCATCTGTCTTGTCAAGATTCCTGCTTACATTATTTTAATGCAGGATTAAATAGCTCACAATAAAAGGGATAGATCCCTGACGGACAGAGAGATGCCTGAGCTGATAGGCCTGACTGACTTTGAGAAGTGAGCCCTCTCGCTGGCTGAGCAAGACATTGACTGCTCCTGTGCTTATGGTGAATCATTTCTCCTGTTTATAAAGATTCCTGCCATACACTAATGAACTCTTGGTTCTTTCGCAAGTACATTTGGGAAGCAATCCTAGATGCCCACCAGGCAGGTCCTCAACACCAGGTCTGATATCACCATGTACCATGATTTCACAGCTCAGAAACACACATCTCAGTGGGATGTAGTTTCAGTGCGGCCTTAGGGTCACAACTTGATGAGCACATGACGCTTTCAGATCCACAGCAAGCAGAATCAAGATCATGTCATGGTGCCAGCACTTAGAGAAATGCTGGAGGCCAGAAATCTGATAAATCCCAGTCAGATGACAAGTCTCTGGACTTGGTTACACCTCTGTTACTGAAGCACCAAAAGCAAAGTCAGGAACATCAGAATGGAATGTCAGCTACATTTCTTGGATGGAGAGATAGAATGCAAGGGTTCTACTGCATTCTGTCTGAGGTGATTGTGCCAACACTCCAGTGTAACAGGTCAACACCACGAGAGTTCACCACTGTTATCCTGATAACAGTTTACATTCCACCCCATGTGGACGAGAAGACCATGTTGGATGAAATATGCACTACCACAAGTAATCTTGAGACAAAACATTTCAAGGCCTTGTTCATCATAGCTGGGTACTTCAATCAGACCAAGCTTAAGTGTATCCAAGGGTGGTGGCTGCCTTGAAGAGTTGGTGCAAGATCTTTGTCCTACACTGCTTCAGGGCATGCACTCCATGGTGCAAGCACTTGTGAGGGATCCAAGACTGGCAACACTGGAGGACAGTGGGACTTCTCAAGCTCACTTCAGCTGTCCCTCTAGTCCATGGACTAAGACAGGGCCCCTTGGGCACCCATTTGTAAAGGTTCAGTTAGTGCACAGCCTGGGGCCATCCACCCATGTGACTGTAGGAGTGTCCTGCCTATCTGAAGCCCATTTGACTTCGGCTCCAGTTCCACAGGCTGAGGTGGTTGTTACTGTCACACAGCAGGAAAAAGCAGGCTGGGATTCCCCAGGTCTCGACCTGCCAGAGAACATCCATCAAGATCATCACAGATAGCACTACGTAGCACCACTGGTGAGTTCATAGCAACACTGGTTAGCTTGTAGCAATACTGGTAAGATTGTTGTCACTGGACCTAGAATATTTGATGCTAAAATGCCGCTTCTACTATCTTCCGCGAGAGTTCACCACTGTTATCCTGATAACAGTTTACATTCCACCCCATGTGGACGAGAAGACCATGCTGGATGAAATATGCACTACCACAAGTAGTCTTGAGACAAAACATTTCAAGGCCTTGTTCATCGTAGCTGGGTACTTCAATCAGACCAAGCTTAAGTGTATCCAACCCAGATACCACCAACACATCCCCTGTTCCACCAAAGGCATAAATATTCTTGATCTCTGCTACACAAATATCCAACATGCCCATGGCTCTATTGCCCGCCTACACTTTGTTAAATTAGACCACAAGACCGTGCTCCTGCTCCTGGTTAACAAGCAAAAACTAAAATGGGAGATTCTATTGGAGAATGTGCAATGATGATCTGAGGAACTGGATGATCTCCTATGGGACTGCTTTAAGTCAGTAAACTGGACAATTCTTAAGAACTGAGTGACCATCCCGAACAAGTATGGCACTTCAGTAACTGACTTCATTAGTAGGTGTGATTTTACCATTGCATGCATCCTTTTTCAGGCGCAGAAATTTGGTGCAGTCAAATATGAGGTGAGGAGTGCAATCTGCACCCACCTGCACACCTGTTCTCAATTTACCAAAGTCTGAAAATGGCCGCGATCGGGAACCCAACTAAAACGGGTGCTGCAGCCATTTAAATGTATTTTCATGCATTTCAGTCCACTTCATGGTCTGCAAGCACAACTTTATTTGCATGTTTCCCTTTATGACCAAATTCGCCAATCCAGAATTGGCCTGAAACAGACATGCTCCATGAAAATCTGATTCGGGTGTTCCATCAGTGAGGAGGAAGTGCCTAGTATCAGATGGCTCCATGCTGCTTTTGGGGTCCTTTCATAGTGGCCATTTTGGTTTTTGATCAGGAGGGGCTTTGCAAATGTATGGGGGATTGGGAGGGCTGTTGCTCGGCAGGGTATTTAATGTCCAATTTGTAGCATAGACCCAGTTCTCAGCACTAACCTCGGGTTTTGTGGATGCTGCTGGATCCTAGTACACACAGCACCCTTCTAGCTGAAGGATGTGCACAAAGTCCTTGGAAATTGTACTGTTGCTGCCTCAAATGTTTTCAAGGAACTGTAATTCTGGGAGGCATGTGGGTGGGAAATGGGGCTTCTGTGATGCTAGAGGGCACGTGAGTGGAGGATTGGGCAGTATGAGCAATGTTGCTGGGCTAGGGGCAAGCAGTGTTCCTTAACCTCTCCTTCTCCAACACCGTGCCCGACCCCCCATCACATAGTGATGAGATGCCTTTTGCAATGCAAACAATTGACCTTGCTGTTCTTTTGGTTGCTACTGGAGCTGAGGAGCAGGAGGAAGAATTGTGGGCACAGGAGGTCCAGACCTTACCACTTGCAGGAGTAGAGGGAGACGCCTATTAGTCCGGAGGATGGGGGAGAGTAGGGGGGTGGCGCGCAGGAGATGGAGGGAGCGGAGACTCTGGCAGTTCCGTGCACAAGTGTCATTTGCCAGACATCAGATACTGTGTATTGCTGACGGTCCATCCTCGAAAGGAAACAGTACAACACTTGTGCCAACTGCTGCAGGACCTGGCACCTCACGGCAGGGGAGGAGAGGGGCAACCACTCTCAGTGGCTATCAAATTGACGTCTGCTCTTAACTTTTATGCCATTGGCTCATTCCAGATCGAAAGTGGAGATGAATGTGACATTTCCCAGTCAGCTGTGCACACCTGTATCAAGGAGGTCACGGGAGCCCTGTATGGCTTCAAATTTAACCTGGGCCAGGCCCAGCAGGAAGTCAGGGCTGCAGGGTTTGCGGCCATTGTGGGGATGTCTAACATGCAAGGGGCCATCATCTGCACTGATGTTGCCCTCAAGGTCCTGCTGCAGAATCCATGAAGGTTTATCAACAGAAAGGGGTTCTACTCTCTAGATGTCCAACTGGTTTGTAACCACAGTATAAACATTATGCATGTCTATATGAAACACCTTGGCAGCATGCATGACAGCTTTATTCTGAGAAGCTCTGACATACCGGAGGCCTTTGAGGAGGAGCCTCAAAGTAGCTCATGGGTGACATGGGTTACCTGCTTTGGACATGGCTGATGACACCTGTGCGGAGGTCTGTGTCTGAGGTGGACACCCACTATAATAGGCTCATGTAGCTACCCGCTTGACAGTGAAGAGGTGCATAGGGCTTCTGAAAATGCGGTTCCACTGTCTGGATCTTTTTGGCAGGGCCCTAGACTACAACCTCCTGATCTCTTCCCACATTGTCGTGGTGTGCTGTGCCCTGCACAACCAGGCACAGCAGAGAGGTGACCTTTTGGAGAAGGAGGAAGAGGACGTTGAGGTTGATCAGCTGGGTGGCACTGGGAGGAGGCCACCCAGTAGAAGGAGGAGGAGGGTGATGAGGAGGAGCACACTGAGCAACACCACCCAGGCACTGGAGGCTGGCAGCTAGAATGAGGCATGCGAAGGCAGTTAGGGAAGCACTTCACTAACTAGCGGCGTGTGTCTGTGCATGAGGGTTCTATTTCCACACCCTCCCCCCCTCAAAGTCCTTTTATGTCCTGCAAGATCATCACATCAGAATGGTGGGCCTGAGTACGCTGTATTAGCGAGTTTCTTTGGCAGGCAGGGGGGTGATGATGACTCATTAAGCATCATTATGATGATGCCCTGGTACAACTAGACTGACTCCTATCTGAACTCCAGAAGCATGCTGGCAGCTGAGCCTTTGTCTTTGCAGTGGGTAAGGGAACTGAAAACTCCCATTCAGGGCCTAGGGCAAGTAGGTTGTGAGAGGGGAAGGAATTGTTTGTGGGTTCTGGGGAACCAATGGTTTTATTTTCTCGGTGACACTGTGTTGAGGGGCCTTCCCAATTGATATCAACATGAAGCATCCCTCTGGTGACTGTCAATGGAAAAGGATTCCTCTTCGAGACAAATTAGTCACAGGCGACTGGTGAAAAAAACATTTAATGATGACAGTAAAAGGTATTTAGATAGTAAGTTCTAACATAAAAATGTGTGACCGGAAAACACTAAATGCTTGAAGATCTACTTAACAAGTGCAGCCCTTCACCCATGCCATCTTAGTGCAACTATAACTTCTTAACTTTATGTGGCCTACCATTGTATCTACATTGTCTCCCCAGAATGTATATCAGAGACGGAGGGGGCCAGTTGCCTCGCCTCATTGCTTGTGATGTGCTTGGCAGGCATCCTCTGGAGGCCCTGGACCTTTAGGGCTCTGGTCAACTTCCAAGTATCTGAGACATTTCCAATGCACTCTTCATCCCACTGCCCCGAGATGTCCCGATGTCAGGAAGGGGGAAATCAGAAGGTGTAGCCACAGCCACAGTCTCCTA
The DNA here is from genome assembly GCA_024679065.1 of Sphyrna mokarran. Classification (NCBI taxonomy): domain Eukaryota; kingdom Metazoa; phylum Chordata; class Chondrichthyes; order Carcharhiniformes; family Carcharhinidae; genus Sphyrna; species Sphyrna mokarran. Next base: position 38,019,648 of record JAGIQG010000023.1, read on the forward strand.
GCTGGAAGGCCCTGCATGGGTTTGAGCTCTTCCACCTCCCTTGGGTTCCTGTGGGACACTATGTTATCCCATGGTACTGTGATGCTTCTGCAGTGAGCTCCAGAAGCTCTGCCATCATCTGGTCTTGCCAGTCCTGGACGATCACCTGCGTCCTACCCATGATAGTCGAGCCCTTAGCCATGGCCATCTGAATCAGGGGCTCTGTTAATGGCAGCAGCAATTGCCTTCTGAGACTAGGCCATACTTTACCATGACCCTCAGCGACTGGGCCACATTCTCAAGCGCTGCTGCCATAGCCCACTTTGCAAGCTCTTCAGGCCTTCAGCCATGGTCCACAGAAACTCAAGAATTCTATTGAGTTCCTTGGCTTGGACCTCTGGGACTCTGCTATCGCCTGCTGTGACTCAGCCATCGCTTGGAGCCAGTCACTCATGGTGAGGATTCCATGCCACAGACAACACTCTTGCAGTGCTGGCAGAGGAACTACGCAAGACAGGCAATAGCTGGTCTACCTGAAAGCTTTGGGACTGCTCTCAATAGCTTCGCAGTTGGGCCATTGTGGCCATCAGTTCCTCCTGAATTCTCTGGCTCTGTTGCCGCATCTCCAGAAGCTGAGGAAAGGTGATTTCAGATGCCCAGCATGTAGCCTGGAGCCAGATGAGGCCTCAAATGTTCCCTCGTACATCTGATGTATATCTGCAGATGTGTTGTGCTCACCAGAGAGTGACCCAGAAACCTCACAATTGGAGCCACTGACACATCAGAATCTGGGATGGTGAGTTGTGAGGTAGAAGCTGATGCCGAAGTGGAGGTCTCTTCACCTGCTTCCTCTGAGCTGTTTGGAGCAGGATGGGTGGGAGCCTGAGTGGGGGCCACAATGCCAGATTGCCCCAGGTCATTTGGATCTGTTCCTGGAACACAGATTAAGTGAAAGGGAGGGAAAGGAATCCAGGATACAAAAAATTTAATTTACTTTTCTCCATTGAATATAGAACAAAACACAAAGAAGGTTACATCTAGGAATAGGCTCTTCAGCTCTCGATGCTGCAACGACCAGGCTGCAATCTTAATTGTAACCTCCTAGCCTTCCTGGGACATACGCCTCTTTTCCCATCCTACCCACATAGCTTTAAGATCACTCTTAAAGGTCACTCTTGTAGCTGCCCCCATGACTCCCAGCAGTGAGCTTCAGGCATCTTTCATTCTCTCTGTGTACATAAATATGCCTCATACATCTCCTTTAAACCTTACCCATCACACCCAATACCCTTGCCTTTAGAAATTGTCTCACATTGAGTGGAGGATTGATAGATGCTCACTTCTTGACTCCAGCCCAACCATTCTGTCACTGACAGTCTGCATCTCCCCTTACCTGCACAGCTCCAGCACTCCATCTTCAAAAGGGAGAGGACCTGGAAGTTTTGCTCACTGCTCCCTGTCTTCACCCTCTATCAGGTGTGATGATTGGTTTTCTCCTGTGGGGGCAGAAGGAGCCATGAAAGAAATGATGGCATGACTCCTGCAGGGTATTGGGGGTGGCCTTCAGTGGGCAGGCGCAGTGCTACTCTTGGAGGGATGGGTAGAAAGAAGGTGCTTGGAGACTAGGGGATGGATGCATGTAGGATTTTGGGTGTGGGAGGATCGGGGGAAGATGCTACATGGGGTTAAGAACTTACCCTTGCTGCCAGAAGGGGTCATTGACTTTCTTGCAGTACTGCTTTCCTGTTCTGGGGGCCAGTGCCATGGCACATGGAAGCAGCAACTGCCTCCCAGGCTGCATATGCCATCAGCCCCCTCTGGGTCCGCATCTTGCTGGGGGGAAGAGGGTGTCCCGCCTCACCTCTGATGCATCCAGCAGTCTCCTGAGGTCACCTTCTGTGAATCTGGGGACTAGTCATATTGTCATCTTTTTCCTGCCCTGCTTGTCTGTCCATCCTTGGGGTTTTTAGTGGAGCTGCTCCTTGTTATTGTCCAGTGAGGACGCCCGCAGAGTTTTGTGGGACGATCTGCCGCAGGTCAGCCCACAGAACTCTGGCAGACTTGAAGCTCTGTCGACAGCCTTTCCAGAGGGAAAGCCCTGGGGCTGGATGGACTGACTTGGAAATTCCTGGACAACGATCACATGGGGATCCTGGAAGAGTGTCTTGCAACTGGGGAGATGCCCCTCTCTTGCCACAGGACTGTCATTGCCCTGCTCCACCTCCTTAAGAACTGGTGCCCAGTCTCTCTCCTCAGCACGAACTACAAAATCCTCGCTAGGGCACTGGCAACATGCCTCAGCTCTGTGCTGGAGCACATGATTCTCCCTTAATAGTCCTACACGATCCCACGCCGCTCCATCCATGACAACCTCCATCATTTCCGGGACCTGATCCATAATTTCCAGAGGGCAGGTCTGTCAAGCGCCTTCCTGTCCCTTGATGAGGAGAAGGGTTCGACAGGGTGGATCATAAGTATCAGCTCGGCTATTCCATTTGGGTTTGGGATGCACTTTGTTTCCCAGATCCAATTACTGTATTCCATTGCAGTGTCTCATTAAAGTTAACATGTTCCTGACGGCACCTCTTTGGTTTGGAGAGGAGTGCGACAAGTCTGTCTCTTATCCGGCCAACTCTATTTGATTTGCTGTACCCTAAGGTTCAATGTCACCAGAGACTGAGGGAAATGGGATAGTAAAACTAGTAGCAGGTCAAAAGATACAGAGAGCACACATAATAATGACTGGAATGAATGATGTGGTAAATGATGACCCCTCCTTTTACATTGTTGGAGGGGTCATCATTTCCAACTCAAAACAGATTTCATTGATATGTTCAGTCACCGAGGAAACACCATCAATGTGGTGGCAACTTTGCACAAAGCAAATAGAGGAAGCCTTGACTGAGCACCCTGTCTGTTCCATTGTAGGTGTCCAGTGCCACGGTTAGGACTATAGGAAAACAGTTCACCAGAACAAGGAGCAGTAGATAGGGCACAATCAATGAGATAAAAGGAAATTACTGTGCATTCTGGAATCTGAAACCAAAAGTGAAAGTGCTGGAAAATCTCAGCAGGTCTGGCAGCATCTGTACAGAGAGAAAAGAAGTTTGCTGATGAAACCACCGTAGTGGGTTGGATCTCAAATAAAGATAGATGGAGTACAGGAAAGAAAAAGATAATGTGGTGAACAAGTTCAACAGTAATAATCTTTCCCTCAATCTCAATAAAATGAAAGAGAGAATCATCAATTTAGGAAGCGTAATGAAATTCATGCGCCTGTCTATATCAATGGGGACAAAGTGGAAATGATTAAGAGCTTCAAGTTTTTAGGTGTCCAGATCATCAACGACCTATCCTGGTCCCTGCACATTGACAGTATAGTTAAGAAAGCCTATCAATGCCTCTACTTTCTCAAAAGGGTGAGGATATTTGGCATGTCCAGTCCGATTCTCACCAACTTTGAGCTTAGGGCGTGGATTGCTGGTTGGGAGTGTGATGTGGTGGCCATTACAGAGTTTTGGTTGTCTCAGGGACAGGACTGGGTACTTCAGGTGCCGGGATCAGATGCTTCAGGAGGGACAGGGTTGGGGGCAAAAGAGAAGGTGGTGTGGCACTGTTGATCAGGGACAGTGTCATGGCTGTAGAGAAGGTGGTAGACGTGGAGGGAATGTCTACGGAGTCTCTGTGGGTGGAAGTTAGGAACAGCAAAGACTTGATAACTTTGCTGGGTGTATTCTATAGGTCGCCCAATAGTAACAGGGAACTTGAGGTGCAGATAGGGAAACAGATCCTAGACAGATGTAGAAATAACAGGGTTGTCATGATGGGAGATTTCAATTTCCCAGATATCGACTGGAATATCCCAAGGGTAAGGCGTTTGGATGGTGTGGAGTTTGTTAGGTGTGTTCAGGAAGGTTTCCTGACACAGTGCATGGAAAAGCCTATGAGAGGAGAGGCTGTACTTGACCTGGTGCTTGCTAATGAGCCAGGGCAGGTGTCGGATCTCACCTGTGAGCACCTGGTAGGTGAGCATCTTGGGAATGGAGATCATAATTCTATCTCTTTCACGATAGCGATGGAAAGAGATAGGATCAGGCAGGCTGGGAAGGTGTATGTCTAGAGTAAGGGGAAATATGAAAACATTAGGCAGGTAATTGGATGTATAAACTGGAAGGAGGTATTCTTGGGGAAGAGTACAGAAGGAAAGTGGCGGATTTTCAAGGAATGTTTGTCTGGGGCACTGCAAGACAATGTTCCGAGGAGTCAAGGAGGTTCTGGTAGGACGGAGGAACCGTGGTGCATGAAGGTAGTGGTGAACCTAGTTAGGAAGCAAAAAAAGCTATATAAAAGGTTCAGAGAGCTAGGGGATGTTAGGGATCTAGAGGAGTATAAGGTGTGTAGAAGGGAACTTAAAAAGGAAATTAGGAGAGCCAGAAGGGGTCATGAGAAGGCCTTGGCATGTAAGATTAAGGAGAATCCGAAGGCTTTCCACAAATATGTGAAAAGTAAAAGGATGAGAAGAGAAGGGATAGGGCCAATAAAAGGTGAAGGGGAAAAAGTCTGTGTGAATCCGGAAGAAATGGCAGAGGTGCTTAACGAGTACTTTGCCTCGGTATTCACGGTAGAAAGTGAACTGGGAGATTGCACTGCAGGTTTGAGGCATACGGAAAAGATTGAGTATGTGGATGTTAGGAAAGAGGATGTGTTAGACCTGTTAAATTCTATCAAGATAGACAAGTCTCTGGGACCGGATGGGATGTACCCCAGGTTATTGTGGGAGGTGAGGGAAGTGGTTGCAGAGCCCCTGGCGATGAGCTTTGTTTCGTCCATGGAAATGGGAGAGGTTCCGGAGGATTGGAGGATTGCGGATGTGGTTCCTATATTTAAGAAAGGGAACAGGGATAATACAGGAAATTACCGACCGGTGAGTCTGACTTCAGTGGTTGGTAAGCTGATGGAGAGGCTTCTGAGGGATAAGATATATGAACATTTGGAGAAGTTTGGACTGATTAGAAATAGTCAGCATGGTTTTGTCAAGGGCAGGTCATGCCTAACGAGCCTAGTTGAGTTCTTCAAAAATGTGACTGAACACATTGACAAAGGAAGGGCGGTGGACGTAGTGTACATGGACTTTAGTAAGGCGTTTTGATAAGGTCCCCCATGCAAGGCTTCTGGAGAAGGTGAGAGGGCATGGGATCCAAGGGGCTTTGGCCTTGTGGATCCAGAACTGGTTTGCTGGCAGAAGGCAGAGAGTGGTTGTGAATGGGTCTTTTTCTGCATGGAGATCGGTAACCAGTGGAGTGTCCCAGGGATCTGTTCTGGGATCCCTGTTGTTTGTCATTTTCATAAATGACCTGGATGAGGAAGTGGAGAGATGGGTTAGTAAGTTCGCCGACGACACAAAGGTCGGTGGTGTTGTGGATGGTCTGGAGGGATGCCAAAAGTTGCAGCGGGACATAGACAGGATGCAAGACTGGGCGGAGAAGTGGCAGATGGACTTCAACGCGGATAAATGTGTAGTGGTCCATTTTGGCAGGAATAATGGGATGAAGGAGTACAATAAAAGGGGTAGGAGTCTTAGCTGTGTTGTAGAGCAGAAGGATCTTGGGGTCCGGGTCCATAGGACTCTTAAATCGGCCTTGCAGGTGGAGGAAGTGGTCAAGAAGGTGTACGGTGTACTGGCCTTCATTAATCGAGGAATAGGGTTTAGGAGTGAGGAGGTAATGATGCAGCTCTATAAGACTCTTGTCAGACCCCAGTTGGAGTATTGTGCGCAGTTCTGGTCGCCTCATTATAGGAAGGATGTAGAGACTATTGAGAGAGTTCAGAGGAGATTTACAAGGATGCTGCCTGGATTGGGAGGCAGGCCTTATGAAGATAGGTTGAGGGAGCTGGGACTCTTCTCACTGGAGAGATGTAGGTTGAGAGGCGACCTGATAGAGGTTTATAAAATGTTGAGAGGAATAGATAGGGTGGACTCTCAGAGACTATTTCCCCAAGCGGAAATGGTCACTACGAGAGGACACAGATTTAAGGTGCAGGGAAGCAAATACAAAGAAGATGTCAAGGGTAGGTTTTTCACTCAGAGGGTGGTGAGTGAATGGAACCGACTGCAGTCGGAGGTTGTTGAGGCAAACTCACTGGGGTCTTTTAAAAGACTTCTGGATGAGTATATGGAAAAGAATAGGATAGGAGGTTATAGATAGGTCTGTGGATTGGTAGATGTGATCAGCACAACTCGTGGGCTGAAGGGCCTGTTTGTGTTGTATTGTTCTATGTTCTAACTTTCACAGATGCTCCATAGAAAGCATTCATTCCAGTTGTATCATAGCTTGGTACGGCTCCCCCTCTGTCCAAGCCCGCAAAAAACTGGAAGGGTCGTTTCTGAATGAAGCTCAGTCTATCATGCAAACCAGCTTTCCGTCCATCAAATTTACATATTCCACTGCCTTGAAAAAACAGCCAGCATAATCAAGGATGCCAGGAACCCCAGATGACCTTTTGTCATCTGGACTTGAAACATCAGCTCTTTTCTCTCTATACAGATGGACACCTACAATGGAACAGACAGGGTGCTCAGTCAAGGCTTCCTCCATTTGCTTTGTGCAAAGTTGCCACCACATTGATGGTGTTTCCTCGGTGACTGAACATATCAATGAAATCTGTTTTGAGTTGGAAATGATGACCCCTCCAACAATGTAAAAGGAGGGGTCATCATTTACCACATCATTCATTCCAGTCATTATTATGTGTGCTCTCTGTATCTTTTGACCTGCTACTAGTTTTACTATCCCATTTCCCTCAGTCTCTGGTGACATTGAACCTCAGGGTACAGCAAATCAAATAGAGTTGGCCGGATAAGAGACAGACTTGTCGCACTCCTCTCAAAACGAAGAGGTGCCGTCAGGAACATGTTAACTTTAATGAGACACTGCAATGGAATACAGTAATTGGATCTGGGAAACAAAGTGCATCCCAAACCCAAATGGAATAGCCGAGCAGATACTTATGATCCACCCTGTCGAACCCTTCTCCTCATCAAGGGACAGGAAGGCGCTTGATAGACCTGCCCTCTGGAAATTATGGATCAGGTCCCGGAAATGATGGAGGTTGTCATGGATGGAGTGGCCCGGGATCGTGTAGGACTATTAAGGGAGAATCATGTGCTCCAGCACAGAGCTGAGGCATGTTGCCAGTGCCCTAGCGAGGATTTTGTAGTCTGTGCTGAGGAGAGAGATTGGGCACCAGTTCTTAAGGAGGTGGAGCAGGGCAATGACAGTCCTGTGCCAAGAGAGGGGCATCTCCCCAGTTGCAAGACACTCTTCCAGGATCCCCATGTGATCGTTGTCCAGGACGTTCCAAGTCAGTCCATCCAGCCCCAGGGCTTTCCCTCTGGAAAGGCTGTCGATGGGAGCTTCAAGTCTGCCAGAGTTCTTTGGGCTGACTTGCAGCAGATCCTCCCACAAAACTCTGCGGGCGTCCTCACTGGACAATCTGGAGCTAAGAGAGCAGAGTAGTAGCATTGGACCATAGTCCTGATGTCCTCCAGATCTGAGACGGGGGACCAGTTGTCGGCCAGCAGTGTAAGGAGCTGCTGACGCGTTGCCTACCTTTTTTCTAGCAAGTAGAAGGTGAAGCCACGGTCCAAGTCCATGCAGAGCTGGAGGCATGACCTCACACATGCACAGCAAGACCCGAGGAGTTGCAAGTTCCACGACGCACGGTTCTTCTCCCTGTAGCCCAGCCCCAGATGAATGAGGTGTTCTAGTCTTCAAAAGCACTCATATCAGCACAGACAGTTTACAGATTGCTGATTAGAATGCGAATCCTTACACCTAACCTGCTATTCAAGTCTTAAAAGTGGCTAACAGCAGAGGTTAGAGGGATGTGTATTCTCTCCAGACAGCACAGTAAGTGAGGTTTTTTGCTAACCCAGGCAAGTCATGGGGGTTACAGATAGTGTGACATGAAGCCAAGATCCCTGTTAAGACCGTCCTCATGTATGCGGAACTTGGCTATCAGTCTCTGCTCAGCGACTCTGCGCTGTCTTGTGTCCTGAAGGCCCCCTTGAAGAACATTTACCCGAAGGTCGGAGGCCGAATGCCCGTGACTGCTGAAGAGTTCGCCCACAGGAAGGGAACTGTTTTGCCTGGTGATTGTTGAGCGATGTTCATTCATCCGCTGTCGTAGCGTCTGCATGGTCTCCCCAATGTACCATGCTTCAGGATATCCTTTCTTGCAACGAATTAGGTAGACAATGTTGGCCGAGTTGCAAGAGTACGTACCGTGTACCTGGTGAATGGTATTCTCACGTTTGATGATGTCGTCCATGTCAATGATCCGGCATGTCTTGCAGAGGTTGCTGTGGCAGGATTGTGTGGTATTGTGGTCCCTGTTCTCCTGAAGGTTGGGTAGTTTGCAATCTCAAACAGATCATTGTTCGCAGCAAACTACCCAACCTCCAGCTGAAAGTGCAGGGTCAACAGAATAACCACCCCACTGGAAGCGAGTATGAGATGGCTCATGTCAAAACCCCCCTTGCCACACCAAGAGCCATTGCACTTCATCTCCCAAGGTAATATGGGTCTCTTGCAAGAAGCATACTGTATACTTCCTGTCCTGGAAGACCGAGAAGTTCAGGAACTTGCTGAATGGCTCACTCCCGGCATTGACATTGAGGCTGGGTACGATCACCTTCATATCAATAGCTTAGTGCTTCCATCACCTTTTACCACTTATCTAATGGTTTGAGGGTGTGGTGGAGCAAGACGCGCCAGTTCACTCCCCCATTAGCCCAGTAAGAAACATTTGGAATTGGCGCTGCTCTTTTTCATCTGGGTCCAGCGCTGCCTGTGAGCAAGCTTGTGTGGACCAGATCAGCAGCGCCAGGTCCAATTAATGGTTGAGAGCCAGATGGACGCTGTCAGGGTGACCAGAGTGTTCATTTATAAAGGCCCTGATTTCCCCTGGGGGGAATGAGGGGTGACTCGGTGGCAGGTACAAGGGAGGCCCCTGCCTCGCTCCAGGCAATTCCAAAACTGTCCGTGTGCCCAACACCGAGAAGCTGTCTTCCTCAGGGTAGGTGCCCTCCAACTATGGTTCTCCCACTATGGTGCGTGCAGCAAGCTGCACAGAATGGCCAACCAGTCCTAGCTCCCCCTTGATCCCATCCCCATGATTGCCAGAGGGGAGTTTTCCTCGGGTTCTTTTCTTGCTTCTGGGCCCAAGGGTGGTAGAGGTTCAATCCCCCACTCTGCCCCTGACGCCGGGGAAATCCAAGTCCAGAGAAATCTGCAGTTGGAAAGCAGAGGTGTCCAGCATTAGAGATCGTGACAGATGGGGGCCCCTTGCTCATCACCACCACCCAAGGACCCAAACAGCAGAGTGCTGCTGCAGTCCTCCAGCAAACAGAAAATGAACTCCTCTGGGGTGCTAAATTGCATCAGATGGAATGGAACCACAGGATGAGTACATGGGACTTAATAGAATTAAGGGTTAAAGGCAAGCCTGGTAGGTAGGTTTCCTTTCATTTTTCTTTTTGTTGCCACATTCTGGGGGCAAAGCTCAAAAACGGGTGGGGCTGGCAGGGGATGGTGTAAATGGGGAGAGAGGAGTGGGTGCCACCACCTCTTCACTAGAGGAGAGGATGGGGGAGTCCCACTGGTCTTAGGATCTCCCTCCACTGAGGTGTACTGCCTTTTCTTAAGGGGCATCCTGGTGGCAGGGGATTCCTGTTGCATTCTGCCCCTCTCCTTCCCACCTCGCATCTTGGGCTTTCCTTTCTCTTCACCAAAAGTGTGTTGCTTGCCAGCTCAGAGTCACACACCACCAACCCACTTGCCCTCCCAATCATATCTGGCCATTGGAATCCATGCATTCACAATGCTAGGCCTAGCACAAGATGCTGAAGCGTCAACAGGCCCAGTTGATGGATTAGAAAGGGTGTTTTCGTTCCCTGAGCTGGCTGCCAAGGTGACAGAGGTAGTGAGGGCTGGGGTTCCATTCCCCCCTTTTTTCTTTTTCATGGCTTTCTGGCCACGTGGACGTTCCCCTCTTCCTCGTCGTCAGCCGAAGTGCAACAGCTGCCGGCGTAGCACCCCCTTGCAGGGAGGCAGCTGATACTTCACTGAGTGGGGGCGGGGTCTGCGGTGCCAGCTACAGCTGCCTTGGGGTGTGAGTCCTGACCTTGGAGACAGGGCAGTTTTTCCTGACATGCCGCACCTCCTTGTATGCATGGCATCGCATGCTGTCCGCAGATCAGAAGATCTGGTGCATCATCCCACCAAAGTGGGGTTGAAGCCCCCCTCCAGGCATGCCTCCCTGGCCAGACAGATAAAAATCTGATGCTGGAAGAAGTACATGTGCCTGAAGGCAGGGTCCCAAAGACCAAGTGGGATTGGGGTCACTCCGGATCTGACCTCTCCCAGTAAATGGAAGTGGGGGAGAAGGAGCTCCATTGGGATAAGGGGTGGGATGTTTGAAAGGACAATTCTCTGGGCTGTGGCCTCCAGGGGGTCCACCACTAGGAAAGTCCTGCCTACCATGATCCTCTTTTCCAGGGCGACATGAACTGCCTGCTTGGCCTTCAGAAAAGATATGGCTTTGCCTTACATATTAGGGGCCGTGACAATGACTGAGGGCCCGACAACCTCAACCATTGCTCTTATGCAGGTCTCAATGATCATGCTGGGGTGGGCATAGCACTTAACCCTAAGCTATTTAGTTATCAGCCCAAATGGTGGCAGGGCCTTAAGAGCAGCAGAGGCATTTGATGCCACCATTCCTGCATACATGGACCTGAAAGGCTCTGCCAGCAATGACGATAATACTGTTGCTATTATATCATGGATGCTATGCCACCCTGAAACTGTGTTTGTTTTCCCTGTGCGGATGCAGGTTTCAGAAAGGCAGAGAGGGGGTCAGAAGAGCAGGTGAAAGGATGAGGGACAGGGTACTGAGGTAGGCTGGTACATAAGAACATAAGAATATAAGAAATAGGAGCAGGAGTAGGCCATACAGCTCCTCGAGCCTGCCCCGCCATTCAATAAGATCATGGCTGATCTGTAGTGGTTCAGTACCACTTTCCCGCTTTCTCCCCATAACCCTTAATTCCCTTGTCAATTAAAAACCTATCCACTCTTGACTTGAAAATATTCAGTGAGCAAGCCTCCATCACCTCATCAGGCAGAGAATTCCAAAGATTCACCACCCTTTGCGTGAAGAAACCCCTCCGCAACTCCGATCTGAACTGTTCCCCCCCACCCCCTAATTTTGAGGCTGTGCCCTCTAGTCCTGCTATCTTTGCTAAGCGGGAAGAGTCTCTCAACCTCTACTCTATCCATCCCCTTCATTATCTTATATGTCTCTGTAAGGTCCCCTCTCAGCCTTCTAAACTCCAAAGAGTACAAACCTAACCTATTCAGTCTCTCCTCATAATCCGACACCATCATAAAACAAAGAACAAAACAGCATGGGAAACAGGCCCTTTGGCCCAACGAGCCCGTGTCACCACCCTGATGTTCCTATCTCTACCCGTGATCCCTGTCTATGTTTATAGATCTATGGATTAAAAACCAAATTTGAGACAATTTAGGAAGAATTTGTTCTGCCAATCAGCCTAAGAGCACATCTTTGGGATGTGGGAGGAAACCGGAGCACCCGGAGAAAACCCACGCAAGCACGGGGAGAATGCGCAAACTCCCACAGACACAGGCCCAAATCCATGTATCTGCACAGCACAGCGATAGTCACTGAGCTGTCGTGTTGCCTATCAAATGGTCCAGGTCAAGCGTATACTAATGACGTGAAGCACTAGGATACTCTCAAAAAAGGTCCAAGAGCAGCCCTCTCACGACCCATCGCGTGTATGCCCCTTGTTAGACAACAAGGCAGACTAAAGTATCTGTAGAATAAAAACAAGTACATCAATATCATTGTCTATTTACACACTTCCCAGGGAACTCCCAAGGCTCATGATCCCTATTTTCAATCAGTTTTCTATGCCCCTCCATTCCCATTCTGTTCACGTGCCCATCTAAGTATTTCTTAAATAACTCCAGGTGCCTCCTCCACCACATTACTTGGCAGCACGTTCCATACCCCCACTACCCTCTGTGTGAAAAAACTCCCTCTAGCATCCAAATTATATCTTACCCCCCTCACCCTAGGCCCATGACCCCTTGTGCTATTTGAGTTCATCTAGGACTAAGTTTAACCCTGTTTACTCTATCTATACCCCTCATAACCTTGTACACCTCTATTAGATCTCCTCTAAGTCTATGTCTTTCTAAAGAAAACAGTCCCAATTTGCCTAACCTTTCCTCGTAACTCAGACCTTCCATACCAGGCAGCATCCTGGTAAACCTCCTCTGCACTCTCTTCAAAGTCTCAACGTCCTTCCGGTAGTAAGGCTACCAGAACTGGATGCAGTATGCCAAATGAGGTCTAACTGACGTTTTATACAACTGCAACATTAAAGGCCAGCTCTGGTACTCTATACCCTTTCCTATAAAGGCTAGCATACCATATGCTTTCTTCACAACCTTCTCCACCTGCTCTGCCACCTTCAAAGACTTGTGCACCTGCACCCTCATGTCCCTCTGCGTTTCTATACTCTTAATAGGTCTACCCTTTATCATATACTTCCCTCCTACATTCTTTCTCCCGAAATGCATCACTTCGCATTTATCAGGATTGAAATCCATCTGCCATCTATCTGCCCAAGCTACCAGCCTATCTATGTCCTGCTGCATCACCTGACAATGCTCCTCACTATCGCAAGTCATCTCTGATGTCAGCCTAGTAAACCTTCTCTGCACCCCCTCCAAGGCCAATATATCCTTCCTCGAATGCAGCAACCAAAACTGCACACAGTACTCCAGTTGCGGCCTCATCAGCACCCTATACAGCTGCAACAGAACCTCCCTACTTTTATATTCTATCCCCTTAGCAATAAAGGCCAACTTTGCATTCGCCTTCTTAATCACCTGCTGCACCTGCATACTGTGTTTTTGCGATTCGTGCACAAGGACCCCCAAGTACGAGTACTTTGCCTCAGTATTCACGGTGGAAAGTGAACTGGGAGATTGCACTGCAGGTTTGAGGCATACGGAAAAGATTGAGTATGTGGATGTTAGGAAAGAGGATATGTTAGACCTGTTAAATTCTATCAAGATAGACAAGTCGCCGGGACTGGATGGGATGTACCCCAGGTTATTGTGGGAGGTGAGGGAAGTGGTTGCAGAGCCCCTGGCGATGATCTTTGCATCGTCCATGGAAACAGGAGAAGTTCCAGAGGATTGGAGGATTGCGGATGTGGTTCCTATCTTTAAGAAAGGGAACAGGGATAGTCCAGGAAATTACCGACCGGTGAGTTTGACTTCAGTGGTTGGTAAGCTGATGGAGAGGCTTCTGAGGGATAAGATGTATGAACATTTGGAGAAGTTTGGACTGATTAGAAATAGCATGGTTTTGTCAAGGGCAGGTCATGCCTTACGAGCCTAGTTGAGTTCTTCAAAAATGTGACTGAACACATTGACGAAGGAAGGGCGGTGGACGTAGTGTACATGGACTTTAGTAAGGCATTTGACAAGGTCCCACATGCAAGGCTTCTGGAGAAGGTGAGAGGGCATGGGATCGAAGGGGCTTTGGCCTTGTGGATCCAGAACTGGTTTGCCGGCAGAAGACAGAGAGTGGTTGTGGATGGGTCTTTTTCTGCATGGAGATCGGTAACCAGTGGAGTGTCCCAGGGATCTGTTCTGGGTCCCCTGCTGTTTGTCATTTTCATAAATGACCTGGATGAGGAAGTGGAGGGATGGGTTTGCAAGTTCGCCGACGATACAAAGGTCGGTGGTGTTGTGGATGGTCTGGAGGGATGCCAAAAGTTGCAGCGGGACATAGACAGGATGCAAGTCTGGGCGGAGAAGTGGCAGATGGACTTCAACGTGGATAAATGTGTAGTGGTCCATTTTGGCAGGAATAATGGGATGAAGGAGTACAGTATAAGGGGTAGGAGTCTTAACTGTGTTGTAGAGCAGAAGGATCTCGGGGTCTGGGTCCATAGGACTCTTAAATCGGCCTTGCAGGTGGAGGAAGTGGTCAAGAAGGCGTACGGTGTACTGGCCTTCATTAATCGAGTAATAGAGTTTAGGAGTGAGGAGGTAATGATGCAGCTCTATAAGACTCTTGTCAGACCCCAGTTGGAGTATTGTGCGCAGTCCTGGTTGCCTCATTATAGGAAGGATATAGAGGCTATTGAGAGGGTTCAGAGGAGATTTACAAGGATGCTGCCTGGATTGGGAGGCAGGCCTTATGAAGATAGGTTGAGGGAGCTGGGACTCTTCTCACTGGAGAGATGTAGGTTGAGAGGCGACCTAATAGAGGTTTATAAAATGTTGAGAAGAATAGATAGGGTGGACTCTCAGAGACTATTTCCCCGAGCTGAAATGGTCAGTACGAGAGGACACAGATTTAAGGTGCAGGGAAGCAAATACAAAGGAGATGTCAGGGGTAGGTTTTTCACTCAGAGGGTGGTGAGTGAATGGAACCGACTGCAGTCGGAGGTTGTTGAGGCAAACTCACTGGGGTCTTTTAAGAGACTTCTGGATGAGTATATGGAAGAGAATAGGATAGGGGGTTATAGATAGGTCTGTGGATTGGTAGATGTGATCGGCGCAACTCGTGGGCCAAAGGGCCTGTTTGTGCTGTATTGTTCTATGTTCTATGTCCCTCTGCACCGTCGCATGCTGCAACTTTTCTCCATTTAAATAGTAATCCTTCCTACCATTATTCCTATCAAAGTGGATAACCTCACACTTGCTAACATTATACTCCATCTGCCAGGTCCTCGCCCATTCACTCAACCTATCCAGAACTCTCTGCAGTCTTCCCACACCTTCCACACAATTTGCTTTTCCGCTCATCTTCGTGTCATCAGCAAATTTCGTCACCCTGCACTCAGCCCTTTCCTCCATATCATCTATGTAAATGGTAAATAGTTGAGCAGCGAACCTTGGGGCACTCCACTAGTCACCAGCTGCCAATCAGAATAGCACCCATTAATACCTATCCTCTGCTTCTTATTAGACAATCAATCCTCTGTCCAGTCTAACACCCTACCCCCGACTCCCTGCACCTTAACTTTCTGCAGCAATCTTTTGTGAGGCACCTTATCAAACGCTTTTTGGAAATCCAAAAACACCACATCCACTAGTTCCCCTCCATCTACCGTACTAGTCACTTCCTCATAGAACTCCAATAAATTCGTCAAGCACGACTTCTCCTTAACGAATCTGTGTTGCGTCTGCCTGATCAAACAGTTCATATCCAGGTGCCTCGTTATTTCTGCTTTGACTACCAATTCAAGCATTTTTCCTACTACAGACGTTAAACTAACCGGCCTATAATTCTCTGCCTTCTGTCTGCTACCTTTTTTAAACAGCGGCGTAACATAAACCATTTTCCAATCTTCCGGCACTTTTCCGAAGTCCAGCAAATTTTGAAAGATAATTATCAGGGCATCCGCGATCACCTCTTCCATTTCCTTGAGGACCCTGGGATGCATTCTATCTGGTCCCGGGGACTTACCTGCCCTCAGTCCTATTAGCCTATCAAGCACCACCTCTCTAGTGACTGTAATCTCATCAAGGACCTCATCTCCTACCACCCTTCTATCCTTAAGTTCCAGCAAGCTATTTACGTCCTCCTCCGCAAAGTTTGACATAAAAAACTTATTCAAGGTCTCTGCCATATCCCTGTCATTCACCATTAAACCACCCCTCTCATCCTCCAAGGGTCCGACATTAACTCTGGCCATCCTCCTACTCTTTATATACCTATAAAAACTCTTATTGTCCTTTTTGATGTTTCGAGCTAGTTTAGCCTCATATTCCATCTTTCCTTTTTTAGTCACCTTTTTAGTCACTCTTTGCTGTTGTTTAAAACTTTCCCAATCCTCTGATCGCCCGCTATTTTTTGCCGATCTAAACGCCTCAGCTTTTGATTTAATACTTTCCTTAACTTCTTTGGAGAACCACGGCTGATTTTCCATTTTCCTACAGTCCTTCTTCACCATCAGAATATATTTTTGTGAGTACCAAAAAGGATCTCTTTAAAAATCCCCCACTATTCCTCAGTCGTCCTACCAACCAGTGCACTCCTCCAAACCACAGTCGCCAATTCCTCTCTCATCCTATCATAGTCCCCTCTGTTCAAACATAGTACACAGGTCTGGGACTCTACTACCTCATCTTCCATCTGCATCATAAATTCTACCATACTATGATCACTCGTCCCTAGAAGATTCCTCACATGAATATCCCTAATTCTACCTACCTCATTACTTGGTACCAGGTTAAGATAGCACACTCTCTCGTCAGTTCCGTAACATGCTATTCAAGAAACCCATCCCTACAGCATAGCCCGCCGTGTCTGACTTGCGTCGCCCAGTCAATATGCAGATTGAAATCACCCATCACTAACACTGTCCCTTTTCTGCACGCATCTCTTATTTGTTTGTTTATAGCCCTCCCCACCTCAAAGTTGCTATTAGGGGGGCTATAGACCACACTCACCAGCATCTTCCTCTCCTTAGTTTTTATCTCCACCCACAGCAATTCCATATTTTGCTCTTTGGGGCCTATATCCTCTCTTACCACTGCCCTGACACTATCCTTAATCAACAGAGCCACCCCACCCCCTTTTTTCTCCTGTCTATCCTTCCTAAATACCTGATGGCCATGGACATTCAGCTCCCAGTCCTTGTCCCCCCACAACCATGTTTCCGTAATGGCCACTAGATCATATCCATTTGTGCCAATTTGCACCATCGGCTCATCCACTTTGTTCCGAATGCTTCGCGCATTCAGGTAAAGTGCCTTTATAACAGCATTTGCCTGGACCTTATTTGCTGAAACCCTACTAGGCTCTCCCATGCCCCCTACTCTTCTAATAGGCAGCACATCCTCAACGTTCACACGCACCTGCACCTTTTCCTTTACTCCAGGAGTAGTGATTTTCCTTACCCTTGCACCCTCCCCCCCCAAATTAGTTTAATGGTGTCCCAGGTCAGGAGAGGAGGGGTGCCGACATTGGGGGCAGCAGCAGCAGTGGGTGGGGGGGGGGGGGGGGGGTGGTGGCGTTTCAGGTCTTTGGCCCTAAACAAAAAAGCTCAGGGTTACTTGCTCACCCCCATCCCTGTAGATGGATATGATTTCTTCACTTCTTTCCCCCTTCCTTTTCAGGTATAGACCTCAGATGAATCGGGCATTAGCCCCACAGCTCAATCCTCTGATGCTTCTTCTCCTCTTGTTGGATGCTGTCCTTCCTCCTGCAGCTGGGAGTTGGGCCCGAACCTCCAGGCCCAAAGATTCCAGTCTTCTGGGCCTCTCTTTCCCTTTCTGGGGCATTGACAGGGTGAGGGAAGTGGAGAGAGCAGCGATAAAGCCAGCGAAGTCTCTGTGGGAGAGTTGTGGGGGCCAGCAATGTCTCTATGGAGGTGGGGGGTATAGGGGTTGTGAGGGCTAGCAATGATGCCAATGATATCTCTGTTGGGGGGGAGGGGATGGTTGCTGATTCTGTCCCCTAGGATTAACCACAGAATGGCCTCTTCATTTCCATGCTTATTCTGTACTAGGAACAGCGTGCAGATTACATAAGAGAAAAATGTCCTGTTAGCTATCTACCTTTACATGATTTCCTCCTGCTCAAAACATTGTGACCTTGTGCAAATTTGCATTAATGTGTCTGACAATCTGATGCATGAGTTAATTTTCCATTAGTTGCGCACATTATTGTACAACACAATTTGCTCGTTAGTTGTCCTCTTTAAGATACTGCGCAAAACAATTTAAAATGCAGTGCATTGAAATGAACAGATCGCACACTAGAAAAATAATTTAGAAGGGTCATTGATGACAACCTCCCATAATTACATTTAGAACTATTCCTGATAATATAAAATCGAACTGTCATCATAGGGCAAAATTTGTTTCATGCAACTAGTATGTGGCAATACAATCTTAAGCTGTTTCTTGAGGTGAAGTCTCCACTATTTACATCATCCATACTTATCATAGGCAATCACAGATATTGGGCAAGTAAAAATCTTTGTCATTCCCACAAAGTTAATAACTATTTTGAGTAGTGATGGACTTAGTGGTGGTTTGTTACTGTTATGATATTGGAATACATGGTCATAAAGAAGGTACTGGGGCTAGAAGCTTTGACAAGTTTATGTACATGGGTTGTCACCAGACATGAGGATGGTGCTATTAAGAAGTTTTCCAGCATGTTTCAGAGACCTGCACACTGGGCAATAATCATAATGGATAATCATATTAATTTTAACCATATTATTTAACTTCCCCTTTTGATCTTGAATTTGTTTAAAGAAGCATAACAAATACATGCAACAAGATTGTTTCCTCATGATTTATCATTCATAGAACATAGAACATTACAGCACAGAACAGGCCCTTCGGCCTTCGATGTTGTGCCGACCAAAATAAAAAGCAATGCCCCTCCAAACTAAACCATTCCCTTCTCTTCCATATACTTATCAATTAACCTCTTAAACGCCACCAAACTTGGCGCATCTACAACAGCTGCAGGCAGGGCATTCCACTCCCTAATCACTCTTTGAGTAAAGAACCTACCTCTGATATCCGTCCTATAACTCATACCCCTTAATTTAAAGCTGTGTCCCCTCGTGCTAGCTTTCTCCATCCTAGGAAAAAGGCTATCACTGTCCACCCTATCTAAACCTCTAATCATCTTATATGCTTCAATAAGATCCCCTCTTAGCCGCCTCCTTTCTAACGAAAACAACCTCAAATCCTTCAACCTCTCTTCATAGGACCTGCCCTCCATACCAGGCAACATCCTGGTAAACCTCCTCTGTACCCTCTCCAATGCCTCCACATCTTTCTTATAATGTGGGGACCAGAACTGCACACAATACTCCAAGTGCGGCCGCACTAGAGTTTTGTACAGTTGCAACATGATGCTGCGGCTCCTAAATTCAATCCCCCTGCCAATAAAAGCTAAGACTCCATATGCCTTCTTAACAACTTTATCCACTTGACTGCCTACTTTCAGGGATCTATTGACACATACACCAAGATCCTTCTGTTCCTCAACACTATTAAGAGCCCTACCATTAGCCCTATACTCTACACATTTATTGTTCCTGCCAAAGTGCATTACCTCACACTTTTCCACATTAAACTCCATTTGCCACCTCTCGGCCCAGCTCTGCAACTTGTCCAAGTCACTCTGTAAACTATAACACCCCTCTTCACTATCTACCACTCCACCGACTTTAGTGTCATCTGCAAATTTACTGATCCATCCCTCAATACCTCATCCAGATCATTTATAAAAATTACAAACAGCAGGGGCCCCAAAACAGACCCCTGAGGCAAACCACTTGTCACCGAACTCCACGATGAATATCTCCCATCAACCACCACCCTCTGTCTTCTATCTGCCAGCCAATTCCTAATCCAATTAGCTAAATCACCCTCTATTCCACACATCTGCATTTTCTGTAGAAGTCTTCCATGGGCCACCTTATCAAACGCCTTACTAAAGTCCATATATACTACATCAACCGCCTTACCCCCATCCACCTCTCTGGTCACTTTCTCAAAAAACTCAATGAGGTTAGTAAGGCATGACCTACCCTTCACGAAACCATGCTGACTATCCCCAATCAATTCATTTCTCTCTAAATAACTATAAATCCTATCCCTAATAATTCTCTCCAATACCTTGCCCACAACAGAAGTAAGACTCACTGGCCTATAATTCCCTGGAAGGTCTCTCTTCCCCTTCTTAAACAATGGGACCACATTCGCTATCCTCCAGTCCTCCGGAACCACACCCGTAACCAACGAGGACCTGAAGATCAGAACCAGAGGCTCTGCAATCTCTTCTCTTGCCTCCCAGAGAATCCTAGGGTAAATCCCGTCCGGCCCAGGGGACTTACCCAACTTCAAACCCTCTAATTCACTTCTTATACTGAACAAATTGTGTTCACCTATAATGGCCCTGCTATAAGTGATAGGGGGTGTATGTTTTGTAGTCTGTGGCATCCATTCTGTACAACTCTTTCTACTTAATGGCATTGTTTTTAATTGGTAAGTTACTTGTAATTATATATCTTTTATTCATAGCGTAATTGGTAGTTGATCTCTAAATATGGCTTTTCATAATGGCAATTCAACACTGTAAAATTGAACATAGGATAGCTTTATATTTCATAAATCTTTCTCAGTTAAAAATATTTACAACACATAAGCTGATCAAACTAATCATTTGTAAAATAAAATATCTTTTACCAGAAGATCACCGTGCTCAGAGCTATCTGACTGTGCATCCAGATCTAAAACTACTTTTCTCTTTTTCTGCAGTACTTCATCACAAGGAGCTTTCATTGTGCCCTTCAGAATCTTATTTTGAATGAAGGGAGGTGTCCTTATTGTATATGTCTGAAAAAATGTGAAGTACTAAGGGTTACTTATTATCAAAATCCTTTTACCTAATCAAAAATATTTAATTTCTTTTTAATCAAAGTTTTAACAGCTCTTCTCATGAAACTATCTCACAAAATATCTCAGTATTGATTTAAAAAAATTACATCAATTGTCCCAGCCAGAAGAAAAAAAAGGAAAGAAATATATCTACATCATCTACAAAATTATTGGGGTAGATTTTCGATCCCTGTTTTTAGCAGGTGGGAATGGCGGAGGGGGTTGAGAATTGAGGGTGTTCCAAAATGGCTTTTACCTGCTTGATTAGCCCTGCCCTATACCAATGACATAATGGATTCCCACTTACATCCAATTACTAATGTAGTTCATGTTGGACTGTCCATTCATGTTGCATCAGGACATACAGACATTAATCGACATTAGTCCTCCGCAACATGCATCCGGCAAATAAAACGCACTGGAGGTGAGTATAGCCCCCAAAGGGGAGAACCTTATGCCTGGGCAGTACCTTGGCACTGCCCCTGCTATTGCCCTAACCCTGGCCCTTGACACTGCCAGAGGGTGGTGCTGGGGTCAATTGGGGAAAGTTCTAGGTTGGGGGGGGGAGTGAATTTTGTTGGGAAGTGCCATAGTGCAGCTGTCAGTTTGGGGGAATCTCATGGTGGGAGGAAGAGAGGTTTCTATGGTGAGGAGAGGGTTATTTTTTTCTACTTTTATCTTTTTACATCAAATATGCCCTGATTTTTCAAGACTGCCTAAGTTGCTGATAGAGAAGGCTTCCAATAATGCCATGGGACCAGCCCCTTCACATTTTGAAGGGTATCTAAAAGAACAAAGAAGAACAAAGAACAAAATAGCACAGGAAACAGGCCCTTCGGCCCAACAAGCCCGCGCCGCCATCTCGATGTTCTCACTTCTACCCGTGATCCCTGTCCATGTTTATAGATCTATGCATTAGAACCAAATTTGAGACAATTTAGGGAGAATTTGTTCTGCCAATTAGCCTAAGAGCACAACTTTGGAATGTGGGGGGAAACCAGAGCACATGGAGAAAACCCACGCAAGCACGGGGAGAAAGCGCAAACTCCCACAGACACAGGTCCAAATCCATGTATCTGCACAGCACAGCGATGGTCACTGAGCTGTTGTGTTGCCCATCAAATGGTCCAAGTCAAGCGTACACTAATGATGTGAAGCACAAGGATACTCTCGAAAAAAAATCCAAGAGCAGCCCTCTCACAACCATTGTGTGTATGCCCCTTGTAAGACAAGGCGGACCAAAGTACCTGTAGGATAAAACAAATACATCAATATCATCAACTATTTACACACTTCCCAGGGAACTTCCAAGGCTCATGATCCCTATCTTAAGTCAGTTTTCTATATCCCTCCATTCCCATTCTGTTCATGTGCCCATCTAAATATCTCTTAAATAACTCCAGAGTGCCTACCTCCACCACTTTACTTGGCAGCACATTCCATACCCCCACTACCCTCTGTGTGAAAAAACTCCCTCTAGCATCCAAATTATACCTTACCCTCCTCACCCTAAGCCCATGACCCCTCATGCTATTTGAGTCCATCTAGGAAAAAGTTTAACCCTGTTTACTCTATCTATGCCCCTCATAATCTTGTACACCTCTATCAGATCTCCTCTAAGTCTACGTCTTTCTAAGGAAAACAGCCCCAATTTGCCTAACCTCTCCTTGTAACTCAGACCTTTCATACAAGGCAGCATCCTGGTAAACCTCCTCTGCACTCTCTCCAGAGTCTCCACGTCCTTCCAGTAGTAAGGTGACCAGAACTGGACGCAGTATTCCAAATGAGTCTAACCAACGTTTTATACAACTGCAACATTAAAGGCCAGCTCTTGTACTCTATAGTCCTATATAAAAATATATCTCTATATAAAAATATACCTCTGTATAAAAATATGGTGGGAAAAGCCAACAATGCAGCCAATAGGCTACGTTCCACTTTCCTCACCTGAGCTGACCCTCAAAAAAAAACCCAGAAAATTCCAGCCATTATTTTAATTTTAAAAATGGACGAGGTTGACCAAAGGAATTTCTAATCTTCAAACAAACAGCAGACTTGTTTTTTCTGTAAAGACGCTAATGTTCTACCTTTATCCCTCCCCCATCCTCGAAATATACAAAGCCACTCTACATTTCTAAAAAGGAATTCTGGCCATCAGTGATGCTGTCTCCCCTAGGACAAAAGAGACCCTAACTCTTCTATCAATCAAATGAAAATTCCTAAATCTGGGAAAATATTTCCTCTGTCTGACATCCATAAGAAATTGGAGGTATGTCACATTGCCTGTAAGCTGCTAGAAATTGTAATATTGCTATGTGAACTGAACTCAGACAATCTACCATTTTCCATCAGTAGTAGCAGTAGAACCTGCTCTGTCCAGGTAAATTAACGGATCTTCATCCAAGCTGTGAACTACATTGGAACTTCTGTATTTTCCCAGATTTGGGAATCTTCTCCAATAATTAATAGAGGAGTTGAGTCCCTTTTGTCCTTGGAGATACATCATCTCAGTGGCCAGGAATTATTAATAGATGTTCGGAAAATACTAATAAAGGAAACAAATCAGAAAGAAAAAACAGCTTTCTGTTTACAGGTGGGCAGATGGAAAAGAAATCAGGACTGTTTGAATTAATTCCCTCCCAGTCTATAGAACAATTTTAAAGAAGTTAAACATGAAAAGATGATATGTAATCAAATAAAATCATTGTAGAACAGAAGGAGGCCATCTGAGTGGTGTGAAGCCTCATAAGTATTGTGGGAGTGGATTCATCAGGCAAGTGGAGTGTGTTCCATCACTCTCCTGACTTGTGCTTTGTGTCATAGATCTGCCTAGTAATAGCTGGAATGTGAATTTAACAAGGAATGGAAGGATGCGATTTGCCTAGCAACAGCAGTGGCCAACACTGAAAGGGAATGATGAGATATGACCTTTCTCCGTAACTGGATTGGCAGTTATACGGACTGAAGCAGGTGCAAATAGCTCCATCAGGAAACAGCTTACCCTGATGAGGAAGTATACATGGTGGTATATAGATGCTAATTTCAAGAGTCACAGAATATGAAAGATGCAGAAAGCCCAATTACATAGTGGGGAAGAATCGGGGGAACCAGGGTACTATTGCCAGTAGAAGCGGGCAAGCCAGTTTAACATCTAGCAGCCAAGAAGGAATTGTAATATGTAAGAATTAGAGAGGCCAGTTTAACATCTAAGAAGTCTTAGAGCCAAGATAGTGCAGAATCCTTCATTAAGATAGTTTAAATATCTTCATTGGAAAAGAGGTTTCCCAGACTTGATCATCCATCTTGTATTGTGTCATAACTATATGCTGAATTTAATTTATAGATTTATTTAATTTGGATTTATTTAGGGATCGAAAAGTCTTAAGGAGTTCAGGGGTCACAGATATTTTTTAGAACCAGGGATAATTTCCATCTATACTGTGTGTGTTTAGTAATTCACATCATATCTAGTCATTCAATGTCCTACCAAAATACCATCAACACATCCCAGAGGCCCAAACATCCTTGACCACTGCTACACTAAAATGAAACATGGCTACTGCTTTAAGCCCAGTCTACACTTTGACAAATCAGACCACAAGGCTGTGCTCTTGTTCCTGGCTTACAATCAAAAACTGAAGCAGGAGAATCCAAGGAAAGTCATGCAATGTTGGTTTGAGGAAACGGATGATCAACTTCGGGCTTGCTTTGAATGGGTGAACTGGTGAGAACTCAGTGAGCAACGTAAATGAATGTGCCACTACAGTGGCAGACTTCATCAGTAAGTGCTTAGAAGACTGTCGGTCAAAGAAGCTAATCTGAGTGTTCCTAATTAGAAACCATGGATGAACAGGAATATCCATGGCCTACTGAAATCCAGAGCTGAGGCACTGAAATTGGATGACCCTGAAGAACCATCAAAGACGCCAAGAGACAATACCAAACCAAATAGAGTCCCAGGTTAGCCACATAAACACCCACTGATTATGGCAAGATCTACATGACATTACAGGCTACCAAGGTAAAGAAGAGTAGAATCACTGGCAACAATGCACCCTTCCCTAATGAGCTTAACATATTCTATGCTCGTTTTCAGCAAGAGGTCAGCGCGACGACATCATTCGAGACTTGGACAAGTTGCAGAGCTGGGCCGAGAGGTGACAAATGGAGTTTAATGTGGAAAAGTGTGAGGTAATGCACTATGGCAGAAATAATAAATGTGTAGAGTATAGGGCAAATGGTAGGATTCTTAGTAGTCTAGATGAACAGAGGGATCTTGGTGTGTATGTGCATAGATCCCTGAAAGTAGGCAGTCAGGTCGAGAAGGTTGTTAAGAAGGCATATGGAGTCTTGGCTTTTATTGGTAGAGGGATTGAATTTCGGAGCCGCAACGTCATGTTGCAACTGTACAAAACTCTAGTGCGGCCGCACTTGGAGTATTGTGTGCAGTTCTGGTCCCCACATTATAAGAAAGATGTGGAGGCATTGGAGAGGGTACAGAGGAGGTTTACCAGGATGTTGCCTGGTATGGAGGGCAGGTCTTATGAAGAGAGGCTGAGGGATTTGAGGTTGTTTTCGTTAGAAAGGAGGCGGCTAAGAGGGGACCTAATCGAAACATATAAGATGATTAGAGGTTTAGATAGGGTGGACAGTGATAGCCTTTTTCCTAGGATGGAAAAAGCTAGCACGAGGGGACACAGCTTTAAATTAAGGGGTGATAGTTATAGGACGGATATCAGAGGTAGGTTCTTTACCCAAAGGGTGGTTCGGGAGTGGAATGCCCTGCCTGCAGCAGTTGTAGATGCGCCAAGTTTGGTGGCGTTTAAGAGGTTAGTTGATAAGTATATGGAAGAGAAGGGAATGGTTTAGTTTGGAGGGGCATTGCTTTTTATATTGGTCGGCGCAACATCGAAGGCCGAAGGGCCTGTTCTGTGCTGTAATGTTCTATGTTCTATCATCTGCTCCGACAGCCTCAGACAAAAAAGACATCAGATTGACCTTTTTGAAAGTTAACCTACATAAAATGATTGGCCTGGATGGGACACTCAGATGAGCACTCAGATTCTGTGCAAACCAGCTAGCGGGGTACTCATGGATATCTTTAACCCCTTCTTATATTGATCTGAGGTCGCTACCTACTTCGATATACCTGTACCAAAGAAAAGCCAGACAGCTTCGTGACTAGTTCCCCGTGGCTCTGACATCCATCATCATGAAGTGCTTTGAAAGATTAGCCATGGCACACATTAACTCATCTCCCAGGTTGCCTGGATCCACTATAGTTTACCTATTGCCACAACAGGTCCATAGCTGAAACCATTTCCCTGGCCATATATACTCAAACCTGGAACATCTGGTCAACAAGGACAATTATGTCAGATTCCTTTTTATTGACTACAGCTTAAGAAAACTTATCTTTGAACTTTGTGGCCTAGGGCTCAGCTCCTCCCTCTGTGACTGGATCCCAGACTTCCTAACCCACTGATTGCAATCAGTAAGGATAAATAATGACATCTCCTCCACGATTATTCTCAATAAGAATAGTGTGACTAAGGGACTGAGGACACAAGACTGTGTCCTCAGTCCCTTAAGGGTAGTCCAATGGCACAGGGGTCAGCACTGCTGCCTCACTGTGCCAGGGACTTGGGTTCTGGGTCACTATCTGTGTGTAATTTGCATGTTCTCCCTACATCTGCATGGGTTTTCTCGGTGCGCTGGTTTCCTTCCACAGTCTGAAAGATGTGTTAATCAGATCATTTTTAAATTCTCCCTCAATGTACTCGAACTGGCGCCAGAGTGTGGTGAAGAGGGGATTTTCACAGTACTTCATTGCAGTGTTAACGTAAGCCTATTTGTGATACTAATAAATAAACTTTAAACTTTGCTATACTCATTATACAATTACGACTGCATGGCCAAATTTCGTTCCTATGCCATTTTCAAGGTTATTCATGGCACAGATCTCAAACAATGACGAGACAGAGTATAGGAAGGAAATAAAGAATCTGGTGAAATGATGGGAAAAAAATAATCTCTCCCCCAGTGTCAGTAAAATGAAGGAGATGGTCATTGACTTCAGGCAACGTAGTTTTGGACATGCCCCTGTTCACATCAAAGGTGATTAAGTAAAGATGGTCGAGAGCGTCGTGTTTTTTTTTCAATGCCTCTACTTTCTCAGAAGTCTAAAGGAAATTTTTACAGATGCACAATAAAAAGCAGCTTTTCCACATGCATCACAGCTTGCTATGGCTCCTGCTCTGATCAAGACCACAAGGAACTCAAAAAAGTTGTAAATGCAGCTCAGTCCATCACACAAACCAGCCTTCCATCTATTCACTCCATTTATATTTCCCGTTGCCTTGATAAACAAGTCAGCATAATCAAGGATCTCACGCACTCCAGTCATACTGTCTTCCATCTTCCTCTGTCAGGAAAATGATACAAAGTCTGAAAACACCGACCAACTGACTCAAGAGCAGCTTCTTCCCTGCTATCAACAGACTTTTGTATGGTCCTATCACTTATTAAATTGACCTTTGTCTTCATTCTATCAGTAACTGCAACACCATTTTCCTTACCCTGTTCTTTCCTTCTTCCCTATCTACACTACGAACGATATATTTTGTTTGTATAGCTTGCAAGAAACAATAGTTTTTACTGTATCTCAAAACCTGTGACAATAACAAATCAATTCAATTCAATATAATTAATGGTCTTAGAGTTTGATAGTCTTAGTCACATGTGTTTGCTTTTTCTTTCACTTAATAAATAGTCTTTAGTAATTGTTACATGATGACTGGGCTAGTTATTCTCACTGGAAGTTTCAATGACTCTTCACATCATTCCAAAAACAAGACTATACACCATCACAGACTGGTGTTTCAAGTTGAAATGCCCTATCAGGTAACATCTATGTGGTTTGTGACACTTATAGATGGTTTTCAGGCTTTGGGGAACTCAGGAAGCGAGTTGCTTACTGAAGAATTCCCAATTTCTGACTTACTCTTGTAGCCACGGTATTAATAAGGCTGCACCAGTTCGGTTTCTAGTTAATGGTAATTTCCAGGATGTTGAAGGTAAGGATTAAATGATGGTCATACCATTGAATGACAAGGTGAGATGGTTGGCTTCTCTCTTGTAGGAGATGGTAATTGCCTGGAACCTCTGTGAAAAGCATGTTACTTGCCTCTTATCAGCTCAAGCCTTAATATTGTTTGGACATAATTTCATATTGGCTCTAAGTCCAAAACCTCCCTCAACCTGACAATATGAGGCATTTCACAGAAATTCCCCTTGTGCCTTTTTGATCTGTACAAAGGGTTTCCTCTGCAGGCAACTGCTTCACACCCTTCACTTCCTCACCCTCCTTTTGAGGAAAGATATCAGCAGAGACAATATGGAATCAATCTGGTTCGAGTTAAGAAACACCAATAGGCAAAAAAAATTTGTGGGATGGTATGCAGACCACCAAACTGTAGTACTTATGTTGGGAAAAGCATTAGTCAGGAAATCAGAGATGCATGTGATAAAGGAATATCTGTGATTATAGGTGAATTTAACCTGCATATGGATTGGGAGAGTCAAATGGTACAATAGAAGATGAATGTCAGGATTCTACACAGGATGTTTTTCTGGACCAATACATTGAGGAACCAACAGGGAACAGGCCATCATGAACTGGGTATTGAGCAATGAGAAAAGATTAGTTGACAATCTAATTGTGAGAGAACCATTGTGGATGAGTGATCATAATATGATAATAAACTTTGTCAAGAGGGATAGTGACATAGTTGATTCTGAGGTCAGGGTCTTGAAACACAATAAAGGTAACTATAATGGTATGAGACATGAATTGGCTATGATGGAAAACATGACTGAAAAGAAGGAGAGCGAATAGTTAATGACAATGAATAGAACATAGAACACTACAGCACAAAAAGCCCTTTGGCCCACAAGTTGCGCCAATCATATCCATACCTACCAGGCCTATCTATAACTCTCAATCCCATTAAATCTCATGTACTCATCCAGAAGTCTCTTAAAAGACCCCAGCGAGTTCGCTTCTACCACTACCAACAGCAGTCGATTCCACTCACTCATCACCCTCTGAGTGAAAATCTTACCCCTGATATCTCTTCTGTATGTGCACTCCAGAAGGTGCTTATTCTTGTTTGGCACAAGAATGGTAAGGGAACTGTGGTCAAACTACGGCTCACAAAAGAAATTAGAGTTAGTATCAGATTCAAAGAAGAAACTTACAAATTGACGAGAAAAAGCAATAAACCTGAGGATTGGGAGCAGTTTAAAATTCAGCAAAGGAGGACGAAGGGATTGATTATAAAAGGGAAAATCGAGAATGAAAGTAGGCTCACAGGGAACATAAAAACTGACTGTAAAAATTTTTTATAGGTATTTAAAGAGAAAAAGATCGACAAAAACAAATGTACACCTCTTGTGTTCAAACAAGGAAGAATTTGTAATGGGAACAAAGGAAAGCTAAGGAAGTAAACTTATACTTTGTTTCTGTTTTCACAAAGAAAGACATGAATAATATACCAGAAATTCTGAGAGCAACAAGTTTTAGTGAGGAGTTGAAGGAAATCAGTATTAATAGAGAAATGGTTTGGGGGAAATTGATAGTAAATAAATATCCAGTGTCTAATAATCTTCATCGCAGAATGTTTAAGGGAGTGGCCCTGGAAATTATAGATCCTTTAGTGGTTTGACTGATTATTACAGATTGGAAGGTTGTAATGTAAACCTGTCATTCAAAAAGAGGTTGAGAGAAAACAGGGAATTATGGACCAGTGAAACTAATGTTAGCACTGGGGAAGTTGCTAGAGTCCATTATCAAGAATTTCATAGCTCAGAATTTGGAAAGCAGTGATATAATCAGAAAAGTCAGTATGGATTTACAAAGGGGAAATCATGTTTGACTAATGTTTTGACATTCTTTGAGGATAGAGTTGAACCAGTAAATGTAGTTTATTAGACTTTCAGAAGGCTTTTGATAAGGTCTAACTGAAGACTACTATGGTGTGGTCAGGGTCTCATCCTGCTGGAGAGGCTGGCAGTATAGTGCTGAACACGCCACTGTGCATGCGCTAATGTGTCAGTGGGGAAATAGGCACATGCACATTGACCCTCCATTGCCAGCCACCCAATTTTTTTTTACAGCCCCACCACCAATCACTGGTCTAACCAACCCCGCCCACCTGATCATTGGCCTACCCAACCCCACCATCCCCAGGCCAGCTCCCCATGGTCAGCTTTGATCTCTCTCCCTCTCCCACTGATCCTGTTGCTGAGTGACAGTGGCTCCCACCCATGACCAATCACCCCTCCAGTAGGCTCCATCCCAAGTAGGCCCCCACTTGACACTGCCTGATGCCCCCTTGGCAATGCCTGGTGGACTGTACCAGGGTTCCGATTGGGCAGTGCCAGGGTTCCAGGCTTGGTGTGGGGCGGGGGGAGGCTCTCAATGGACTCTGTCCCCATTAACTGGTGAGCATGCCTGCTCCATGTTGATGGGGAGCAGTTGTAAATCCCACTGGCATAGGGAGAGACACCAGCGGGCCTGGAGAATACCAAGGCCCCAGGTCCTCTAATCAGATGGAAATAGCGAATTCCATATGGTAATCAACTCTGCACTGATTTCCGCTGCAGGGTTGATAACATTAGAAAAAGGGCCTCGGAAACTTGCGATTGGCTACATGCCAGTCATGTGTGCCCCAGAGGCTGATGTTGGGAGAATCAGTCTGGGTAGAAATAAAACATTTTTATTTTATTCATTCGTGGGACATGAGCACCACTGGCTGGCCAACATTTATTATCCATCCCTAGTTGCCTGAGGATTAAGAGTCAACAACATTGCTGTGGCTCTAGAGTCACATGTAGAACATTACAGCACAGTACAGGCCCTTCGGCCCTCGATGTTGCGCCGATCAATGGAACCAATTTTATGTCCTTCTAACCTAAACTATTCCAATACTATGCATATGCCTATCCACTGACCATTTGAATGCCCTTAAACTTGGCCAGTCCACAACTGCTGCAGGCAGGGCATTCCACGCCCTTACTACCCTCTGAGTAAAGAACCCACCTCTAACATTTGTCTTATAACTACCACCCCTTAATTTAAAGCTATGTTCCCTCGTGTTATCTATCTCCATCCGAGGAAAAAGGCTCTCACTATCCACCCTATCTAACCCTCTGATCATCTTATATGTCTCAATTAGGTCACCTCTTAGCCTTCTTCTCTCTAATGAAAATAACCTCAAGACCTTTAGCCTTTTCTCATAAGACCTACCCATTATACCAGGCAACATCCTGGTAAACCTCCTCTGCACCCTTTCCAATGCCTCCACATCTTATAATGTGGCGACTAAAACTATACACAATAGTGCGGCTGCACCGGAGTTTTGTACAGTTGCAACATGACAACTCAACTTCGAAATTCAATCCCTCTACCAATAAATGCTAACACACCATATGCCTTCTTAACAACCTTATCAACTTGAGTACCAACTTTCAGGGATCTATGCACCTGTACACCGAGATCTCTTTGCTCATCTACACTACTAAGAGTCCTACCATTAGCCTTATATTCTGCACACATATTACTCTTTCCAAAGTGAATCACCTCACACTTTTTCACATTAAACTTCATTAGCACCCTCTCAGCCCAGATGCAAACTGTTACATCCATCCTCACTGTCTACAACTCCTCCAACATTGGTGTCGTCAGCAAATTTACTAACCCATCCCTCTACAGCCTCATCCAGGTCATTTATAAAAATAACAAACAGTGGCCTCAGAACAGATCCCTGAGGTACACCACTTGTAACTAAACTCCAGGTTGAATACATCCCATCAACCACCACCCTCTGTCTTCTATCAGCTAACCAATTCCTAATCCAAGTTGCTAAATCACCCTCAATCCCATGCATCTGCATTTTTTGCAGTAGTCTTCCATGAGGAACCTTATCAAATGCTTTGCTAAAATCCATATACACCACGTCAACTGCCTTACCCTTATCCACCTCTTTGGTCACCTTTTCAAAAAACTCGATAAGGTTTGTGGGGCACGACCTTCCCTTCTCAAATCCATGTTGACTATCCCTAATCAATTCATTTCTCTCTAGATGACCGTAAATCCTATCCCTTATAATTCTTTCCAAAACTTTCCCCACAACAGAAGTAAGGCTCACTGGTCTATAATTTGCAGGATGGTCTCTACTCCCCTTCTTAAACAAGGGGACAAGATTTGCCAAACTCCAATCTTCCGGCACTATACCTGTAGCCAACGATGACATGAAGATTAAAGTCAAAGGCTCTGCAATCTCCTCTCTAGCCTCCCAGAGTAACCTGGGATAAATCCTATCCAGCCCAGGGGACTTATCTATTTTCATACTCTCAAGAATAGCTAACACCTCTTCCTTATGTACCTCTATCCCGTTTAGTCTACAACCCTGTATCCCAGTATTCTCCTCAACTCCATTGACATTTTCCTGCGTGAAGACTGACGAAAAATACTCATTCAGTGCCTTTTCAATCTCCACAGGCTCCATGCACAATTTCCCACTACTGTCTCTGACTGGCCCTAATCTTGCCCTAACCAATCTTTTATTCTTAATTTATCTATAAAAAGCTTTAGGGTTCTTCTTAATCCTATCAGCCAAAGTCTTCTCATGTCCTCTTCTAGCTCTTCTTAACTCACTCTTTAGCTCCCTCCTGGCTAATTTATAACTCTGCAGTGCCCTAACCGAGCCTTCACGTCTCACCTTTATATAAGCCTCCTTTTTTCTTTTCACCAGTGAACCAACTTCCTTACTACGCCACGGTTCCCTCACTCTACCACTTCCTCTCTGCCTGACAGGTACATATTTATCAAGGACTCGCAGTAGCTGTTCCTTGAATAAGTTCCACTTTTCAGATGTTTCCAGCCCCTGCAGTTTCCTACTCCAAACTATGTATCCTAAATCTTGCCTAATAGCCTCATAATTACTCTTCCCCCAGCTGTAACTTCTTCCCTTGGGAGATGGCAGATTTCTTTCCCTAGATAACATTAATGAACCAGATAGGTTTTTCTGACAATGGTTTCAAGATCATTCTCCAGATTCCAGATTTTTTTCAGATTTTTAAAAAATTGAATTCAAATTCTATCATTTGCTGTGGCAGGATTTGAACCACGGTCCCCAGGATATTACTGAGTTTCTGAATTAATCATCTAGCAATAATACCATGAGACCATCATCTTTCTGTAACAAGGGAAATACTCCTGGGAATAATTTATAGGTCCCCAAACAGTAGTTCCACACAGTGGGACACAGTATGAATCAAGAAGTGCTGAGGACTTATGAGAAAGATATGGCAATAATCATGTACATGTAAATTAGAAAAATTAACCTGGCAAAGTTAGCCTTGAGGGAGAGTTAATTGAATGTATTAGTGATTGTTTTTGGAACAATATGTTGTGGAACAAACAAGGGAGCAGGCTTTGATATTATGTAATGAGTTTATGCTAATAAAGGATCTCATAGTTAAGGGTCCTCTGGGGAAGAGTGATTATAGCATGTTAGAATTTCAAATTCAGAGAAACTGAAATCCCATACCAGCATTCTGAAGTTAAACAAAGATAATTACTGGTATGAGCTAAGGACAGATTTGGCCCTAGTGGGCTGGGCAGGAAGACTAAAATGTAGGATAGTGGCTGAAAGAGATATTCAAATCCTCATAACCAAAATATATTTCAGAAAGGAGAAAAGGTGGTAACAGTGGGAAAAGACTCCCATGGCTAAGCAAGGAAATTTACAGACACTAAAACTAAGACATGCCACATTGCAAAGTCCTGGAATATTGGGAAGCTTTTGAAGATGAATAAAGGATCACTAAAAATAAATGAAAAAGAAATTAGTGCAAAATATAAAAAAGGTCAGCAAAAGCTTATAGAAGTAAAGAGGAACAGGATAGCTAAAATAAATGTTGGTCCTTTGGATGAGGAGGCTGGGGAGTTAATAGTGGAGAATGCAAAAATGGCTGAGGCACTAAATCAATGTTTTGCCTCAGTGTAGGACATGAGTACCATCCCAATATTAACAGAAAATGCAGAGGTTATAGAAAGAGAGGAACTTAGAACTATGATCGCCATTAGGGAAAAAGTACTGGACAGACTATTGGGACTGAAGGCAAGCAAGTCCTCAAGGCCTGATGGTTCTTAAAGGAAGCGGTATTGGAGATCGTGGATCCATTGGTTACAATATTCTAAAATTCCCTGGATGCGGGAAAGATTCCAGTGGATTGGAAAAATACTAATATAAAGCCCTTATTCAAAAAATGAGCAATAGGCCAATTAGTTTAACACCTATTATTGGGAAATTGTTAGAATCCATTATTTAATAACAAGACATTTAGAAAGTCAAAATCCTATCCATCAGATTTAGCATGGTTTAATAAAGGGTAAATCATGTTTGACTAATTTGTTTGAGTTCTTCGAAAGTGTAACAAACAGAGGAGAAAATAGGGATCCTGTTGATGTAGTAATCTAGAAAGCATTTGATAAGGTACATACAAAAGGTTAATGTGCAAGGTTAGTTTATATGGCATTAGGGGTAATTTATTAGCTTGGATTGAGGATTAACTAACCAACAGAAAACAGAGTCAGGATAAATGGGTCTTTTACTGGTTGGCAACATGCAATTAATGGGATGCCACATGGTTTGCTCTTTGGGCCTCTATGTTTACAATCTACATTACTGACTTAGATGAAACGTTAGTAGGAATCATAGCCAAATTAAGTTGATCTTTCTCTACACCCTAGCTATGGCTGTAACATTACATTCTGCACCTTCTTCTTTCCTTCTCTGTGTATAGTATGCTTTGTCTGTAAATGGCACACAAATACATGTGACAATAATCAATCAAATCAGATGACATTAGAATAGTTAGGATTATAATTTGTGGTAATAAAATAAGAAATTTACAAATGGATATGGATAGGTTAAGTGAATGGGACAAAATTAGGCAGTTTAGGAGTTTAATGAGGTTATCCATATTGGTAGGAAAAATATCAAAGCAAATTATTATCTTAATGGAGAGAAACTTCCAAGTGCTTTGGTGCTGAATGAACTCGTGTATGAAGCGAACAAACCTGTTGTTCGTCCATCGTCATCAATGAGGACCTCAACACCATTAGTCATTTTGAGGCTGTTTGCGGTCTATCCGAAGATGACTATTGGGCATGGAATATCTTGGCACATATTGGACAGACTTGTGTAGACACTGTAGTTGTTGCGCTGGTGGCTCTGGATTTGCGCAGCTCGTGCTTAAGTTGTGCTTCAGCAACATACCTTGCTTCGTGAGCTTGACAATCTTTGTGGATGAGGCAGCGCCAGGTAAGGTGGTTTCCCAGGTGGTTGTGTCAATGTAACACAACTTCAGGGAGGCCTTGAGTGTGTCTTTGAAATGTTTCTTCTGCCCTCCATGTCTTCCAGCAGACTTCCCCAAAAAGGAGCTGCTTGGGTATGCACTCATCTGACATATGGATGACATGATCTCCCACTGGGTCTGCACGCTCATCAACTGTGTATGGACTGATGGTAGACTTGCTCTAGAGAGAACTTCAGTGAATGGTACTTTGTCTTGCCAATGGATGCCTAATATTCTGCAAAGACAAGTCATGTGGAAATGACTGAGCTGTCTTGCATGCCTTCGATACACAGTCCAATATTCACAGGCATACAGGAGGGTAGTGATTTCTGCAGCGTTGTAGTCGTTCAGTTTTGTTGGTGGGCTGATTCCTCGATGTTCTCATACAGTGGAGCGCAGTCTACCAAAAGCAGAACTTGCCTTTGCTATTCTGCAGTTAACTTCTGTAACAATAGTCATAATAGTCATGTACAAAATTAGAATGCAAGTAGAACAGGTGATAAGGAAGCCAAATGGAATCTTGGCATTTATTGCTAAAGGGGTAAAATATAAGTTGTGTAATATTTTACTATTGTACAAAGCATGAATGAAACCGCATTGAAGATATTGTGTGCAGTTTTTATCTCCTTGAGGAGGGATATAGTTACATGTATCCATATTACATGGTTTAGAGGAGATTCACTTGATTGATTCCAGAGATGAGGGTTTGAAAAGAAGTTGGGAAGTTTAGAACTATACTTCTTGGATTTCAGAAGAATGAGAGGAGATTGAATTGCACTGTACAAGATGATAAGGATACAAAGTAGATGTGCAGAGGATGTTTCCTCTTGTGGGACAATTTAGAATAAGAGATCGTAGTTTTAGGATAAGGAGTGGCAGATTTAAAATAAAGATACATTACTCCTCTCAAAAGGTCACAAGTCTGTTGAATTCATTACACCGAAATGGGGAATTTCAGGACATGGAGTAAATTTAAGGAAGAGATGAATATATTTTTAATTAGGAAGGACAATGGTGAAAGACCAGCAAAGTGGAGCTGAGGCGGAGATGAGATCAGCCATGATCATATTAAATGGCAGAGCAAGTTTGAGGGATTGAATTGTTTGCTCCTGTGCCTAGTTCTTATGTACTCAAGGGTACAAGGATAATGAAGTGGAAGAAAGGGTCAGGTTGCTCAAATGACCAGATTTGGAGATGTGCTGGATTGCGAAAGATCAGGCAGAATGACACCACAATGACTTGCATATTGCAAGTCTGTTGTTGTCCCACTTATAAACAAATCCAACCACAGACTTAAAACCAGAGTTCTTTTCTCTGATTAGATTCAAGGTGTTGAGGTAGCTCAAGCATGCAGTAAACTCACATCTGAACTGACCCCAATTGGAACAGAATTTTACAATGTATCCATGTCGCCAAACCTTTTTTGGGAAAAGGCAGCATCATAATTTGAGCCAACTTGTGGAAATTCCCTTCATGCCTTTTCATTTTGTGCAAAGGGATTTCTTGTGCAAGCTGCTGCTGTATACCCTTCACTTTCTCATCTTTGTCAACCATAATGGCAAGTAATTGTGTTCCATCCAATTGCTCAGAAGTGGCAGGGGCTTCCTATGTGGGACTCCTTCCCTTTACTATTGGGGATTTGATGTGCAGGATGTTGCATGCAGCAGTTCCATGCAACCATAGATTAAGATGGTTCACAGATAATACAGTTTGTATTTTCCGAAGCCTTGGGGAGTTTGCATTTGATGTGTACACATAGATTGTGTGATATTGCAACCTTTTTTTGTTATCTGAAAGGGCTACATCTTACATTTTGGCTGCATGCTCCAGGTGTTTGGTCACTTGGTGTGGAGAGGGGCAGGCAAGGTGGGAAAACCTCCTTATAAACCTAATCCTTGGTCTGACCAACCTCATTGTTGCAGGCACTGGTGAGTTGAGTGTCATTCAAGCTAACTTTCTGCCTTTTTATGCAGCAATGTTTATCTCTGAAGAGGAAGCATATGATGTTCATTACTATAGTTGAGGCCTTTTGTGATCAGTGGGTAATACAAG
The DNA here is from genome assembly GCA_024679065.1 of Sphyrna mokarran. Classification (NCBI taxonomy): domain Eukaryota; kingdom Metazoa; phylum Chordata; class Chondrichthyes; order Carcharhiniformes; family Carcharhinidae; genus Sphyrna; species Sphyrna mokarran. Next base: position 38,056,637 of record JAGIQG010000023.1, read on the forward strand.
GGCTGAAATTCATCATTGGCAGCAGGGAAAAAAGCTTTTTTTAGATTTGTTAAGCTTCCTTCGAAGTTTTCTCTATTGTTACAATATTCTTTTCAGGGACTGTTAATTAGTTTATTTATTTATCTGTCTTTAAATTGTCTAAAGAGAGTTAGCTGAGACACTGGGTTTAGTAGTTAGGAGCCAGGGATCTATACTTCGTCCTGTGACAAAATATTTCACTCATATACTCCTCATCCCCACCCACACTGTGTGCCTCATCCATACCTCCCACCGATCGTGATAGCCACTCATACCCTCCATGCTAACCTCTGCTGCACTGCACATCTGCATGACCCCTCATACCTTCCATATCAGTTTAGTGTGAAGTCATGACAATGCATAGCCCCACCCACCATTTTTCTTTCCATCCTCCAGGCCTGATATCCACAATGGACACAATGGTGCTATGATATAGAATAAAATTCTAAGTATCAATTATCGATTTTACTGTGTTAAAAGTAACAGACCTTGATTAAAAAAATCTCATTCAAAATATTTAAATCCTTCATGTACTTGATCTGATATAAAAATATTTGCATTCATGGATTCAAATCAGAGACAACTAATTTCTTTAACTAACAAAAAGCAAAGAGTGGGGGTAAATGGGTATTTTCTGGTTGGCGATCAATGACTAATGGTGTGCCTCAGGATTCAGTGTTGAAACTACAACTGCTTGCAATTTACATAGATGATTTGGAGTTGGGGACCAAGTGTAGCGTGTCAAAGTTCGCAGATGACACTAAGATGAGTGATAGAGAAAAGTATGCAGAGGACACTGAAAGTCTGCAAAGGGATATAGATTGTTTAAGTATGTGGGCAAGAGTCTGGCAGATGCAGTGCAATGTTGGTAAATCTGAAGTCATCCATTTTGGTAGGAATAACAGCAAACTGCACTATTATTTAAATGCTGCATGCTGCTATGAAGAGAGGGACCTCAGTGTTCTTGCACATGAATCACAAAAAATTGGTTTACAGGTGCATCAGATAATTCAGAAAGCAAATTTGAATTTTGTCCTTCATTACTAGAGGGATGGAGTTTAAAAACAGGGAAGTTATGTTGTAGCTGTATAAAGTGCTGGTGAGGCCACACCCAGAGTACTACGTACAGTTTTGGTCTCTTTACTTGAGAAAGGATATACTGGCACTGGAGTGGGTGCAGAGATTCACTAGATTGATTCTGGTTTTGAGAATGTTAGCTTATGCGGACAGACTGACAAGACTGGGACTGTATTCATTGGAATTCAGAAGAATGAGGGGGATCTTACAGAAACGTATAAAATTATGAAGGGAATAGATAAGAGAGAAACAGGGAAGTTTTTTCCATTGGTGGACGAAACTAGAACAAGGGGGCATACTTAAAATAAGGGGAGCAGATTTAGGGCTGAATTGAGGAAGAACTTCTTCACTCAAAGGGTTGTGAATCTAGAATTCCCTGCCCAGTGAAGCAGTTGAGGTGACCTTGTTGAATGCTTTTAAAGTAAAGATAGGTAGATTTTAACAGTAATGGAATTAAGGTTATGGTAAGCAGTGGGTAAGCGGAGCTGAGTCCATGAAAGAGTAGCTATAATCTTATAAATTGACAGAGCAGGCTCAAAGGGCCTATTCCTGTTCCTAGTTTTTCTATTCTTATGATAATCTCACTGAGCTTTCCCTCATATTGTGAACTTACTAGTCTCCACTGTGGTATAATAGATTGTGGAAGCAGTCGATCAGCACTAATCCCACAATGATAACTCTAAGGTCAACAAATATCTACTGAAATTGCAAATGCTTATTTTTTCAAGTCCAAGATGGCTGTTTTTTTTTCAAAATTTAAAGTTCAGGGTATTTAAATGAATTGATAGCTTGACAGTTCCAAAAACATTACCTTTTTTTAATGCACACCTATGTTTATTTTCACAATTCCATAATGGTATTTGGCATCTCCCAAAGAGATCCCTTACCTCTTTTCCTTAAAAGCTCTATTTCCCAGAAGCTACGTTTCAGAAACGTGGGTGACCAAAATTGCTTGTTTGAAGGCAGCTAAACTTTTAAAGGTGCTGCTGTATTCATGAAATATGGAAAAATGAAATTACTACAAGCCCATTCTCTTCTACTAGTAAATGTTGAATATTGATTTTAAGGGTGGAACCTTGGAATTCTGGTGCTTCTTTATCAATGCATATAGGCCTTCCAACTAGCCAAAAATTCAGGCCATAGGTTTTGGAGCAGATAATTATCACAAATGGATTCCACTCTGCAAAAACATTGTGCAAATTTTAAGTACCAGATGTGTTGAAAATGGAAGTATGTTTGTAACCCAGGTTTTGAATCTTTTCAATCCTGTTTAGTTTTTGAAGAAATAACCTATTAACAGTGAAAGCACTTAAATATGGATGTTATATTCAGTATTTCCTCCAATTAGGTATTTATTAAATATGGGTGATACTTGAATATTAAGATGTATTTTAAAATGTCAATATTTTAAATATTTCAACATACTGCCAGATACATTTTGATAAAAACTTATTTAGAATATCAAAAGTAGACGTCTAAAAGAATCATAGATTAAATGCTGAGAGTGCAAGCAAACCTGATGATTTGGGACAATTCTACTTTTCTCAGCAGGAGTCCAGGTGTGAGTACGTTGAATAATTGAACCTGACTGCTTAGAAAGTTCTGCTGATTTGGATGCAGCTGATAAATTGTTTTTTCTAATGGGAGTTGAAGGTACTTCACGATTTGCTGCACTATTACTGAGGGTCTTCAACACAGAATTTGACTCCACATTCTAAAACATAAAGTATTCATAAAAAAAAGTCACATTGATTTTGTCCACAATTTTTTTATAGAGATATTGATTGATTGATTCAGTAAGTTGTGCTTAGAGCATAGAATCACAAAATGATAACAGTACTGAAGAAGATAATTCAACACAGCGTGCTTGGAAATAAGTTTCTAATTACCTCTACAACAGAAGCAAAATACTGCAAATGCTGGCAAGTAGAAATAAAAACAGAAAACATGAAAAAACTCAGCATGCCTGGCGTCATTTGTGGAATATAGAACATTACCTTTGGCCCTCGATGTTGCGCCGACCAATGTAACCAATTTTATGACCCTCTATCCTAAACTATTCCAATGCTATCCATATGCCTATCCACTGCCCATTTGAACACCCTTGTGGAGAAAGAAACAAATGATTGCTTCAGGTCAGTCACCTCTCATCAGAACTCATAACCTCCATTTCTGATGAAAGGTCACTAACTTGAAATTAATGCTGGGATGAATTTTTCTGGCAAAGGGCTGGGAAGTAGGAAGGTTGTACATATGCTGGGGGGAAAGCATCAGGAGGGAAGCCCAAAGTTTTCTGCCTCCAATAGTGTATTACCAGCAGTGGGAACCTCAGCTGTGCGGCCATCCACTGGATGGTCAATGAGCCACTTAAGGAACTGATTAAGGGTCACTTCTTGCTTCATGACATTTCGCCTGTGTTGGGATTTCCCTGTTCCAAGTGGGGAGACTGCCTGATCAATCCTGTCTTCTCCATACAGGTTCCTAGTGATTGGGGGCACAACTTAATGGGTCATTCTGTGGCTCATAGAAAGGTCCCCTAGAAGCAACAAATGCCCCTGCAGCTAAGGACTGATGCACAAACTTATCTTTGCTTCAAGATGCCTTGGCATTAGATGTCGTCTACTTCGTGTTGCAGCCTCAGCATTGGCTTAACATTCTAAGCAGCAGTGTGCTTAGGGTGTTAAGCTATTAATCCTCTGATTGGGCTGGCAGCACTGGGAAGCACACGTTAATTATCCTGCCAATAAAATGCCATCCCAAGGTCCTGTTGCCTGTTGGTGAGTTGTTGGCTGCCAATCTCAACTAATGCGGTGGAACTTTAAGTTCTAATAAAATGAATTCCTCTATTTCTCCCTCCCTGATACTGCCAGACATGCTGAGTATCTCCAGCAGTTTCTGTTTTTGTTCCCACTTGCCTGTTCTTTTCCTGTAACCCAGCATAATTTCCTGCTCTAGTACTTATTGAATATCCATTTTGAAAGTTATTGCTGAATCTACTTTCATCAGCTTTCCAGACAATGCATTCCAGAACAGAACTTGCTGTATTGTATTTCTTCCTTGTGATGTGTCTCGTTCTTCTATCATTAGCTTATATCTGGATGTTTTGCTATCAATCCTCCTAACTCAAATAGTTTCTCCTTATTTACTTTATCAATACCATTCATGATTTTGAAGACTTCCATCAAATCTTCGTTATCATAGCCTCCTCCAGTTTAAATAGAACAACTGCAGTTTCTCTAGTCACTCTACTTTAGTAAAGTCTTTCAATTCTGGCATTGTTCTAGTAAATTGTTGGCACTGTTGTAGTAAATCTCTTCTACGATCTCTCTAAAGTCTTTAAAGTCTTTAAAATAGAGATGTCTGAAGTCTGTGTACAGGAAGGGAAACATTTATACTTGGTTAGTATATCAAGGTATTGTATCAAAGATCAGTCAAGGTCTAATTAAAGAAGTTCATATAATTGAATAAATTGTTCATCTTCCAATGTAATCCATAATAACACAGGAAGAAAAGATAGAAAAATTCCAGCTGTCCATCAAGTCATTACTTATACAGTCTACGCACAATATCATAATAGTCGCTGTTAAGCCTATTAAATATCCAAAGCAAAGCAATTAAACTCCAAATAAGATCTGTGACATTTCTCCCTAGACCCCTCAAGAACAATCCAGGAATATTTCAGAGAGTTTGCCACATTTCTTAATCCATTTTGAGTAGTATCATATCAGGTGACTCTTCAATGTCTTTAACAGAGCAAAGAAGCAACTTTTACATAATATTCTCATATCCGTACATATTATTAATACAATAAAATATTTATCCCGTTCCAAAGTGTGTAATTAACGTCACACCAACTGTTTTTGCTACTACTTGAATAGGGAAAAATCTAATTTTTCGTTTATAATTTTACTTTTGTGTACAAATGCAAAGTATAATAATAAGGATGATATACTTCATTCTTGCCACATCACGAGTCTGAATCATTATTTCCTCTTGATATTGTTTTAAAATTATGGGCTTGATTTTCCGGCTCTTCACGCTGGCAGGATCTTTTGGTCCTGCCGATGGCACAACTCATTAAATGTTACCCAGCAGCTTGGAGTGGAAACAATGGGAATCCTACTGATAGAGGGAGGACCAGAAAATCCAATGGTGCATTATTTCCTGTGCAAAGAAAAATGCCGGAGGGAGGCCAGAGAATTCTGGCAATATTGTCCATTTAATTTCTCTAATTAACAACATTTTTAATGCAACAAGTGGATTGCAGGGCAAAATCTTACCAAAAAAGCAGGAGGTTGGTTCCAGTGACAAAAACAGGGTGATTCCCCCCGAAAACGCCTGTGTGATTTCGAACCAAATTTTATGCCCACAAGAATCACACCACATTTATGTCTCTCTGATTCACCTGCCCTGCAACAACTTGACTGCTGTGATTACTGGGAGCTCTATATAAACAGCTCCCCAGCATGACCCACCACTTGTTCCAGATCTACTCCAGGGAATAGCAGCCAAGAAGTCTGCACCTCACTCTTCAGAAAGGGCACTGACCAGACTGTTGGGTGGAGTGGAGAGACAGGACACATTCCCTCTGCTCCAGGAGAAGACATTTCAGTAAGGTCATCATCTCTGCCTGATGAATGCAAGTTCACGCCATAGGAGGATGGGAGAGCAGTGTTGGAAGTAGATGAACAATCTTCTTCACTTTGGGCTGCCTCACACACCTCTCACACATCTAACTCTCTTATTCAGCCACATTGGGAGTTGCCAACTCCAGACATGAGGCTCTCCTCCCAGAATCACTGTATTCTTGCAGTAACTACTTGTTCTTCATATTCCAGTTCCCACACAAGTCCCAAACTGTCACAACTCATCAGCATTTTCAATCGTATGATTCCTGTTTAACTTTCCCTGTCTGTGACATTGCAGGACAAATTTAATTTGCTGGCAGAGTTGGATGGATTCATGCCTGAGCTCAGAATCCTTATACTTTTCAAACAGCAAACATTGGAGTTGGCCAGGGCAGAAGAATGCACACCTGTGTTGCAGGTGAGGTAAGAATCCTCAAGCCACGCTGTCATTTTTCAAGTCCCAAATAAGTAATTAATGTTCTCTCCTTATCCCCTGTAATGCACAAATGCCAACTCCCTTCTTTTGCAGACGCTCCAGCAGGACAGCCTGAACCATCCTCATGTCCCCTAATCAACCAGACACAAGCAGCTCCGAGGCAGATCTCTCCAACCCCCCAATGAAAGAAGCGCACAAGACACCGCCACAGATACTCACACCTTGATTGGATCACTAAGTAGACAGGCTTCTGGGTCACTTACTGGTGAGCACCTCACAACTGAAGGTTGAAGCAGAGATGTCCCAGAGGACCGGCATTTGGAGGGACTCTGCAGAGCCCCTTGCTGATGATATGCTCTGTGTTCCTACAACTGCTGGAGCCGCAAAGGCAGAGTTATGACCATCAGGAAGGGATGATAGCATCCCCCCTTGGATTGCAAGGCTGACTGGAGGAGTCCCATCATCTTCTGTCCAACAAGATGGTGCCATCACTTCAGCGCAATGAGGCCAACCATGGCAACTGCAAAAGAGATCTTGATAAAGAATGTGCACTTCGTGGTATGAGATGTCCATACCATAGCTCAGCCCATGACCTCTAATGTTTGGGGGTGTGAGTGCCCTGATGCATGGCTTTGGCTGCATCTGTAGGCATTGGTGGGAATCCATAAGTGTCAGCATTAGAGAACGGCAGAACTTCTAGATCTCACTCTAACTGTTCTGCTATCCCATAAAGGAGCAAAAGGGTCATGCAAACTTGAGGGGAAAGGGATTGGCAGTACAGCCTGGGACCCTTCAACCAAGGTATCAAGGCATCTCCAGGCCATCTGACACATGCCAGTCTGAGCTTCTAGGTTGCTGTTCAGTAACGGAAGTACGAGTTATGCTTCTTTATAAACAACCTTTATTTATCTGACCCAACTCTTCACCAACACAATGCCTTTTTAAGACAGAGAAAAATGTCTCTTTGAAGCTGGTGATTCAAAAGGCAGCTTTAATGTCTATAAATATGCATTCCCATGCCTTTGTTGCTAACAGAGCCAAAAAGATCTTTATGTATCAGTGACTTCTATTGAATAATTGACATCAAATTAGGACTTAATTGGAATGTCTGTTAACCCATTCCTAATAGTCTTCTCTTCCTGAAAGAAAAATTGATGAATACTGTTTCCATAGAAAAACAAAAAACACAAAACACTATTTCCCCTTCCTCCTTTTGTTATATACATTTCTTGAGGAAAAGAAAAAAAAATGCATTACAGAAAGATACACCCTTCCATAATAATGTCCAAAGTTTCTTCAAACTAGCCCATCTCTTAATAAAACAAATGGATAACTGATGCTGCTGTTGACTCATTTTTGATATTGTCCCTTTGTCCAGCATTTGCTTTATGCTGGGTTATGTCAATCCTCAACCATTTCTCATTTACAATTTATTGTCAATGTGACACTCAATTACCCAAATCCCCTAACCCCAAAATTTCTGTTAAAATCTGGGATATAAAGAAACCTTATTCACTGCCTCGACGAGGTTTAGGGTCTCAGCAACCAATGTGCTTTTTACCACTCTCCTTATTTTCTTTGTTTCCCACTCAAGGAGACAATATTTTCCATTTTTCCCAAAAGAAATTCTACTAAACCTTCTGTGCTTGAAAACCCATCATACAAATTGGCATAGAATGCATCACTATAAACTATAAGTTTCAGGTGCCGAGATCATCCAAAAACAGGAACCTCAAAATACACTCCTGAATTTTTAGCTTGGCCAATATTTTGTTCACTCTCATTAGGTCTTACACCCATAGGATCATTCACTTTTGTAAACTCTAGGACAATGAAAACTAACATCCAGTCTGATCTGTCTACCTGGTCAATTCAGTTGCCCAATCAAACTTTGGAATTCCTCTTTTTCCACCATATCCTGTTGTGAAGCCCTACCATGACTAATTAATACTGGGCTGATACTCTCCAAATAAGATTACTGACAAAAAATGTCACCTGACTCAGTTTGTCCAATTTTCAGCCCAATATATTTGAAAGCGCCTGAAGCCTAACTTCTAACCCTGAATTCTTTCCTCAGTCCAGAAATTACAATAGATTCAAAATCATTACTACCATCCCATAAACAAAAGCAACGACATGCATCATAAAGACTTCCTTCATAATGCCAGTAAAACACCGCAGGATCTGCTTTCAATTGATAACAGCCTAGTTTTAACAAAACCAATCTTACAGAAAAATATCAAACTCTAAACACATCATTTAGCCCATATACACACTTAACTTCTAGAGTACTCCTTTTCTGTCAAGTGCCTCTTTAAGATGGAGAAAAATGTATCTTTGAACTGATACTCCTGCAAAATGGCAGCTTTAGTATCTATAAATTTGCATTGGCATGCCTTTATAACTAACAGAATCAAGAAGACCTTCAAAATAACCTTTCCTGCTATAGGTGAATCACTGTTAAATCCTGGCCTTCCAAACTTCCTTCAAATCCTCTTGCCACAAGTCTGGCCTTTGCCTTATAAGTTCCATCAGGAAGAACTTTCTCCATGCAAATCCATTTGTGAGATAGAGCTCCTTGTTCCCTATCTAGTACTTCCATGTATACCCCAAATTCACTCCAACTATGCAGTTCTCGCTGTTTGTTATCTTTTATAACTTTTTCATCTAATTTATTGGAAGTCACCAAAATCTCACAGGCATATGGGCTTCTACTGTTATTAGCATTTGTAGTCTTAACTATATTCTGAGTCCTTGTCAAGCTATGCCCCCAAGCCACCTAATCTTTCATTCTGTACTACCACTGCTTAATCTTTCCCTCCTACTGTAGGATGTTCTTTCAATAGTTCTCAGTCTCTTCCTGTGATCACATGCACTATCGCACTTACTATCTGAAGTGGCGCTATGTTTCTGTGCCCTCCATTTTTGAACTTAGTATTCCCAATTCATGGTTCTGACAGCCTCCTCTGTATTCTGTATATTGAACCGGTGTTCATACTTTCTGGAGGCCTTCCCTGCTCTACTAATGACAGTTGCATCCTTGCATTGATTGGACCCTTCATGCAAGTGTATCACTTTTGTATCAACTTTTGGCAACTGTCCTTTTAGGAAAATGGCCTGTTCTAGTTCATCAGAAGTTTTGCGTTCCTCTACAGATACCTTGTCTGTTTCAGTTAAGTGTCATATTGCATATTGATTGGATGACCCAAGTTGGGTGCAGTGGGCTTGAGGAAGAATTCTTGGAACGCTATCAGGATAGTTTCCTTGAACAGTATGTAATGGAACCTACGAGGGAGCGACCTATCTTAGATCTGGTACTGTGTAACGAGGCAGGTAGAATTAGGGATCTTTTTGTGAGGGATCCTCTTGGGACAAGTAATCATAGTATAGTTGAATTTCTGATGCAGAAGGAAGATGAGAAAGTAGGGTCCCAAACCTGTGTCTTCTGTTTGAACAGAGGGGAGTATGTTAGATGAGAGTGGAATTGGCAAATGTAGATTGGGGGCGCAGATTGGTTGGTAGGACGGATGATGAACAGTGGAGGATTTTTAAGGAGATCTTTTTCGGTACTCAGCAGAAATATATTCTGATGGTAAAGAAGGACTGTAAGAGAAGGGATAACCAGCAGTAGTTATCAAAGGAAATAAATAAGAATATTAAATTAAAAACTGATGTGTTCAGAGTGACTAAAAATAGTAGGCGATTAGAAGATTGGAAAAGATTTAAAAAACAACAAAGAATGACTAAGAAGATGATAAAGAAAGGAAAGATAGAGTTTGAAGCTAAACCGGCTGTAAATATAAAAAATGATTGTAAAATTTTTTTACAAATATATAAAGAAGAAACTGGCTAGAGTGAATGTTGACCCTTGGAGGACGAGAGGGATGATTTAGCGGTGGGCAATAAGGAAATGGCTGAGGCTTTAAATAAGGCTTTTTTATGTCAATCTTCACGGAGGAGGACACAAATAGTTTGCCGAATATTAAAGATAGAAGGATGGTAGGAGATGAGGTCCTTAATGCGATTACTGTCACGAGAGGGGTAGTGCTTGATAGACTAATGGTACTGACAGCAGACAAGTCCTTGGGACCGGACAGAATGCATCCCAGGGCTCTGAAAGAAATGGCAGAGGTGATAGCGGATGTCTTAGTAATTATTTATCAAAATTCGCTGGACTCCAGGGAAGTGCTGGAAGATTGGAAAACGGCTAATGTTACACCACTGTTTGAAAAAGGTAGCAGACAAAAGGCAGGGAATTATAGGCCGGTTAGTATAACATCTGTAGTTGGAAAAATGCTAGAATCCGTCATCAAAGAAGAAATAACGAGGCACCTGGAAAAGAATGGTTTGATCAAGCAGACCCAGCACAGATTCATTAAGAGGAAGTCATGTTTGACAAATTTATTGGATATCTCTGAGGATGTGACTAGTGCAGTAGACAGAGGGGAACCGGTGGATATGGTGTTTTTAGATTTCCAAAAGGTGTTTGATAAAGTGCCCCACAAAAGGTTGCTGCAGAAGGTTAGGGGGAATGTAGTTGGGGGTAAGGTGTTAGCCTGGATAGAGGATTGTTTGTCTAATAGGAAGCAAAGAGTTGGAATCAATGGGTGCTATTCTGGTTGGCAGTTGGTGACTAGTGGAGTGCCGCAGAGATCGATGCTGGGGCCTCAGCTGTTTACCATTTACGTAGATAATCTGGAGGAGGGGGCTGAAATTTGCTGATGACACGAAGATGAGTGGAAAAGCAAATTGCGTGGAAGGTGTGGAAAGTCTGCAGAGAGATCTGGATAGGCTGAGTGAGTGGGCGAGGACCTGGCAGATGGAGTATAACATCAGCAAATGTCAGGTTATCCACTTTGGTAGAAATAATAGTCAAAGGGATTATTATTTAAAAGGCAAAAAGCTTCAGCATGCTACGGTGCAGAAGGACCTGTGGTTCCTTGTGCACAAATCACAAAAACTCAGTCTGCAGGTGCAGCAGGTGATCAAGAAAGCGAATGGAATGTTGGCCTTTATAACAAGGGGGATAGAATATAAAAGCAGGGAGTTCTTGTTTCAACCGTACAGGGTACTGGTGAGGCCACAGCTGGAGTACTGTGTGCAGTTTTAGTCACCGCATTTGCAGAAGGATATACTGGCCTTGGAGGCAGTGCAGAGAAGGTTCACTAGGCTGATACCAGAAATGAGGGGGTTAACAAAGAACAAAGAACAAAACAGCACGGGAAACAGGCCCTTCGGCCCAACGAGCCCGCGCCGCCACCCCGATGTTCCCACCTCTACCTGTGATCCCTGTCTATGTTTATAGATCTATGGATTAAAAACCAATTTGAGACAATTTAGGGAGAATTTGTTTTGCCAATTAGCCTAAGAGCACATCTTTGGGATGTGGGAGGAAACTGGAGCACCCGGAGAAAACCCATGCAAGCACGGGGAGAATGCACAAACTCCCACAGACACAGGCCCAAATCCATGTATCTGCACAGCACAGCGATAGTCACTGAGCTGTCGTGTTGCCCATCAAATGGTCCAGGTCAAGCGTACACTAACGACATGAAGCACTAGGATACTCTCAAAAAAAATCCAAGAGCAGCCCTCCACGACCCATCGCATGTATGCCCCTTGTTAGACAACAAGGTGGACCAAAGCACCTGTAGGATAAAAACAAGTACATCAATATCATCATCTATTTACACACTTCCCAGGGACTCCCAAGGCTCATGATCCCTATTTTAAATCAGTTTTCTATACCCCTCCATTCCCATTCTGTTCATGTGCCCATCTAAGTAATTCTTAAATAACTCCAGAGTACCTGCCTCCACCACTTTACTTGGCAGCGCATTCCATAACCCCACCACCCTCTATGTGAAGAAACTCCCTCTAGCATCCAAATTATACCTTACCCCCCTCACCCTAAGCCTGTGACCCCTTGTGCTATTCGAGTCCATCTTAGGAAAAAGTTTAACCATGTTTTCTCTATCTATACCCCTCATAATCTTGTACACCTCTATTAGATCTCCTCTAAGTCTACGTCTTTCTAAGAAAAACAGTCCCAATTTGCCTAACCTCTCCTTGTAACTCAGACCTTCCATACCAGGCAGCATCCTGGTAAACCTCCTCTGCACTGTCTCCAGAGTCTCCACGTCCTTCCGGTAGTAAGGGGACCAGAACTGGATGCAGTATTCCACATGAGGTCTAACCAACGTTTTATACAACTGCAACATTAAAGGCCAGCTCTTGTACTCTATACCCCTTTCTATAAAGGCTAACATACTATATGCCTTCTTCACTACCTTTTCCACTCGCTCTGCCACCTTCAGAGACTTGTTCACCTGCACCCCCAGGTCCCTTTGCATTTCTATACTCTTAATAGGTCTACCCTTTATCATATACCTCCCCCCTACATTCTTTCTCCTAAAATGCATCACCTCGCATTTATCAGGATTGAATTCCATCTGCCATCTATCTGCCCAAGCTACCAGCCTATCTATGTCCTGCTGCATCGCCTGACAATGCTCCTCACTATCCCCAAGTCCAGCCATCTTTGTATCGTCTGCAAACTTGCCGATCACTCCACTTACTCCCTCTTCCAAATCATTTATATATATTACAAATAGAAGACGTCCCAGTACTGAGCCCTGCGGCACATCACTTAGTGACCGACCTCCAGCTAGAAAAACACCCTTCCACTATTACTCTCTGTCTCCTATTACTAAGCCAGTTACTTATCCATCTAGCTACCTGTCCTTGTATCCCATGAGCCTTGACCTTCTCCACTAACCTCCCATGAAGGACTTTGTCAAATACCTTACTGAAATCCATATAGACGACATCAACGGCTTGCCCTTTGTCCACCGTTTTCGTCACCTCCTCAAAAAATTCTACCAGATGAAGAGAGAGATTGAATATACTGGGTCTGTACTCGTTGGAGTTTAGAAGGCTGAGGGGGGGGATCTTATAGAAACATATAAGATAATGAAGGGGATAGATAGGGTAGAGGTAGAGAGATGCTTCCAGCTTAGAAAGGATAGCAGGACTAGAGTGCACAGCTTCAAAATAAGGGGGAGGGGTGCGTTTAGATCAGAGTTGAGGAGGAACTTCTTCACTCAAAGGGTGGTGAATCTCTGGAATTCTCTGCCTGTTGAAGTGGTGGAGGCTACCTCGCTGAATATATTTAAGTCACGGGTAAATAGGTTTCTGATAGACGAGGAGGGTTAAGGGTTATGGGGAAAAAGCAGGAAAGTGGAACTGATCCACTTCAGATCAGCCATGATCTAATTGAACGGCGGGGCAGGCTCAAAGGGCTATTTCTCATGTTCTTATCAGATTTCCTAGTTCTTTGTCATTTTTGTCTACTCTTTCCAAATTTGCAAGTTTTAAACTGTACCCATCATCCTTGATCTTGAACATGATTATCATAATGCAAAACAATTATTTTGCCATCTATGCCTATAACTTTTCCTGGGTCTTTCCATTAATTAAAATCGTCTCCTTTATAGTATACTATGTCTCCTTGCTGAAAAAGTGGTATTTGATGGCTGTACATTGTGCCTTAAAGCTCTGTGAATTCTTTCGGAAACTTATGTTTCCAAAAATGCTCTTCTACTTACATGCAATGCATTTAAATGCTCAGCAAAGACAGTCCCTTCCCAAGCTGGAGTCTGGTCATTTAAAATGAAGAGAATTTTAGAACTTTTACCAAATACTAATTCATGTGGATTATAGCTCTCAACCATCTGTAACTAACTTTTTCTATATATCGTCCATGCTAAGGCTGAATTTAACTTGCAATTTGGTCTATCTGCCAAAATTTTCCTGAAGCATGTCAGCTATTACTGCATGATTTCTCTTACACCCCATTACTAAATGGAGTTTCTGCAGCCATGTTCCTGACTATGATATTCATGTTTTCAGATATCCCTACATTCAAAACAATGGTGTTAGAGGCAAACTTGCTGGAGTCTTTTAAAAGACTTCTGGATGAGTACATGGGATTTAATGGGATTGAGAGTTACAGAAAGTCCTATGGCTTGGTAGGTATGGATATGATCGGTGCAACTTGTGGGCTGAAGTGCCTGTTTATGCTGTAGTATTCTAGGTTCTATGTTCATTGTTAGCAAATTCCTTTTTCTCCCTCACATAGCCCCATTTCTGTCTCTATCCATTTTTCTATGATCTGATTTCTTTACTATGTGAAACAACTGATTGACTTGATCTGGTCACTAAACCTACAAACTGCAAAATAAACATATTGTTGCTTTTTCCCAGATCTTAAAGTCCACTGCCACAACGTTGTTAAAAACTTGGGCCAAAGGTAAATTTACTTTTGGTCCTTTTGTACTTCCCATAAACCTCACACTGATCACTGACTTATTCTATGAGATTAGCATAGTCTTCATCTCTTACCTCTGCATCCTTTAATAAATTTTGCAGTCTCCAAGGAGATGGATGCGCAAACTACCAATGCAGCTTCAACACAATGAGCTTTTTATCTGCTAAAGTCCCATTTCTGGATGTTAATAACACTTTAACCTCTTTACCCGAAAAATTATTTTTCGTTTATGGAATACAATAGTGTCCAAACTGTCTGAATTGTAAGTCCACCATTTTTCCAAATCATTTTCCATATTCACTTTCATGTGTGCTATCTTCATCGATGGTCTACTCAGAAGCAAAGATATCTCAATTGACTCATCTCGGCTAATGATGTGATTTACTCCTGCAATATTGCAAGGGATCAGCAATTCTTTCAGTGATTTCAGAGAGTTATCATCCCCAAACTTGAAACTTGTAGAACTTTCATATTCTTTAACCTTGTTCCAATTTTGGCATTTAAAGAGTCCAGATAACTAATCAATTCCACACACAGCAGCTGTGCAGTGACTGTCCAACATCGCACAGTTCAAAGACTCTGCAACCGAAACTCTCAGTATCAGAAAAAAGCTCTTTGTCAATAAGACAATACCTTCTTTCTGGTCACTATCTCTTTCCTCTTCCGATTCTTCTGTGTCATGTGCAGTTTCAAACGAACATTCTATCATATCATTGAAACATAATGAAATTTAGAGTCACGCTGAAAATACCAATTTATCATAGCCTGGACATTTTTGGGGTTATTTTCTATATCCTTTATACGGGTTTCTGTCCTCATAATTTCTGGGTGCTAATTTTCTGCCATACTCTTGTAGCTTGTTTATGCTTGTATGATCTCGCCATTCTGTTAACAGTGTATCTTCCACATTTGGTTTCATCATTGATTGGCTCAATCATATTATATAAGCCATAGAGATAGAATGTTTCACTAATTTTTTTTAAGGCCTCTGACATTTGATCAAATAAGGTATTTTTATCGGCAAATTTAAGTCCTGTCAAAATAAGGAATTTATCCATATTTGTAAATTTAGCACAGTCCAGTAACTTAAATGCCAACACAGACTGTGGGAATTTCTGGTGGTGTTTTTGCAATCTTTTATATAGCCTACTAAATTCCGTCATATATTCTTCAATAGAAATATCCCTGATTTCCAAAATCTATCATGCACTGACCACTTAATAAGTCATTCTTCTGATAATTCCTATCCATGAAGTTTAATAAATTTGTTCAGATCTTCTTCCCAATTCAAATGTTCTAACTCCAATTTAGAAAATACTTCTGGCTGATTTTACTTCTGTATGTTTCTTTTTCCCCAATGCAGGTATCATAGTCCACATGAAGATTTCACTCTTCCATTGGTAATAAGATTCAGTCTCTGAAAATAATGGTGGATATCCTGACACTTTTCCTCTAGGCTCTGCCATCCTGTTGTTTCCTATTCACTCCTTTGTTGATATAGAATTTGAGCAAAATCTTTTTTTGCTTCCTTGTAGTCCTTTACTTAGAACCAACAACTATCCTCTGCTATCACTGTCTGAACCTCTAGATTGCTCTTCGGTAAAGCAGAATCGAGTTCTGCTTTTTCATAAACTACCTTTATTTCTCTGATCCAACTCCTTGTACAATTCTCCACCAACACCCAGTGCCATCTGTGGTCCCTTTCTATATCAGTGACTTATATTGAATAATTGACATTAAATTAGGACTTAATTAGAAAGTTTATTAACTTATTCCTAACAACCTCACCCTGTGAACAATACATCTCCAGCCCCAAATACTGATGAGAGCAAGATTCAATCATTCAGGCTGCCCAAAAGTAGGCTTGGTCCCTCCAGATCCTGGCCATCCAGAGGATGCCGACCAAGGTCATCACAGCATCGGGACATGGAAGTCAACAGGTCATCTCAAATTCAGTATGGATCCTGGGGATACAACCAGATACAACAAGAAACTAGGCACCTAGTGGGCAGGAGTGGATATAGGCACTAGTGTAGCTCAGTCACCATAATATTGAACATTTTTCATTAAAATTCAGTTCCTTGATGCATAGGAACTCCACTCTGTATCTTAATGCAATCCTGTTCATCCCTGTGATAAGAATGATAATCCCTCTCACATCAATGATGCACGAAGGAGGTGTTGCTGCCAGCAGTCCTTCTGCTCTGGAACCCATACCACAACTATGGAAGAGTGAATCTCCCTCAGCCCACCCCTCTGCCAAAGCACACCCCTTTCATGTCAATGTTGTTCTCTAGTGATCACAAGGCTGAGGAATAGAGAGGTGCTTGCAAGTCTGCCCACCTCTGCTGTAAGATGGATGTGAACACCGGGAACCCTGACATGAGTGGAACCTGTAAATGCTGACTGCAGTCCCGGTGATCTTGAGCCTATGAAGGTCTGAATCGCCAAGGAGGAATGCATCAGACACCTGAAGACGTTGAAAGATGCCCTTGTAAAAATGGGATATGGTGCTCGGCTCATTGATTGACACGCCACAGCAAAAACCCATACCAGCCTGCTCAGAAGACATACATGGGACATGACTGACAAAGTACTCTTCACCGTCCAGTACTTCCTTGGAGCAGAGAAACGACAACATCTTTTTCGGAGCTTTCAACCTGTCATTGATAATAATGAACATTTTACCAAGGCCATCACCATTACTTGCCTTCAAACAACCACCCAATCTCATTGTTCGCAGCACATTACCCAGCCTTCAGGAGAACAGAAACCACAACACCATACAACCCTGCCACGGCAACCTCTTCAAAATGTATCAGATCATCAACATGGATACCACCGTCACACATGAAAACATCACCCACCAGGTATATACTCATGCGACTCAGCCAACGTTGTCCACATTGCTGCAGGAAAGAATGTCCTGAGGCATGGTACATGAGTAAGACTATGCAGTCAATGGATGAACAGACACCATGCAACAACTGCCAGGCAGGGGTGCTCTCTTCCAGTTGGGGAGCACTTTGGCAGTTAAGGGTATTTAGCCTCCGATCTTCAAGTAAGTGTTCTCAAGATACATGATAATGCAGAATCGCCACGCAGAAAATGATAGCCAAATTCCACACGCATAAGAATGGTCTCAACCAGGATCTTGGGTTCATGTCACACTATTTGTAACCCCCGCCATACTGCCTGGATTTGCAAAATCACAATAACTATTCTGGCTTGAGAGAATTCACACATCTTTAACCTGTAATTATCCGCTCTCCATGTACACTGTTTGTACCTGTAAAGACTTGATTACCTGTAAAGACTTGCATTCCAAACATTCTTCGTATTCCAACCTGTAATTGTCCTGCTATTGTATCTTTGTCTATATATGCCATGTTTGTGAACCTAAGTCCATTCACCTGATAAAGAAACAGCACTCCGAAAGCTCAAGATTTCAAATAAACCTGTTGAATTTTAACCTGGTGTTGTGGGAATTCTTGTTGTGCCCACCCCAGTCCAATGCCAGCATTTCCAAATCAAATTACACATTGAGGGAGGAATATCTCTTGTGGTTCATGAACGGTGCAGCATTATGTCATGGAGCACACTAAGTCTCGTGAGTGCAATCAATCAAACCTGCTAAGTGGGCAAAGCCCTTGACCCTGACATCTTGGCTCTCTCTGTCCCGGTTCAAGTTAATATACAGCTGAGCGCTCACATCAAAGGCTTCTGTAACCTCCCAGATACTATTGTGTGTGGCTCAAAGGGATATGTTACATAGATTGCCTGTACTGCCCTGGAATAAGCTGCTTGTGTAGAGATTCAGAGCTGCTGTGAGTTTAGAAGCCACAAGCACTGGGTGTCCTTCCATTCCATGAAGTACCACCCCTTACAGGATCTGTCAAAGGTGGTCCATCATCTCCTGGGAGAAACACAGCCTTCTATGCACTGAAACTCTTGACATTTGCAGGTACAGGGACTGATGTCAAATTACCCTTCACTAGTACCTATGAGATTCATGACTCTCTGGTATCGCTTCCTGAAAAGCATCAGGCCCTCTTCTGTAGGATGTTCGTCCTAGCCAAGAGCTATCTTTTTCCTGTGCTCAATGGTAATAATTATGATCACTAGCTCAATAGGCTCCATTAACAGACTCTGCACCATAAAGAGAAGACTATAGTGATGTATAAGGGATTGTGAAAGAGTTCCGTGGATGGAGAAAGAATAACTACAACAATTATTTAACAACAATAATGGCAGTATTGACTTTAAAATGGCTTTTCTGGCTGAGTTAAGCATGCTGGGATCTTTGGTCAACTTATAAATAAGATCAGATGCAATTCTTATGGTTACTCTGAGTCAGGGAATTGTGATTAGAAGCTTCCTGTGTTGACCAAATATGGGAAGTTGTATACTCTGGGGTAGACTGAACGACCTGAGATTTTATGGGCTGTATGCCAAAGACATGCAATTTGAACCAACATAATGATGTCATCTGCAAGTAATTTCATTGGTGGCTTGAGTCATGTCATCAGTTTCTGATTTTACAATTGGCTGGATGACAGAGAATCTTCTGGGAGCGTGTGAAAGAATTTGTAGCTAAAAGACGTGCAGCTTTTGTTCCCAGCGATTACTCTAGAGAACCACCATTGTAAAAACTGTGTTCTGAAGACTATGAAGATAAATTCTACTTGAAAAGAACTTGGTCAATTTTTCCTAAGATCTGGTAATATTTATTTTCAGTTAGATGTGCAGTAAAAGAGTAAAAAAAGTTGCAACAGTTAAGTTTGAGTTGGTACATAAAACGTTACATAAAGGGAGTTTGTTGAATGAATTAAGAGCCAGCTCCTGCTCTTTGTCTCATTAACCTAGGATGCTTGGAGGATGTTTAATTAATAGCCAAATATTTCCCAATTCCAGCGGGACTACCACCTAATCGCAGCACATTCAGTAAGTGTCTAAATAACATCATTCACATCCTCTACTCTGACACTACAACCATATCCCCACATTGTTTCCTGTCAACTCCAGCAGAACCCACCAGGATCTCAGTGGTACCAAAGTTTGCATTCCCCTTGATGCCCAAAGAAACCTGGTGTCAAGTTAGAGGAAGCTGAATGGCTGCATGTGACCCATATTTACATCTTAATGGGGGACCTCACTGACCTACCCCTTCAAGATCTCGATTGGGTGCGTGATGATAGACATCACCATCAACTCTTCCATAGGGGTGCAGATCAATGTTATCTGTGTGATGCTATAGCCTTTCTGAGAATGTTAGTTCAATGTTTGAACATACATTTGCAAAGGATTAAAAGATGGCCTCCATTAAATGACTGTGCTGTTTGGCTGCACAGCAATTATTGGCATAGCTGGGTGGCTGTTCAGTCAAATGTTTTCCTATAGTTGTAGATGAGAGACAGCTGAATCATGAGAGGTCAGCAATTAGCATGTCCACTGCATTCCTACAGGACACCCTGTTTCCCTCAGATCACAAATGGTGCAGAGCTGAACAGCCTTCCATGACCCATTAAAATCTATCATTACATGCAAACACACCTGACAATTGACTTCGGACTGCTAGGCAGCTTCTCCCCTTTGTCTTTACACCACTGCCTGAGTGTAGATTCCAATGACAATGCAGTCATCCTCTCCCAGGTGCGATGACCTTCAGGCTGCATAAGGGGAGACACAATCCATTCCCGAATTCCCTCTCTTCTCTCAGAGCCCATTCTTTTATAGCAATCCACCTGGATATCTCAGACTCACCTCCAGTTCTGAACTTCTTATTTTCAAGTCCTCCTAACCTCTTGTCAGCTCCCACTGAGGAAGGGCACTCCCTCAGCTGTGATATAGATAGGAACCAGGACACAGGACACAGGAAGCATTCCCTGCATATGAGCCTTCACAATCCCTTAAAGCAAAGTGTATCCTGACATGAAAGGAAGACAAAGCATGCAAGTGATCCCTCCCGACCCTTTCTGAAATGGTGACGCTGGGACCCCCACTCAAGAGTTGAACTTATCTGTGTTCCCTGAGTTCTCTCTGATACCCCCATGAGCAGTGCACACTGTGGAGGGTGCTGGCTGCTGAGTGCACACCTCCAAAATAAGAGCGGAAAATGTCAGGTTCATACTTAAGTATGGCAATGGCGTGGCATCATTAGGATGATCATTTGCCAGTTCTCTTTTTCTATTTCATTAGCTTGAAAGAAGTACTTCATTCTTTCAGCACATTGTGGCCAGTCCTCAATACTCATATTGTATGGCCCCAATTTCCTGAAAGATAGCAATGCAAAAACTACAGGCTTACCAGGACCTAATGAGCACAGTTGCTGAAACATTCCTTTTACCTTATTGCCAATATAATAACTCCAGGAGTTTGCTGAAAAAGAACAGTGCTTTATTGACAAAATAAAGTAAAGCAACAAACTTGTGGTGAATACAAACAGGTCCCAACCAAGGCAATACAATTATGGATCACACATGAGCATGCTTTATACAGGGATCGGTATACAAACTCCATCTGGTAAATTAATTACCAATGCCCAAATGGCTCATATTCAATGACTCCTATGGAGAGGTCAATCAGTGATTCCCCATGCAAATCCCCCATCGCCACTTGCAAATCAGAACCCCATATTCCCTTGACAGCTTTATCATACTGGGATGATAAGTTTGTAAATTCAGAACGCCTGAACTATGCTGTGGATTTCTTAGCTGCATCTACTCAAGACTCTCCAATTGCTGAGACCGTTGAAGGGGATTCTGCTATGAGACTCTGTGTTCCTATGACTGTGGGACATCCTGCGTGTTTTGAGGCAATCCACTAAAAAAAACTAAATTTTCGTGTTCTGCCAGCCATATTATAGTTGCTAAAATGGTTTATCTGCGTGCCCAGTCTTGACTTGGTATTGTCTTGCATTATGTGGTAATTGCTTTCGGGATGACCTGATTAGATTTGATTGTTTGCCTAATGTCCTGATATTGTGAGTAAGCTATGTAGATGGTTTGATGGGACTGTCTGTTACCGAGCCTTTGTTGAGATGGAGGTCCTAGTCGGATTTGTGGACTATTCTGTCATCAGATCTGGAGTTGATTCCTCCAGGGGGCTTCTGGAGAGGCCACGCTTGAACTCAGTCCCAGGCTATTGTTTAAATGTTAATGTTTCTTGGGGTGTGATTCACAGACAGGTTGCTGTTCCATAACCATTTAAAAAAACAGAAAAATGCATATGCATCAGTATCCGTATTTTCCCATTCTATAACTGTTCCAAAATGCAAATTCATAAACCATGGGGGCGATTCTCCCATCCCATTGTGCTAATTTTTTAGTGGCAGATAATTTTTTAGCGGGAGAATCACATCAGCCGATTCGCATAATTTGTATATGCTTTCCCAGTGTGTGTGCATCTCCCAGATCAGATATCTGATCCCATCTGAGCCACACTGGAAACTGATGGGAACACCAGGTAAGTACTTTGTGTCTGTTTTTAATTTTACTTTAATGTGATTAGCAGGCCAGGGACTGAATTCTCCAGGCCTACTAGCATCTCCTATCTTGTCAGGAGTATTTAACTCTAGCAGGGTTCAGAGTAGCTCCCCACTTTTGGGGAACTAGAGAGATGACTCCACTGGCTTGAAGGAGCGGCAATGGGGGCTCCCCAAAGGGTCACATGATGGAGGGTGATGCCCCCTGGGCACAGGCAGCTAGCAATGCCAGCCTGTGCCTCCTGGAATTGCCCAAGAGGCAAAGTGCCCATGCATTGGGGCACGTTGGCATTGTCATCGGGCATCAGGCAGTGCCAAGGGGATGGAGCATATTAGGGTGGGGTCTGGTGGGAGTAGAGCTTGAGGGCAATCAATGTGTGTGGGGAAGATCCAGCAGGCACTCTGCCAGTGGGAACAATGTGGGCTGGGGGGATGTCAGCGATCAGCGCTGGCTGGGGAGGGGTGGGGGAGTTGTGGTGTGGGGATGGTGATCAACGAGTTGAGGTCTGCGTCCCGGGGATGGGATCTGTCAGGATAAAGGAATCTGCTTATTTTTGGGGAAGGGGGAGGTTCTAAAAAGTCTGAGTTCTAGAGAGCCTTAGCATACATGTCACATTGGGAACGCCCTGCTAAGTTATAATTCTTTTCTGCATGTACCCTGCAGAGAACTGTTAAGGAATTGGTGATTCTTCACGTGGATAGCCTCACAGTCCTCAACCGATCCAGCACACAGGTCCATTCAACTCTCCTTCCTCATTCACTAAAACCCCTATCCTTCAATGACTTTGATAAAACTTTGGTTACCAATTCTTCATACAAGGTCTACTGGCATACTTAATAAGGGGGCAAAAAGGCCATAAATCTCTATGTAATCTTGATATAAGCTTAGCAAAATGCACACACATCTGTTAAATCCTACACTCAAGTTCTGCTTGTGGTCAAGACTAAGGCATCTTTTGCCACTTTATTTGCTTTGACCTACTTGCTGCATGTCAGCTCAAAAGGACAAATCAACAAGGAAGGATATTCATTGAATGTGCCAACTAAACCTTCCTATATACAGTTAAGGCAGCCTCTGATTTTTACCATTAAAAAGATAGTATACAGTTTTAGTATCTCACTCCTAAAATTGCACCATATTGTCTCTTGCTGCTCGCATAGTATATTTAACTCTTCTCAAATACAGGATGATGATTGTGATCCTGTTTTGATCCCAACTGATGTTATTACTGAAAGGTTAGGTCTCAGAGTGGAAACCTGGGTCAATAGATGGCTGAAGAATTGCAGGACTGCCAATTAACTTTTAACAAAAGAAAGGAACGTTATTAAGGAGATGTATCCAGCACAGGTTACAAACCCACTCTGCATAGTTATACATGCAAACGATCAGCGACACCATGTATACATTATCTTGAAGTGCTCAGTTCTGCTTAAATGCTGTTAAGAAACCACTATAAACACTATAATGCACAACATTTCCTCACCTTTTAAATCATGTCCCCAGCACATTTAAACATGTATAATACGAACAATTAATTAATAGCAACAATCAGAGGATTTGGAAGTCATTCTTCACTGAATGGTTGCCAGTGAACTTTAGGCAGCTGCTTCTTGGCACTAGTTGAAGCTCTGGCTTCTTTGGCTTTATATGAACGCACTGATGGTTGTTTTGACTGCCGTTAACATTGACATTGTGAGTGCAGGTTGATGTTATGCTTGATCTGAAATTGAGGAGTTGTTTTATCCAATCGATTCTGTCAGTGTCAGGCTTTCAGGAAGGTTCAAGTCGGAACTCAGCAAAGTTGGAGTCAGATTCACTACAGCACTCCTTCTTCGGTGATACTTGTTACTACTGAATTGCAACTGTTGAAACTGCAGTTTCAGAGCTTTCACTTCAAAGGCTAGCTTCTTCATCTCCTTCAACTCCTGTTTATATTTTTCTTGCAGTTTGAGCCCTCATTTGCAATGTGGAGGGTGGTACATCCAGGCTAGATCTTATCTGGACTAAAGTGGAGCTGGCATTCTGCTGGTATTTGGAGTCTTTGACTTCGCTCAAGCTCACCTTCCAGCCTCACTAGTTTTTGCTCCAGGTTGTCGATCTGTTCCTTCATTGCCAACAGTTTCCTCTTCAGGCTATGTATCATAGCTTCTTTTTCCTGAATCTCACAGTATGGCTTCTGCTGTGTATTCTCCGGATTATTATGGACCTCCATCAGACCATGCATCTGATTTTTCCCTCAGATCAGGTAATTGTCATTCTTCTTTCCATTGATATGTTCTTTGGACTTCAAATGATATTATACAGAGTGAAATGAGAAAGGCATATTGATATTGCACACTGCACCCTGCACAACTTCAACTCTTTTCATTTGGTCGCCCAGGGTAACTCCCATCAAAACATCCTTTGTGAGTTCCTATGCTGGCTGCTTTTGCTCCTGTTGTTAAAGTTGTTTATGATCAGCACCCTTTTTATTCTTGTTGACCATTGCTGAATAAAGAACGTCAGTAGCTCTTTTTTCAAATTGAATGATCTTTCCAATGAACTTGAGAGTTTCCTTATGGTAAGTAGTTTTGAAGTGTGTCTCAAATTCTTGTTCCTCTGTGGTTTGAAGTTTACAAAAGGAGCATGTAAATGTATTCTGGTAATCTCTCTCATATTTGTCCTTATTCTTTTGACCTTAATTTTTGTCAACACATTTACTTGTATTTTGTAAACTTTTTGTTCTGTTTCCCAATCCTGAACTATGTTTGTACAATGAGCTGATCCTTTGTTATCTTGGTCCCAGTGATGTTAACCTGAGCCTGAGGCAAGGCTGCTTTCCCAGCAGCAGCTGCTCTGTTACTTTAGGATTTTGATAAGGTCTGATTTTGAATCAGTCATCCAATTAACTTTAGCTTAACTTAATCAAATATTTTCTAGCCATGTTCAACGAATTAATGCTGGACAATTGTCCTTTACTATGTGTCTATCCTGAAGAAATCACTATAAAAGCACATCATTATAATACACCACTCTTTACCCATATAACTTCACAGATATATACAGATTTGTAATGATAATGCAAGTTCCCCAGTATACGTTAAACTCTAATATTCTCACTAAGTACATAGTCCATGTAAATCAATAGGTGAAATGTAGTCAGGTACATCACAACAAGTGTCAGATGCCACCCAAAACAACTTCTGCTTATTCTCATCAAATCATCCCAGATACTTGCCAACTGGTCTTACTAGAACTCTGACTTCCATACAAATATTTCTAAACTCCATTCTCGAAAAACACGCTTGGAATCTTATCCCAAAGAACACTTTCTCTTGCATGCCTTCACCAAGGATCTATCACCAGGATGTCATTCTTTCCTCTGCCTTGGGTTGCCATATGCATTCAAGCTCCCACACAATCTCTAAAGTATCCAGCCATGCCAACGGAACACCCCTACTTAAGATGTCATCAAACATTGGATTTACCTCAGCAAAAACAAAATGGCATTGTCACTGAATTAGTAATCCAGAGACCCAAACTTTGGAGACCTGGGTTCAATACCCTCCATGGCAGATGGTGACATTTGAATTCAACAAAAATATGTAATTCAAAATCTAATGATGACCATGAAGATATTGTGAAATGTCATAAAAACCCATCTGGTTCATAAATGTCCTTCAGGGAAGGAAATCTGTCATGTTTACTTGGTTTGCCTACAAGTGACATAGAACCATAGCAATATGGTTAACTTTTAAATGATATCAGGCTTGGGCTTTAAATGCTTACCAGCATTGCTCACATCCCATAAGTGAATCAAAAAAAGAATGTCTGACTTCTCACCTAACCCTCCATGCCACTTCAGGAATAGCACCTATAGAAATGCTTATGGACAGATGACTCCACAGCAGATCAGGTTTGCTATTCCCAAACCTGGAAGCTAACGCGAAAAAGCAACAAAAAGCCTATTGCAAAGGCCACGACAATAGCAGCCAGGAGAGACAATTGGAGGTCGGTGAAAAGGTTTGGGTAAAGAATTACTCAGATGGTCCCTCATGGTAACCTGAAATGGTTGAATCTAAAATGGGGCCTGTATCCTACATGTGGGTGAAGCCATCCTGAAAAAAATATCTGGACTAGATGTAGGCCACAAAATCACAGTTCATCCTGGGGCCAATTATGCCCAGTAGGCCAAGAAATGAGGAGATTCCTACCATCACCTGTAGTTAGGACCTCAGAGTCCAAAGTTGTCACTGCTATTCCTTTGCTGTACAGTGGCCTCAGATAAGGTTCGGGGAGATGGGGTCTGCTTCCTAATCAACACTTCATGGTGCCTAGACGTAGCAACATTGGCAACTTTCTGCTCCTCAGACCTAGAATACCTGATACTAAAATGCCGGTGAAAAAGTTTGGTTAAAGAATTACAGTATTACATCCCGAGAATATCTGACACTAAAAACCTTCCCCAGGAGTTCACTTCTGTTATCCTGATGGCAGTTTACATCCCACCCCAGGCGGACGTGAAGATCGCGCTTGACGAAATATGCCCCAATATGTATAGCTTTGAGACGAAACATCCCAAGGCCTTGTTCGTCGTGGCCAGGGACTTCAATCAGGCCAAAATCAAAAGCGTACTACGAAGTTACCACCAACGCGTCTCCTGTTCCACCAGAAGCCCAAACATCCTAGACCACTGCTACACAAATATCAAACATGCTTACTGCTCTATTGCTCACCCACACAATTTGGCAAATCAGACTACGAGACTGCTCCTGGATTACAAGCAAAAACAAAAGTGGGAGAATTCATCAAAGAAAGTCATGTAATGTTGATCAGATGATCTCCTATGGAGTTATTTGGAGTCAGTGGACTGATCAGTATTTAAAAACTCTGTGACTAGCCTGAACGAGTATGCCACTATAGTAACTGACTTAATTAGTAAGTATGTAAAAGGCTATATGCCAAAGTAACCAATCAATGTATTCCCCAACCAAAAACCATGGATAAACAGGGATCTCCACTGTTTGCTGAAGTCCAGGTCTGAGGCATTCAAGTCAGGCAACACCGACCGATGCAAGAAATGATGTGGAGATGCCAGCGTTGGACTGGGGTAAACAGAGTAAGAAGTCTCATAACACCAAGTTAAAATCCAACGGGTTGAATTGGTAGCAAACACCACTAGCTTTCGGAGCACTGCTCCTTTGTCAGCTAAATGGGACTTCTGTTCACAAACAGGGCATAAAAAAACATAAACTCAATTTACAGAATAATGATTGGAATGCTAATCTTGACAGCTGATCGAGTTTTGAAGATACAGACAATGTGAGTAGGGAAAGCAGTGGGTTCATGTCACACTATCTGTAATCCCCATGACTTGCCTGAACTTGCAAAATCTCACTAACTGTCCTGTCTAGAGACAATACACATCACTTTAATGTATAATGCTCTCTCCACTCACATTGTCTGTATCTTCAAAACTCGATCAGCTGTAAAGATTAGCATTCCAATCATTATTCTGTAAATTGAGTTTGTGTCTTTATATGTCCTGTTTGTGAACAGAACTCCCACTTAGCTGGTGAAGGAGCAGTGCTCTGAAGCTAGTGGTGTTTGCTAGCAAATAAATCTGTTGGATTTTAACCTGGTGTTGTGAGACTTTTTACTGTCTATACAAAAAAGCCTGATATAATCTAAGGAGATCCAATAAAGATGACAAAGACAGTACCGGACCAAGCTAGAGTCCCAGACTAGCCACACTGACCCCTGTCAATTATGGCAAGATCTACAAAACATAACATAGAACATTACAGCGCAGAACAGGCCCTTCGGCCTTCGATGTTGCGCCGACCAATTAGGAAAAAGCAATGACCCTCTAACCTAAACCATTCCCTTTTCGTCCATAAACTTATCTACTAACCTCTTAAATGCCACCAAACTTGGCACATCTACAACTGATGCAGGCAGGGCATTCCATACCCTTACCACCCTCTGGGTAAAGAACCTACCTCTGACATCTGTCCTATAACCACCACCCCTTAATTTAAAGCTATGTCCCCTCGTGCCAGCTTTCTCCATCCTAGGAAAAAGGCTATCACTGTCCACCCTATCTAAACCTCTACTCATCTTATATGTTTCGATTAGGTCCTCTCTTAGCCGCCTCCTTTCTAACGAAAACAACCTCAAATCCCTCAGCCTCTCTTCATAATACCTGCCCTCCATACCAGGCAACATCCTGGTAAACCTCCTCTGTACCCTCTCCAATGCCTCCACATCTTTCTTATAATGTGGGGACCAGAACTGCACACAATACTCCAAGTGCGGCCGCGCTAGAGTTTTGTACAGTTGCAACATGACGTTGCGGCTCCGAAATTCAATCCCCTACCAATAAAAACTAAGACTCCGTATGCCTTCTTAACAACCTTATCGACTTGATTGCCAACTTTCAGGGATCTATGCACATATACACCAAGATCCCTCAGTTCATCAACACTATTAAGAGTCCTACCATTAGCCCTATACTCTACACATTTGTTATTCTTGCCAAAGTGAATTACCTCACACTTTTCCACATTAAACTCCATTTGCCACCTCTCGGCCCAGCTCTGCAACTTGTCCAAGTCTCTCTGCAAACTAGAACACCCCTCTTCACTATCTACAACTCCTCCGACTTTGGTGTCATCCGCAAATTTACTAATCCATCCTTCAATACCCTCATCCAGATCATTTATAAAAATTACAAACAGCAGGGGCCCCAAACCAGACCCCTGAGGTACACCACTTGTCACCGAACTCCACGATGAATATCTCCCATCAACCACCACCCTCTGTCTTCTATCTGCTAGCCAATTCCTAATCCAATTAGCTAAATCACCCTCAATCCCCTACATCTGCATTTTCTGCAGAAGCCTTCCATGGGCCACCTTATCGAACGCCTTACTAAAGTCCATATATACCACATCAACTGCCTTACCCCCATCCACCTCTTTGGTCACTTTTTCAAAAAACTCAATAAGGTTAGTAAGGCACGACCTACCCTTCACAAAACCATGCTGACTATCCCCCATCAATTCATTTCTCTCTAAATAACTATAAATCCTATCCCTAATAATTCTCTCCAATACTTTGCCCACAACAGAAGTAAGACTCACCAGCCTATAATTCCCCGGAAAGTCTCTCTTCCCCTTCTTGACCAATGGGACCACGTTCGCTATCCTCCAGTCTTCCGGCACTATACCCGTAACCAACGACGTCCTGAAGATCAGAGCCAGAGGCTCTGCAATCTCCTCTCTCGCCTCCCAGAGAATCCTAGGGTAAATCCCTTCCGGCCCAGGGGACTTATCTAACTTCAAACCCTCAAGAATATCTAGCACATCCTCCTTATCTACTTCAATACTTTCCAGTTTGCAACCTGTATCCCAGTGTTCTCCACAACTACATTTACATCTCCCTGCGTGAATACCGAAGAGAAATATTTATTCAGTGCCTCTCCAATCTCTTCAGGCTCCACTCACAACTTCCCACTGCTGTCTATGACTGGCCCTAATCTTGTCCTAACCAATCTTCTATTCTTAACATATCTAAAGAAAGCTTTAGGATTCTCCTTGATCCTATCAGCCAAAGTCTTCTCGTGTCCCTTTTTAGCTCTCCTCAACTCACTCTTTAGCTCCCTCCTGGCTAATCTATAGCTATCCAGTGCACTAACTGAGTCTTCAAGCCTCATCCTGACATAAGCCTCCTTTTTCCTTTTAATCAGCGAATTAACTTTTTTAGTACACCATGGTTCCCTTACTCGACCATTTCCTCCTTGCCTGACAGGGACATACTTATCAAGGACTCGCAGTAGCTGCTTCTTGAATAAGCTCCACAGGCTACAAGATAAAGTCATGTAAAATCGCCAGCTCCAACACACCCCTCCAATGCTCAATGCATTCTATACTCACATTGAGCAAAATGTCAGCGAGAGTATGCCCTCCACACTGGAAATCCTGGACAAACTTGTATGTGGGGATCATTGCAAATGTCAGAGCAGTTTTTTTGAACGTCAACTCACAGAAAGCCACTGGCCTAGATGGGAAATCTGAATGATCACTCAGATCCTGTGTGGATTAGGGGGAGAGGGGAGTATTCACAAACATCTTCAACCTCTCTTTACAATAATCTGAGGTGCCTATATGCTTCAAGAAGACAACCATCATCCCGGTACCTAAGAAAAACCAAGCAGCCTGCCTTAATGACTATTGGAGGGTAGTTCTGACATCTATCATTATGAAGTGATTCATAGAACATTACAGCGCAGTACAAGCTCTTCAGCCCTCGATGCTGTGCCGACCAGTGGAACCAATCTAATGATCCTCTAACCTAAACTATTCCAATATTATCCACATGTCTATCCAATGACAGATGTATGCGAAAGGCTACTCATGGCTCGCATCAATTCCAATCTCCCAGACCACCTGGATCCTCTACAGTTTGCCTACTGTTGCAACAGGTCCATACCAGATGCCATCCCCATGGCCCTGCAGTTAACCCTGGAACACCTAGATGACAAGGAGACCTATGACAGACCCCTATTTATTGACTGCAGCTCAGCTTTCAACACCATTCTTCTCATAAAACTCATCTCCAAACTCCATGGCTCGGGCTTCGGCACCTGCCTCTGTGACTGATCCTGAACTTTCTAACTCGCAGACCATAATCAACAAAACCTCCTCCTTGATCAGCCTCAACACTGGTGCCCCACAAGTTTGTGTTCTCAGCCCTCCACAATACAGTTTAAAAAAGGTAGCAGACAAAAGGCAGGGAATTGTAGGCCAGTTAGCTTAACGTTCTTCGTTGGAAAAATGCTAGAATCCATCATCAAAGAAGAAATAGCAAGACACCTAGAAGACAATGGTTTGATCAAGCAGACGCAGCATGGATTCATGGAGGGGAAGTAGTGTTTAACAAATTTATTGGATTTGTATGAGGATGTGACTAGTGTGGTAGACAGAGGGAAACTGGTAGATGTGATGTTTTTCGATTTCCAGAAGGTGTTCAATAAGGTGCCTCACAAAAGGTTGCTGCAGAAGGTTAGAATACACGGAGTTGGGGGTAAAGTGTTACTGTGAATTGAGGATTGGTTATGTAACAGGTAGCAGAGAGTTGCTTCCTATAATGTGTGCTATTCTGCTTGGCAGTCGGTGACTAATGGGATGCCACAGGGATTGGTGTTGGGGCCTCAACTGTTTACCATATACATAGACGATCTGGATGAGGGGGTTGAATGTAGAGTGACAAAATTTGCTGAAGATCACAAAGATGAGTGGAAAAGCGAATTGCGTGGAGGGCGCGGAAAGACTGCAGAGAGATCTGGATAGGCTGTGAGTGGGTGAGGACCTGGAATATAACTTCAGCAAATGTCAGGTTATCCACTTTTTAAGGGTGAAAAGCTGCGGCATGCTACAGTGCAGACAGACAGAGGGTCTTTGTGCACGATTCACAAAAACTCAGTCTGCAGGTGCAGCAGGTGATCAAGAAGGTGAATGGAATGTTGGCTTTTATAGCAAGAGGGATAGAATACAAAAACAGGGAAGTCTTGCTGCAACTGTACAGGGCACTGGTGAGGCTGCAACTGGAGTATTGTGTACAGTTTTGGTCCCCTTATTTGCGAAAGGATATATTGGCCTAGGAGGCAGTACAGAGAAGGTTTACCAGGCTGATACCAGGGATAAGGGGGTTAGCTTATGAAGAGAGATTGAATAGACTGGGCCTTACTCGTTGGGGTTTAGCAGGCTGAGGGGGGATCTTATAGACACATATAAGATAATGAACAGGCTAGATAGGATAGAGGTAGAGAGATTCTTCCCGCTTAAAAAAGAAAACAGAACTAGAGGGCGCAGTCTCAAAATAAGGAGGGAGGGGGCAGTTTAGAACGGAGTTCGGGAGGAACTCCTTCGCTCAAAGGTGGTGAATCTCTGGAATTCTCTGCCCATTGAAATGGTAGAGACTATCTCATTGAATATATTTAAGTCACGGGTAGATAGATTTCTGGTAGACAAGGGAGTTAAGAGTTATGGGGAGAAAGCGGGAAAGTGGAACTGATCCAATTCAGATCAGCCATGATCTTATTGAATGGCGTGCAGGCTTGAAGGACTAAATGACCTACTCCTGCTCCTATTTCTTATGTTCTTATGTTCGTATACTCATAACCTGTATAACTGACTGTGTGGCCAAATTCCCCTCCAATTCAATTTTCAATTTTGCTGACAAAACCACCGTCGTGGATCCAATCTCAAATAATGACGAGTATAGAAATGACACAGAGAATCTGGTGAGCTGGTGCAGCAACAATAATCTCTCCCTCAATATCAACAAAACGAAGGAAACTATCATTGACTTCAAAAAGAATAAAGTAGAACATGTCCCTATCTACATCAACAGGGATGAAGTAGAAAGGATCAAGAGTTTCAAGTTTTTAAGTGTTCAAATCACCAACAACTTGTCCTGGTCCCCTGATGCCGACACTATACTTAAGAGAGCCCACCAACATCTCTACTTTCCAGAAGACTAAGGAAATTTGGCATGTCAGCTACAACTCTCACCAATTTTACAGATGCATCAATGGAAAGCATTCTTTCTGGTTGTATCATAGCTTGGTATGGCTCCTGCTCTGCCCACGACCGCAAGGAACTACAAAAGGTTGTGACTGTAGCCCAATCCATCATGCAAATCAGTCTCCCATCCACTCAGTCTGTCTACACTTCCCGATGCCTTTGCAAAGTAGCCAGCATAATTAAGGACCTCACACGCCCCAGACATTCTCTCTTCCAACTTCTTTTGTCGGGAAAAAGCTACAAAAGTCTGAAGTCATGCACCAACCGACTCAAGAACAGCTTCTTCCCTGTGTTGTCAGGCTTTTGAATGGACTTAGCTTGCATTCAGTTAATCTTTCTCTACACCCTACTCTGACTGTAGCATTACATTCTGCACTCTCATTTTCTTCTCTATGAACGGTATACTTTGCCTATATACTGTGCAAGAAACAATACTTTTCAGTGTATGTTAATACATGTGACAATAATAAATCAAATCAAATCAAAATCATCTGCGGAAAGGGGCGAACTGGAACTCCAGCGCTTGCATCTTAAGAGACAGATGCCTATTAGGTACACTCCTCCCATGTCAGATGTCAAATTAATTTGACTAATAATTGTCACATGTATTAGTATACAGTGAAAAGTATTGTTTCTTGCATATTATACAGGCAAAGAACAAAGAAGAACAAAAAACAAAACAGCATGGGAAACAGGCCTTTTGGCCCAACGAGCCTGCACCGCCACCTCAATGTTCACACTTCTATCCGTGATCCCTGTCTATGTTTATAGATCTATGGATTGAAACCAAATTTGAGAGAATTTGTTCTGCCAATCAGCCTAAGAGCACGTCTTTGGGATGTGGGAGGAAACCGGAGCACCCGGAGAAAACCCACGCAAGCACAGGGAGAATGCGCAAACTCCCACAGACACAGGCCCCAAATCCATGTATCTGCACAGCACAGCGATAGTCACTGAGCTGTCGTGTTGCCCATCAAATGGTCCAGGTCAAGCGTACACTAACGACGTGAAGCACTAGGATACTCTCGAAAAAATCCAAGAGCAGCCCTCTCATGACCCATCGCGTGTATGCCCCTTGTTAGACAACAAAGTGGACCAAAGCCCCTGTAGGATAAAAACAAGTACATCAAAATCATCATCTATTTACACACTTCCCAGGGACTCCCAAGGCTCATGATCCCTATTTTAAATCAGTTTTTTATATCCCTCCATTCCCATTCTGTTCATGTGCCCATCTAAGTATTTCTTAAATAACTCCAGAGTGCCTGCCTCCACCACTTTACTTGGCAGCGCATTCCATACCCCCACCACTCTCTGTGTGAAAAAACTCTCTCTAGCATCTAAATTATACCTTACCCCCCTCACCCTAAGCCCGTGACCCCTCGTGCTATTAGAGTCCATCCTAGGAAAAAGCTTAACCCCGTTCACTCAATCTATACCCCTCATAATCTTGTACAGTTCTATTAGATCTCCTCTAAGTCTACGTCTTTATAAGGAAAACAGCCCCAATTTGCCTAACCTCTCCTTGTAACTCAGACCTTCCATACCAGGCAGCATCCTGGTAAACCTCCTCTGCACTCTTTCCAGAGTCTCCACATCTTTCTGCTGGTAAGGCGACCAGAACTGGATGCAGTATTCCAAATGAGGTCCAACCAACGTTTTATACAACTGCAACATTAAAGGCCAGCTCTTGTACGCTATATCCCTTCCTATAAAGGCTAGCATACCATATGCTTTCTTCGCAACCTTCTCTACCTGCTCTGCCACCTTCAGAGACTTGTGCACCTACACCCCCAGGTCCCTCTGCATTTCTATACTCTTAATAGGTCTACCCTTTATCATATATCTCTCCCCTACATTCTTTCTCCCGAAATGCATCACCTCGCATTCATCAGGATTGAATTCCATCTGCTACGCCTTTCAGACAAACATACTGTACATAGAGAAGGAGAGAGTTCAGAATGCAGTGTAAAAGTTAGAGCTAGAGTGTAGAGAAAGATCAAATTGATGCAAGGTAAGTACATTCAAAAGCCTGTTGGCAGCAGGGAAGCTGTTTTTGAGTTGATTGATACATATCATTTTGTATCATTTTCCTGATGGAAGAAGGTGAAAGAGAGTATGTTTGGGGTTCCCGATTATGCTGGCTGCTTTTCTGAGGCAGTGAGAAGTGTAAACAATGTCAGTGGATGGAAGGCTGGCTTGAGTGATGGACTAGGCTTCATTCATGACCTTTTGTCGTCAATTCAGTTTATTGTGGTCTTGGACATAGCAGGAGCTATACAAGCTGTGATAGAACTGGAAAGAATGCTTTCTATGCTGCATCTATAGAAATTGTGAGAGTTGCAGCGATCATGCCAAACTTCCTTAGTCTGCTGAGAAAATAGAGGTGTTTATGGGCTTCCTTAACTATAGCATCCATATGGAGGGACCAGGACAGGTTGTTGGTGATCTGGACACTTGAAACTTCCTGAAGTTGGTGACTATCTCCTTCATTTTGTTGGCATTTAGTAAGAGATTATTGTCATCACACCAGTTCACCAGATTCTCTATCTCTTTCCTATTGCAGGCTCTTGACACAGTACCCAAACATTGCAAGAGATCCATGAGAAGAATGAACCGCCAACATTCCTTGGACTTAGGTAGGTGTTGGGGGGGAGCATATGAGGTTGTCCTTTTCGAGTCTGAACTCCCTGGTTGAGGTCATAATTCCCTGCCCAATCGGGGAGCCTCATCTGCATTTCAAACTGGGATGTCAGCTCATCTGGCACTCCAGATTCTGATTGTGTACCAGAAGCACTCTATGGATGAAATTTTCCAATAGTGTTCATCCCAAGACTGGAAAATGCCATTAGACATCAATGGATCTCTGCATGGTCTATGACTCACCCATTACAATTCCCATAGTGGATGGAACAGGAAAATTCCACCCTATAAATGGAATAGAGTTTGTAAATAAAGGGAATCCAATGAAGAGGCACGGCCTCTGAGGAGTTATTTCAAGGACCTTGTTCAATTTCTTTTTCTTTATTCCTTTAGCTCCCTGGGACATACTTTTGTCCAAACCCCCTGGTTTCTGGGACTTCATTTGTTCTTCTGTAAATCTTTTGTGAAGCTTTGTGAAGCTCCCTTGTCTTAAGTGGCTTACAGCTAACTCAAAAGTTATTTCTGACTCTTGTTTTTAAGCAACAACTTAGTTTTCCTTTAAGCCCTGCTTGCTTTCATGTTGCGAACTCTCATTGCCATGCATACATCTAAACCAAGTTAAAATTATTAACCCTTTCAAATACAGAAACACAAAATTAAACTTACATAAAGTGTACACATTTTTAATATCCACAACTACAAATATAGATTACTTAAAACTATCTCTGTTTCTTGACAATCTCAATGGGAGCATGAGTGGTTGTGAAGCATGAATGCCTATGACAACTGCTGAGTGCTCCTTGGTAGATGATTACGAGGCTGTTTGTCGTATAGTTGATGTAAGATTGGAGCATAAAATGGCTGGCACGTATTCAGTGTCAATGTCCAACCTGCTGAGCATTAGTCTGGGTCTAAAGTCCAGTCTCATGATGACTATGCCATCTTTACTCAGAGGGTAGTAAGGGCGTGGAATACCCTGCCTGCAGCAGTTGTGGACTCATCAAGTTTAAGGGCGTTCAAATGGTCAGTGGATAGGCATATGGATAGCATTGGAATAGTTTAGGATAGAGGGTCATAAAATTGGTTCCATTGGTCGGCGCAACATCAAGGGCCAAAGGGCCTGTACTGTGCCGTAATGTTCTATGTTCTATCATCTTCTCAACGTTATGAACAGCCTCACCTGGTGCAAAACTAGAAGAAAATGTATTCCATTTCAAATATAAGGTAAAGCAATAATATTTGCAGAAGTCACAGAATGTGACATCATGCGATCTAATGATTATACCAGTGATCAAAAATCATGTAGTCAGAACAGTATGAGTTCAAACATTTGAGAATATTTTCATTCACTGGTGATAATCGTGTGCATTAGGCATGTATTTGAAGAGCTGCTGCCAATGTAAACAACCAACACCAGAGACAGAAGCCCAGATATCCTTCAATTTGTGGATTCCAATGTATGTCCCCATTATGACCCCCATGTACATTATTATCTGGGCAGGGGTCTGCCCTTAGATTTGAAATAAAAACCACCTGTTACTATAGCCTAAACAGGGTTGTGATAATTCCTCACTGTGGCAACATATTGGCCACACAACAATATGAAATCTTCAATGCACTGAAATATACAGGCAGCGTACAACAGCGACACTGAGATCAAACCCCATTGGGAAAAAACATGAAGGGCTTGAGACAAAGTAAGTAAAGCTGTATTGTGGATGAGCCATGCGCATGGTGAGAGGGAATTTATATTTAGAAGGACAGCAAGCTCAAGCAGTGGGCGGATGCGGAGGTTCAACTGTAAGTAGAAAGCACATTGCAATAAAAAGCAGGAAGCATGGAGTTGAGCAAGGTCTCTGAACCCTGGGAAGGAATGGGTTTCAAAAGTTCAGAGCACCAGTCAAGAGTTGCAGCAGGAAGGAAGCTCGAAAAAAATTCCCCAGAAGATCTAAAATGTCTGGAGGTGATAGTATGTTAACTTACTAAGCCTCAGAGTAGAGCTAGACTTAGTAGCACTTTCCATCCAATCAGCATCAATGCCCATCTCTTAGTCTGGAGCCAAATGGTATGATTTTTCTGCTGGCAAGAAGGTCTTTCTGTCATTTGAGTGGCCCTCCCTGTTGCGTGCAGAGATTTTCCGTTTTCCAGAGAGAGAATATAGGCCATCAACACTTCCTTTATATCTAGTGTCACCCTCCCTTGCTGTAATGAGTTGTCGGAGGCGGAAGTCCCTTCATCAGAATTTCCTTATTTACAAAATTCAAAAACGTTATACAGAATGCTCTCAGTATGCAGTCTCCAGCAGGAATGCACAGGAACTGACACTCCTGTTTAAGTATAGAGCATGGGGCTCCTTGATTAGACCCTTAATCAGAGAGTTTATATTCAAAAAGGTCAACTTCAGTTGTCTGATTAAAGTAAATTAAAGTTTATTTATTAGTCACAAGTAGGCTAACGTTAACAGTGCAATGAAGGTACTGTGCAAAGTCATTACACCTCAAAGATGTGGAGATCAATGGTCACTACCACAGCTACAACCATCCTGTACAGGGGTTCCCTTTGCAATACTATCCTGGCATCATTGGCATAGTTACATTGAACAATTTTAGAGATGTTCAGAGGTTATCTCTTCCCATCATGGCCTCTTGCCTATGCTGCTCAGTCACAATCCCTAATTAAAGGGGAACTAGGAGATGGCCTGTTTATCAGCCACCTTCAAAAAATTATACATGCTTGTGGGGCTCATATACCATTCAGGACAGGACCTAGAACATTATGTCCTACCACTGACATCCCACAACGCATTGAAAATACAGCTCTCTGTTTCATTCCATTCAGCCAATGTCTGAATCAGGAATTAAAAGGACACCAATGGCCTGAGTTTGACTTTTGCTAACAGTTTCTTATGAGCAACTCTTATCGAATGTCTCCTGGAAGTCCTTAACAACCATAAATAATGTCCATTGACATTCTCCTGTCCGCTACTTTAGTAATCTTTTCAAAAAATTCAGGCATTACTACCTTTACAAGTCCATCCTGACTCTCTCTGATCAGTTGAACACTTTTGAAATATATCACCCAAACCTGAATTATCGAATCCAGCAATTTCCCAAAAACAGATGTTGGGCTAACAGATCTACAGTTCCCTGGATTCCCCCATCATCTTTGCAGAGGTACACATACAATTTTAAATTTGAAGGAATGGTTCTGAAATGAGAGAACTTGGGAAGGTGATACTTAAGGCATCTGTAATATTTTCACCTACTGTACTTCTTGTAAAACTGATGGGCATGGTGAGCATTTCTGCAACGTGCGAGGTCTTCAGTGACAAGCTCACAGATGTCTATGACCATCTACCTGCAGAACTGTAGTCTCCTGCAGCATTGGGTCCAGGCCATGTTGAAGTAGCTCCATTTTCAGCATAGATCCTCTATTGAGGTATAGCCTCTGTCACTTTCCTGCCACTTTTTCCTCTGTGCTCTTTTGCAGTTCAGGGCCTCACCTTTGCTGCGAAGTATGCTGTCCTTCATTAACACTGGGTTCAAAATCTGACAGTTGTGTCCCTACTGCCAGCTGCAGCCCTTGTTTTGGACAAGTGGTTGATCTTTGCCAGTTTCGCTTCAGCTCTTCTTATCTCATGATGCTAGGGTTGACAATCCCATTCAAATTCTGAGCACAGTGCATTCACTCTGCCCACCATCTGTGCAACATCAAAGTGACTGGAGTGAGTCTCTGTTTCCTTGTTGACCTTTTTATATGGCCAGGGGTAAATCGCTGGGACAGCCATGACTGGCTCTAGACTTTACTTCCCTTTAGCTGGTCAGTAACAGTTAGTTCTTGAAGCCCATGTGACTCCTTCAAAATTGCAGTTTTCACTTCTCACAAGCTCTTAATGAGCTTTGCATGTATTTCATTTGGCCTCACATAGAAATTATATGGTGTTGGATACCATTCAGTGGATCTTAGTGAAATCTTTGTTGTCTTCAATAGGTTACTGCATGTATTTATTAATTACAAGAGTATGTATAAATATGCAGTAAAGGATTCAAGCCGCAGGCTGTCTCCATGCTTGCTTGTGCATGCTACTCTGTCCAACACTTGGCTGACTCTTGGGTCATGTGTTCTCTTACATCACGATAAAGTGCTCAGCCTGACATTAACGTTATATTGGCCACCCTTGCATTACATGAACAATCCTATTCCTGTACTAATGAACAATGCCAGCAGTAAGAGTCCCAAATAGAGTCTCATGACATGCTGACAGAAATCACTATTCGAAGTTTCTCAACTCCCCGCCCCAACCTGTCTTAGTAAACAGCTACAGTGCAGCCTGAATATAGAATACAATGCAGCCACAAAATGAATGTTTATTGCAGTTGAAGGAGAGCCAATCAAGCAGCTAGCTTTGTCATAGATTATGTCAAACTTCTTGAACGTTGTTGGATCTGAAATCATCCAGGCAGATGGAAAATATTATGTTCCTGACCGTTGTAGATGATGGAAATAATTTGGGGAGTTAAGAGAGGATTCAGAATATAAGGAGATAAATCACTAACCACAGAACACTCACTCTCGGTCTTATAGGTATGCACGGTATTTCTGTAGCAGGCTCAGTTAGGCTTCTGGGTAATAGTGAGCCTCAAAATATTTTGATGATGATAATTTCATTAAATTTCAAGGGGAAGTAGTTTGAGTCTCTCTTGTAAAACACAGCTATTGCTTGACATTTGTGTGTGAGTGCTAGTTGCCAAACATCAATCAAAGATTGGGATATTGTTCTATCTGGTTGCATCTGGGCATGGTCAGCTTCATTATTCGAAGAACCGAGAAATGAGCAAACATCCACATTTCAATCTTTATGATGGAGGAACGATAATTTATGAAAAAATTGAAGATTTCCAGCCTAGCAAAGTGCTCTGAGCAACTCTTGCAGCAATATCCTGGGATTGAGATGGTTGGCCTACAACAGCCACAGCCATGTTAGGAATGATTTCATCCAGTGGTGTGTTTCTCCAGATTTGCATTGACTTCGGTTTTATTGGGTTTCCTTGAGGTTGCACATTTGGGCCTGAATTTTACATTTGGATTGCACCTAAAGCTGGCATAGGTAGCAGACAATATGAATTTTATTCCTACTCAGTATCATGTTGTTAATGTGATATTAAATTGGTTGGCCAATTAATAGCCATTCTGTACGAAACAAGCCCAAAAAAAAGGCTGAGAACTGTTGGGAAGGGAGGAAAGAGGGCAGGCACT
This sequence comes from Sphyrna mokarran, assembly GCA_024679065.1. Lineage (NCBI taxonomy): Eukaryota > Metazoa > Chordata > Chondrichthyes > Carcharhiniformes > Carcharhinidae > Sphyrna > Sphyrna mokarran. The sequence continues at coordinate 38,097,076 of JAGIQG010000023.1, forward strand.
CACAAAAAGGAGGATGCAAGTTTGCACTTCCAAAGTTCTCCCTCAGGAACAACTTCTGCAATGCTGTATGAAAGAATTGCTGACCTGTTAAAAATATTAGCAGAACAACTATACCAAGTATATGGCAAAAAATATTATACACTGACCTCAGTCCATAGGTACATTTGTTAATTTTATTTGACTTTCCTTCAGCCTTAGATCAAAGTTGCAGTTTAAATGTAAAAGCCACCTTGCCAATAGGTCCGCTTGTTGACCCTGGGCCTACACAGTGGTTAGCAATACAGCTTCACAGCACCAGGGACCCGAGTTCAATTCCCAGCTTAGGTCACTGTCTGTGTGGAGTTTGCATGTTCTCCCCATGCCTGTGTGGATTTCCTTTGGTTTCCTCCCACAATCCGAAAAATGTGCTGGTTCAGTGGACTGGCCATGCCAAATTCAACCCGAACAGATACTGGAGGGTGGCGATTAGGGGATTTTCACAGTAACTTCATTGCGGTGTTAATATAAGTCTACTTGTGATACAAATAAATAAACATATAGGCCAATGTTTAACTGGACTTGAAATGTGAAATCCCAGTCAATTAATTTAAATTGGCTTCCTAACATTATCCCCTTGCTGACTGAAATATCACATGAGAGTGCGATGATGTTGTACGCTTGACCCAGTCTTCTTGTGCAATTTTTCACCTTTTGGGTCAGGCACACGTATGCCTGAGCAATATGAATTCTGGCCTTGGTCAAATATTGCAATGATTGCCAGTCACAGTCACATCACCTCTGGAATTCAGCTTGAGTGCATGGTTGGAACAAGGAACTTCCAAAGTTTAGAACTACTGTTCCTGATAGAACTCAAACTTAGCATCAATGAATAGCTTATTGGTGAATAAGTGATGTTTGATAGCAGTGTCAATGAGATCTTCCATCACTTTGCTGAATTTTCAACAGCGATTTAACTGGTCAGATTTAATTCGTCCTGCATTTTTGTGGAAAGGGTTTACCTTGGTAATTTTCCATTAAGAATCTCTACAGTGCAGCATAAGGCCATTTGGGCTTATTGAGCTTGCGCCAATAACAATCCCACTCAGGCCTTATCCCTTTATGTATTTATTCTGCTAATCTCCCTGATGATAAGGGGGAAGTTAGCATGGTCAATCAACCTAACCTGAACATCTTTTGGAGTGTGGGAGGAAAGCATAGAGGAAACCCACGCAGATATGGGGAGAACATGCAAACTCCACACAGAGAGTGTTCCAAGACTGAAATTCAGCCTAGGTCCCTGGCACTGTGAGGCAACAGTAATAACCACTGTGCCACCATTTGTTGTAACTTAAGCAGGCATGTTGACATCAGGCTCACAAGCATAAAAATTATTTTGCATGGCACTCATAGAGCTGCATTTTGTAAGTCAGCAACTGGGACGGCGTGGTGGCACAGTGGTTAGCACTGCTGCTTTGCAGCTCCAGGGACCTTGGTTCGATTCCCGGCTTGCGTCACTGTCTGTGTGGAATTTGCACATTCTCCTCGTGTCTGCATGGGTTTCCTCTGGGTGCCCTGGTTTCCTCCCACAGTCCAAAGATGTACAGGTTAGGTTGATTGGCCATGCTAAAATTGCCCCTGAGTGTCCTAAGGTGCTTAGGTTACAAGGATTAGCAGGTAAAATATGTAGGGATATGGGTATACGGCCTGGATGGGATTGTCGTCGGTGCAGACGCGATGGGCCAAAGGGCCTCTTTCTGCACTGTAGGGTTCTCTGATTCTATGATTTAACTCCTGTCATAGGGGCCAGAAGCATGTGGCAATGCTAAACAGGTAGGTTGTGGTGTTTCGTGTAGGATATTATCTATTAATGGCTAGCAAGCAGTGGTGGTGTCCACTGTATTAGGACACGCCGGGTCAAAGAACAAAGAGCAAAGAACAAAGAACAAAGGAAACAGGCCCTTCGGCCCAATGAACCTGCGCTGTCATTTTAACATTATGATTGCCCTCCTCTACCTATGACCCTTGTCTACACCTATTGGGGAAAATTGAGGGAAGACTAATTTAGGGACAATTTGTTACACTAATCAGCTTAAGAGCATGATTCTAACCTAAGCACCTTAGGACACTCAGGGGCAATTTTAGCATGGCCAATCAACCTAACCTGTACATCTTTGGAGTGTGGGAAGAAACCAGAGCACCCAGAGGAAACCCATGCAGACACAAGGAAAATGTGCAAACTCACACAGACAGTGACCCATACCCGAAATCGAACCCAGGTCCATCTGTAAAAATTGGGCAGCAATATGAAAATGCAGCAGCAATGGTGAGAAGTTGTGATATCATAACAAATCAGAAAAAATAGCTGTGTCTCAATCAAAGACAGAAACACTTCCCTGTAAGTGCTCCATCACAGCCTGGAAAAGCAGAGACATCTTAATTCACCAGGATGGCAGGAGAAGGCCATCTGGACACAGCAGACCACTCAGGATAGATCCCTGCAATATGACTTCCATTGTTCTTTGGACTATGGCACATGCCGATGGTAAACAATCCCTTTTGCGTGTTTATCGTCATATATTTTCTTAATGGTGCTTCTAATTCTAACTGGAGGTATGTATGGCTCACATCCAGAATTGTGAAAATCTGGCCTCTTTTGCATGAAAATCCTCTATTCATGACATTGGATATTTGTCCAAACAAGATGCTTGTTCACCATCATTTTGTAATCACCAGAGAGGTGGATTGTGTTTCCTAGCTTTAACATCGGATCTACTGCTGCAGCCCACTTGGAAAATTGCATGGGTCAAATAATATCTAGCTCTTCAAATTGCTTCAGTTCAGGCTCTACATTCGCTCATTGAGTCTATGGAACTGGTCTTGCCTTAGAAAATATCAATTGAGCGTCCAGGTGTACATAAAATTTTGTCTTAACTTCTTTTATTTTTCGAAGGTCTGTTTGGAAAACCTCTGGGTACTTTCCTATTACCTCATATCAATTTCCAGTGCCCATTTTGAAAATTTGCCACCAACCTAAGTAGCTTTTTTGAAACCATTCCCTTCCTTAAATTGTGAAACTCCCTTTCATCCAGTGCCTTATACAAGGCTTGGTATATGTACTCCACCTAACAAGTTAATTATCAGTCCTAGGGAGCTCATATTCAACGAGTCTTATGGATGGGTTAATCAATGATTCCCTATGCAAGACACAGACTTGCTAGGAGAAATAAGTCTCTTTTTCTCCAGGAGTGTTCTGGAGTCTCGAGGACTGGCAGCTCATGTAAGCCTGTGTGTTGCTGACTTATTTTAAAAAGGAGTTTAAGTCTATAAGAGTAATATTACTTGAATTAGAACTAATAGATTAGCAGTTAAGAATTGTATCTTGTCATGTTTAAGTATGTCAGTTGATTAAAGTTAAGCTAATTCATTTGTTATAGCTAAACAGCATTGTTAAATACAGTTTGTTTCGATAAATGCTTCCTAGTGTGTCAATAGAATCACTCTTGGAATGAAACACCTTATCTCATAATAATGCCAAAAATAAAAAAAAAATTGTTAGGGTTTATTAAGGCTTCATAACATACTATGGGGTTTCTGATCCATTCCTTAACATTACATCTTGGAAAGTTTCACCTATGCAATACTGTTGCAATCTATATTTCAAAGTTCAAATACAGAGTTAATCAGAATTGTTCAAATATTCATTAGATAGCAGGAAATTTGCAACATTCCTATTTGTAGCTATGTATAACTTTCCAGGTCTTGCTTCAAATAATCACCTTAGTCCTCTTGCCATTTTTAGTGAACTGATCCATTTGTAGTCCTGTATTTTGCTTTCAAATAGTATGATTACTTGTTGCCCATACATTAAAATACATTTAATCAAAATTAATTTCCAATGAAATATTAAAACTTCAAAGTCTTTTGTATTGTGGTATTCTGAATTTATCTTCAAAATTTTCAGTGAAAATTACGTTATCTATGTATTAAAAGCAAAGTCCCTGCACATGACATTCGTAAACGAACTAGACAGCTTATAGACATTAACCCAATATATAAAAGATGTATTGTAATTTTCATCTATTTGAAATGTTCTCCTGGTTTTTGTTGCCACAGGTGAAGTCAGAATCTACCAGCTATGTATTTTGTTTTATAATATCACAATGTATCTATTTTTAAGTGACCACCACTGTTATCAAAACCATTATTTGGGTTCTAATCAACTTACCTTCTTTAATTCATCTTTCAAAGATTTGATTGTATCCTTCATTGCTTTAGTTTGCCTAACAAAAACATCCTAGAAAATGAAAAGTATTTCACATTAGGCAAAAACACATGATCATACTTTGATGTGCATTTAAATATTGATACTTTGAACTGAAACTAAACTTTTAGTCAAAATGATATGGAAAAGCTTTAATGATGGAGCAATTATTATACACTGGTCATATTGGGATAAAGCACAAAAACAAAATGTTTTATTAAATGCAAATCACAAAAATAGATTCATGGCACCATTGAAAGCATTCTTTCTGGTTGTGTCACAGTTTGGTATGGCTCCTGATCTGTCCAAGAGCGCAAGGAACTACAAAAGGTTGTGAATGTAGCCCAATCCATCACACAAACCAGCCTCCCATCCATTGATTCTGTCTACACTTCTGGTTACCTCAGCAAAGCAGCCAGCATGATTAAGGACCGCACACATCCCGGACATTCTCTTTTCCACATTTTTCTGTTGGGAAAAAGATACTAAACTCTGAGGTTATGTACTAATCGACTCAAGAACTGCTTCTTCTCTGTTGCCATTAGACTTTCAAATGGACTTACCTTGCATTAAGTTGATCTTTTTCTACACCCTAGCTGTGATTAACACTACATTCTGCACTCTCATTTCCTTCCCTGTGTATGGTATGTTTTGTTTGTATTGTACACAAGAAATAATTATACTAATAAATGTGATAATAGTAAATCAAATCAAGAATCAAATCAAAACCATACTTTTTGATCATTTTTAGCTGGGAAGTCCCAAGTTACATATAAAACATCAAACTTTGAAGTTTATTCACCAACAGTTGAGCAACATGACAGTTTTAGATAGAAGATGGTTTGAATAGAGCCGACACATTTCCAAGAGAGGAATAGCAGGGTTTCCAAATGCTAGAGATCTATGGATATTTAAAGATAGAGGATGGAATTCTCCAGTTTTGAGACCAGGTGCAGTGGTTGATGGGTCTGGCAGTATCTGGTCTACTGACCAGAATAGTCAGATCCCATGCCAGATTCAACACTTGGAATTTCATAATTGTAATTAAGAAGGAGATAAATGATGTTTCAGATTTTAATGGCATCAAGGGGAAAATTGCATTGAGATTGAGAATCAAATGTGATCATATTAATGGCTGAGCAGGCTTGAAAGATGAATGGCCCATACCCATTCCTTGGGCCCGATTCTCCCATCATGACTCGTAACTTTTCTGGCAGGTCAGGCCTGGAGAATCGCATGCTGGCCATTTTGCCGGGTTTGCACATGCAGCTGATCCCACTGGAAACCGGTGGGAAGAGAGGCAAGTCATTTGAATCTCTTTTTAATGTATTTTAAATATATTTTCCATGTGATTATTGGGCCCAGCAAGGAATGTGCTGGGCAGATAGCATCTCCCACCCCACCAGGAGTACTTCATTTGGTGGGGTTTAGAGTAGCGTCCCATGTTCAGAGAACTAGCAGGAGACCTTGCCTGAGTGTAGGTGGGGGGGAGCTATGAGGACTCTCCAGGGGGTCGGGGAGTAGGAAGATGGTGCCCCCTGGGCATGGGAACTCTGGCAGTGTCAGTGTATGCCCCTGTCACTTCCTAGGGAGCAAAGTGCCCATGTCCACTGGGCATCTGACAGTGCCAAGAGGGTGAGGCTTATTGTGGCCAGGGCCTAGAGACAATTGGTGGGGGTAGATGCTCCTGCTGCCACTCTGCATGGAGATTAGTCTGGGCTGCAAGGAGGCCAGTGAACAGGATGGGCTGGGAGGGCGTGGGGAGGGAGTTGGGGGGCAGCGGGGGTGTTGGGTGGATGGTCTGCCTTCTGGGCAGGGGTGGGGGGGTAGGTATGGGGAGGTGGTGGAGGTATGATCCTGAAGAAGCTGAGCAGGGGGAAGGATGGGGTGTCTGCCAAGATGAAGAGGATCACCACTGCTGCGGAGGATAGATTGGAATCGGAGCACTCCGGGATAGGGAGGGTCAAGCTGGCTCAGGAATTGTGGGAGCCACAAACAGGCCATGGGAGGTGAAGGAGGGGGTTGCTGGAGGGTAGCCAGCAATCAAGCTGATCAGTAAACAGGGAGACCAACAGATCACAGCTACTGTACATGCACAGAGTTTTAAATCTCAGAGATCCTGGTGCTAAAAGCACTCCCTCAGCCCTGCCAGGTTTTTAATGAGATTCACAATCGTGATCATTGCAGTGCACAGAATCAGGAAATTCAGACCTGAAGCTTCACTGAAGAAACAGTCGTGATCTAAAAAAGTTTTAAAACACCAACAGGCTCACAATGAAGGTAGCATCGGCATTCAATGCCAGGACATTTGAGGACTTTATTTGGGTAGTGCAGGCCCTACCGCAAGTTATCTACACCAAAGAAAACTTTGGCTCAAAGAAACACATGAATTCTGCCTGTCCAGCCAAGGAGGTTGTTGCTTAGTTAAGAATGGTTGTCATATGCATGTGAAATGCCATTTAGTGCAGGAAGTGGATCTCATCTGCTTTGCCAGGGTTAATCCTCAGCGTGACATCATGTATCAAACGGCTATTTTCTTCACGGATCTCACATATTTATTAGAGACAATCACATATCAACACTCACTCTTGCAACAAGACTTTTATATCTTCACCATATCATCTACCTTGTTGCTTGAACTTCATTTTCTGTCTCTTCTGGCAGGGCACAACATACCATTTCACTCACCTTTTGCTTCATTCCCTCTGATCACATCTCTTTCTTCTTTCTCCACACAGGTCAAATTGTACACAACTGAGAATGAGCTTAGACTGGGAGAGGGACTGCAGAGTTCATTGGCCTCACATATTTCGAGGAAGCTGCCGCAGAGCTTGCTGGCAAAGTCTGAATCTCTCCTATGGTGATACAGAGCTTGTACTCTCGCCATCAATCTGATATAGATCTCAGCTCCACCACTTCAACCAATCCTGCAATTCAAAGTGGGTGTAATATACTCTGAATTGACTTCAGCTTATCCACTAAATCCTTCCTTTTGACTTCTGCAGTACCAGAAGACCAAAGCCAGCTAGCTAATCCAGCAGCTCTCCAAGCCACCAAAGCATGTCTAAAGATGAAGGCAATCAGGAAAAACTTTCACCTGCATTTTCAACCAGTGCTCACCTTGGTGGGGTTCTGTTCAAGGTTGGACTTGGGGTCACTTTCTAGAGACCACCTCACAGAAATGTACCACACAGTCAGAGGCAGGGACAGTCCAAGTCTCTGGCACTTGAAAGGTTGCTGAAGATCAGCCATTTGCTCAGTCCCTGTCAGATGATAAGTCTCTAGAGGTAGCTCCCAGCACACTGATAGAGATGCAATGGCAGACAGTGGAACATCGGGCACAGCTTCGACAGTCACTCACCAGAGTAGAGAGCACAATAGAAGAGTCCCTCCGTGTTCTGTTGGCTCCAACATGCGGCCAGACCACCACAGTAAGTTTGGCAACAAATATTGAGGCCTCAATCCAATAGATCCTGCAAGCTTTGTACTTGTCCAATGGCACTCAATGGCCAAACATTCTAATGGATACCATCATGATGTAGGCATATGGGGACTAAGCACCTTGCCCATCTCCTCCAGAAGGCTTAAACGCCACCAAACTTGGCGCACCTACAACTGCTTCAGGCAGGGCATTCCACTCCCGAACCACCCTTTGGGTAAAGAACCTACCTCTGATATCCGTCCTATAACTATCACCCCTTAATTTAAAGCTGTGTCCCCTCGTGCTAGCTTTCTCCATCCTAGGAAAAAGGCTATCACTGTCCACCCTATCTAAACCTCTAATCATCTTATATGTTTCGATAAGGTCCCCTCTTAGCCGCCTCCTTTCTAACGAAAACAACCTCAAATCCCTCAGCCTCTCTTCATAAGACCTGCCCTCCATACCAGGCAACATCCTGGTAAACCTCCTCTGTACCCTCTCCAATGCCTCCACATCTTTCTTATAATGTGGGGACCAGAACTGCACACAATACTCCAAGTGCGGCCGCACTAGAGTTTTGTACAGTTGCAACATGACGTTGCGGCTCCGAAATTCAATCCCCCTACCAATAAAAGCTAAGACTCCATATGCCTTCTTAACAACCTTATCGACTTGACTGCCTACTTTCAGGGATCTATGCACAAATACACCAAGATCCCTCTGTTCATCAACACTATTAAGAATCCTACCATTAGCCCTATACTCTACACATTTATTATTCCTGCCAAAGTGCATTACCTCACACTTTTCCACATTAAACTCCATTTGCCACCTCTCGGCCCAGCTCTGCAACTTGTCCAAGTCTCTCTGCAAACTATAACACCCCTCTTCACTATCTACCACTCCACCGACTTTAGTGTCATCTGCAAATTTACTAATCCATCCTTCAATACCCTCATCCAGATCATTTATAAAAATTACAAACAGCAGGGGCCCCAAAACAGACCCCTGAGGTACACCACTTGTCACCGAACTCCATGATGAATATCTCCCATCAACCACCACCCTCAGTGGTGGTTGACCACGAAGGTCATCACGACATCAGAGTGTAGCAATCAGCAGACAGCCTCCGCACCAAAACATAGTGATAGGGTTAGAAATGTTAAGAAGTTTTAATGTCACCTCAGGTCATGGGTACTTTACCACTGAATAAACTGCACTTTTTAAAAACGACTCCATGGGTGGCATGGTAGCACACTGGTTAACACTGCTAAATCACAGCTCTAGGGATCTGGGTTCAATTCCTAGCTTGCGTCACTGCCTATATGGAATTTGCACATTCTTCCTGTGTCTGCGTAGATTTCCTCTGGGTGCTCTACTTTCTTCCCACAGTCCAAAGATGTGCAGTTTAGGTGCTCTGGATATGCTCAATTGCCCCCACTTAGTGTCCTGGGATACATAGGTTAGAGGGAATTTGAAGGGTAAATATATAGGGTTACAGGGATAGGGCCTAGGTGGGATGTTGTTGGTGCAGATCCGACAGGCCTAATGGCCTCCTTCTGCACTGTAGGTTTTCAATGATTCCATGATATGTAAATGTAATGGTCACATGGTTTGGATCTTTGCTATCCTCTATTTCCAAAGTTCAACCTTTGTCAGAGTGTCCTCTTTTAAGATTAACGTTCATGTGATGCAAATCTCAATGCCCCCTGATACCATACCCTTGTGTTGTCAGGGAGGTGTGTGTGATTTTTTTATTTGTAATGTATGATGGATGAGTTCTCAATCATTAGTTTTCACACGTTAGCAAAAGCTAATAAGGACTCATCAGATACATGACTTTGCATATCTAGATTTCCTGATGGTCTCCCAAATCATGACATGCACTTTAGGTTGAAAGCTATGTGCTGATCCGCATTTTTTTTTTGGCAGTATTTGCATCCTTAAGTGGTGTGGGGTATATCCAATTTCAATTCACATTGCCGTTTTTCCTTGCTGGACATTAAGTTGAAAGAGTGAGCACATTACCAGGACACCAATAAGCACCTGTAACATCTGACTCAGAGTCAACTTACGATCACATTGATATGTTGTTGATTGTGAAGTGTTGCACAGGTCCCCCATTGTTCCTCGGAAATACCCAGAGGCAAAGAGACTGAATGCTACCACCACGTTCAGGGGAAGTCTCAAAACCCATGTAGTGTCAGTTTTCTCGGAGCATGTGCCATATCATATTTGGTAGATCAGATCTCTGGACAATCACAGCTTTGGTCTGCACTGTATCTCTCACACACTTATAGAAATCAGACTCATGGGCTATAAACCACTGGTGTTGCTAGTCATCTCTGCAGTCTTATCACTGCTCATCAGCCTCGTGTTGATGCTTATGCTTTTCTTGGCTTTGTCCCAGTATCTCCTGCTCAGTTGCTTTTCCTTCTTTAGCCACCTGCCTCGAAGGAGGATTCGTAGAAATACTCCTTGGACCACTGGATCTATTCTCACTTTTGGTTCCTCACTGAAAAGAATATCGAAGACCAGAATGGGTAAAGGGTGCTGAATGGTGTGAACGAGAGAGCTGTGGGAGAAGTTGTGGAGTTAAACTTTGGCACCTTATATAGCTTTGTTCCTCATACTTACCCTTGGAACTTGTGAACTACATAACTGAACCAATGTGACTCTGTAGAAGGGGCTAATAGACATGAGTAGTTAATACTTAGGATAGAGAGGTATATGTAATCAATCTTTCCCAACATGAAGATTGTGAGCAATTGATTACATGTGAAAGAATTTGTAACAATATTGAATCATGATCTATACGCTTTATATAAATGAAATCAATAATAATGATTTTGAAACAATCTGTTACATTAAAATAATCCATTAAATTGTATTAATTAAGGTTTTAAAGCAAAAACATGTATTTTGTCAGTACTGTGATTAAAAAAATCAGTAACATTAATGAAAGAATACAAAACTCAGAACATGTGATGATACATTTTATGTGATTCAAGCTGCCCAGGCCTGGAATGATGCCTAATGATGAGCCCATATTTGGCATTAGCTCAAGTCTTAGCATTTTTTCTTGTGCTGACTTCAGCAAAATAATGTTTCTTGGATACTACGGCAACAAGAAAATAATCTATGCCAAGAGATAGAATTCTCTGCTCCATCCAGAAAGATGGCCAAGTGCCCCAAGAAGATGGGGATTGTGGGGAAATATGGCACTCACTTCTCTCTGCAAAATAGTGAAAAAGATCAAACATACCTGCTCCTTCTCTGGGAAGACAAAGATGAATGCAGGGCAGTCGGCATTTGGCATTGTGGATCACGCATGAAAACTGTAGCTGGAGGAACTTGGGCCTACAATACCATCTGAGCCATTACAGCGAAGGCTGCAATTCGCCAACTGCAAGAGCTGAAGGATTGGTGAGCACTGGCTGTGGAGTCTGACAGCACCCCCTTCCGGAGATGTATCTGTCAACAAACTTGTTAATAAAATGTTAAAGGCAAAAAAAAAGAAATGTACTTCTGCTAATCGGAATGAACCTATAAAATAACATAACTTAGGGTGGCAGATTTTAACTGTTCTAAAATCTGTCATGATTAGATTGACATATTAAATAGCAAACAAAACCATACTTAGCCATTGATATCAAAATAGTATAATTAACTTATATTTTGGCAAGAAAGATGGGATCTTTTGAGAAAGGTCTGTGGTACTGTTGTGCTGCCTGGCATATCTAAGGTCTCCCTTCGGCTGAAGTTATTGTCCTGTCTTTTTGTATGTCAAGTTTGATTTTTCAATGTTTTAATAAACAAGTTTTAAATAAATTGTCACGCTTTTAAAACTTATTTTTATCTTTGCAAAGTTTTTATTTTCAGAACTACTTTAGTTTTTCTAAAGATATCAGATCACCAAATCAAAAACCCCCACAATAGGGGGTTGCATAACTATAAGCATTTGTTTCTTTATGGTGAATGAATGGAATCTGTTTAGCTACTGATAAATGGCATTAATTGTTAACCTGTGACTCCCCCTCACTGATCAGATGGAAGAATTGATGCAGCTATGCCACCTTGACTATAGAATTCACTCTCCAAGGCCACATTACCATGTTCCACAACAGAGTCTTCAAAATTTTACATCAGCCTTTTATTAAGTTGTGCCAATCGCTTTCAAAATGCTAAATTAGAAATCTGTCTTGATCTTTCTTCCTGGACAAAAAGCATTTAGAAAGTTACATAGATAAGATGAGTATAGAGGGATATGGGCCAAATGTGGGCAATTGGTACTAGCTTAATAGTAACAACTGGGCAGGATGCTATAAACCTCTATGACGCTAAAGGGCTTTAAGTCCTGTATAATTGACCTGGATCCTGTCCACAGCAGTTGCACCAACAAGTGAGTATGTACTGCAGAAAAGGAGCCACTGTGGCCAGCTTGTCTTCTCACCCTTCATCTTAACCCTCCCATGCAGAATCAATCTTATTTTTGATTTTGGAAGACACCATTTAGCCTTAGTGTCGAGATGATGGTGCTGCACATTTATTATAGGATGGAATTTGACCCTCACTCCTTCACAATCTGTGTTACTCTGATTCACCTGGAGCCTCACAACGTGGACGTAGAAATGCCACCTGTTATTCTCCAGCCTCCCCTGCTAAAACTGGATAATTGAGGTGGTGGACATTGACATACTCCTCACCAAGCCGATTACCTGCAAGGTATCCATGCCTCACATTGATCTGTACCCAGCCCACCTGGAGACTGTGTGTGCTTACAGGGGTTCCTGCCCAGATGAGAATATTACATGTTTCCTATCTACAGACTGCGAATGCCCTGTGACTCTCTGCAGTCTAGTAGAGCCTGCCACACAGCCAGGTACATCAACTGTAAGATTGCCCTGCACACAAAGCTGTGCATTTTTTCATTGAAGCATACAACACTTACTCCTCCCTGAACATGCGGTATACCATACTTCCAATGATTTGTCCTGCTGCATGATCGCTGCTCTTCTGTACTGCCTCCTTTCTCTAACTTCAGATGATGTCCACATGGCCCCTAACTGCGTCATCTGATTCTTTTCTATGTAAATATTTATTATTACATAGTTTTCATTTCCAAAGAGAACAAAGGGCAACAGTGACCTTCACAAAAAAGCTGTTTAATATATGTGCAAACCATCCTAGTGTGCCACACTAACATGCACCCACCTCAAAAACTTTAGTCTGGCTGCATACACTTCCCCTTTGTTTGTCATGTGTCATGAGGCCTTGGTGGGATGGGTTCTCTCCACCCCCTCCCTGCCTTCGATTGTTCGTTCTCTTCATCTGCTTCCTTGCCTCTCTGCCTGCTACTGTGAGACCTTGCCCATGTCCTACTCCCTCAGCTCTCTTTCCACATTGTCCTCTAGCATTTGCCTTCTCCTTCCTTGTTCAGCCCTTCTTCTGCATTCTCCTAGGATTTGCCCTTTCCATACCTTAATCCTTGCACAGCCCTCCATCCACATTGCCTCACCGTCTTATCTTTGTGTAGTTGCTGCATGTGAACCACAGTAACAGTACTGTCCAAATAGACACTGATATGTGGCATCAAGGGGAAAGAGACTCCTGACTGATCTGAGTTGATGATACAGTAGGATCCACGGCTCTAGCAGCTGTGTCCATGAAGACCAGCTTAGCATGGAGATGGAAGCAGGAAGCAGCGTGGCACAATAGCAAGAAACTTTGCATGTTGCACTCACTTCAGTGCAATACGTTTTGCGCATGCCAGCCTTTATCAAATGGGCTTGACACCAGTGTAACTTTCCACTAGCACAACACAAGATTGGAAATCCTGATGGGATTCTGCGGGAAATTGTTTTAATGATCATTCATGAGATATGAATGAATGCAGTGGGAAAAGCAACCTCACTTAATGTGTCATTGGGAGAACGGCAACATGATTTTGTGCTGGTGGTTTTCCTACTTTTTGCCTGTTGTGTGTTTCCCTGCACAGACTGGCGTTATATCTGCTTCAGGCAGGTTGGGAGAATTATGCCCACAGAAACTACAGAGACAGAAAAAAGATGATTAAGTCAATTGTGGGTTTCAAAACAGAGAACCAAAGTGATTATGGAAAGTACAGAAGTGATCAAAAGATAAAAATAAGAGAAGAAAACAGGAGTATTAGAATAGATTGGGGCCAACATAAAAGGGATTTTCAAAGTTTTTTATAAACATATAAACAGGAACATTATGGTTAAAGAAAGGGTGGACAGCTTAGGGTCAGAAAAAGAGATGTTCTTTAAGAGGCAGCAGTATTAAATGAGTACTTTACATTCTGGATTCTGAAGAAGTTCCATCAGATTGTAAAGTAGCTCTCTAGTCAAGAATGGAGGGGGGCAGAAACAGGAAAAGATAAGCTAGTTAGCTTGATGTCATGGAGAAAGTAATAGGGAGCCAATGGCTTCAGGGTATTATCGCTAGATTATTAATCTAGAAGCTCAGCTAATGTTCTGGGTCCTGCATTCAAATCCCCTAAATTAATAAAAGATGATTGGAGGTTACAAACATAGAAACAAGACCACAGGAAAACCATTCTGTGCCTTGAGCCTGCACCACCAATTAAGAAGATTATGGCTAACCTGTTAGCAAATTTAACTCTGCTAGAAAGAAGGGAGAGGGAACCACAAGACACTAGCTTAACACTGGTCATGATCTGGATAACATGTGACTCCAGGACCACATGTGGTTGACTCTCAAGTGCCCTTGGGCAATATGGATGAGCAATAAATGCTAGCCAGCCAGCGAAGCCCATGTCCCACGAACAAATGAAACAGGTTATAACCAGGCACTGAGAAAAATTATAAGCAATCAGGAACAGTCAGCACTGTTTTATGAAAGGAAACTCATGTTTAGTTGGCTTATCATGTGCTCTGGATAATGGAGCAGCTGTAGACATGCTATACTTGGATTGCCAGAAGGCATCAAAGATTATTGCAGAAAATAAAGGCTCATGATGTGATGAGTAACACATTAGAAGATTGCTAGCTGGCAGAAAACAGCCTATGCAAAAATGGGTCTTTTTCTGATTGGCAAAATAATGGGGGAGAATTCTCCCAGCCCAGTGTGCTGCTTTTCTAGTGCAGCAGGCCAAGAGACTTGAGCAGAGGCTGTTTCCCTGCTGGGCACAACGGCCTCGGCACATCTTTGGCAGCTGGACTTCTGGTGCCATCAGCTCCATGCTGGAAATCAGTGCAGAGCTGCATAGATTAATTAAATCCCAATTTGCATACAATGAAATACTATTAGGGGGTCCGGGACTAAAATCTGCAAGCCCACTAGCCTTTCACCCTGCTCCCACTACCAGGAGTGGTTCACTGAAGTGGGGTTTAATATAGCTTCCCACTTGCAGGAAGCTGGCAGTCCAACCCCGCTGCAGTGAAGGGGATGGGGGGTGCAGTCGAAGCAAAGGGTCAGGTTTCAGAGAGAGTGCCCCAATTTGCCAATGCCAGCCTGGGTCCCCCTGCACTGGCTAAGGGGCAAAGTGCCAATGGTCAGGGGCACCTTGGCACTGCCCACTAGATACAGGGCAATGCCAAGGGGGAGTAGCATAATGTGGATAGGGTCAGATGGGGTGTGGGGCCTCTGGGTCGAACTCTAGGGCTTGAGGATCCCACTGCTACTCTGCATTTGGGCTGAGCAACTGAGGGAGGGACGCCAGCAATTGGAGGTGGCTATCAGGGTTAGAGGGGTGGTCAGCCTGCTTGGAGGAGTGTTGAGTTAGTACCAAGAGAGGAGCGGTGAAGGGGCTGCAAGTGATGGAGGGGGAATATCAGGAGATCAAGGTTGGGGGAGGGGGGAGGAGAGGGAAAACATTGAGGTGGTCTGGGACAGGGAGGTGATAGAGGCTGATCCAAATACATCCGGGGAGCTGGCGATTAAGCCGTAGGGGTGCTGCATGGCTGGTGACGTAGAGTTGCGGGGCAGACCAACAGTCGAGCTGGCCAGCAATCAGGAGGCATGCAGTGCAGGGCTACCGCACACGCACCAATCTTGATTGACAGCTAGGTGCTAGCACAGTGGCTTGCTCAGTGCTATGCGGCTGGCCTCTCCAGCAGGAATAAGCTCTGCCCACTGAATTTCTGTATGACTCATGGAGAGGAACTTTGCAATGCACAGAATATGGGAGGTTGCTTTTGAAATTCCAACTGAAAAAAAAAAGCAGGATTTATTCAATTTTTGCACAAATTCGATATTCAAGGGCTGATTTTACCATTGTGATCCACCTATTTTTGTGCGTGAAAACTTGGTAAAGTTGACATGGAGCGACAAGCGCGATCAGCATCTGCCTCCATGCTGGTTCTCTCCTTACCAAGGCCTGAAAATGGCTGTGGTCCAGATCGCACCCAAAATGGGCATGATGGCCTTTTAAATTTCTTACGTTCTTATTACGTGTATTTGCATGCACTTCAATCCACTTAACGGGTTACACGCCCAACTCTACTGGCACGTCCCCCTTTAATACCGTTTTTGCCAATCCGGAATCAGCCTGAAAGAGCCAAGGTCAATAAAAATCTGATTCGGGTGCTCCATCAGGGAGTATTAGTGAGGAGGTAAGTGCCTAGAGTCCGATAGCTCTGAGCTGCCTTTGTAGCAACCATTTTGTTTTTTGGGTCTGCGAGTGTGTGGGGAGAAGGGGCGCTGTTGCTCAGCAAGTGTCCAATGTCCAAGTTGCAGCACGATCCTGGGTCTCAGCACTAACTTCAGGCCTCATGGATGCTACTGGGTCCTAGTGTAGGCAGCACTTGTCTAGCTGAAGGATGTGCACAAAGCTCTTGTAAATTGCACTGCTGCTGCCTCAGAACTTTTCAAGGAGCCGTAATTCTGCAGAGCATGTGGGTGAGGACTGGGGACATCCCTGTTTAGGGGGTCATATAAGTGGGAATGAGGGTGTTTGTGATTCTGGGGGACATGTGAGTGGGAAGTGGGGGGGGGGGTTCTGTAATGAGAGGGGCATGTAGGTTGCTGAGCTAGACCAGCTGCATTTCTTGACTCTACATGTGGTTCTCTCCTTCTCTAACAATCACCCTTCCCCCCAACCCCTCTTTAGAATGATGAAATGGCTTTTTGTGATGCAACTGATTAATTTTGCTGTTCTTTTAGTTGTTGCTGGAGCTGAGGAGGTGGAGCAGGAGGAAGAATTGCGGGCATAGGATGCCCAGGCCTTACTACTTGCAGAAGTAGATGACCTCCAGAGACAGCAGATAGCTACCATTCGCCCAGAGGAGGGTGTGCAAGAGAAAGAGGGAGTGGAGACACCAGCAGTTCTGTGTACAAGGGTCATTTGAACAGATGTTGGACACTATGTGCTCTGTCTCTGAAAGGAGACAAAGCAACACCTGTGCCATTGCTGGCGGACCTGGCACCTTGGGGTGAGATGTGAGCACCTACTCTCAGTGGCTATCAAATTGATGGCTGCTCTGAACTTTTATCAACTGGCTCCTTCCAGACCCCTAGCAAAGATATATGTGGCATTTCCCAGTCAGCTGTGCACATCTGTGTTGTCAAGCAGCTCACGGAAGCTTGTTATGCCCAGGCTGGGCCATACATCAAACTTCACCTGGACCAGGCCCAGCAGATGCCCGGGCTGCAGGGTTTGCGGTCATTGTGGGATGTACAAGAGGCCATCAACTGCACCCATGTTGCCCTCAAGGCCCCACTGAAGAATCCACAAAAATTCATCAACAGAAAGGGGTTCCATTCCCTAATATCCAACTCTGTGTGACCACAATATGAACATTATGTACATTTGCATGAAACACCCTGGCAGCATGCAGGACAGCTTCATTCTGAGGAACTCTGACATACAGGAGGCCTTTGATGTGAAGACCAGGTTGTAGGAATGACTCATGATTGACATGGGTTACATACTTCAGACATTGCCGATGATACTTGTGCGGAGGCCTGTGATTGAGGCGGAGACCTGCTTGTACTATGGCCGATGTAACCACCTACTTGATATAGAAGTGGACTGGATAATGTAGAGTGGTTACTCCATGATTTTAATTTTTTGATTTGATTTATTATTGTTACTTGTATTGGTATGTTGTGAAAAGTATTGATTCTTGTGCTACATAGACAAAGCCAAACATTCATTGAGTACACAGGAGAGATGGAAAGGAAAGGGTGCAGAATGCAGTATTAGTCACAGATAGGGTGACCAACCTTATAATGATCATGTTATAAGGTAAGTCCATTCAAAAGTCTGGTGGCAGCAGGGAAGAAGATGTTCTTGGGTCGGTTGGCAAGTGACCTCAGACTTTTGTATCTTTTTCCCAATGGAAGAGGATATGTCCAGGGTGCATGGATCCTTGATTATGCTGGCTGCTTTTCCAAGATAGCAGGAATTGTAGACAGAATCAATATATAGGAGACTAGTTTGCGTGTTGGATTGGGCTACGTTCACAACCCTTTGTCATTTTTTAGGTCTTGGTCAGAGCAAGAATCCTATCAAGCTGTGATACATCTAGAAAGGATGCTGTCTATTGGTGCCTCCAATAACGGTGGCCTGGCTGCTGTTTTTTTCTATTTTTTAACTGATTATTTTAAAAATGTTGCTGAGAAGGCACCTTCATATGGAAGCACTCTCATGTACTTACCATTCATTGCAACTTGTTGTTTCTCTGAAACTGGAAGGATTTTGATTAAGTCTTAGTTTTAAGATTCTGCCTTCTATACTTAATTCCTAGGGAACCTATCTCCAAGCCAATTGAAAAGTGACCTGGTCAACATCTCAACGAGTGACGGTAAGTTGATAGAAGCAGCTCCAGAACCTGGAAACAGACCCGGCTCCTGCTTCCTAATCTAAAAGTGAAAATTCAGCTCATCATCTTACATGGGCAGAATTTTACAGAAAAGTTTTAAGTGTCCAGTTAGCATGAAAATGGATTAGTCTTTACTCCCAATCTCAAACACTTAGTGCATGAAAAAATGGGCTAGACTGTTTCTAGTTACGAGAGGCAGTAGGTGGGGCTTAATTCACCAGCTAGCCTGTTCGAGCAGCAGAGGAAGCTTTTGCGCATTTGCAGATCTCTGTGGCTGCACGTGCGCAATTGCAACAGCAGACAGCTGACATAGAGAAAAAACTGTCAGACCTCTGCTGTTGTAGCTGGTCCCGCTCCAACTCTGGGACTTCTTCGTAGTATCTCTACCTTTTTTTTGTAGAGATAACTCAGAGATCAGTGCTGGGCCCACTGTTATGTCATTTATATTAAAGATTTGGATGAGAATATAAGGGGTATGCTTCGTAAGTTTGCAGATGATACCAAGATTGGTGGCATAGTGGGCAGTGAAGAAAGTTATCGCCAATTGGAACAGGATCTTGATCAATTGGGCCAGTGGGCTGATGAATAGCAGATGGAGTTTAATTTAGGTAAATGCACGATGATACATTTTGGTAGATTGAACCATGGCAAGGCTTACTCAGTTAATGGTAGGATACTGGGGACAGTTACAAAGAGATCTAGGGATACATGTTCATAGGTCCTTGAAAGTGGAGTCACAGATGGACAGCATGGTGAAGAAGGCATTCGGCATGCTTGATTTCATCATTCAGAACATTGAATATAGGAGTTGGAATGTCTTGTTAAAGTGGTACAAGACATTGGTAAGGCCATATTTGAAATACTGTGTGCAGTTCTGGTCACCCTATTATAGGAAGGATATTATTAAGCTAGAAAGAGTGCAGAAAAGATTTACTAGGATGCTACTGAAACCTGATGGATTGAGTTATAAGGAGGGGCTGAATAGACTGGGATTTTTCTCTCTGGAGTATAGGAGGCTGAGGAGTGACCTTGTAGAAGTCTATAAAGTAACGAGGGGCTTAGACAAAGTAGTTAATATCTTTTCCCAAAGGTAGGGGAGTCTAAAACTAGAGGGCATAGGTTTAAGGTGAGAGGGAGAAGATCAAAAGTGTTCAGAGGGGCAATTTTTTCACACCAAAGGTAGTGAGTGTCTGGAAAAAGTTGCCAGAGGTAGTAATAGAGGCAGGTATAATTTTATCTTTTGAAAAGCATTTAGACAGTTACATAGGTAAGAAGGCTATGTAGGGATATGGGCCAAATGCAGGCAATTGGGATTTAAAAAAGGGCAGCATGGACAAGTTGGGCTGTAGGGCCTGTTTTCATGCTGTAAACCTCTATGACTCTAACCACCTCTCCAACCCCCCACTCCCCTCCTGTTATCAAGGGAACCTGTGGTCAATTGCCAGCCCACACCATCCAGAAATATCACCACCCCCATGGCCCAGACCAATCGCACCCCTCCTCCCCTCTCCACCAATCGCAATGCAGAGCAAGCAAAATGTGCCCTCATATTCCTTCTCTCCCCTAGCACTGATCCTTTAGGTCCTACCCCCATGGACGTCACCCCCTTCAGGCCTGGTCAGCAGTACCATGGTGCTAGGCTGGCAGTGCAAAGATACAGGCTGGCACTGCCAAAGAGGCACTCTCTCCCTTCCCTTGACCTCCCTCAGAGGCTGCAATGGCCTCCAATTTTACTAGCGAGGGCAACACGACTGTTTCCTGTTTACGGGGAAAGGCATTTTCAATGCCAGAGAGAACTTTTCCCGACGGGGCTAAAAGGTAACTGAGTCCAGACGATTGAGTCCTAGGCACGCTAAACACATGTAAATCACTATTTAAATAAATTTAAATAAATTACTCAGTCTCTCACCAGAAATGGGTGAGAAGCTGACTACACCAGAAATCTGGTGCCGGTAAAATGGCAAGAGCCAGCAATCGGGTACAATCCTGACTTCTTGGCTGTTCTGTGATTTCAGTGGATCACTTCTCCCACAAGAGACTGAAAGCAGTGGAGGAATGGCATAACAAACTCTGCCCTCACAAAAGAAGGAGACTATTGAGCTGGGATACCAACTTAGCATGGGAAGCAGTGGCTATGTTGGTCAGTACGAACACCCTGCCAAGAAGGACTGGCATCCAGTGCTGCCAAACAGGAATCTCCTTCGTTCTGGCAGGGTAAGTCACTCTTCTCATTACTCTCAGCTCACACACGCATTGCACATTCAAGTGAGCTTGCTTACTGCTAGATTAAGGCTCACCACCGCTCACTATCCCACATACACCTTCATCTGTTCTGTAAGTCACATCCACATCACCTCACTGTTTTCCACTAACCATCCACACGTTCCAGACATTCTTAGCAGCTGCTCTGGCACATATCCTGCTTACAGTCTCTCCATTTGTTTTCATGCAGGACAAGTTGTCACATAATAACTGGGAGAGATCCCAGATGAGTAGAGATTTGAGCTTCAAAGAAAGAACCCTCCAGCTGGCTACAGAGAAAGTCGACTGCCCCTGTGGCGTTGATGGCAATAATCCAAATGAGGATGCAGTCAGCACAATCCATCACAAAAGTCATGAATCCTATTTCAGAACACCATATGCTGGTAAAAGGGCAAGAGCCAGCAATTGGGTACAATCCTGATTTCTTGGCTGTTCTGTGATTTCAGTGGGTCACTTCTCCCACAAGAGACTGGAAGCAGTGGAGGAATGGCATAACATCCTCTACCCTCATAAAATGAGGAGACCACTGAGCTAGGATACCAACTCAGCATGGTATATAACCATGCAGTAATGAAATTTCCCTTCTTCATTGGCATACCAGGGCCTCAAAGCTCTGATTTCAGCCCGGATGATTTCTCAGACATTGACACCGAAGGACCGTCACAATTTTAACTCAATCTTCAGCAGCACAGAAACACATAATTCAGTGGAATGTAATTTAATGGGGGGGCTCATGTCAGATCATTCTGTCTGATCCATAGCAGATGGAGGTAGGATGTCCCAAGGTGCTGGCAATTGAAGGACTACTGGAGGCCACAAATCTACTGTGGTCCAGTCAGATGACATACCACTAGAACTCAGCCATCCTCAGTTGCTAATGCTCCAAAGCAAAAGTCAGGAACATCAGAAAGTGATGTCAGCTCCACTCTTCAGATTGAAAGATGGAGGAGACCTACCATCTTTTGTCTGAGGAAACAGTGATACTGCAATGCAACAAAGTCAACATAGTGAAGGTGGCAGGTCATGTGACGACCTTGGTGCAAGACCTACAGTGCTGAATGACAGACACTCCATGGTGCAGAACACGGACTCCATGGTGCCAAGGTTCACAAATGTCAATGCCAGAGGATGGCAGGACTTCTCAAGTTCACTCCAAGGAAGATGCCAGGGGCCCTGGAGCACCCTTAGGGACAAGCAGCAGATAATGCCCAGCCCAGGGCCATCCACCCAGATGACTCCAAGAGTATCTAGTCCACCCAATTCCCCTCTTCCTGTAGGACCCCAAATGCAGACCAAGGCTCCTTGGTTTTGGCCCTCCAGAAGACACCTTTTTTAAAATTCATTCATCTGTGAGACATTGGCACACAGTCACTGGCTGGCCAGCAATTATTGTTCATCCCTAGTTGCCCTGGAGAAGATGGTGATGAGCTGTCTTCTTGAATTGCTGCAGTCCACGTACTGTGCATTGATCAACAATGCCATTAGGGAGGGAATTCCAAAATGTTGACCCAGTGACTGTGAAGGAATGGCAATATATTTCCAAGTCAGGATGGTGAGTGGCTAGCAGGGAAACTTGTGGGTGGTGATGTTGCCATGTATCTGCTATCTTATTCTTCTAGATGAAAATGGTTGAGAGTTTGGAAGGTTCTGCGTAAGGATCTTTGGTGAAGTGCTGCAGTGCATCTTGTAGGTAGTACACACTACTGCTACTGAGCGTCGGTAGTGGAGGGCATGGATACTTGTAGATACAGTGCCAATCAAACGGGCTGCTTTGTCCTGGATTGTGTCAAGCTTCTGGAGTGTTGTTGGATCTACACCCATCCAGGCAAGTGGAGAGTATTCCATTACACTCCTGACTTGTGCCTTGTAGATGGTGGACTTTGAGGAGGCTGAAGGTGAGATTCTGGCCACAGTATTACAGTATTCCTAGCTTCTGACCTGCTCTTGTAGCCACTGTGTTAATGTGATGAGTCCAATTGAGTTTCTGACCAATGGTAACTCCAAGGGTGTTGACATTGGGGGATTCAGTGATGGTAACACTATTGAATGTCAAAGGGCAGTAGTTAGAGTATTTTTTATTGGTGATGATCATTGCTTGGCATTTGTGTGGCACGAATGTTACTTGGCAGTTGTCAGCCCAAACTTATTGTCCAGATCTTGTTGCATTGCAACTCGGACTGCTTCAGTATCTGAGGAGTTGCAAATAGTGCTGAACATTTTTCAATCATTGGCAAACATTCACACTTCTGACCTTATGAAAGAGGGAAGGTCATTGATAAAGCAGCTAAAGACCGTTGGGACTAGGACATTAGCCTGAGTGACTCCTGCAGTGACATCCTGGAGCCAAGATGATTGACCCTCCACAACCACAACCTATGTACCTGGTATGTCTCCAACCAGTGGAATGCTTGTGCCTGATACCCCTTGATTCCAGTTTCGCTAGTGCTCTTTGATACCGTGCTGCGTCGAATGCAGCCCTGATTCAAGGGCTGTCACTCACCTCACCTCTGGAATTCAGCTCTTTCATCCATGACTAAACAAAGGCTATAATAAGGTCAGGAGCTGAGTGACTCTGGTGAAACCCAAACTGGGCACCACTGAACAGATTACTGCTGAGCAGATGTTGCTTGATAGCACTGTCGATGACCCCTTCCATCACTTTGTCATTGTCAGGAAACTTATTGGTTGGTAATTGTCTGGGTTGGAATCATCCTCCTTTTTGTATACAGGACATACCTCAGCAATTTTTCACATTGTTGGGTAGATGCCAGTGTTGTAACTGTGCTGGGAGAGCTTGGTTAGGGGAGCAGCAAGTTCTGGAGCACAGATCTTCAGTACTATTGCTGGAATGTTACAGGACAATTTCTTGATATCCCGTGAAGTGCATCAAATTGGCTGGAGGCTGGCATCTGAGATGCTGGGGATTATTGGAGGAGGCCATATGGGTCATCCACTCAGCACTTCTAACTGAAGACTGCTGCGAATGCTTCAGCCTTATCTTTTGCACTGACGTGCTGAGCACCTCTAACATTGAGGATGGGGATATTTGTGGAGCCTCCTCCTCCACTGAGTTGTTTAATTGTCCATTACCGATCACGAATGGATGTGGAACGGCTGCAGAGCTTAGATCTGATACATAGTTGTGGAATCGCTTAAGTCTGTCTATCACTTGCTGTTTGGCATGCAAATAGTCCTGTTTGGTAGCTTCATCAGGTTGACACCTCATTTTTAAGTATGCTAGGTGCTGTTCCTGGCATGCTGTCCTGAATGTTCCATTGAAGCACTGTTGATCCTCTGGCTTGATGGTAATTGTTGATTGGGAGATATATCAAGCTGTGAGGTCGCAGATTATGCTGGTGTACAGTCCCACTGCTGTTAATGGCCCACAGCATATGGTGAATGCCCAGTCTCGAATTGCTAGATCAGTTCAAAGTTTGTCCCATTTTGCAAGGTGATAGTGCTACACAACATGATGGAGGCTATGCTCAATGTGAAGGCAGGACTTTGTCTCCACAAACACTATGCAGTGGTTACTCTTACCAATACTATCATGATCAGATGCATCTATAGCTGGCAGATTGGTAAGGATGAGATCAGGTAAATATTTTCCTCGTTGGTTCATAGCAATTGAGCCTTCAGCCCCTTCTAGTCCTACAGCCTTCAGCCCAGTGGCCCTGGGCCTTTCTCCCTTCCAGCCTGATAGCATTCAACTCTTTCTGGTCCCACAAGCCTTCAGCCCTGTGGCCCTGGAACCTTTGTCACTTCCAGCCCCAGAGACTTCAGCCCTTTCAGTCCCGGAGCCTTCAGTGGCGTGTACCCATGTCTTAAGCTCTGAAGTCCTAAGGCCTCTCCTGGAATTCCAAATTCCTCTCTCAGTATTCTGGGAGAAGTTGGACCAGCAACATCTACTAAGTAGAAAGCGAAAGAAAATCTCCAGAGATAAAGAGAAGTTACAGCATCTGGTACAGGCGGCTGAGGGATTTCACTAGTGCATTCTGGGAGAATTCAGACCAGCAACATCAACTAAGAACTGGGAAGCGAAAGGTCTGGTGTCAAGGAATCGTAAGCCTGAAACACTACATTTATGTTTCCCTCCTCATCTGACCAAAAAACAGACCACTGTGAGAAGGTAAAAGTAAAGATAAGAGTGTTATAATTTTTCTTAAATAATTTAACTGATGCTCGAAATATCGGTTAGTGAGGTTAAGTGGTGCACTTGTGAGACGTGGAAGATCCCATGACCTTTACAGCATCTCGGACAACTAAGCCTGCAGGAAATGTATCCAATTGCAGCCCTTTACAGACCGCATGGATGGGTTGCAGCAGCAGTTGAATGAACTTAGGAGCATGAAAGTGGCACAAAACATCATAGATAGAAGCTTTAGAAATGTGGTCACACCCAAGGTGTAGCAGATAGATGGGTGACCACTAGAAGGGGCAGCCAACAGTACAGCAATCCTCTGTTGTCATTCTCCTCTCCCAAGTATACCATTTTGGATACTGCAGGGGGGGAATGGCCTATCAGAAGATAACAGCAGCAGCAGCCAAAGCAATGGCACAATGGCTGGCTCTGCTGTTAAGCAGGAACAGACAAAGAGTACTACAGCAATAGTTACAGGGGTGCAGATAGACACTTGTGTGGATGTGAAAGAGACTTCAGGATAGTATGTTGCCTCCCTCGTGCCAGGGTCCAGGATGTCTCTGAATAGGCAGAAAGCATTCTGAAAGGAGAGGGTGAACAGCCAGGGTTTGTAGTATACATTAGTACTAACAACATAGGTACGAAGGGTGATGAGGTCATGCAGCAGCAGTTTAGGGAGTTCTGTAGAAAGTTAAAAAGCAGGACATTTGGCTTATAATCTCAGAATTACTCCCTGTGCCACATGCTAGTGAGGCTAGGAATAGGAAGATAGTGCAGCTCAACATGTGGTGTAGAACATAGAACATTACAGCACAGAACAGGCCCTTTGGCCCTCGATGTTGCGCCGACCAATTAAGAAAAAGCAATGACCCTCTAACCTAAACCATTCCCTTTTCATCCATAAACCTATCCACTGACCTCTTAAACGCCCCCAAACTTGGCGCATCTACAACTGCAGCAGGCAGGGCATTCCATACCTTTACCACCCTCTGGGTAAAGAACCTACCTCTGACATCCATCCTATAACTACCACCCTTAATTTAAAGCTATGTCCCCTCATGCTAGCTTTCTCCATCCGAGGAAAAAGGCTATCACTGTCCACCCTATCTAAACCTCTGATCATCTTATATATTTCAATAAGGTCTCCTCTTAGCCGCCTTCTTTCTAATGAAAACAACCTCAAATCCCTCAGCCTCTCCTCATAAGACCTTCCTTCCATACCAGGCAACATCCTGGTAAATCTCCTCTGCACCCTCTCCAATGTCTCCACATCTTTCTTATAATGTGGTGACCAGAACTGTACACAATACTCGAAGTGCGGCTGTACCAGAGTTTTGTACAGTTGCAACATGACGTTGCGGCTCCGAAATTCTATCCCCAAGAATTTGGGATTCTTGAAGGGAGGGTTTCAGACATCTGGGCCATTGAGGTCTCTTCCAGGGCAGTGGGATTTGTACAAGAAGAACGGGTTGCATCTAAACTGGAAAGGCATAAATATTCTAGCTGGGTGATTTGCTAGCATCACACGGGAGGATTTAAATTAATTTGGCAGGGGGATGGGAACCAAAGAAAAGGTGGATTAGCCATAGGGAACCAGAGAATAAGACCTGTAAGACTTGGAAAAAGAGCAGGGTGAGGTTGCTAATCAAAGAGGGACTGGTGGACCTAAGTGCATTTGTTTCAATGCAAGAACTGTAACAGGTAAGGCAAATGAACAGAGCTTGGATGAATACTTCGAACTATGATGTTGTTGCCATTACAGACACTTGGTTAAGGGAAAGATAGGATTGGCAGCTTAATATTCCAGAATACAGTTGTTTCAGGCAGGATAGGCAGGGATGTAAAAGGGGTGGAGAATTTATACTACGGGCTAAGGAGAATATCAAAGTTGTACTGTTGGAGGACATCTCAGAGGAATCAAATAGCAAGGCAAAATGGGTGCGGCTCAGGAATAGGAAAGGTGCAGTCATAATGTTGGGAGTTTACTGTAGGCCACCCAATTGCCAATGGGAGACAGAGGAACAGAAATGTAGGCAAATTTTGGCAAGTGTAAAAGTAACAGGGTTGTTGTGATAGGAGATTTTAATTTCCCCTATATTTACTGGGACTCACTTAGTGTGAGGGATGAGGATGGGGCAGAGTTTGTAAGGAGCATCCAAGAGGGTTTCTTAAAACAGTATGTAGATAGTCCAACTAAGGAAGGGGCGATGCCAGACCTGGTATTGGGTAATGAGCCTGGCCAGGTGCTCGATGTTTAAAGCACTGATGCATAAAGATAAGTGTAGTCCTCAAGTTAAGGTGCTAAATTGGTGGAAGGCTAATTATAACAATATTATACAGGGACTGAAGAATGTAGATTGGGGGCAGATGTTTGAGGGCAAATCAACATCTGTCATGTGGGAGACTTTCAGGTGTGAGTTGATAGAGATTCAGAATCAGTACATTCCTGTAAGGATGAAGGATAAGTATGGTAAATTTTGGGAACCTTGGATAACGAGAGATGTTGTGAACCTAATCAAAGAGACAAAGGAAGCATTTGTCAAAGCTAGGAGGCTGGGAATACAGAAAGGAAGTATGGAACATAAAGAAAGTAGAAAGAAATTTAAGCAAGACTAAAAGGGGTCACGAAAAAGTACTGGCCAACAGGATTACAGAAAATCCCAAGGCTTTTTATACATATATAAAGAGCAAGAGGGCAGCCAGGGAGAAGGTTGGCCTACTCAAGGACAAGGGAGAGAATCTATGCGTGGAGCCAGAGGAAATGGGTGAGGTATTAAATGAGTACCTTGCATCAGTATTCACCAAAGAGAAGGACTTGGTGGATGATGAGTCTGGAAAAGGGTGTATAGATAGTTACAGTCATGTTGAAGTAAAAAAGGATATATCCCAGAATACTGAGAGAAGAGAGGAAATTACTGGGGCCTTGAGAGAAATCTTTGTATCCTCACTGGCTACAGGGGAGGTCCTAGAGGATTGGAGAATAGCCAATGTTATTCCTTTGTTTAAGTAGGGTAGCAAGAATAATCCAGGTAATTACAGGCTGATGAGCCTTACATCAGTGATAGGGAAATTATTGGAAAGGATTCTTCAAGACAGGATTTAGTCTCACTTGGAAATAAGTGGACATATTAGTGAGTGGCAACATGGTTTTGTGAAGGGGAATGTGTCTCACGAACTTGATCGAATTTTTCGAGGAAGTGACAAAGATGATTCATGAGGGTAGGGCAGTGGATGTTGTCTACATGGACTTCAGTGAGGTCTTTGACAGGTCCCTCAAGGCAGAAGGTGAAGTCCCATGGGATCAGAGGTGAGCTGGCAAGGTGGATACAAAACTGGTTCGGTCAATGAAGACAGCAGTTGGCAATGGAAGGGTGCATTTCTGAATGGAGAGCTGTGAGAAGTGGCATTCCTCAGGAATCAGTCTAGGACCTTTGTTGTTTGTAATATATATAAATGATTTGGAGGATTAATATGTTGGTGAATTACACAAATGTTGGTGAATGTGGGGATAGCGATGAGGACCATCAGAGGGTACAACAGGATATAGATTGGTTGGGGACTTGAGTGGAGAGATGGCACATAGAGTTTAATCTGGACAAATGTGAGGTAATGCATTTTGGAAGGTCTAATACAGATTGGAAATATATAGTAAATACAGAACCCTTATCAGTGTTGATAGGCAAAGGGATCTGGGTGTACAAGTACACAGGTCACTTAAAGTGGCAATGCAGCTGGAGAAGGTAATCAAGAAGGCATATAGCATGCTTATCTTCTTCGCCTGGGGCACTGAGTTTAAAAATTGGCAAGTCATGTTGCAGCTTTATAGAACCTTAATTGGGCTGCACTTGGAATATAGTGTTCAATTCTGATCGCCACACTACCAGAAAGATATGAAGGCTTTGGGGAGGTTACAGAAAATATTTACCAGAATGTTGCCTGGTATGGAGGGCATTAACTATAGGAGAGGTTGGAGAAACGTGGTTTGTTCTCACTAAAACGACGCAGGCTGAGGGGAGACCTGATAGATTATGAGAGGTATGGACAGAATGGATAGTCAGAAGCTTTTTCCCAAGGTGGAAGAGTCAATTACTAGAGGGTACAGATTTAAGGTGCGAGGGAGACAAGGTTTAGAAGAGATGTACGAGGCAGATTTTTTACAGAGGGTAATGGGTGCCTGGAGCTCACTGCCGGGGGAGGTAGTGGAAGTGGTTGTGGTAGTGGCTTTTAAGGGCATCTCAACAAATACATGAATAGGATGGGAATAGAGGGATATGGTCCCTGAAGGATAAAGGATTTTAGTTAAGGCGGGCAGCATGGTCGGTGCAGACTTGGAGGGCCAAAGGGTCTGTTCCTGTATTGTAATTTTCTTTGTTCCTTGTTTGTTCAGTGCACCCCCTGAAGTATTTCACCAGTATGCCTGAGGCCCCTCTGGAATTTTGATTTGATTTATTATTGTCAAATGTATTGGGATACTGTAAAAAGTATTGTTTCTTGCACACTATGCAGTCTCAAAATATACTGTTCATGGGGCACATGGGGGAAAAGGAAAGGAGAGAGTGCAGAATGAATGGCATAGTGGTTAGTACTGCTGCCTTACAGTGTCAGGGATCTGGGTTCAATTCCTGGCTTGGGTCACTGTCTATATAGAGTTTGCACATTTTCCCTGTATCTGCATGGGTTTCCTCTGGGTAGTCTGGTTTCCTCCCACAGTCTGAAAGACGTGCTGGTTAGGTACATTGACCTGAATAGGCAATTACAGGAATTTCACAGTAATTTCATTGCAGTGTTAATGTAAGTTTTACTTGTGATAAATAAATAAACTTAAAACTTTAATATAGTGTTGCAGTTACATATAAAAAGAAAGATCAATTTAATATTCAAAAGTCTGACGGCAGCAGGGAAGAAAGTGTTCTTGAGCCAGTTGGTACATGTTCTCAGGCTTTTGTATCTGTCTGGTGTGCATATGATTCTTGATTATACCAGCTGCTTTTTGGAGGCAACAGAAAGTGTAGACGGAGGCTGGTTTGCGTGATGGATTGGGTTATGTTCATAACCCTTTATTGTTTCTTGCAGTCTTGATCAGAGCATGGGCCATTCTAAGCCATGATGCAGCCAGAAATAAAACTATGGTGCATCTGTAAAAATTGGTAAGTCGTAGCAACATGCCAAATTTCCTTAGCCTACTGAGAAAGTAGAGGGAATGCCTGAGGCCTCATTTGGTGCTGTCCGAGTATTTTGTCGCTACTCCTGAGGTTTTTCCTGGAACTCTGGATGCTCTCCTGGTGCATATTGCCCAGTGCTACCTGAGTATTTTGCCGATATCCCTGAGGTTTTTCCCAATGGCTCTCATTCCACTCCCCTGCCTATGATTCCTGCAGGGAGGCCTGATAATTCAATACAAATGAAAGCAGCGAACACAAGTCTAATATTCTGACAAACAGCATATTGGGAAAATCCCTGAGGTTTTTCCCAATGGCTCTCATTCCACTCCCCTGCCTATGATTCCTGCAGGGAGGCCTGATAATTCGATACAAATGAAAACAGAGAACACAAGTCTAATATTCTGACAAACAGCATTAAAATAAAGTTATATTGCAGAAAGACAAACCTTTTCTTCAGTTACTTTCTGAAGTTCTTGTTTTGTAACTGATAGCTCATCTTTGACAGATAATAGCTCAATTTCCTGGAAAAAGAAAAATACATTTATTAATATCAAATATTACCTTAGCCTGAAAGCCAATAATTCAATTATTTTAAATTGGCAGGAAGTTGCATCATTTCCTTGTTTTCTCTAGTCCTACCAGTCACAAGCTATTGACAAAAAATATTAGTATCATTTAAATGTTATCCAAAAAATCGAAAGAATATTTAATAATATTTTAATATACAAATTTCTAGTCCTGACCTTTCTCGTTCTCTGACCACCCCCCACCCCACCAAGAATTTGCATCGATGCTAAAAGCACCCAAAGAACACAGCACCTATGCAAACCCAAATGTCCCAATTGAACACTTTGTGCCAGCTTCCTAAAGCTCTGATCCAAGTGAGAATTGAGGGAGGAATTTTAACTACCAATTGGTAGGTGGACAGTTAAAAAAATCAAAAATAGGAAACTTAACTCCAGCCAGCCTCCAATGTTCTCACTCATGTTTTTAATGGAGTTTGTGTGTACTAGCACAACGAGATATTGAAAGGTGAGTCTATTGTTATATTAGTGAGGTTAATTGCATTTTCAAATTAATGTCTCCTAGACTTCAGTAAATTTTGACAGTAAAAGAAATGAGATGGAGTGACACTTCATAGTATGAAGGATAGAGGATCCAAAAGGAATTCTAAACTACTTGATGAAATACATTAAAAAGTATTTTATTGGCATCAAATACTTTCTATCTTTCATTGCTCCCAATTGCTTTATCATATTTAAAATTTGTTCATCCATTGTGAAAGTCATTGGCAAGACCAGTATTCATTGCCTATCCCTAATTATCTTTGATAAAGTATTTTGTAGTGTAGGTATATCTCATGCTATTATAAAGGAAGTACTGGAAATTGGAGCCCAATACCGTGATGAAGCAGCCAAACATGGGGGAGTGATATACTACCCTGAAGAACTCCTATTGCTATGCTCTGGGGTTGAGATGATTGACCTCCAACCATCACAACTATTTTGTTTTGTGCTAAGTATGAATCAACCAGAAGAGTTGAATCATACCTAGCACAAAGCATGATTCCAACCAGCCTGGAACTTTATACAGATTGCTGTTGAAGGTCCTGAGGCAAAGGTAACTTGGGAGACGCCTTTTCCTTTTGTGCACAATAAAAGATGTGGGTGATGGAAACCCGATTGTGACAGAATTATCACATTGGCAATAAGGAGAAAAATTCTTTTCTTTCTACAATTTCCCTCCGGATAGCCTCTGAAAGTCAAAATTTTCTCCAGTAAGAAAAAGTTATTATGCTCCTTTTGGGAAACTCGAGTGCTACGACATAAGTGAGGAAGACTGGTCACTGAATACACGAATTACTTCTTGTGTGCTAGCAACACTGAAAGAGACGGAAAGCATTTTGCTAACAGCATACAGGCCTGTCTTTCAGTATAATAAGAAGTCTGACCTATGAGGATGCCTCTGACTCAAAAATGTGGACCTCGTGGACCTTGTAAAAAAATCCCAGTAATTCAACAGCAATATTCTTTAATACGAGAATCCCTCGGAAACCTGTCATTGAGCTCATGGCTAGGTCACAGAAATTAGCTGAACACTGTGAATTTGAATTGCCACTTATTGAAATGTTACAGGACAGATTGATATGTGGTATAAATGACCTAAGCATCCAAAAGCTGTTGGCAAAACTAGATTTGGACTTTAAAAAATCCATTATCCAGTTGTCAAAGAACCATTGTTGTCAACAAAATGTTATGGAACTATACAGAAAGTTTGAACTATCAAGGAACTGTCTAAGGTTACTGGGTGAGTTGGCATAGAGACCATGGTGTTGGGTGAGTGGCATAGATTGGCATGGAACGGCCAGAGGGAGTATTTGGAAGGGAGAGGGCTGTATTTTGTTATATTATTAAGGGTGAGGCAATGGCCAAGCAGTATTATCACTAGATTATTAGTCCAGAAACTCAGCTAATGTTTCAGGGGACCTGGATTCAAATCCTGCAACAGCTGGTGCAATTTGAATTCAATTTTTAAAAATCTGGAATTAAGAATCTACTGATGACCATGAAACCATTATTGATTATTGGGAAAACACATCTGGCTCACTAATGTTGTTTAGGGAAGGAAATCTACCGTCCTTACCTGGTGTGGCCTACATGTGACTCCAGGGCCACAGCAATGTGGTTGACTCTCAACTGCTCTCTGAACAAGGGCAACTAAATATGGGCAATAAATGTTGGTTTAATTGAGCTGGTTTAATCCAGGTTTAAATCCAACCGATTTATTTGATAGTAAACTCACAAGCTTTCGACCCTCTGGTCTTCGTCAGGTGAATGAGGTGTTCTGGTCTCAAACAGCACACATAACAGCACAGATAGTTTACAGATTACTGATTAGAATGCGAATCTCTACACCTAAAAGCAGGTCCTAAAAGCAGGTTAGGTGTAAAGATTCGCATTCTAATCAGTAATCTGTAAACTGTCTGTGCTGTTATGTGTGCTGTTTGAGACCAGAACACCTCATTCACCTGACGAAGACCAGAGGGTCGAAAGCTTGTGAGTTTACTATCAAATAAATCAGTTGGATTTAAATCTGGTGTTGTCAGACTTATTACTGTGTTTACCCCAGTCCAAAGCCGGAATCTCTACATCAATAAATGTTGGCCATGATGTGGAGATGTTGGCATTGGTCTGGGGTAAACACAGTGAGAAGTCTCACAACACTAGGTTAAAGTCCAATAGATTTATTTGATAGCAAAAGCTTCTGGCTTTTGGAGTGCTTGCTATTTCTTCGTCAGGTGAGTGGGATTTCAGTTCACAAACAGGGTATATAAAGACATTTTCTTCCTTAGGACTCATGGTGAACAATCAATGAAACAACTATATGATAACATATCATATAGTACGGTATAAGTCATCGACTGACAGTTCCAACACGCCACAGCAAAAATCCACACCAACTTCCTCAGAAGACAAACACAGGACATAGCGGACAGAGTACCCTTCATCATCTAGTACTTCCTTGGAGCACAGAAGCTATGACATCTGCTTCGAGGCCTTCAACATGTCATTGATGAAGACGAATATCTCGCCAAGGCCATCCCCATATCCCCACTTCTTGCCTTCAAACAACTGCACAACTTCAAACAGATCATTATCTGCAGCAAACTACCCAGTCTTCAGGAGAACAGTGACCACGACATCAAACAATCCTGCCACAGCAACCTCTGCAAGATATGCCAGATCATCAACACAGATGCCATCATCTCACGTGACAACACAATCCATCACATATGTGGTACATTCACTTGCAACTTGGCCAACATTATCTACTTGATATGCTGCCGAGGCATGATACATTGGGGAGACCATGCATGTGCTACGACAATGGATGAATGAACAACACTCGACAATCACCAGGCAAGAGTTTCTCTTCCTGTTGGGGAATACTTCAGTAGTAATGGACATTCAGCCTCTGATCTTCGGGTAGCATTCTCCGCAGCGGCTTTCAACGCAGAGCGTTGAACAGAGACTGACAGCCAAGTTCCACATGAGGATGGCCTCAACCAGGATCTTCGATTCATGTCATACTATCTATAACCCCCACAACTCGCCTGGGCTTGCAAAATCTTACTAACTGTCTTGACTGGAGACAATACACATCTCTTTTATGTATGCTTAACTCTCTCTCCACTCACTTTGTCTGTACTTTAAGACTTGATTACCTGTAAAGACTCACATTTCAACTATTATTTTGTAAATTGAGTTTATGTCTTCATATGCCCTGTTTGTGAACTGAAATCCCACTCACCTGATGAAGGAACAGTGAATGCTCTGAAAACTAGTGGCTTTTGCTACCAAATAAATCTGTTGGACTTTAACCTGGCGTTGTGAGACTTCTTACAATAAATGTTAGCCAGCCAGCAACGCTTGTGTCCAACAAATGAATAAAGCATTTTTTTTTTTAGGTAGAAGGAGAAAGAATGACACAACATTGATTTTAACTACAATAATAGCAATATTAGCTTTAAAAAACATACAGTGAAAAGTAGTGTTTCTTGTGCACTAAACAGGCAAAGCATATCATTCATAGAGAAGGAAACAAGAGACTGCAGAATGTTGTGTTCCTATCACAGCTAAGGTGTAGAGAAAGATCAATTTAGCACAAGGTAAGTCCATTCAAAATTCTGATGGCAGCAGAGAAGAATCTGTTCTTAAGTTGGTTGATATGTGACCTCAGACTTTTGTATTTTTTTCCCCAACAGAACAAGATAGAAGAATGTCCAGGGTGTATAGTGTCCTTAATTATGCTGGCTGCTTTGTGGAAGAAGTGGGAAGAACAGACAGTCAGTGGGTAGGAGGCGGTTTGAGTGATGGACTGAGCTTCGTTCATGATCCTGGAAACTCAAATAGGTGTGAATGATATGATGGGTTACATTTAACAAGACATAGCGAGGCATAGGGTGGCATAGTGGTTAGCACTGCTTTTTCACAGTGCTAGGGACCCAGATTTGATTCCCGGCTTTGGTCTCTGTCTGTATAATATGCACATTCTTCCCGTGTCTGCGTGGGTTTCCTCTGACTTCTCCCACAGTCCAAAGTTGTGCAGGTTAAGTGGATTGGTCATGCTAAATTGCCCCTTAGGTATCAGGGGAACTAGCTCTGGTAAATACATGCAGTTGTGGAGATGTGGCCCATAGAGTCTGCGGTCAGTACAGACTCTATGGGCCAAAAGGCTTCCTTCTGCACTACAGGATCCTATATTTCCATGAGATGACAATGTGCAAAATCTGCACCTATACCCAGCTTTCCTGGCTTGGTTGGGTTGTTAAAGTGCTTTCTGCACTGGAACAAGAATAGGCAACAATGCTACTACTATTAGCCTCTTCAGTCATATCCAAGTGTGTCTTCTCCATTACAACAGAGGATTTCTTCCTATTTTGATCATTTGGATGGTGATCAGATATAATTGTTGTAACAAACTGTGTTTTTATACTGAAGACATGATGACTAGAATCTTCCCATCCAAGGGAGAAGCCTTTGGAAGCAGATATGGTCAGGAAGATCTGAAATCTCAGCACCAAGTAACTGACCCAATATATCCCTGCATTCTTATATGCTTAGCAGAGTCAGATGCATACTTAGTGGGACACGGAGTGGTTATTATGAATTGTTCTTGAAGTCCCATGGCCTATATGAATGAAACACATTATCTCAATTCTTAGCAGAGATACTAGTCCCCTTCTCCTACTCACAACATTTTATGATCTTAGTTCTGATCTTATTTCCCGTACATTGCTCTTACCTATAATTAGAATCTATCTTTCACCAACGTATCCACAGCTTATTTCCATGATTCTATTAACCCATCAGTTAAATATGAAAATTCAACTCATTCACCTCACGTATTGCAACACTTCGGGCAACACAAAGGTATTAAGTGCAAAAGTACATCTCATTGAAAAACTATGTCTCACTATTTAAAGGATGATGTAATTAATACCTACTTAAATAGGATTAGAATCTTACCAAAGGCTTTTTAGATAAGTTAATTTTTAGTTCATTTTCTTTCCAGCATTTCAATTCAGCATCTTTTTCATCAACCATTTTATCATATTGGTGCTATGTAAATTGATAAAAATACAAAAAATGTTAAGTAACTTTTTAAGGCAACATGTTTTACTTATGTACATTATCAGTATTAAAATAGCTATTGCACAATTTTACTCACCATGAGTCAAAGGATATGGGCTGGAATTCTCCAGCCTTTCACAGAGATTTTCTCGTTCCACCAGCCACGCACCCCTATCATTGATAGCGGTGGGACTCGAGAATCCTAATACTTGCAAACAATGCACCACCTTCCGCTGGCAGGAAACATGTTACTGGAAGGCTGGAAAATCCTGGCCATGCCATTTTATACTACATGTCACACAATAAACTAGCAGAGCTTTTTTAAGTGAAATTGGTGCCAGACATCTATAGTCTGTAATTCCAGTAGTTAGGCTAGGATTGTGCCCATTGGCAGATTTGGTGCTGATTCCAGGGCTAGTGGGCATCTCTGCCACTACAGACCAATATCAGGCACCTTGTGTTCCCAATTCTATAAATTCTGGCATCTTATTTCTATATAGAAGATATCCAGACCCCTAGACAATGACCTTCACCCATGTCCAACCCCAATCCTACGCCTCCAACACACCCCATCCCTCTAGAGAAACCTATTGTGTTTCTTTGGGAGCTTGAACAAAGGATGCATTCCAAGGGCTCTTTTTATAAAAGATGCTCTTCCTCAGAGCCAATTTTCTGGTGTTGATTTTTCTTCTTTAGTTGAATTTATTTATTAGTGTCACAAGTAGGTTTACATTGACACTGCAATAAAGTTACTTTGAAAATCCCCTCATTGCCACTTTTCAGCACCTGGAGGGAGAATTTATCATGGACAATGCATTTAAGCAGCTCGTCTTTCAGACTGTGGGAGGAAACCAGTGCACCTGGAGGAAACGCACACAGATAACGGGTAGAATCTTCAGATTTCACACTGACAGTGACCCAAACCAGGAATTGAACCCAGGTTCCTGGTGCTGCAAGGCAGCAGTGCTAACCACTGTGCCAGTTTATTTTGACTGCTTGCATCCTTCTGAAGGCAACAACATGTGGCTCAGCATACTGACCAATAAGCATGTTAGGCGCTCTGTGAGTTAGGAGAAAAGGAGTTCCAAGTGTAGGGAAACCTCCCCTTTGATTCCAAATTCTCCATATCACTATTGTTTTCAAGTTCCAGCAGGAAAACTCAAATTAGGCTAAAATTAGGTATATCTGGTCCAGTTTGTTGCCAACCATCTCACTAAATGCTTTCATGGGCAGAATGTCTCCAGAAACTAAGCCCCATTGCTATGGAATCTAATGGTGAGTGCCAATTTTTGGCTCATTTGACGTGAAATATTCCTGGTAGTAGTTGATGAAGGAAGAATCCTGAACCAATGTTTACTTGGCATAGATTCAATCACAGAGTAAATCATTACAGGTATACAACTGTTAACTCATACCTTGGATGGATTTAACCCCCTTCCCAATAGTGACTTTGGTGATGGGGGCATTTAATTAGGTGAGAGGGTGACAAGTGGGACCCTGCCACTTTCCTGCTTCCACCTCAATTAAGTCAATGGCAAGAAGGCTCATTCGATGGTCTTCTCGCCTGCTGCCAATTGAGGATCTAATTGAGAAATTAATATCTATTTATGGGCTTCATCCTACTATCACTGGTATTCAATTGGTGGCAATGGTTTGGGAGTAACTCTGTGGGAAGCCTAACTAGCAAACCCATGCTGCAAGGAGGTCCTTTGTTTAAAGAGATTGGATTCTGATCAAAAGATCTGGCAATGGGAAGTGGTAGATCCTTGGATAGCCAACTCACCACTTCACACCAATGCTAACAACTCTTCCCCTAAACGTACAATTGCTAACCTGGCATTACTCACTTGTGGCCAGGTCCAAGGCAATGTTGGCCTTAGCTAGCTGTCTTGCCAGCAGCAGTAGTCACCCCACTCTGATTTGCCAGCAGCTCTCAGTGGGCAACACCTCTACTTTCAGAGTTGTCAATTTCATGGACAACTATGTACTAGAGTGCCAC
The DNA here is from genome assembly GCA_024679065.1 of Sphyrna mokarran. Classification (NCBI taxonomy): domain Eukaryota; kingdom Metazoa; phylum Chordata; class Chondrichthyes; order Carcharhiniformes; family Carcharhinidae; genus Sphyrna; species Sphyrna mokarran. The sequence goes on from JAGIQG010000023.1 coordinate 38,135,243, forward strand.
ATAATACAGAATATCCTCCCTAAGAGAGACGACTCAGGGCTCTCGCTGGCACATCAGTTGGCAGGCAAATTCCCCATACCTCCATTAAATCCAGCCCCTTGTGTTAGCAATTGTCTTTTTACACATTCTCAAATAATCATCAGTGCCCCCTATCTATATATACTCAAACTCAATTGATACAATTAACAGATTTCCTTATTTTTAAAATTAAAACTTAATAGTTAATATGCACCAACAATGCTTCAAAACAAATCAAAGAAAAATTGTACCAATATTGGCACTTCAAATATTGCCCTCTTTCTGGATCCCCAGCAACTTATGAGTACAGCATTTGTTCACAATCTGATAATTGACCAGATCATCCCACTTGTTCTTGGAGATTTTCTTTCTCACCAATGTCTGTTTGAAACTAGCAAAGTCAATCTTTATTCCTCTTGTACTTGCACTTCCTGAAAAGTGCAAGTACAACAGTCCAGCTATGCATTAGAGTATGGTTTTGGATCCATTAGATTGTTCAAGTTGGAAAATGGTGAGTGAGGGAGTTCAGTGAAGAGGGGAATGAAATGCCTGTTTCTTTTTCTAACTTTTTACAGCAAAAAGGTTCTTACTTTGCCACAGGGAAAGAAGTTGGTTAATGTGAAACTGTCATTATTCCACTTATTCTAATCAATAGTTTTAAAGTTATTATATGGCAGGTCAGCTCAGCTCAATGGAATGTACAATCTGAAGTATGAGCAAAGTCATGAATGCATCATGTGTCCTAGATAAACGTATCTGCAGGAAGTGTTGCCAGCTGCAGAAGCTTAAGTTCTTGGTTATGGAACTGGAGTCATAACTGTGCATCAGCAAGGCAGAGACTGTGTGGAGTTTGCACATTCTCCACATGTCTGCATGGGTTTCCGCTGGGTGCTCCACTTTTCTCCCACAGTCCAAAGATGTGCGGGTTAGGTTGATTGATTGGCCATGCTAGAATTGCCCCTTAGTATATTAAGATGCTTAAATTTACAGGGATTAATGGGTAAAATATGTAGGGATATACGGGTAGGGGTTGGATGAGGTTGCAGTCAGTGCAGGCTTGATGGGCCAAAGGGCCTCTTTCTGCACTGTAGGGTTCCATGATTCATTCTAGAACTATGTGGGTAGCACTTTTAGGGAGGTGTTTATACCACAGTTTAAGAACATGCAGGCAAAAAGGGATCGGTGACCACCAGGCAGTCTAAGAGATCCAGGCAGATAATCCAGGAGTACCCTGAGTATATATTTTACTTACCAATCAGTTTTCCATATTGGATATTAGTGAGGCAATGTTCCTCACGGGATTGCAGCCAGAGCCAAGTCTGTGATGGATGAGCTGTACAGGCAGGAAGGAAGAAGAGTGGGAGAGCAACAGATAGGGGATTCCATAGTTAGAGGATCAGGTAGGCATTTCTGAGACAATAAATGTTGATTCCAGAATGGTGTGTCACTTCTTTAGTGCCAAGATGTTGCCTGGTATGGAAGGCAGGTCTTATGAAGAGAGGCTGAGGGATTTGAGGGTGTTTTCGTTAGAAAGAAGGCGGCTAAGAGGAGACCTTATTGAAACATATAAGATGATTAGAGGTTTAGATAGGGTGGACAGTGATAGCCTTTTTCCTAGGATGGAGAAAGCTAGCACGAGGGGACATAGCTTTAAATTAAGGGGTGGTGGTTTTAGGACAGATGTCAGAGGTAGGTTCTTTACCCAGAGGGTGGTAAGGGTATGGAATGCTTTGCCTGCGTCACTTGTAGATGCGCCAAGTTTGGTGGTGTTTAAGAGGTTAGTAGATAAGTTTATGGATGAAAAGGGAATGATTTAGGTTAGAGGGTCACTGCTTGTTCCTAATTGGTCGGCGCAACATCGAGGGCCAAAGGGCCTGTTCTGCGCTGTAATGTTCTATGTTCTAAGATCAAGGATGTTATGGAGGAGCTGCAAGACGTACTTCTGTGGGAGGGTAAACGACTAGAAATCATGGTCTTTCATGGTACTGATTATATAGGTAGTAAAAGGGATGCTTTTGGGGAGCGGTTACACTTGCTAGTCAGGGGGTGAGAGGTGACACAATTTGGAAGAAAGTCAAGCTGGTAATGAGAAGTAGAAAGTGATAAGTGAAATTTGAGAGCAGGATAAAAAGCAAGTACCAACCTAAAAGAGCCTAAAATGGGAATTAATTTCAAAATGACTAAGGGGAGGATTCACAAGCCTTGTTCTTCACTAGAAGGAATTCCGATGGTCCAGTGAATACGGTGTTGGTTCAAAATCAGGATTCATGCCGGGCATCACAGCATTTCCAATTCATCTGACCCAATAAAACCCTCATTGTGATATCATTAGTGAGCTGAATGGCCTATTTGGCAGCCACTTGGTATGCACCCATCACCCCAGCCAGTCATATATTGCGTGATTTGATGTCACAGATCTGGTATTGCTCTTGAAAATTGGGGCTCAGCTGCCGTGGCTTTCAAGCAGAAGCGAGGAAGTAAGTGGCCTGTTTTAAACTTATCTGCAATGTATTATGCTTTGTACATCTCATCTGGGGGAAGTGGGGGTCGACCTGGAAGGAAGTAGCTGCCCTCAGCGCGGAGACAGGGAGTGGCCCAGATAGGGGTGCCTTAGATGGCCGGCTTGTTAGTGCATTAAAACGTTCTCACTATCTCCCACATATCACTTTCAGACACCTGACGGTTAAAATTATTCATTCTTCATGTAACAGCTCTCAGGTTGCAGCTCAGTGCTAGTCCACTCATAATGCTAGTGCCACGCACAATGACCATCTAGACCGTGGCATATCTCTAACAGCAACCCACTCACAATCTGACCTTGCCCTAGGCTTATTCAATGATCACCAGCTATTGCTAGCCTTCTCTCAACTCCTGTCACTCAAAGGCAGAATGAGCACAAGAACTATGAGTTCCATAAGCTCACTTATGGAACTCACTTCATTGACAGCCCCACAGCTCATTAGCGAAGAGAATCACTGAGATTACTGTACTCAATGATCAGATGCTCCAGAGGCAGGTAAAAGATGTGCTACTAGAGAATCCATATTACATCCAGAGGTGTATTGTCAAAACATTTGTAGAACACCTCATTAAAGTTGCTGCTTTTTGCCCCTGCCCCACGGTTGTTCCCTCTGTTCTCATCTTTAACCCACTGATTCTTGAAACCTTGCTGGAGATCACAAGTGGTTTTTGACCAGGCTCACTTTAATCAGTTGGCTATATCACTCAGTGCAGACAAGGTTCCAGCAAAGACACACATCTCTCTCTGACCAAAATTCTTGATTGGGGCACTACCTCAGCTTCTTCAAAAGGAAATACTTGCCTGCATAGAACTAACATTTGCAACACACAAACAGCTCAGGCAGACAGCCACAAGGGACTCTCATTGAGGAAGTCATCTTAGCCTTCCCAGGAAACCAGGAAAAGGGGTTCAATACATTTCACTAACACCCAGGGGAGTTAGGGCAGATGTCAGTCAGGGTCCTACATGGCCAGGAGACTAGATAAGCCCTCATAGCTTCCAGATTTGTTGGTTACTCAGATGAATGTCTAGTAGTTCAATCCCCACCTTGGGTGGATTTTTATTAGATTTTTTCTATGTGTCAGGTGGGCGTAAAACTGGGAGATTTCCAGATCTGTTTTTTTGGGTGCGTTTTCAGGCCCAATGTTATGCACTCTGTCTCCAAAATTTTGGGAGTGTTCATTTTTCGCTACAGAAGCCAGTGGCTGGGGCTTAACATGTCCAAAAACCAGCAGCTCTGATTGGAGCCTCAAACTGCGCATGTGCCAAAAAAAATTTAATGCAGTTCCCCTGCCAGATCCCTCTCGGACCAGATACAGCCTCTTCCTGGCATACACTGGACCCGCCTTCCACCAATATTACTGACCCCATTACCCCCCAACACCTTGCACATCCCAGCCCAGATCCCTAGCCCCAATGGCTGTCTCATATGACCTTCTCTCCGTCTTTTGCTCTCAATCATCACAGAGGCATAAACGCCTGCACCCCAGATTCCTCTCCCTTCCTTGCACTTAACCTTACTCCTTTGTGGCAGGAAGGGACCCTGATACACCTCGACCATCTGGCATCGTAGTCCCCATTGCTGCCTTCCACCCACCCTGTCTCTGACTCTGACAGCACAGAAGATCCTTGGAGGAAGCATATTAAGAGAGAGTGGCACTAATTGGCATCAGCTTCCACACCCAAATCATCATCCAAGAGAATCTCTCATTGGTGGGTCAAGTCAGTGGAGAGGAATCTGGGTTACTCTGTGGTGTTAGCACCGCCTAAGCAATATGGAGCAGTTTGAACACAGAGACTTACCCTCTCGCTTGCCCACACTAATTCAGCACCAAATTCCAACTTATACAGAAGAGGTATTTTCCAGACTGATTCAGTTGCGGTGAGCGAGGTGGTAAAGGCAGGTGAGCTGGGATGAGTAGGCATGAAGGACTGTTAATGATATTCTGATGAATGCAAAAGCATAAAAATTGACATCTCATCAGTTTGGGTGGGATCCTGATTGTGCCAATTTTCTCATTGTGGTAAACTGGGAACTGGCGCCAAAGTGGAATATTCAATTTTGCAACATTTTTGCACCCAAAACTGGGTGCAATGAGGTCGTAAACTCCTGCCACTTACTCTCAGACCGTTCCTTGCTCAGTCCACTATCACCTCCCTCTTCTTGTCGATCCTCGTCTCCCCTCTTCCTTGCAACCTTTGTCTCCCCGTCCTTACTCCTAACACTGTATCCCCCACATTCCCATGAAGTGGCCCTCCCAGGATGCTAGACCTGGGTTGGCAGTATCAGCAGGTCTGCTTGCCCAGCAGGAGTGTGATGATAATTAGCTGTGAGGAGGGCTGTGGTGCTCCTCATGATCATAATATCTGACTTCTTTTTCAGGAAAACATTGAATTCCCAGCTCATTCCTGATTATGCAATGCGAACACCTTCATCTGGGAAAGTGAGGTCAGGGAGTGGGGTGGGGTAAGCCATTGCTGTGGAGAATGAAGAGAGCCTCTGCATCATAGAATAGTGATGCTGTCAAAATCTGGCTCTCATACTCTCCCAATTGACGATAGGGCTGTAGGGCGTATGGGAAGATCTGAAATCTGAGCTGGAGCCAGAAGTCCCCCAGGCCATGCCCTCAACTCCTAATGCTGAGGGCTACCTCCACACAGAGGCAACTCACTGTAGATTGTCACAATGATTTAGTATTGCAAGTGCACATTCTGTGCCCCCTTCTTCCTAACTTACACTGTAATACTGCACCTTAACAAACCTGCTTGCCCAATCATCCCAGCTCGCCTGCCTTTACCACCTCACTCATCTCAGTGCTTGGACAAGTTCATAGGCTTTTTAGGCCTCCCACTCCTTTCAGGTGTTCCCCCAGATTTATTTAAAGTGGAGATGGGCTGCTTCTTTTTTTGCACTCTGGCCTGGATTTGCAGGGCCCCAGTGGATTTTTAGGTGTTACGGGTGACGTTGCGTCGTCTTGTTCTGCCACTTCTCAGGAGATGCATCAACGTCAGAAGAGGAGTGGGAGGGAATTCAGAAGGGCTGGAGACTGTCTCCCTGGTGAGAAGTCCTGAGACAGGCTCCGGCACTTTGTTATCCCTTGAGGTGTTAGGTGGCCCTTGGGTCACTCCATAGGATGGCATGAACCAGAGGGCAGTAGTTATAGCTGGGGGAATGGTAATGGCTATTAGAAGAGATTTAAGGTGCATAGGTTGGACTGGGAAACTACAGGGGTTGGGAACATCTGAAATGTGAAGCTTATTCAAGGAGCAGCTACTGCGAGTCCTTGATAAGTATGTCCCTGTCAGGCAAGGAGGAAATGGTCGAGAAAGGGAACCGTAGTGTACAAAGAAAGTTGATTTGCTGGTGAAAAGGAAAAAGGAGGCTTATGTCAAGATGAGGCTTGAAGGCTCAGTTAGTGCACTGTAGAATTATAGATTAGCCAGGAGGGAGCTAAAGAGTGAGTTAAGAAGAGCTAAAAGAGGACACGAGAAGACTTTGGCTGATAGGATCAAGGAGAATCCTAAAGCTTTCTTTAGATATGTTAAGAATAGAAGATTGGTTAGGGCAAGATTAGGGTCAGTCAGAGACAGCAGTGGGAAGTTGTGTGTGGAGCCTGAAGAGATCGGAGAGGCACTGAACAAATATTTCTCTTCGGTATTCACGCAGGGAAACGTAAATGTAGTTGTGGAAAACACTGGAATACAGGGTAGTAAACTGGATAGTATTGAAGTAGATAAGGAGGAGGTGTTAGATATTCTTAAGGGTATGAAAATAGATAAGTCCCCTGGGCCGGATGGGATTTACCCTAGGATTCTCTGGGAGGCAAGAGAGGTGATTGCAGAGCCTTTGGTTCTGATCTTCAGGTCGTCGTTGGTTACAGGTATTGTGCCGGAAGACTGGAGGATAGCAAATGTTGTCCTACTGTTCAAGAAGGGGAATAGAGACTTTCCTGGGAATTATAGACCAGTGAGTCTTTCTTCTATTGTGGGCAAAGTTTTGGAGAGAATTATTAGGGATAGGATTTATAGTCATTTAGAAAGAAATGACTTGATTGGAGATAGTCAGCATGGTTTTGTGAAGGATAGGCCGTGCCTCACAAACCTTATTGAGTTTTTTGAAAAGGTGACCAAAGAGGTGGATAAGGGTAAGGCAGTTGACGTGGTATGTATGGACTTTAGTAAGGCGTTCGATAAGGTTCCCCATGGAAGGCTTCTGCAGAAAATGCAGATGTATGGCATTGAAGGTGATTTAGCTAATTGGATCAAGAATTGGCTAGTTGATAGAAGACAGATGGTGGTGGTTGATGGGAATTATTTATCAAGGAGTTCGGTTACAAGTGGTGTACCTCAGGGATCTGTTTTGGGACCTCTGCTATTTGTAATTTTTATAAATGATCTGGATGAGGGTATAGAAGGATGGATTACTAAATTTGCTGACGACAAAGTCGGAGGAGTTGTAGATAGTGAAGAGGGGTGTTATAGTTTGCAGAGAGACTTAGACAAGTTGCAGAGCTGGGCCGAGAGGTGGCAAATGGAGTTTAATGCAGAAAAGTGTGAGGTAATTCACTTTGGCAGAAATAACAAATGTATAGAGTATAGGGCTAATGGTAGGACTCTTAATAGTGTTGACAAACAGAGGGATCTCGGTGTATATGTGCACAGATCCCTGAAAGTTGGCAATCAAGTAGATAAGGTTGTTAAGAAGGTATACGGAGTCTTGGCTTTTATTGGTAGGGGGATTGAATTTCGGAGCCGCAACGTCATGTTGCAACTGTACAAAACTCTGGTGCGGCCGCACTTGGAGTATTGTGTACAGTTCTGGTTGCCACATTATAAGAAAGATGTGGAGGCATTGGAGAGGGTGCAGAGGAGGTTTACCTGGATGTTGCCTGGTATGGAGGGAAGGTCTTATGAGGAAAGGCTGAGGGATTTGAGGTTATTTTCATTAGAGAGAAGGCAGCTAAGAGGTGACCCTATTGAGGCATATAAGATGATCAGAGGATTAGATAGGGTGGACAGTGATAGCCTTTTTCCTCGGATGGAGAAGACTAGCATGAGGGGACATAGCTTTAAATTAAGGGGTGGTAGTTATCGGATGGATGTCAGAGGTAGGTTCTTTACCCAGAGGGTGGTGAGGGCATGGAATGCAGTTATAGATGCGCCAAGTTTGGGGGCGTTTAAGTGGTCAGTGGATAGGTTTATGGATGAAAATGGAATGGTTTAGGTTACAGGGTCATTGCTTTTTCTCCATTGGTCGGTGTGATATCGAGGGCCGAAGGGCCTGTACTGTGCTGTAATGTTCTATGTTCTATGGAGGCGTTACTGGAGTGAGCTCCAGTTGCTTCAATGTCACCTAATGATGCCAGTCCTGGAGGCCTGCCATTGATTGAGTCATCCAGTTGATTTCATCCAGTGTCATCAATACAGAGCCTGTATATAAATTAAAGAAGAAAGTGATGCCAGAAACACTAGAAAGGCTATAAAAGTATGGAAGTAGCCTTGCAATGTAACTCTTGTGGCTGCAACAGACCATTGCCAGATGTAAAAATTGTTTGAGACATGTTGGTGTGACTGGGCCAAGCTCCGGAGTGCCACAACAATGTCCCTGAGCATCTGGCACTCATCTGTGTGATTGGCCCTAATATCGTGGGCATCAAAAGAGATATCAGAGTGAGCCTAGCTTTGGACATCAAAGCGAGAATTGGCATTCATCTTAAATTTCCCCAGGAGCTTTCTAACTAGATCAGCAGAACTTCAAAAGAAGTGATATAAACGGCTAAGTACATTTCTCCAAAAGTTAGAAATATAGGAATTGTTGAATGAAAAAATAAGTCGCTCTTAATTCACCTACCATCCTGGTAGTCACATTTCAAAATGATAGTGAAGTGTTTAGCACTTCTGCCTCACACAGCCAGGGACTCAGGTTCAATTCCAGCTTCAGGTGACTGTGTAGAGTCTGCATGTTCTCCCTGTGTGTGCATGAGTTCCCTCTGGATGCTCCAATTTCCTTCCACAATCTAAAGGTGTGAGATTAGGTTGATTGGCCATGATAAATTTCCCCTCAGTATCAGGGGGACTAGTAGGGAAAATACGTGAGGTTATGGGGATAGGGCCTGGATGGGATTATTGTCATCGCAGGCTTGATGGACCGAATGGCCTTCTGCTGCACTGTAGAAATTCTTTGATTCTAAATAATCATAAAAAGCAATAGTTCTATTGATGTCTTAACAAATTTATGATAGGCAATCAAAAATGCAGACATAGAGGATCATTTTTGAAGGTACAAGGAGATGTAACTTCTACATGAAAGTGAGTCAGCAACCAAAATAACCTACAATAAAAAATTTTATAAAAATGCAGAAACATAAAATAAACACTGACAATACCTTGTGCTTTTCCATTAGTGTGACCATTTCAGCAATCTTATTCTGGCACATAATCTCAGTTTCTTTCTGTGCTTGAAGTGCTGCTTCTGCTGTCAATTTCGATGCTTTTGCCTTAAATACAAGCAGAAAACCAACACTCAAAAACTCTTTAAAATGCATTACATACATGCACAATGTTACAATACTAGCTGATGTTACTTCTGGACAAGACAGAGTGGAATCCAGCTTAACAGATCCTTACTCTCACTTTTTGCTTAGAAATGTAGATAATCCAAAGTCACAGGACTACCAGTTAACTTTTAACAAGAGAATAAAATATTTACTAAACAAGGAAAGATTAACTATAATATATGACTCCTTCAATCAGCTACGCAGCTTTGTGAGAATAATACAAGCTACAAAATATATCTTGCACTTGAATGTCTTCAGTAAGTACAGTCCATGTAAACTAATAGGCAAAACGTGGTCAGACACATGCCACTCTGAAATCATGTGACAGATGACACTCAACACAATGTGCCCCATCAAGTTCCCCCATCTGCTTGTTACACTGAACCAACTGTTCTTGCTGGAACTCTTGATTCTCACACTAGGGTTTCCAAACTCTGCTTTTGGAAAAACATGCTTAGAATCTTTTCCCAAACAGCACTTGCTATCTGATGCCTTTCCCAAGGATCCAAATTCAGAATTTCATCCTTTCTTTTCAATATTCTTCTGCCCTAGAACATCCTGTACATTTCAAACTTCTACACAATTTCCCAGATATCTAGCTTTGCCAATTGCATCACAGGTTGTATTAAGGTGTCGCCATGGATGTCTCGCTTTTCGTTAGATGACATCTGCAGGTCTGTATCTTGCAGCCCTGTATTTACTAGGATCCTAGCTATCTGCTCCTGTCTCCAATGAACAGAACCGTTCTTCCAGGTTTCTGCTGTTTGTTTCTTTAACTTGCTGGAACTCTTGTTTCCTGGTTTCTCAAGGACTTTCTCTTCCTTACTTCTGGGACTTTCAGTCTCTCTGTATTGACTTGACTACACAGGCAATTTCTGTGGAAATCTTCTTGCCTCTGAGTTGCCTGGTTTCAAAATGTGAAATTCAAGTGATTCTGCTTTTTAGCATGAGCTGTTGTAATTGCTTTTATATCATAAAATTTAAATATAATGCAGTAAGGTTTAAAGTGAAACTGAAACCTAAGTAGCCATTTTTGTTTAACATGAAGCTAAATTGAACTTTTAACCATTTCTTTGCATGCAAATTAAGATTAAAGTTAAAAATAGACCTCATTGCTAACAGACACAATACAAATATAAACTACTTAATCTCTATTTCTGAACAACATGCTCCCTAGTGGATCGGAAATTTGTTTGAGGCAGAAAATTAGCATATGATTGAGGCAGTACTTCAGGAGTGCTGTGCTTCAGAGGTGACTTCATTTGCATGAAGCATTAAAACAAGATGACATCTTTTGAAAAATAGCACAATGTTCTCAGCACCTACCAAAATATTTCAGCATCTACCAAAGCATCTACTGTGGGCATCATGGTAGCACAGTGGTTGGTACTGCTGCTTCACAGCTCCAGGGACCTAGGTTCGATGTATGAAGTTTGCATGTTTTCTTTGTGTCTGTGTAGGTTTCCTCTAGGTGCTTTGGTTTCCTCCCACAGTCCAAAGATATGCAGGTTAGGTTGATTGTCGTGCTAAATCGACCATAGGTGCATAGGTTAGAGGATTAATGGATAAAATATTTATGGATATGGGGATAAAGCCTGAGTGGGATTGTGATCGGTGCAGACTCGATGAACTAAATGGCCTCTTTTTGTACTGTAGGATTTCTATGAAGATGATTGAAAAATACAAACTTGTAACATTCAATTATTTTGTCTGAACAATACTAGTTTAAAATGGTTGCTACAATTAATGCATTCCATTAAATATTTAATTGATAGAATCATAGACATCCTACATTGCAGGAAGAGGCCATTCCGTCCATCGAGTCTGCATCGACCACAATCTCAGCCAGGGCCTACTCCCATATCCCTATATATTTTACCTGCTAATCCTACTAACCTACACATCTCAGGACATTAAGGGGCAATTTCAGTATGGCCAATCAACCTAACCCGCACATCTTTGAACTGTGGGAGAAAACCGGAGCACCTGGAGGAAACCCACACAGACACAAGGAAAACGTGCAAAATCCATATACAGTGATCCAAGCTGGGAATTGAACCCAGGTCCTTGAAGCTGTAAAGCAGCATTGCTAACCACTGTGCTATCATGCCGCCCAATAGATGACTGTTCAGCCACCAAGTCCTCATCCATGCCCCTTCCTCAATCCCCAATGCATCCTCCATGCCCCTATCTACCATATGTTCTTCATGTGTCCAATGTTTTCTTCATCCATCTAGTATGTCTATGCCCACTCATATCTCCCATGCTCCTTCCATATCTTTCATGCTCCTTCTCTCCATACACCCTTTACACTCATTCCTCCAGTATCTATAGTGGACAGACTCATTTTATTTCAGATATATAGGGATCTGGGCATCACTGGCTAGGCCAGTATTTATTATCCATTCCTAGCTGCCCTTAAGAAGGTGGTGGTGAGTTGACTTCTTGAACTATTGCAATCCCTGATGTGTAGGTACGTTCACAGGGCTGTTAGGGAGATAATTTCAGGATTTTGACCCAATGACAATAAAGGAACAGTGACATATTTCCAAGTCAAGATAGTGAGTGACTTGGTTGGAAACTTTCAGGAAGTGGTGTTTCCAGTATCTGCTGCTCTTGTCCTTCTAGATGGTCATGGGTTTGAAAGATGCTACCTAAGGAAACTTGGTGAGAGAGATCGAGCAGCGCATCTTGTAGATGGTACACATGGCTGCCATTATTTTTTGGTGTTGGAGGGACTGCATGTCTATGGAAGGGGTAACAATCAAATAGGCTGTTCTGACTTGGATGGTGTTGAGCTTCTTGAGTGTTGTTGCATTCATTCAGGCAAATACAGAGTATTCTATATCACTTCTGACTTGTGTGTTGCAGATGGGGCACATACTTTGTGAAGTCAAGTCATGGGTTACTTGGTAACCATAGTATTTATATGGCTGGTCCAGTTCAATTTCTGGTCAATGGCACCAGCCAGCCTTCCATCACTGCCCCCAGGATGTTGAAGTGGGAGATTCAGTGATGATGCCATTAAATGTCATGGGCAATGGTTAGATCCTCTCTTGCTGGAGATGGTCATTGCCTGACATTGTGTGGTGTGAAAGTAACTTCCCACTTGTTAGCCCAAGCCTTTCTGCATTTGTACATGAACTGCTTCAGTATTTGAGGAGTCATTAATGGTGCTAACCGTTGTGCAATCATCTGCAATCATCCCCACTTCTGACGGAATGATGGAAGGAAGGTCATTGATGAAGCAGATGAAGATGGTTAGGTCTAGGACATTCCCCTGAGGATCTCCTGCAGTAGTATCCTCAAGCTGAGATGATTCATCTCCAACCACAACAACCATTTTCCTTTGTGCCAGGTGTGACTTTATCCACTGGAGAGTTTTTTCTCTGATCTTTATTAATAGGATGCTATGGTGGCACAATGGTTAGCACTACTGCCTCACAGTGCCAGGGGCATAGGTTCCTGGCTTGGGTCGCTACCTATGTAGAGTCAGCACATTGTCTCCATGTCTTCATGGGTTTTGTCCAGTCTGAAAGATGTGCTGGCTAGGTGCATTGGCCATGCAAAATTCTCCATCAGTGTACCCAAACAGGTGCCAGAGTGTCGCGACTAGAGGAGACTTTTAAAAACTCCAGTTTTGCAAGGGCTCCTTGATGCCATACCCGGTCAAATGCTGCCTTGACGTCAAGGGCAGTCACTCTCATCTCACCTCTGGCATTCAGCTCTCTTGTCCATGTTTGAATCAAGGCTGTAATGAGATCAGGGGCTGAGTGACGCTGATGGAACCCAACCTGATTATCCATGTGCAGGTTATTGTTGAGTAAGTGCCACCTGATAGTACTGTTGATGGCCCTGTTATTGATGATTAAGAACAGGCTTATACACCAATAATTCGCTGGGTAGGATTTGTCCTATGGTAGATGCCAGTGTTGTAACAATGGTTGAACTCAACTACCTGCCAAACATCATAAGTAAATATCAAGCTTAAAAGGCATTTTGCCACACATGGCACCTCAGAGATTCATGAGAGAAAGTGCTTGTCAATTCATCTCCATGGAATGTCAAACTTTCCACACGCAGAGGATTTTGAACATATCGCGAACAGCCCCTTAAACCACAGTCAAACAGTTTGGCAAATGGGTGGTTTGCTCAGCTAAACATCTTTTGGAGAAATGTTTGCAGGATTGCACAGGCTTATGATGCTGGACTCCTCAGCCTGCACAATCTATCATGACAGGGTCTGCCTTGTTAGCATATCTATTTTCCTGCTACAACTACAGTTTCTATTGCTAAGGGTCTGCTGCAGCCTAAACTTGAAACTAATGTGAACTATGTCCTTCTGCGACACAGATTGAAAGCAAACATGATCTAGATGCCCATAGACCAGGTCCTCTAACACCAGGTAGAATGGTCACGTCTCAGATGGCAAATAGCCATGACCAGTTGGCAGTGGTACACAGTAATACCTCGCAACTGAACTGAAACTTGGTAGCCTCAGATGGTGATGCTATATATGCAAATGCTGTCACCTGCAAGTAGCAGAACCAGCACAAACAGATAACACAGCACTTTAGTCATTTGACCTATGGTACCAGCCCCCTGCCCCGGTGGATATGCAGACTTCCTACAGAGGCTAACACAATGAATCCTGCACCTGATGAACACACAGCTGAAATCACCCGTGTTGCTAACAGTGAGGAAACTGGCAACAGAAAGATAACACACCAGCTGGGGTAATCACATGCTCAGGATGCTTGAGCAGGCTGAAACAAATTTACAGGACTCTATTACCACTTAACCTAAAATTGACTTTCAAATGTCAATACTTTTGTCCAACAGAAATTGGACCCCTGTGAGGGGAGGGGGAGGGAGAAGGACACGCAATGATTTAAGAAATAGTTGCTATAGGTTAATCTATGTCTCAATATATTTATGTAAATGGTTATGCATTATCAGTTTGTTTAACTGTATGTCAAACAATGGTCTGCGAGTAGTTTCCTATTGCTTACACTCATGCCACAGGGTGTCCCAAATAAATGGGGAAGATGTAGACCAAATTGTCACGTGAGAATATGGTGTTCCGGCTACAAAAGAGGTCACACGGCAGGAGTGCAGGAGTTATCCCCAGGAGCACAGATAGAGCACAATATTACTTGTAACTATTGAGCTCAGGAATAATTCTCAGGATGATTGGCAGGTATGGTCATGAGAAATTGGGCTTACAGAAAATATTAAAGCTTAGATACTTATTTTGAGTGGAGATGGCAGTGTCTCTCTTTTCCCCTCTGAAGTTGGAGGCTGGAATTTGCAGGGGATAAGTCTTTATTTTGTAAATTCTGCTCAATGAGAGTAGGATCTTTCTCTGAGAGTTTCTGTTTTGGAAACTACTGTTTAGATCTCTGTCCAGAAGTGTTAAAAGACTGAAAATCCAGCATCACGTGAGTATACTTGTTTTTGTGCTCACTAATTTTGAAGTAGGGTATGCATCTATGGGGTATTGCTTTTAATTGGAACAACAGAAATAGCTAGCTGTTAAGGATCATACTTGCTATGTCTACATATTTTAATTGGTAAAAATTATGCAAAATTTTTTGTTATATTCCAACTGTATGCTTAAATAAAGTTTGTTTTCATAAAGCTTCCTAGTGGATCACTTGAATCATATCTGGAGTAAAACATCCTTATGCACACCCTAATGCCAAAAATCAAATGCAAAAGTTGAGGTTTATATCATGCCCATCGACTACCTCTCTAAGTTCAGTGTACGCTTCATCCATTAATCCTAAGAACAAAGAACAACACAGCACAGGAAACAGGCCCTTTGGCCCAACGAGCCCGCGCCGCCATTTTAACATTATGAGTTTCCTCTTCCACCCATGATCCTTGTCTACGCTTATGGAAATCCACATTGGAAACCAGACTGAGGGGAGACTAATTTCGGGACAATTTGTTACACCAATCAGCCTAAGAGCACATCTTTGGGGTGTGGGAGAAAACCAGAGCACCCGGAGAAAACCCATGCATGCATGGGGAGAATGTGGGAATTTGCACAGATACTGGCCCAAATCCATGTATCTGCACAACAAACAGTGATAGTCACTGAGCTGTCGTGTTGCCCGTCTGCTGATCCAGTTTGAGCGTACACTAATGACGTGAAGCACTAGGCCACTCTCAAAAAATCCAAGAGCAGCCCTCGCATGATGCATCGTGTGTATGCCCTTTGTTGGACAGCAAGGTGGACTGAAACACCCGTGGATTAAAAGAGAAAAACATCAATAACACGCATATGGTTATGGGGAGAAGGCAGGCAAATGGGAACGAGGAGCATATCAGTCATGATTGAATGGTGGAGCAGACTCAATGGGCCGAATGGCCTAATTCTGCTCCGACATCTTACCAATTTATGAACTTGTAAAATTCTCATCTTCATTTTCCAGTGGCCTCGCCCTCCCTATCTCTTAAACCTTCTCACAGACAATCCTCTGTGATCTCTTCCCATCCTGTCTTTCTGAGCATGTCAATTTTATTCGCTCCACCAATGGCGGCCGTGTCTTCGGTTGCCTGGCTCCCGAGCTCTGGGATTCTCTCCCGCACCCTCTTCCCTGCTCCTTTAAGACACTTCTTCAATCCAGTCCCAGCAGAACCAAACATCTCTTTACACAGCTTCATGTCAAGTTCCATTTGATAACAATTCTGTGGCGTGCCTTGAGAACATTTCTTCTCTCTGCTTTTTGTTACATAGAACATTACAGCACAGAACAGGCCCTTCAGCCTTCGATGTTGCGCCGACCAATATAAAAAGCAATGACCCTCCAAACTAAACCATTCCCTTCTCCTCCATATACTTATCAACTAACCTCTTAAACGCCACCAAACTTGGCGCATCTACAACTGCTGCAGGCAGGGCATTCCACTCCCTAACCACCCTTTGGGTAAAGAACCTACCTCTGATATCCGTCCTATAACTATCACCCCTTAATTTAAAGCTGTGTCCCCTCGTGCTAGCTTTCTCCATCCTAGGAAAAAGGCTATCACTGTCCACCCTATCTAAACCTCTAATCATCTTATATGTTTCGATAAGGTCTCCTCTTAGCCGCCTCCTTTCTAACGAAAACAACCTCAAATCCCTCAGCCTCTCTTCATAAGACCTGCCCTCCATACCAGGCAACATACTGGTAAACCTCCTCTGTACCCTCTCCAATGCCTCCACATCTTTCTTATAACGTGGGGACCAGAACTGCACACAATACTCCAAGTGCGGCCGCACTGGAGTTTTGTACAGTTGCAACATGTTACATGTAGGATGTGCTAATATGAATTTAAATGACTCCCTCAAGCAGCCTTCGAGTGATCTGAACAACACCACAAGCCGCATTAGTTGCTGTTACTCACATTCATTTCACAATTTCAGATAGTGCTCTTTCTGTCGAGAGCTACAACACAAATATCCGAATATATTTACTCATCCAAAAGTAAGCAGCAACTGAATTCCCAGGTTACGCTGCAGAACGTTTCCAAAGGAACAGTTAAAGCTTTACTTATTAGTGTCACAAGTAAGGCCTACAGCAACACTGCAATGAAGCCACCGTGAAAATCCCTCAGTCGCCACACCCTGGTGCCCGCCCAGGCACACTGAGGGAGAACCCAGCACGGCCAATGCATGTCTTTCAGAGTGTGGGAGGAAGCTGGAGCACCCAGAGGAAACCCTCGCAAACACAGGGAAAACGCGCAGACCTGCACAGACAGCGACTGAAACCGGGAATTGAACCCAGGTCCCTGGTGCTGCGAGGCAGCAGCGCCAATCCACTGTGCCACCTTTATAGTATGAGCTGAGCAGCAGATGGATTTGTGGTGGCATGGTAGCACACTGGCCAGCACCGCCACCCCATAGCTCCAGGGACCCAGGCCCGACCCCCTGCCTGAATCCATTAGAAAAAAAATTAACCTTTGGGAAGAGAGACGGCCAAACTGTTAATACAACTTTAGTACAATGAGCTTTTTGTCCTCCAAAATCCTATCCCCAGATGCTAATAGCACTTCTTTAAATATTCTCAGTAGAAAAACTAGGTTTCATTAAAGGAATTTAAAGCATCCAGATTATGTAAATTGTAAATCCACAGGTTTTCCAAATACAATGGTTCTATTCTTTTCCATGTTCAGTTTCTTTTCTGCTTTTTTCATTCATGGTCTCCTCAGCTGTAATAATACTTTGCTGGACACTACATCCAGTCTGATACATCCAGTACACCTCCTGACTCCTCCCTTCCTGACACTGGGACATCTCAGGGGCAGCAGGGTAAAAAGAGTGCCATAGAGTCTCAGACATGTGGAAACCAGCCAAGGTACTCAAGGCCCAGGTCATCCTGAAGTCACCTGCATCACCAGCAATGGCCCCCTCAATCTCTGATGTATATTCTGAGGAGACACTGAGATGTTGTGGTAGGCCATGTAAAACTAGGGAGTTGTAGTTGCACTAAGATGGCATGGGTGAAGAATTGCACTAGTTAGATAGATCTTTAAGCACATTAACATTTTCTATTTGCATTTTTCATGCTTCTCACCAATCTCATGACTAATTTGTCTCAGGTTTGTCTTGAAAATGAATCATCTTCCATTGATGATCATCAGAGGGATGCTACATGTTGCTGTCAGTTGGGGATGCCCCTCAATGCTGTGTCACTCAGAAAAGGAAGCTATTGGTTCCCCACAACCCATGAGTGATTTCCTCCCCTACCTCACCTAACCCAGAGCCCTATATGATGGTTTCAGATCTGTTATCCACTGCACAAATGTGGACCAAGTGTCAGCGTGCATGCGGAGCTCAAGTAGGAACAAGACTAGTTTAAGCATCGTCATCATAATGGTGCTTTGTGAATTACCACACCCTGCTACCTGCTAAAGAAACTCGCTAGCATAGCATACCAAAAAATGTTGCAGGAGATAGAAGGACTTGGGGTGGGGGAACGGAAGCCCCTCGCAACTGAACTGCCTGGTGATCAGGGCCTCCATAGCTATCTTCACATGCAGATGCATGGGACTGAGGGTGATTTAGCAATTTGGATTAGGAACCGGCTAGCTGATAGAAGACAGAGGGTGATGGTTGAAGGGATATATTCAACCTGGAGTTTAGTTACTAGTGGTGTACCTCAGGATTCTGTTTTGGAGCCACTGTTGTTTGTTATTTTTATAAATGACCTGGATGAGGGTGTAAGGGATGGGTTAGTAAATTTGCTGACGACACCAAAGTTGTAGACAGTGAGGATGGACGTTACAGTCTGCAGAGGGACATAGATAAGTTGCAGAGCTGGGCTAAGAAGTTGCAAATGGAGTTTAATGTGGAAAAGTGTGAGGTGATTCACTTTGGTAAGAATAATATTTGCGCAGAATATAGGGCTAATGGTAGGACTCTTAGTAGTGTAGATGAGCAGAGCGATCTCGGTGTACAGTGGCATAGATCCCTGAAAGTTGGTACTCAAGTTGATAAGGTTGATAAGAAGGCGTATAGTGTTTTAGCATTTATTGGTAGAGGGATTGAATTTCGGAGCCGAGATGTCATGTTGTAACTGTACAAAACTCTAGTGCAGCCGCACTTGGAGTATTGTGTACAGTTTTGGTCGCCACATTATAAGAAAGATGTGGAGGCATTGGAAAGGGTGCAGAGGAGGTTTACCTGGATGTTGCCTGGTATGATGGGTAGGTTTTATGAGGAAAGGCTAAGGGACTTGAAGTTATTTTCATTAGAGAGAAGAAGGCTAAGAGGTGACTTGATTGAGACATGTAAGATGATCAGAAGGTTAAATAGGGTGGATAGTGAGAGCCTTTTTCCTCAAATGAGATGGATAACACGAGGAGACATAGCTTTAAATTAAGGGGTGGTAGTTATAGGATGGATGTTAGAGGTGGGTTCTTTACTCAGAGGGTAGTAAGGGCATGGAATGCCCTGCCTGCAGCAGTTGTGAACTCGTCAGGTTTAAGGGCATTCAAATGGTCAGTGGATAGGCACATGGATAGCATTGGAATAGTTTAGGTTAGAGGGTCATAAAATTAGTTCCACTGGTCGGCGCAACATTGAGGGCCAAAGGGCCTGTACTGCGCTGTAATGTTCTATGTTCTATGTCTCTGCAATGATTTTTATCTGCCACTTGTCTTCCATTCCACTTATGTCTATGACCTATCAAATTATTATGGAAGGGAAGAAAATTTTCAGATTTATGATTAATTTTTTTGCTGTTGAACTGATTATTTGCTAAAATCAGCATTAATTAGGCCAGAATATTGTGGCATTGATAATTATAATGTAACATGAATTACCTCTTCAATTAATTTTTCATTGTCAAGCTTCCCTTCTTCAAGTTTCTTCTGAAGGCTCTGAATAGTTTCTTCAGATTGCTTGTTAAGACTTGACAGTTCCAAATTCAACTGTTCAATCTTTTTAAAAAGAAAATCATTGTTAAATAAATCGATATTAAATTCTAATTAATTATATTATTTATCATGCTACAATTCTCTAGTGAAGACAAATATACATACACATATTTGATATTAAAGTAAATTATCTTAACGATCACTTAATCCATTTCTAATATACATCTTAAAATCTCATCCACTCTCTCTGCAATCTCTATCATTCTCCTGGACACTATTCCTTTCACTTTGATCTCTGATAGATCACCTCTCCGTTTAATTCACAATTGGTAGCAGGTATTTGAATTGCCATGGCCATACTTCTTGGAATTCTTGACCTAAACTTTCTGCCATTTTTCTTCTCTTTCAAAAGTCTTTTCAAAATAATCTCTTGAACCATGCATTTAGCCATATCATAAAAACTCCTCATTTCAATTTGATTTGATTTGATTTATTATTGTCACATGCATTAACATACAGTGAAAAGTATTGTTTCTTGCACATTATACAGACAAAGCATACCGTTATAGAGAAGGGAACAAGACAGTTTCAGTCATAGCTAGGTTGGAGAAAAACCCACTTAATGTGAGGTAGGTCCATTCAAAAATTTACAGAAGCAGGGAAGAAGCTGTTCTTGAGTTGGTTGATATGTGACCTCAGACTTTTGCATCATTTTCCCAATGGAAGAAAGTGGAAGAGAAAATATCTGTGGTGCATGGGGTCCTTAATTATGCTGCTGCTTTGCCGAAGCAGGGGAAGTATAGACACTTGTAGATAGAGTCAATGGATGGCAGGCCAGTTTGCATGATGGATTCGGCTACATTCACGAACTTTTGTAGTTCCTTGCAATTTTGGACAGAACAGGAGCCATACCAAACTGTGATACAACCAGAAAGAATGCTTACTATGCTGCATCTGTAAAAGTTCATGAGAGTTTGACAACACCAATTTTAAATCCAACCAATTTATTTGATCGTAAATATGCGAGCTTTCGGCCTTTGTGGCCTTCGTCAGGTGAATGAGGTGTTCTGGTCTCCAAAAGCACACATCAGCACAGACAGTTTACAGATTGCTGATCAGAATGCGAATCCTTACACCTAACCTGCTATTTAAGTCTTAAAGTGGCTAACAGCAGAGGTTAGACAGATGTGTATTCTCTCCAGGCAGCACAGTAAGTGAGGTTTTTTTGCTAACTCAGGCAAGTCACGGGGGTTACAGATAGTGTGACAAGAAGCCAAGATCCCTGTTAAGACCGTCCTCATGCGTGTGGAACTTGGCTATCAGTCTCTGCTCAGCGGCTCTGCGCTGTGAATCGTGAAGGCCCCCTTGAAGAATATTTACCCGAAGGTCGGAGGCCTTCAGTCACAGGCATTCGGCCTGCAACCTTTGGGTAAATGTTCTTCAAGGGGGCCTTCACGACACATGACAGCGCAGAGTCGCTGAGCAGAGACTGATAGCCAAGTTCCACACACATGAGGACGGTCTTAACAGGGATCTTAGCTTCATGTCACACTATCTGTAACTCCCATGACTTGCCTGGGTTAGCAAAAAACCTCACTTACTGTGCTGTCTGGAGAGAATACACATCCCTCTAACCTCTGCTGTTAGCCACTTTAAGACTTGAATAGCAGGTTAGGTGTAAGGATTCGCATTCTAATCAGCAATCTGTAAGCTGTCTGTGCTGATATGTGTGCTTTTGGAGACCAGAACACCTCATTCGCCTGACGAAGGCCACAAAGGCCGAAAGCTCGCAGATTTACTATCAAATAAATTGGTTGGATTTAAAATTGGTGTTGTCAAACTTTACTGAGTTTACCCCAGTCCAACGCCAGCATCTCTATATCAAAAGTTCATGAGAGTCATAGCTGACGTGCCAAATTTCCTTGGGTCTTGTGAGAAAGTAAAGACATTGTTGAGCTTTCTTAACTATAGTATTGGTATGGGGGTATCAGGACAGGTTGTTGGTGATCAGGAAACCTAAAAACTTGAAGCTCTCGACCTTTTCTATTTTGTCCCCATTGATGTACAGGGGCATGTTCTCCTTTACGCTTCCTGAAGTCAATGACAATCTTTGTTTTGTTGACATTGAGGGCTAGATTATTATTGTTACAGTAGTTCACCAGATTTTCTATCTCTTAGGTTAGTATGTATTTTGCAAAGCATTTGTTACTTTTTTTTACATTAAAGGCACTATATAAATTAAGGTCATTGTTATGCATGCGACCAATCATGCTTTACAGTCATTCAGTGCTTGGATTCAACAACCTTGTTTATATTCAACCTTCAATACTGTTCTGAACAGTTTCTAAGTCACCCACATAAATAAAAGCAAATTACTGTGGATGCTGGAATCTGAAACCAAAAGAGAAAATGCTGGAAAATCTCAGCAGGATCTGGCAGTATCTGTAAGGAGAGAAAAGAATGATGTTTCAAGTTCAGATGATCCGGTGTTAAAAGGCATAGAAAGTGGAAGATATTTGTACTGTTGGGGGAGGAAATGAAAGATGAGGCATAGCCACAAAATCAAGAGGAAAGGCTAAAACTGCTCATGGCAGTCCATAGGGTGAATGGAAGTTGTACAAAAACCCAGGTGCCCAGACAACAGGGCACCCTGATCATACCCTGCATAAACGTCCCCATCCGCCTGCTATGAGGCTCTCCTCTCAACTTGAATTGGAGATGACCCCTGCCCCCTTGATCATCAGCTCTTTTGTCCCCATCCCCCCAGAGTCTGAGCTGGCAGCCTCATCTTCCACCCTGTTCCCCACAACAGCTATCGCCGGCATCCCACCCAGAGCCACATCTACATTACTCCCCCCACCTCTCCCATGAGGCTTCTACTGGGACCTACTCTTTGGGTCAGGTTGAAACTACTAGGTTGACGTCGGAATGGTGCTAATCTGTGCCAAGGCACAATAGGAGGAGGCATTGCCAGGGCACTGCCTGGCCATGCCCTTCTCCCTGGGGACTATACTTACACCGATGGAGACCCCAAGGGCGGTTTGCATCTGTGTGAACCTATTGTAAACCATGCAGATGTGATGTAACCTTAGCATGGTGTTAATATACGGCGTGGGTCAAGGTCTGGCAAGGGAATGGGTTAATACATTCAATTTAATGTAAAGCAGGTCCATGCCTGTTATGGGTATGAACCTGACGATTTGGCCAGCAAGAAGGGGAGACAGGAAAATCTAAACTGCAACTTCTGGACCTTGAGGTTCTGCCACCGTGGACGGTAAACGTGGGCTTAAGATTGCTCCCATTATTTGTAGCTAGGAGAGACAAAATGATAAAGGCCAGCTTGCTATTTCATCATCTGAGGTGAACAGTAAGACAAGGTACCCTGTGCTTATTTGGGAACCCCTCACAAAATGATATTCCCCCTTTGCAAGTCCATACTTGACTGCCAGAACCCACACCTGACGATCCTCATCCTGCTCACCTTCCCACACCCCATAAGATTTCTGTTCCCTCTTCAACTGAGAAGTCCAAATTTACCTCTTAGTTCAGTCACCATGAATCTTCTCCTACATACTGGTTTTCTTTCCAGGTGCGGCCACTATTGCCTTTCAGATTGATCAGCATTTCTTGAGACAGTAATTATTTTACCTGAGCGGTGGGAGACCATAAATCTCATTAAGGCTGCCCCCATTGTATTATCATAGTGGGACAGTCTCTTTTAAATTTATATGGCTTGCCACTAACTTTTCTACAGGGGATCCCTATAATATTAGTCCTATTTCTACTGTTTTCCTTTTATGCTCCTGTTCATTACATCCTCAAAGAAAGTCAGCAGGCATGATTTCCCTTCATAAATCTACCTGATTGTATTATAAATTTTCTGAATGCCCTTGCTTAATTATGGATTTCATGTATTTCTAATAAGATGTGTTAATGAACTCTATTGGATCGCAGTAGAATTGAGGGAAGACAGGACCCACCTTTTCACAGCATTGGCTGTTGTGTGTGAAGTTTAATGGACCAGCGTGAATGTTTTTGAACTCGTGAATGGATGAACATTAGTGAATTGTGAATGGGTGAACATGTAAATGGATGAATAATTGAATGGTATATGGATGTTGGATGAAGTAGATGAATGAGATAAATGGATAGTGTGGATGAAGTAGTAGAAGTAATTTGGAAGATGGTTGGAGGAGTCAGGGGTGTATTCTTGATGGGGAGTTTGTGGTTACTGTGAGTGATTTGGTGCAGGGTGGGGTGATGTTAGACAATGTTTTAATCTGTCTAGCCTTTCTTGGGTAGCTATCAGGTAAGTAAATCAGAACTGTCCCAAGTCCTGAATTCTAACACAGGGTCAGAGACATTTGTGAAGTGTCCTGGGGAGTAGGGAATTGAACACCAAAAGTTGAAACTTCACAGGCAATTCCTAATCAGGTCAGGATGTCAGGCCTTCCACAGGATCCTGATGCATATCTTGCATTGTGTATCCAGTTTCTGACGATATAGTGACTGGAAGATCTGGGCCATAATTTCAGTCAGTGCTTAATTCAAAATTAACTCCAAATTGAGCATGGTTACTAACATCAGCATGTTTGTAAGAAGCTGAAACAAATCAGTTTAATGTTGTAGTCACTGTGATTAGAGGGAGGGGGAGAGGTGTAGGAAAAGTGACATGGGATGGGGAAATGAAATTCAATGAGGGCAGTGTGGAAATTGTACAGAACTGATTTGACTGCCCATTGCACACCTGGCCCAATTTTCCTTCCCATTACAGTGAATAAGCTGCTACTACTTAGTTTATTCCTCAACAAAATTGAATTCTACTTTTGATTTCAACATACAGTGCAATTCCAGCAGTTGCGGTGAATTGCAGACCTTGTAGTCTCCCAGGTCAGGTATAATGTGAAATAAATTATCCTGTATTTGTCCTCTAAAACATACCTCAAACCCAACTTCAGAAGTACATTTCTTATTCAATATGCTTTTATTTTAAGTAGTAACCAAACTAATTTTTTTAGTGACCATGTCAAATGAGGAGAAATTTCATGCTGTGGGTCCTTGGGCCCTAGCAACTGGAAAATGCTAAAGCTAAATTCAGGCTTGAGATACTGGGACTTTTTTCCCTGGAGCATAGAAGGCTTAGGGGTGATTAGAACATAGAGCATAGAAAAACTATAGCACAAACTTCGGCCCATAAGTTGCGCCGATGAAATCCATACCTACTAGGCTTACCTATAACCCTCAATTCTATTAAGTTCCATGTACTCATCTAAAAGTCTCTTGAAAGACCCCATTGAATTTGCCTCCACCACCACCGACGGCTGCTGATTACATTCACCCACCACCCTTTGATATGTCCTCTGTACCTACTCCCCTGCACCTTAAACCTGTATCCTCCCATAGCAACTATTCCAGCCCTTGGAAAAAGCCTCCAAGAATCCATCCGATCTATACCTCTCAACATCTTGTACACTTCTATCAGGTCACCTCTCATCCCTTGTCTTTCTAAGGAGAAAAGACCAAGTTCCCTCAACCTATCCTCATAAGGCATGCCACCCAATCCAGGCAACATCCTTGTAAATCTCCTCTGCACCCTTTCAATAGCTTCCACATCCTTCCTGTAATGAGGCAACCTGAACTGAGCACAGTATTCCAACAGAGGTCTGACTAGGGTCTTATAAAGCTGCAACATTATCTCCCGATTCCTAAACTCAATCCCTCGATTGATGAAGACCAGTACACCATAACCTTCTTAACCACACCCTCTACCTGCGAGACCAATTTAAGAGTTCTTTGGACCCGGATCCCAAGGTCCTTCTGATCCTCTACACTGCTAAGATCTTACCCTTGATATTATACTCCTTCATCCCATTTGACTTACCAAAATGGATACTACACATTTATCCAGGTTGAAGTCCACCTGCCACTTCACCACCCAGCCTTGCATCCTATCTATTCACATTGCAATCTCTGACATCCCTCCAAACTATCTACAACACAACCAACCTTCATGTCGTGAGCAAACTTACCAACCCATCCCTCCAGTTCCTCATCCAGGTCATTTATAAAAATTACAAACAGCAAGGGTTCCAGAATAGATCCCTGGGGTACACTACTGGTAACCAACCTGCATGCAAAAAAAGACCCATCCACAACCACTCTGCTTTCTGCGAGCAAGCCAGTTCTGGATCCACAAGGCAATAGCCCCTTGAATCTCATGCCCTCTCACTTTTTCAAGAAGTCTTTCAATGGTGGACCTTATTGAAAGCCTTCTGAAATCCATATAAACCACATATACTGCTCGTCCTTCGTCAATGTATCTAGTCACATTTTCAAAGAACTCAACCAGGCTCGTAAGGCACGATCTACCTTTGACAAAGCCGTGCTGACTACTATTGAGCATACTAAAACTTCTCTAAATGTTTATAAATTCTGTCCCTCAGAATCTTCTCCATCAACTTACCAATCATTGAAGTTAGACTCACTGGTCAGTAATTTCCTGAGCTATACCTATTCCCTTTCTTGGATTTAGGAACCGCATTCGCAATCCTCCAATCCTGCAGAACCTCTCCCGTCTCTATCAACGATGCAAAGATCATCGGCAGAGGTTCTGCAATCTCTTCCCTGTCCTCCCACAATAACCTGGGGTACATCCCATCCGGTCCCGGCGATTTGTCTATCTTGATGCTATTCAAAACTTCCGACACATCCTCTTTCTTAATGTCCACATACTCAATCTTTTCAGTCTGCTGCAAGCCTGCAGTACAACCACCCAGATCTTTTCCAACTGTGAATACGAGTTAAAGTATTCTTTAAGCACCTCTGCTATTTCTACCGGTTCTTTACAAACTTTCCCACCTTCACATTTTATAGTTTCTATCCCTTCACATCTTATCCTTTACTCTTCACATATTTGTAGAATGCCTTAGGGTTCTCCTTAATCTTAGCTGCAAAGGCCTTCTCATGACCCCTCCTGGCTCTCCTATTTCCTTCTTAAGTTCCTTCCCATAAGCCGTATATGCCTCTAGATCCCTAACATCTCCTAGCTCTCTGAAGCTTTTGTACGCTTTACTTTTCTTTTTGACTAGATTCATCACAACTTTCGTGCACCACGGTTCCTGTAACCTACCAAAACCTCCCTGTCTCATCGGAACGTTGTTGTGCAGAACTCTAGACAAACATTCCTTGAAAATCTGCCACCTTACTTTGGTACTTTTTCCCAAGAACACTTCCTTTCAATTTACTCATCTAATTTCCTCCCTGATGGCTTCATATTTCCTTTTACTCCAGATAAACACTTTCCTAACTTGTCTGATCCTATCTCTTTCCAATGCTAGCATAAAGGAGATAGAGTTATGATCACTATCCCCAAGATGTTCTTCCACTGAGAGATCCAACACCTGTCCAGGTTCATTAGCCAGTACCAGATCGAGTATAGCTTCTCCTCTTGTAGGCTTACCCACATACTGGGTCAGGAAGCCCACCTGAACACACCTAACAAATTCTTTCCCATTCAAACCCCTTACCCTAGGGATATTCCAATCAATATTTGGGAAATTAAAGTCTCCCATCACAATAACTCTGTTATTACTACATTTCTCCAGGATCTGTTTCCCTATCTACTCCTCAACATCACTGTTACTATTGGGAGGCCTATAGAAAACACCCAGCAAAGTTACTGATCCTTTCCTGTTTCTAACTTCCACACAGAGACTCCGTAGACACTCTCTCCACAGCGTCCACCTTCTCTACAGCCGTGACACTACCCCTGATCAATAGTGCCACTCCCCTCCCTCTTTTATCTCCCTTCCTCTCCTTTCTGAAACATCTGAAACCCGGCACTTGAAGTATCTAGTCCTATCCTGAGATATCCAAGTCTCTGTAACGGCCATCATATCACATTTCCAAACAGCAATCCACGCTCTAAGTCATCCACTTTATTCACCACAGTCCTGGCGTTAAAATAGACACATCTCAAACCTTCAGTCTGAGTATTCTCCTTCTCTATCACACGTCTATCCTCCCTCTTATACTGTCTATGATCTTTCTCTATTTGCAAGCTAACTTCATCGCTCCCAGTCACCTCATCTCGATTCCCTCCCAACCTTTCCAGTGGCCTTAGCTAACCTTCCTGATAGGATATTGGTCCCCTTGCGATTCAAGTGCCACCTGACTTTTTTATACAGTTCACACCTGCCCCAAAAGAGGTTCCAATGATCCAAGAACTTGAATCTCTGCCCCCTGCTCCAGTCCCTCAGCCACACATTTATCCTTCACCTCATTCCATTCCTGCTCTCACTTTCCCGTGGCACAGGCAGCAATCCCGAGATTACTACCTTTGCGTTCCTCCTTCTCAATTGTCTACCTAACTCCATATATTCTCTTTTCATGACCCCTTCCCTCTTCCTACCTATGCCAGCAGTACCAATATGTAGCATTAACTCTGACTCCTCTCCCCCCCACCTCAGGATTTCTGGAACGTGACCAGAGACATCACGGATCCCGGCACCAAGGAGGGAAACCACCATTCGAGACTCCAGTTGGCTTCCGCAAAATCAGTTATCCAATCCCCTCACTGGAGAGTCCCCAATTAATACTGCCTTCCTACTCCTTAGCCTTCTGAGTTACAGGGCCGGACTCTGCTCCAGATACATGGCCACTGCTGGTTCCCCCAGGTGAGATGTCCCCCCCAGCTTGTGAAGGGGCACATCCACTGGGGTGCTCATCGAGCTTTCCCCTTCCTGATCATTACCCACTTGTCTGCCTTCCATGGCCTCGGTGTGACCAACAGCCAGTAGCTCCTCATTTTCCCTAACCAGACGAAGATCCTCAAGTTGCAGTTCCAGTTCTCTAACATGGTTGCTTAAAAATGCAGCTCAACACAGCCAGCATACCTCACATTCATAATTTCCCTTTTTTAAGGAACCCAGAAAAAAGTAATTAAGAATTAAACTTACCCTGCCTCACCCTTTTTGCCTAAGCCCAATGAGCCTAAGCCCTTTAGCTCTCTCAACACTGCCAACTGTATAGAATGACCTGCTCTTTAAACCTCCCGTTCACATCTGGCTGATGTCAGGTGCCTGCACAGCCTCAAAAAAACTCAACCTCCCAGAATCTCCTGTGGCCAACTTCCACTTCCCTTATTTTAAAAGAAGAACCCGCGAAAAAAACAGAATAAATGAATAAATAAAACTCTTAGCACTCCTGCTAAGAATCTCTCCCTCTCTGTCCTGCTCCAGCCAAATAATTTTATAGAGATTTATAAAATAATATCAGGCATAGATAAGATAGATAGTCAACATCTTTTCCCAAAGGTAGAGGAGTCTGATACTAAAGGCTCCTTTTAAGGTGCGATTTAAGGTGAGAGGGGAGAGATACGAAGGAGGCAATTTTTTACACACAGGGTGGTAAGTGGTTGGGATGAACTGCCAGAGCTAGTAGTAAGAGCCAGGTACAATCTTGCCTTTTAAAAAGTATTTAGATCGTTACATGGGTAAGATTTGTGTAGAGGAACATGAGCCAAACATGGGCAATTGTGACTAGGTTAATGGTAACATCTGAGTGGCATAGACAAGTTGGGCTGAGGAACTTGTTTCTCTGCAGTAAACCTCTATGGCTCTCACAGAAAACAAAGAAGAAACTTTCATCCCAGCAGCCAGCACTAATTTCAAACTTGTAAGAATTGAAAACTTGGGTCAGAATTTTACTGTCCTGCCTGCCAAATAAGTGGAGTAGGTGAGGTGTGGATAGTGGGAAGGTTCATTGACTTCAGGTAGGATTTTATGATTTCTGGACAAGAAGGCCGTAAAATCCCACCCTTAATGCTTAGAACAAAGAACAATGAAGAACAAAGAACAAAACAGCATGGGAAACAGGCCCTTCAGCCCAACGAGCCCGCGCTGCCACCCCAATGTTCCCACCTCTACCCGCGAATCCCTGTCCATGTTTATAGATCTATGGATTAAAAACCAAATTTGAGACAATTTAGGGAGAATTTGTTTTGCCAATTAGCCTAAGAGCACATCTTTGGGATGTGGGAGGAAACCGGAGCGCCCGGAGAAAACTCATGCAAGCACAGGAAGAATGCGCAAACTCCCACAGACACAGGCCCAAATCCATGTATCTGCATAGCACAGCGATAGTCACTGAGCTGTCGTGTTGCCCATCAGAAGATCCAGGTCAAGCGTACACTAACGACGTGAAGCAGTAGGATACTCTCGAAAAAGATCCAAGAGCAGCCCTCTCACGACCCATCGCGTATATGCCCCTCGTTAGACAACAAGGTGGACCAAAGCACCTGTAGGATAAAAACAAGTACATCAATATCATCATCTATTTACACACTTCCCAGGGACTCCCAAGGCTCATGATCCCTATTTTAAATCAGTTTTCTATACCCCTCCATTCCCATTCTGTTCATGTGCCCATCTAAGTATTTCTTAAATAACTCCAGAGTACCTGCCTCCACCACTTTACTTGGCAGCGCATTCCATACCCCCACCACCCTCTGTGTGAAAAAACTCCCTCTAGCATCCAAATTATACCTTAACCCTCTCACCCTAAGCCTGTGATCCCTCGTACTATTTGAGTCCATCCTAGGAAAAAGCTTAACCCTGTTTACTCTATCTATCCCCTTCAAAACCTTGTACACCTCTATCAGATCTCCTCTAAGTCTACGTCTTTCTAA
Source organism: Sphyrna mokarran (assembly GCA_024679065.1). Taxonomy (NCBI): domain Eukaryota; kingdom Metazoa; phylum Chordata; class Chondrichthyes; order Carcharhiniformes; family Carcharhinidae; genus Sphyrna; species Sphyrna mokarran. The sequence continues at coordinate 38,165,394 of JAGIQG010000023.1, forward strand.
GGAAAACAGTCCCAATTTGTCTAATCTCTCCTTGTAACTCAGACCTCCCTTACCAGGCAGCATCCTGGTAAACCTTCTCTGCACTCTCTCCAGAGTCTCCACGTCCTTCCGGTAGTAAGGCGACCAGCACTGGACACAGTATTCCAAATGAGGTCTTATTATTTTTCAGTATCTTGCATTCTGGCAACTTTGAAAATGTTTTTAATTTTCTGTACTCTATAGCAAACAGAATTAATTGAGCTTATTTTTATACATACCTCACTTTTATACACACTGTGCTGTTTAGTTTCTTCTATAAACTTCTTTTTCAAGTTCTTATTCTGTCAAGGAGAATGATAGAGAGCTACATAAATAACTGAAGAACATTATACAACATTTCTCATTGCTAAACAAACACTTCAGTTTGATTTCCACAGTTTCAGAAAATTAACAGGAAACACTTGAGAAATTATTCAACTTCAATATCTGATTCTCTAAGCCATAAATTGAATGTTGGGAACTTTCAACTGGAAATCAGACCTAAAATCTAACAGTCACACAACAAAACAAGCATTACATTTGATTTATGATGATTTACATTGGTATCTATGGTATCAGAATAAGAAAGAAAATCTGAGTTATTAAATTAATCGTATTTTTAAATCATAGAATAGAATCTCAGAATCCTATAGTGCAGAAGGCCATTCAGCCCATCAAATCTACACTAATCACAATGGTATCTAAACCCTATCCCCATAACCCCATGCATTTACCCTAACTGGTCCCTTTGACACTAAGGGACAATTTAGCATGATTAATCCACCTAACTCATACATCATTGGACTGTGGAAGAAAATCCACATAGACACTAGATGAATGTGCAAACTCCACACAGACAGTGATCCAAGCCAAGAATCAAATCCAAGTCCCTAGCTAGCACTGTGAGGGAGCAGTGATACATAGATACAACGTTTTAATCTTTAAGAAAGTGTTTCAAAAATATAATTAAATATCAGTCTGTGTTCCACTTTTTCCCAGGAAATCATAAAGATAAACACAAAAAGCAGACACAAAAAATATTATCGCATTCTGTTGTAATTCAATTCTCTTCATACAAAGAAAACACCAGTCCTGTATGCTTGATAATTGTTTGGAGACCAAAAATCCATATTCAGGATTATTATAAACAAGATACTTGCATTCACCATTTACCGTAGTAGGCTGTAGTTGATGGAAATTATGAACTTCTTCAGTATGGTGAGGAAATGCATTTCAAAATGAATAATTTAGTAGCTACTATGACAACTATATAAATCATGAAAATCCCATAACTGTAACTTTCAAACTTACGATTCAAACTTTCTATGGCTGACCTGAAAAAGAACGTGAACATATCTGCTCTTAAAGTTAACAACTTACATGAACACAATTTTTCTGAGGACCAAAAATCTTTGAGATGGAGGTAGCATAGTGGCGTTGTTACTGGCCTAGTAAACCAGAGATCCAGGATAATGCTTTGTAGATACGGATTTGGGATATGGGTTTGTGTCCCACCATGGCAGATGACAAAAGCTGATTTCAATAAGTCTGGAATTACAAAGCCATTGGTATTGTTGTAAAAACTAACTGGGTCCTTTAGTGAAGGTAACTCCAGATCCCTAGCAACATGATTGACTCTTAAATGCTCTCTGAAATGGCCTAGCAAGGCACTTAGTTCAAGCCAATTAGGGTTGGCAATTAATACTGGCCCCAGTCAGCAATCCCATGAATGAATTGAAAAAATACTACTTTCTTGATGCACAGGAATCTGCTAGTTTGCACAAGCAGACATCAAAAACCTCCCTGGTGCAAGATTGTCAGTAACTTTGAATCGTCCAGGTGATGTGACCATTGTAGAAAGAAGTTCAAACACAAAATTGAGACAGTAGTTTCTAGTATGAATAAATGCCCATTTTGTCATGAGCTACAGCTGGCTAATCCTAGTTTCCTGAAAGAGATGGAAGAATAGATACACTGTGGATAAATAGTTTGGGATGAGATAATTTGGTGGCCTATGTTGATATTCACTGATGCCACAAGTTCTTGAAGGACTTTGGTCATTGCATGATTTACTCCTTTTTACACAGAAAGCAAATACCAAGTGATTCCATTTAATTATTCAACAAATTCATCATATACATTATTGAAACATTTACTTTAAAAAAGCCCAAATTACACATATTAGAATATAGTGCTGCTCATGACTGCCGGACATCCTAAAAAGCTTAATATCAAAGAGTAGTCTTGAAGTGTAGTCATTGTCATAATGTAGGAAATTAGAACAATCCAGTTTTGCTATTTCATGTGCTTTATTGTGCTGCCATCTTTTAAGACTGGTGCAGATTATCTTTGAGAGCAAATGTGTAGCTATGATATGCAAAATGTAGTAAATATCCCTAAATAAAAAAATTAAATTATCAGGATTTTGGTCATACTTCTGAGCTTACAGAACAGCAAGAAAATATCATATAAATGTTTCCACATTCAGAATTCTCTTTACAAAGTTGGCCTTTTTAAATAGAAACTTAAGATTTTGCAGCAGTGAGTCATGACACTTCTTTGTTAAGTAAAGGTACACTTCGAGTTGATCTTAGTGAACACCATTTCATTCATCCATACCAATATTTCGGAATAGATATGACATTGATTTACCATTGTGGATTCTTCTCACAAGACATGGCTGCCATTTCACTGCACAGTACTGCTAAGGAGAGTTACAATGATGCAGATGCCTTAGATGCAGGTGCACTCTACTCAGCCTGACCAGGCAGAGAGGAATGGCAGGGTATGCCTGGAGTGCCCTGGGATGAACACAGGAACATAGGAATTAGAGCAAAAGTAGACTATTTCAGCCTTAAAGCCTGCTCCACCGTTCAAACAGATCATGGGTGATCTTTCTTAGTCTCAAACCCACCTCCCTACCTATTCCCCATATCCCTCTTTCCCTTTTTTTATTAGAAATGTGTCTATCTCTCTCGAAACTATTCAACGATTCAGACTCCACCATGCTATGGAACAGTGAGTTCCACAAATTCACCACCCTCTAGAAGAAGTAGTTCCTCCTCTCTCAGTTTTAAATCTAAAAAATGAAGCACTCCATATGCCTGACTGGTGCTCCCCCACTTGTGGGTAACTTAAGGAACTTTCCTGACTCCTTAAGGAAAAGGGGAAAGTGGAGGGAGGTTGAAGTGCTCCAACCCTTTAGATGCTACTCCACTACACTTATAGCTAGAGCAATGGAGTCCTGTTCCAAGCAAATATCCAAAGAACTGCGCATCTGAGGTCCTGGGTCTCCAAGGTGGACACAACCCTTTCCATGGAGATATCTGTGTGCCAGCATGTCAGTGTCATAACAGCAGACAGAATTTGAATGGATACTCCAACCTGCAACCTCCAGCCTTTGTTCCAGTCTGCAGATGACTTCTGGCAACTGCACTTGATGTTCCCCTGCCTCTTCCTGTATCTCTAACAGTTGTGTTAGGACCAAGTACAGAGGCTTGTCATCTGCTTGAGGTTGAGCAGGGGCCTAGTCTTCAACAGTCCTCCAATTGTTCATCTCCAGCAGAAAGACAGAAGGATTGATTGTTATCCCAATGGTTGCATAAGCAGATCAGAAACTTGCATGCCTGTGGCAGCTGCTGAGCCTTGCCCAATAAATGATTAAGAAGCTATCAGTCTTGCAACTGAAATGAGATTGAGAGCATTCAGCACTGACATTGTGTGACATCATTTTGTACTCTAACCCTTATATTGCCTGGTGCCCTTATGAATTAGTTTGAAATGAGTAGACAATGCACTTACCCAACCGAATGCAGCAGTCTTTCATCGTTTTCCTGCACTGCAGTCTAATTCTTTCCTATACTCCACAGGCACACTTCTATGCTGTCATGGTCAGGGGAGGGCCTCTCGCTTTTTCTGCATGGTCTGGTAGAGAGTCTCCAGGGAGAAATTGGTGAACTGTTGGGCTGCAGGGTGCTTTCTTTTTAGGGCCATCCTTGACGAGTTCTCCAGCACTCATAGCCTGCATTGACTGAATGGCTGTCTGACTGCCCTCTAAATATGGCACCAAGACTTTCATTCCCAAGAGGTAATGTCAGGGATTGAAACCTGCTCCTGGCCCTGCCACGAGTTCACTGTGCTCCATGCAGATAAATAATGAGCTGAACAGAGCAAAACCATACATGATCAATCATCCTATTGCCCAGTGGGAATCACCCCTGAGTCCATGGATTCTTATCAGACTCAGACTCTGGAGCAGAAGATCCCACCCATCTGTCAACATTTTCAGAGATTGTATGGGAAGGTATAAGAAACTGCTGGCAGAATACAAGGTAAATGATATTGAAATGCTGAGGCACAAAATGAGAAATTGGAAAAGCAGTATGGTTCCTGATCTCTGAATCAGAAGTTTGTGATAAATAATATAGGCTGACACTTTAGTGTAATACTGACCTGGATAATTAATGTTTATTCCTTAATCAACATCTAAAATTAATAATCTGTTTGATAATGGCAGATGAGATAGGGGAGGGGTGTTTTCCTGAATGGAGTTCCAGGAAGAAATAGGAATGGCCAGGATTATTTTTAAAAGTAGCTGAATTGCATAAAAATAGACACCAAGAAGACAGCATACTCTAAGAAACAAAGCAAGGCAAAACTGAAACTGAAATCTTGTGGAGGCGTGGAGTCTTGGCTGTCTGCTGGAGAGCCAGCAAGGACTCTTTCAAGAACGGCTTGCACAAGTTTTTTCGCTCAGGCATCTGACAAGACAGCGGCAGGTCTTTTCCAGGAATCATAATCCCAGGGATAGAAGTCCACTTGCCAAGAACTGCTGGTCAATTAAAAGCTGATAACTCTATTGAACGGCAAAATGTTACGATTATTAGATTTCCCCCATGGGACTCATAGAATATGAGCTCCCCTATCAGGGTAGCATGGTGGTACAGTGGTTAGCACTGTTGCCTCACAGCGCCAGGGACGGGGGTTTGATTCCCAGGTTGGGTCACTATCTGTTCTGAGTCTGCACATTCTCCCCGAGTTTATGTGGGTTTCCTCTGGGTCCTCCGGTTTCCTCCCACAGACTGAGAGACGTGTTAGTTAGGTTCATTGGCCATGCTAAATTCTCTCTCAGTGTACTCAAAGAGGCAATGGACTGTGATGACTAGGGAATTTTCACAGTAACTTCATTGAAGTGTTAATGTAAGCCTACTTGTGACATTAATAAATAAACTAAACTTAGCCAAGGAGGCTTACACAATAGGGAAGGAACAGCAGGGTTTTAAAACAAGCTGGCCCCATTCAGGGTGGCAATCCAAAGACTTTAAGATAGACCTCTATACTGCAGCCACTGAGTGGTACTCTGATACTTGCATGTTGCAAATAAAGGGTGATATTGATGGAAGGTGGGCCTCAGTAAGATTATTCCATTGGCAATGAGGAGTAAAGCAATTTTTTTCTTTCCTGCAGACCATTTTTACTCCTGAGACAAGACAAATGCCTCTTTTTGGTAAACTTGAAGCTTACTATGCAAGCACAGAAGAGTGGACGCAATACACAGACCGTATGCGTTATTTGTTTTGGGCCAATAATATTGAGGGACAATTGAAGCAAAAAGTGGTCCTGTTGATGGCAAGCAAGGCACTGACACTCAGTGTAATAAAACGCCTGACCTACATGGATGTGCCAACTCCAAAGCCTTTAAAGATTTGGTAGATTTGATAAAAGTTATTACGACCCAAAGCCTTTCCTAATACTCCAATAATCCCTAGGGAATCTGTCACCGAATTTCTGACTCAGTTATGAAAATTGACAGAGCGCTGTGAATTCAGGCCACCCCTGAAAGTCACGTTGTAAGATAGACTGGTCTGTGGAATTAACAATGTGACAGTCCAAAAGAAATTATTGACAAAACCTAAGTTGGATCTAAAGAAGGCCACTGAAATAGTTTTCTGCAGAGAATACAGAGAATGGAGATGTGAGACAGCAGTGTCCTCTGATTACAGGAGCAGCCTCATGTAATGTTCATCCCTGAGCTGAGAGCAATGGGATCTGTAAAATATCACAGAATCCCTTACAGTGGTAGAGCACAGGTCGCAACATTAGGCAGCCAAGGAAGGGCAGGAATGGCCTTCAGACTCCTAGGGAACATCTTCCCAAAGATTGTAGATGCCACACTATGAACCATTGAAGTGCTGCAAAATTCCATAACCGTGGCAAAGATATAGAAGTGCATACTATTTTGATAAAAGGTCAAGGGCCTTGCAGATAGGCTCACCATCAGGAACAGGGACAATGCAATCAAATTGCATCTCCATGACAAATGTTGCCCCTATAATAGCGGAGTTGTTAGTAAATGATCACCCATCAAAAATAGTAGTGGATTCAAGGGCTGTGGTCTTCATTATCAGAGAATAGACTTATGATCACTTCTGGGCTGGTGTTATAGAACATAGAACATAGAACATTACAGCACAGAACAGGCCCTTCGGCCTTCGATGTTGTGCCAACCAAAATAAAAAGCAATGCCCCTCCAAACTAAACCATTCCCTTCTCTTCCATATACTTATCAATTAACCTCTTAAACGCCACCAAACTTGGCGCATCTACAACAGCTGCAGGCAGGGCATTCCACTCCCTAATCACTCTTTGAGTAAAGAACCTACCTCTGATATCCGTCCTATAACTCATACCCCTTAATTTAAAGCTGTGTCCCCTCGTGCTAGCTTTCTCCATCCTAGGAAAAAGGCTATCACTGTCCACCCTATCTAAACCTCTAATCATCTTATATGCTTCAATAAGATCCCCTCTTAGCCGCCTCCTTTCTAACGAAAACAACCTCAAATCCTTCAACCTCTCTTCATAGGACCTGCCCTCCATACCAGGCAACATCCTGGTTTTCTATGTTCAGCTCCTGAACATAGAAAACACAAAAACCAGGCTGGCCCCCTACAAGAGGAAATCTTTCCAGATAAAAGGTACCATGGCAGTTCTAGTGACTTACAAATAGCAGTCAGTTGGACTTGCAGTCATCATTGTATGGGGATAAGGACTTAGACTTATGGAGAGAGATTGGCTCTAATACAAGAGACTGAACTGACTGGAAATCTTCAGGTTGGGTATTATCAATAAGTATACCAAAAGTCTTTCAAGAAGGGCATGGAAAAATAAGGGAAGCCAAAGCTAAGACCTACATTGACCACGATGCTACAACCTAATTATTTTGCGGTGAATAGAGTAGAAACTGAAACACTGGAAAAGTTGAGCATAATAAGGACTTTAGAATTTGTAGAATGGGCTGCACATGTTGTTCTAGTCCTTTAGCCAAGTAAGTGGGTTCGAATTTCACGTGGATTGGTGACCTGTAATAGATTAACTGGGGGGCAATTATTTTTGAATTGGGAAACGAATAATGCATATCTTCATCCTGAAATAGACAATCATCCTGAAAGTATGTGACAATTAATATGTACAAAAATCTATATGAGTACACTTGTCTACTTTTTGCATTCCTCTGTATAGTCCATTTTTCAATATGTCATGGAGAATATACCCCAATGATTACCTCAGTTAGTGGTGTACCTAGATAATGTCTTGGTCACAGGAATTTTGGAACACAAACGCCAAGCAAACTTGGAATAAGTCTTATGGTGATATTTGTTAGTTGGGATGTGCCTGAAAAGAGAAAATATCTCTTCCAAGCAAGTCTCATGACCTATTTGAGCTATTGGCTGGATGGCAAGGACTTCATCTGGTGGAGGACAAGGTAAGGGCCATTGAGGAAGTGCCAACTCCAAGGAATCCCATGGAATTGAAACTCTTTCTGGTGTTAATGGATTACTGCAGGAGGGTTATTCCAAATCGAACTTCTTTATTGGCTCCTTTCTATACCCCAACTATAGAAACATCAGCAAAGCGTTTGATAAGGTCCCCCATTGCAAGACTTGAGAAGGCATTGGATCCAAGGGACTGTTGCCTTGTGGATCCAGAACTGGCTTGCTTGCAGAAGGCAAAGAGTGGTTGTGGATGGGTCTTTTTCTGCATGGAGGTCGGTCACCAGTGGAGTGCCCCAGAGATCTGTTCTAGGACCCTTGCTGTTTGTCATTTTCATAAATGACCTGGATGAGGAAGTGGAGGGATGGGTTGGTAAGTTTGCCATTGACACGAAAGTTGGTGGTGTTGTGGATAGTCTGGAAGGATGTCAGAAGTTGTCTTGTAGGATACAAGACTGGGCGGAGAAGTGGCAGATGGACTTCAACGCGGATAAATGTGTAGTGGCCCATTTTGGCAGATCTAATTGGATGAAAGAGTATAATATCATGGACTCTTAGCAGTGTAGAGAATCAGAAGGACCTTGGGGTCTGGGTCCAGAGAACTCTTAAATCGGCCTCGCAAATGGAAGATGTGGTCAAGAAGGCCTATAGTGTACTAGTCTTCATTAATCGAGGGATTGATTTTAGGAGTCAGGAGATAATGCTACAACTTTTTAAAATCCTTGTCAGACCCCACTTAGAGTACTGTGTGCAGTTCTGGTCACCTCACTACAAGAACGATGTGGAAGCTATTGAAAAGGTGCAGAGGAGATTTACAAGGATGTTGCCTGGATTGGGTGGCACACCTTATGAGGATAGATTGAAGGAGCAAGGTCTTTTCTCCCTGGAGAGACAAAGGATGAGAGGCAACCTGATAGAGGTTTATAAGATGTTGAGAGGTATAGATAGGGTGGATTCTCAGACGCTATTTCCCAGTGCTGAAATGGTCGCTAAGAAAGGACACAGATCCTGGGGAGTATGTACAGAGATGTCAGGGTAAGTTTTTCATTCGGAGGGTGATGAGTGAGTGGAATCGGCTGCCATCGGTGGTGGTGGAGGTGAACTCGCTGGGGTCTTTTAAGAGACTACTGGATGAGTACATGGACTTTAGTAGGATTGAGGGTTATAGGTTGACCTGGTAGGTAGGGATATGATCGGTGCAACTTGTGGGCCGAAGGGCCTGTTTGTGCTGTAGTGTTCTATGTTCTATGATCTTGGTGGGGTGCCACAGCTGGAAGTTTATTAGCAGGTATTCATAACCTGCCTTATTATTGGCTAGACTCTGCCCTGGGTGCAGATAGCTAACGCTGATGCACTGAGTCATTTGCTGTTGCCTATGACCCCAGAAAGGCAAATCAAGACTTGGATGCAAAAAATTAGAACATATAATGTTACACGGGAGACTCAGAAGAAATGAAACATCACTTGGGCGAAGAAAACAAGCTTAGTGTTGGATGGCATCGTTATCTGAGAATTCTGTATAATTGCCTCTCGCTCAGGATGGTGTCCAATATTTATGGAGTTACACCATGGCCATCTTGGATTTCAAAGATAAAAATGCTAGCCTGAAGATACATATGGTGGCCCAGTCTTGATGCAGACATTGTTAATTTGGACAGACAGTGTGAATAATACCAAGAGAATCAAAAATCCCTTTCTTCAACCTCCCTACATTCATGGACATGGCATGGTAGGCTCTGGACTTCACCAGAACTTTTTTGGTACCATGTTTTTAATTATAGTTGACGTGCATGCCATGTTTCGACTGCATCAAAGTCAGAGAATTTGGTGACCAGCCAAATCTCCGTTCACTGCGGCGAGATGAATGGTGGTAATATTCTGGCCTATGACAAAGTTTCTGCATGCACATGACTCCTGAAGTCCTGGTCTCTGACACTGGCACTACCTTTGCAAGTACTGAATCTCAGACGTTCATGCTTTCCAATGGAATCAAACACATGAAATAATGAAGGGGCTAGATAGGATAGAGGTAGAGAGATTCTTCCTGCTTAGAAAGAATAGCAGAACTAGAGGGCACAGCCTCAAAATAAGGGGGGGCAGGGCGCAGTTTAGATCAGAATTGAGGAGGAACTTCTTCACTCAAAGGGTGGTGAGTCTCTGGAATTCTCTGCCTATGAAGTGGTGGAGACTACCTCGCTGAATATATTTAAGTCATGGGTAGATAGATTTCTGATAGACAAGGGAATTAAGGGTTATGGGGAGGAAGCCGGAAAGTGGAACTGATCCACTTCAGATCAGCCATGATCTTGTTGAATGGCGGGGCTGGCTCAAACAGCTAGATGGCCTACTTCTTCCCCTATTTCTTATGTTCTTACATTAAGGCAGTGCCTATCACTTGTCATTGAATGGTTTGGCTGAACGAGCGGTGAAGATTTTTATGCTCTGCAACAAGAAGAACCTTTTTGTCCATTCAGACCAAACTAGCACAATTTTTATTTGACTATAGGTCCCTCACACAATGACAGAAATTAACCCAGCAGAATGGTTAATGGGACAAGGGCTTCAGACAAGATTAAGCCTATTGCTTCCAAACCTGATGGGGCGGTTGGAGTACCAACAAGAGAACCAGAAGAACTGTGGTTCTGCAAGGTCAGATAGAACATTTAAAAACCCTGATCTGTAAGGGACTTCGGGATGGCATCAGTTGAGTACATGGATCATATGGAAAAATCATGGACAGTGTCTTATATGGTCTAAGGGCAGGGCAAAATTGTTAGGAAGCACTTAAACCATTTCAGGATTAGGAGTCCATGCCAGCTCAAGTCTTATTACTTCCATGGGGATGACCACAGCCAGCATCAAACCACGACAAGAAGCCAATTTATGCATGCTCCTCTGGGTGAGGACATGGATTCCAAGATGTATAGAGGTCCACTCTCCAATTGAAGCAAAACCTCAGGAAGAACCACTATCAGTGGCTTTACAAAGCTCTATTTGGCAATTCGTTTCACATCATCTGATCTAATCTCATTGATCTCAGGCCGATAGGTAAGTGGCAGAAAGACATGGTGGGTGTGTTAGGAAAGAAATGAACTTGGATAGGGACAGATGTTATGATGGCCATGGGGCATTGTCAATAGATCTCCTTGTAACCTTATAGAATACAAACTCTCCTATCAGAGAAGTAAAGATTCGCCCAATAGGGAAGGAACAACGCAGTTTTAAAACCAGCTGGCTACACTCGGACTGTCAAAAAACTTTAGGCTGACTTATACTCTGCAGCCACTGATCAGCGCTTTGAGCATATTGTAAATAAAGGGTGATGGTAATTGAAGACTGGCCTCAGTGAGATTATTACACAGTACAACAATGAGGTGGTAACTGCTGCTGGTACCAGGATCATAGACTGAGGTGAATGAGAGTGGGGTGTAGATCGTGGAATAGGAAGTTGCATCGAGAACAAGGGCAGGAGATAGTCTCTCGGTGGGTCTCATTCCCAGTGCCAGGTCCTTTGGCTGTTGTTCATAAGATATCAGATCAGATTAGGCTATTCGATCATGGCTGATTGCTCCTCATTCCCATTCTTCTGCCTTCTCCTAACCTTTCAATCCATTACCAATTAAAAATCTGCCTAACTCCTCAATAAATTTACTCATTGTCTCAGCATCCACCACACTTTGTGGTAGCGAATTCCACAGATTCACAACCCCATGCCTTTGTGTTGTGAATGAGGACAGCAAGTGCCTGTGAATACCTGTGAATAAGGGATAGGGGGGAAGCTCCCATCTATCTGCCACTGGGTTAACACCAGCAGGGAAATGAGGCCCTTAAATGGTTAATTAAAGAGTCTCAATTAGCAGCAGGGCTGAAAGATCAACCGCAAGATTTCTCACCACAACAATCAAGTTGGAGGAAGATGGTTGGACCCCCATTTGTCACTCTCCTCGCCTCATCACTAAAATCAGAACAGGTGATTCCATACTGACAAACATATAATGAAAAATCACTCTGCTGCATGTTTAATACTTGCTCATTTCAAAGCCCATAGAACCTTATTGCACTTTTATTGCATTCCCATAATTTAGTAGGTAGACAATCAGAATGCAACATAGAATAAAGCCTTCCAAAAGCTTCAGATCAGATACATGATAGCAATGATTCTGTGCAATTTTGTAAAAGTATCATTGAGCAAAACTGAACCAAACTATTACATAGAAAATATGTTAAAGTATTTGTCATGTTGACAAATGCACAAATCACTTTGACCTTTTTGTGGGCAGCATAAAAAATATAAGGAACATGAGTGCTTGAGCTGTATAGTGCATGATATTGTAGCTCCAGCCAAGACTAAGACATAGCCATCAAACATTAAGAGTGGTGTTGCTGTCAACCTCATATGATGTTGTACCAAAGTTGCAAGTTTGCATGCTACTGGTAATAAAGCTCATTCTTGCTGACCTGGAATAGCATACTGAGGTAGATGAGTCAAGATCTTAGAATGGTCTGACCTGACTGTTATGCCTTCATTCAGTATTATCTCTATCCTGAAAATAAAGTACTTTATAGAGATCTACTTCAAGAAGTGAGCAATATAACTATTAATTTTTCCCCAAATATTTTATTTAAGGTCAAAAATATATATATCACTGACAACCTGAAATACTGATGTTTTAGGCCAGGAAGTAGCAGCAGATAAACAAAAATTAAAAATTATCTGTAAACTGTGATGTTATATGTGCTGTTTGAGACCAGAACACCTCATTCACCTGACGAAGACCAGAGACTCGAAAACTTGTGAGTTTACTATCAAATAAATCAGTTGGATTTAAACCTGATGTTGTCAGACTTCTTACTGTGTTTACCCCAGTCCAACGCTGGCATCTCTACATCAGAACCAACACCTTCACCAGTATCCAAAACAGAATACCGGTTAGCAAACAAGATTGACTCCTGCTTCTCTTAGACTGCCTGGTGGTCACCAAAATCTTAGTTGCTTACATGCTCCTAAACTGTTATGTGACCACTGCCCTAAATACGCTATCCACATAGTTCTCAGCCATACAGATGCATTATTTGATTCCAGCTGCCAATGAAATTTCGAAATCTAGAGCTCACACTTCTGCAGCCAGTAACAATTACTGCACATGTATTTGTCCGCAACATGTCAGAAGGGATTTTCCAGGCATGCTCGCCCCAAGGCTGGAAAATCCTGCCTGAGGTCAACGGACTTTATCTTGGTCCATGTCCCACCCACTACAATTCCCATGACAGGCAGAACAGGAAAATTCCGTTTACGGTGGCCACATGCAAAGAATTCATTTTCCATTTGACTCAGCTGATTTGCCATACCTTAACTTTACAAGCCATTTATTACAAATAGACTAAGGAGAATAATGTACCAGTTACTCATAAATTACTCCTTTTCCTATTCCAAAGTAAGTACCAATGTTGAAGGCTCAAAAGGATAGAAATAGAAAGGAGCACCTGCTTCCCCTAACTTTCTCACACGCCAACTCCCAGTTGGTCACACTCAGTGGGCCTCAGATGAGTCAACTCCGTGAGAAAGCAGATTAAGCTATCTACCTAAGTTACTAAATACAATTGTTTTCTAGTAGAGAGCTTGTTTATCCCGGCCCAAGACTGGAAGAAATTTACATTTAACTTAAACAGGATTTTTTTTAGTTAAATGCTAAATGTAAGCAAAACAAGATTATTAGAAAGAGATACAGCCTCAATGTGATTTTTGCTGGAATGGACACTATGGGCATGTGTCTTGCTCAAAATGGCTGTAGTCATCTTACCCTTAAGATTATTTCACTTATCAAGCTCCTAGCAGTCATCTCTGAAGTTGCACTCAATGTATGGGGTCATCAAACCCCACTGATTTTTGCAAAGTTCTGTACTTCTGAGAAATAAGATGTGATTGTTTGGCAAAATTGTCCTAACTTGCCTCCCAAACATGCTATCTACGGGTGAAGGTAGTAAGCCCATGTCTAATGGTGGGTTGCTCTTAAATGTAACATGGTGATATGGAAATCTTGTTTTGTTTTCTTGCACTTTATAATTAATGATTTAACAGTAAGAATCATTTGGTCTGCAAGACCACTGGATCTCGGATACTATGACAATGCTGTCATATGGTTTATGCTTCATTATGCCACATTTCCCTAAAAAGATCTTCCAGTGTACTGTGGTCTATTGTGTGATATGATCTCATCACGCATAGTGAACAAGCTGAAAATTGAAAATCACTGACTCTGCTGCAAAGGCACATGAGGTATCCTTCAATCATGTGATGATTGGAAAATTAGAAAAGGAGTCAGTGACTAGGAGAAAGCCATCACCATAAATAATGAATAAATTTATTAGGCTTCAGACCAAGGATATGATGGAACTTTGAGAGGGTGTAAAGGATTCTTTGTATTGATGCAGCTAGCATGCATCACATATCCTGGCTGGAATTTTCTGGGGCTTTTTTCTTTAGAGTGGAGGAGGATGAGAGATGACTTAATAGAGGTTTGTAAGATGATGAGGGGAATAGATAGAGTGGATGTGCAGGAACTATTTCTTCGGGTGGATGCAGCTGGTACTAGAGGGTATAAATATAAGGTTCATAGTGGAAGATATGGGACAGATGTCCAAGGTAGGTTCTTTACTCAGACAGTGGTTGGGGTGTGGAATGGACTGCCTGCTGTAATAGTGGAGTCGGACACTTTAAGAACTTTCAAGTGATTATTGGATAGGCATGTGAAGTGCACCAGAACGATAGAGAGTGGGATAGCTTGATCTTGGGTTTGGACATAGTTTGGCACAACATTGAGGGCTGAAGGGCCTGTATGTGCTGTACTGTTCTATGTTCTGTCCATATGTTCTGTCCATTTTGGGCAAAGTATTGGAGAAAATAATTAGGGATAGGATTTATAGTTATTTAGAGAGAAATGAATTGATTGGGGATAGTCAGCATGGTTTTGTGAAGGGTAGGTCGTGCCTTACTAACCTCATTGAGTTTTTTGAAAAAGTGACCAAAGAGGTGGATGGGGGTAAGGCGGTTGATGTGGTATATATGGACTTTAGTAAGGCGTTTGATAAGGTGGCCCATGGAAGACTTCTGCAGAAAATGCAGATGTATGGGATAGAGGGTGATTTAGCTAATTGGGTTAGGAATTGGCTAGCAGATAGAAGACAGAGGGTGGTGGTTGATGGGAGATATTCATCGTGGAGTTCGGTGACAAGTGGTGTACCTCAGGGGTCTGTTTTGGGGCCCCTGCTGTTTGTAATTTTTATAAATGATCTGGATGAGGGTATTGAAGGATGGATTAGTAAATTTGCAGATGACACCAAAGTCGGGGAGTGGTAGATAGTGAAGAGGGGTGTTATAGTTTGCAGAGAGACTTGGACAAGTTGCAGAGCTGGGCCGAGAGGTGGCAAATGGAGTTTAATGTGGAAAAGTGTGAGGTAATGCACTATGGCAGGAATAATAAATGTGTAGAGTATAGGGCTAATGGTAGGATTCTTAATAGTCTTGATGAACAGAGGGATCTTGGTGTATATGTGCATAGATCCCTGAAAGTAGGCAGTCAAGTCGAGAAGGTTGTTAAGAAGGCATATGGAGTCTTAGCTTTTATTGGTAGGGGGATTGAATTTCGGAGCCGCAACGTCATGTTGCAACTGTACAAAACTCTAGTGCGGCCGCACTTGGAGTATTGTGTGCAGTTCTGGTCCCCACATTATAAGAAAGATGTGGAGGCATTGGAGAGGGTACAGAGGAGGTTTACCAGGATGTTGCCTGGTATGGAGGGCAGGTCTTATGAAGAGAGGCTGAGGGATTTGAGGTTGTTTTCGTTAGAAAGGAGGCGGCTAAGAGGGGACCTAATCGAAACATATAAGATGATTAGAGGTTTAGATAGGGTGGACAGTGATAGCCTTTTTCCTAGGATGGAGAAAGCTAGCACGAGGGGACACAGCTTTAAATTAAGGGGTGATAGTTATAGGACGGATATCAGAGGTAGGTTCTTTACCCAAAGGGTGGTTCGGGAGTGGAATGCCCTGCCTGCAGCAGTTGTAGATGCGCCAAGTTTGGTGGCGTTTAAGAGGTTAATTGATAAGTATATGGAAGAGAAGGGAATGGTTTAGTTTGGAGGGGCATTGCTTTTTATTTTGGTCGGCACAACATCGAAGGCCGAAGGGCCTGTTCTGTGCTGTAATGTTCTATGTTCTATACCCCTCATAAGCTTATACAACTCAATCATGCCCCCCCCCACCCCTCCTCAGCCTTCTCTGCTCTAAAGAAAATAATCCAAGCCAGTTCAGAGATGCAACCCAGATGAGTGAATACACAGGACATGGGTCACCTCCAAGATAAAACAGACTTTCTGGTCAAACTAGGTTGTTTACCAGACATAAGAGCGCTGTCACCCCTTACTTGGGAGGGAAGTGTGAAACCTACGTGCCCCCAGCATTTGCAGACATGGCCATTGGGGACACGCCCAGAGATTGGAGCAGCAGCATCCGATTAGACTTTATTGATCAGGTGATCAATTCTGATCGATTGATTGGCAATGGCCAAAAGGAGCATGAAACCCAATGGGTTATGAAGATGCTGCACAACTAAGAATCTCTCTCTCTCTGAGCCCACCGACCAGCTACAACACTGATGACCATCACCAGTGATGACCAATACGAGGGGAGACACCACATCCAAGAAGGAAAGAAGACCAGAGTCAGAGTGCCAGACTACGCAGAGGACAACCGAGATCAGCACACAGATAAAGGCCAATATCTGTTTGGATATTTACCAGTCAGGCAAAGTTAAGTCAAGGTCTTGTATTGGACTTGAACTCTTATATTTTCTGTAAAGATAGCTTACTGTTGGTTGGATGGATGATTATTGATTGTGTGTCTTAAATAAATATTGATTGTACTAAGACATCTACTCGCAGTTATTTGTCCCCCGTATAAGGATTAAAACAGATTATGCTGCAGGCACAACACTATCATCACCCTTTGTGGCCTATTACTAAGCCTCTCCCTATAATGACTTCAATGAGGTCCATGAGGTGGGCTTCTTGGAGTATACAGGGGGTCACCTCGAGGGTTCACACAGCGAGACAATTTGGGTAGAGCTCAGGAATAGGAAGGGTGTAGTTACAGTGTTGTGGGTTTACAACAGCCAGCACCAGATCGAAGAACAGATACGTAGGCAGATTTTGGCTCGATGTAAAAGTAACAGGGTTGTTGAGTTGGGAGATTTTAACTTCACCTATATTGACTGGGACTCACTCAGTGCTAGGGACATGGATGGGACGGAGATTGTAAGGAAAATCCAACAGGGCTTCTTAAAACAGTATGTAGGTAGTCCAACTAGGGAAGCGGCCATACTGGACATAGTATCGGAGAATGAGTGTGGCCAGGTGGTTGATGTTTCAGTAGGGAGCAGTCTGGGAAAAAGTGATCACAATTCAGTAAGCTTTGAGATACTGATGGATAAAGAAAAGTGTAGTCTTCAAGTGAAGGTGTTAAACTGAGGGAAACTAATTACAACAATATTATACAGGAACTGAAGAAAGTTGATTGGGGACAGATGTTTTAGAACAAACCAACATCTGGCATGTGGGAGGCTTTCAAGAGTAAGTTGATAGAGATTCAAGACTGGCATATTCCTGCAAGGATGGAAGATAAATATGGCAAGTTTTGGGAACCTTGGATAACGAGACATATTGTGAGCCTAGTCAAAAAGAAAAAGGGAGCATTTGTCAAAGCTAGGAGGCTGGGAACACACGAAGCAAGTGTGGAATACAAGGAAAGTCTAAAAAAACTTAAGCAAGAAGTAAGGAGTGCTAAAAGGGGTCACGGAAAATCCCAGATCTTTTTATACATATATAAAGAGCAAGAGGGTAGCCAGGGAGAGAGTTGGCTCATTCAGGGACAAGGGAGGGTATCTATACATGGAGGCAGAAGAAATGGGGGAGGTATTAAATGAGTACTTTCTGTTAGTATTCACCAAAGAGAATGACTTGGTGGATAATGAATCTAAGAAAGGATATGTCGATATTTTGAGTTATGCTGTGATCAAGAAGGAGGAGGTATTGGGATTCTTGAGAATCATTAAGATAGACAAGTCCCCAGGACCTAAATACCCCAAAGAGAGGTAAGGGAGAAAATTGCTGGAGCATTGAGAGAAATCCTTGCATCCTCACTGGCTACAGGGGAGGTCGCAGAGGGTTGGAGAATAGCCAATGTTGTTCCTTTGTTTAAGAAGGGTAGCAAGAATAATCCAGGTAATTACAGGCAGATGAGCCTTACATAGTGGTAGGGAAATTGTTGGAGAGGATTATTTGAGACAGGATTTACTCGCACTTGGAAAAAGCGGACGTATTAGTGAGAGGCAACATGGTTTTGTGAAGCCGAGTTACGCCTCACTAACTTTTTCAAGAAGTGACAAAGATGATTGATGAGGCTAGGGCATTGGACATTGTCTACATGGATTTCAGTAAGGCCTTTGACAAGGTCCCACGTGGCAGACTGGTACAGAAGATGAAGTTGCATGGGATCAGGTGAGCTGGCAAGGTGGATATAGAATTGGTTCGGTCATAGAAGACAGAGGGTAGTAGAGGAAGAGTGCATTTCTGAATGAAGGACTATGACAAGTGACATTCCTCAGGGATAGAGCTGGGACATTTTCTGTTTGTAATATATATAAATGATTTGGAGAAAAATGTAACTGGTTTGATTAGTAAGTTTGCGAATGACACAAAGGTTGGTGGATTTGTGGATAGTGATGAGGACCATCAGCAGATACAGCAGGATATAGATCGGTTAGGCTTGGGCAGAGAGATGGCAGATGGAGATTAATCCAAACAAATGTGAGGTGATGTATTTTGGAAGGTTTAACATGGATAGGAAATATACAGTATATGGCAGAACCCTTAAGAGTATTAGTAGGCAGAGATCTAGGTGTACAGGTACACAGTCATTGAAAGTAGCAATGCAGGTGGAAAAGATAGTCAAGAAGACATACGACACACTTGCCTTCATCAGCCGGAGCACTGAGTTTAAAAATTGGAAAGTCACGTTGCAGGTTTATAGAACCTAACTTCAACTGCACTTGGAATATAGTGTTCAATTCTGGTTCTGTCATATATAACATATATAACGTCGAGTGTTAAAATTCTCTTTTTCGGTAGGTACACAATATGTAATTGAATAGAATCATAGAATCCCTACAGTGCAGAAGGACCATTCATCTCATTAAGGCTGTTCGACTCTCCAACACAGAGCATCCCATCCACTAACCCCATGTACTTACCCTGCTAACTCCCCTAATCTATACATATTTGGACACTCAGGAACAATTTAGCATGGCCAATCCACCCAACATGCACATATTTGGACTTTGGAAGATACCAGAGCACCCAGGTTCTATTTAAACTGTGTTATGAATAAAGCTTGTTTTGATAAAAAAATCCCTAATTTGTTTGTGGAATCACTCCTGGAGCGAAGCAACCTATTCTTACATTTATGCCAAAATAGAAATATTATTGGAGTCTAATCTGGCTTCATAATATACCCTGGGGTTCTGGTCCAGGACACTGACAAATATCAATGGACCAATACAATTAATGGATGGCCCATTGTAACAAAAAGGATCAATGAGAGTAATGCTGATTATTTGGTGTACATGAACTTCTAAAAGGCATTTGCTAAGGTGCTGCACAATAGACTTCTGAGAAAAGTTATAGCTCATAGAACAGAAGGACAGTAGCAATGTGGATACAAAACTGGCCTGAGTTATAGGAAACAGCAAATAATAGTTAATGGATATTTTTTCAGGCTGGAGAAGAGATTGCAGTAGAATTCCCGTGGGGCCCCAAAGGTCATACTGGGGCCCTTGCTTTTCTTGACGTATGCTAATGATCTAAATTTTGGTATTCGGGATACAATTTCAAAGTTTGTGGATGACACAAAACTTAAAAGCATTATAAACAGAGGAGGACAGTAGAACTTAAACAAGTTAGTGGTTAGATGAAGTTCAATGTGGAGAAGTGTGAGGTGATTCATTTTGGTAGGTAGAACATGGATAGATAAGATAAGCTAAGAGGACAATTCTGAAGGGTATTCAGGAACAGAGGGACCTGGGTACACATAGCTGTAAGATGAGGAAAATCCACCTTTTTAATGGCTATTAATACAATATGTGGAATATGGACAAAATTAGCTGAAAAATGAACAAACTTAAAATTCTGTATTTCAAAATTTACTTAAATTCCTCAGGCAAATGCAGTGTTCTAGAACATAGAACATTACAGCACAGAACAGGCCCTTCGGCCTTCGATGTTGCGCTGACCAATATAAAAAGCAATGCCCCTCCAAACTTAAATGGACTTAAAATGGCTGCAAACAAGACAAAGAAATACACAGCTTTATCAAATCCATCTAGGAGTTGCTTGAGTAGACAAAAGACAATGAATCATTGCAAAACTAGCCTAGTGATACAAAAATGTCCCTGCTAGATCTGGTTAAATATGCTACCCATTACAACATCTATGGGCACTTTATAGACTCCAAGTTGTCTGCGAATCCAACAGGTTTGGGCCCAGGCTGTGTCTTACAAAATCATCTCGATGGGAAAGCAGTCAACACCTCCTGAGGTCATCAAAAACCATTTTGCACCTCATCAGTTCCAAACATTCATCAAAATTCAACTCGCCATTAGGAGAAGCCTGCCAAAAATTCAAAGACTGCATCTTTTTAAAACTGGATTAAGACAAAGGGCAGGAGATTCCTTAAGCCAGAGCACAGGAGTTGTTCACTTCTCCACAACTATACCAGGGACTCTTCTCCAAGCAGAACAAACTAACTTTGACTGAGCTATAACCTTGTTCTTTATTGGCTCCAACAACTGAAAAGACTCTAAAATTACTCTTCAACCAACAAAGGAAAAAATTCAAAAAGTATTTACTAGCAAAGGTCCAGCACACAAGAAACTGCATTTTCAGACACAACCCCAGACTGAAAGCCTGGGTTGGACAGCAATGATTTTTATACTTACCTGACCACATGACCAAGGTGCATGTCCATGAAAGCAAGACGGCCCTGACCTGTTCTTAAAGACAGCAGTGCCTCTTTGACCCTAGGAGTGGTGAGTATTATCTAGTTAATTTCATGCCTTCCTGAATAAAATGTGGCCTTTCGTGTCACCCACTCATCTCTCTTTTCATTCTGGTAGACCACAGAGCCAGAACATAATTCCGAAGTCTAGAACTGTAGGGGTTCAGGCGCCTCAAAAATGCCTGAACACAAGCAGGTTCACTGTCAGGCGGAAACAGTGGCTCACTTTCTCTCCTGCAAAGTTGACACTTCTGCCATTCCAATTGCAAGAGAGACACACAAATTAAGACTGGTAACGGAGACAACCATGTGTGGAATAAAAGACCCACTACACAGCGAATGTTTCGAGTTTAGATGGCTCTTCATCATCCAGACTTGAAATGTTGGCTCTATTCACAAATGCTGTAGATTTTCCAGTATATGCTGTTTTTGTTTCAGATCCCAGCAGCCGCAGTATTTTGTTTTTAAATTATATTGATCTGGTCATATATGAACCTAAGTCATTAAAAGGGGATTTTCACAGTAACTTCACCGCAGCGTTAATGTAAGCCAACTTGTGACGCAAGTAAATAAAACTTAAAAAACTTAAAAACTTAGAAGTGGTAGGTCAAGTGGAGAGAATAGTCAATAAACCATTCAGTACTTCAGGATTTATTAATATTAGCATAGAATACAAAATCAAGAAGATTACATTGAAATTGTACAAGACAGTAGTTAGACTTTAGCTGAATATTGTGTACAGATCTGTACACAATATTCAGCTAAATTGTGTACACACTTTAGGAAGGATGTGAATGCATTGGAGTGCAGAAGAGGTTTACATGAATGGTTCAGGGATGAGAAACTTCAATTGTGAGGAAGGTTAAAAAAGTTGGGACTGTTCTCCTTGGAAAGGAGAGGGCTGGAAGGAGATTTGTCGGAGGTGTTCTAAATCATGAGGGTTTGGACAGATTACACAGGGAGAAACTACTGTCACTCATAAGGGCCAAGAACAAAAGAGCACAAGTGATTTGCAAAAGAAGCAAATGCTATCTGAGAAAAAAAAGCAAATGGTTCAGTTCTGGAATGCAGGAGGAGAATGTGCAAACTCCACAGAGACAGTGACCCAAGCCAGGAATGAAACTCAGATCCCTGGAGCTGTGAAGTGTACTTTCAGTATCCCGCTCCCATTTTCTCTCCATACCCATTGATCCCATTAGCCACAGGGGCCACGTCCAGCTCCCTCTTGAAGTGGCTCCTACAGCTTTCTGTAGTACAGAATTCCACAGGTTCACAACTCTCTGAGTGAAGAAGTTCTTTCTCATCTCAGTCTTGAATGGCTTACCCCTTATTCTTAGATTGTGACCTTAGTTCTGCACTTCCCCAACATCAGGAACATTCTTCCTGCATCCAACCTGTACAGTCCCATCACAATTTTATTTCTATGCAATCCCCTCTCATTCTTCTAAATTCCAGTGATTACAAGACCAGTCAATCCAGTCTCTCTTCACATGTCAGTCCTGCCATTCCAGGAATCAATCTGGTGAACCTCGCTGACTCCCTTAATTCCAAGAATGTCCTTCCTCAGACTCGGAGACCAAAACTGCTCACAATAGTCAAGATGTGGCCTCACCAAGGCCCTGTACAATTGCAGCAAGATATCTCTACTCCTACCCTTCCCAAGTATCTGAATTTTTCCATCTTGCACGCACTCGGCTCCTTGTTATAGCTAGAGTTCTTTCAAATGCGCATATGTGGTTCATCTGCAGGTGCCATTTGAATTTGCACTGTCACTGATACTCAAATCCTGCTATGAAGTCAGGCATGTCATTAGCTTTCCTCAACGCCTGATGTACCTGCATTCCAATCTTCAGCGACTATTCCACCATGACACCCAAGACACGTTGCACTTCCTTTTCCTAAACTGTCACTATTCAGATAATAATCTTCCCTCCTATTTTTTGCCACCAAGGTGTAATTTATCCACATTATATTGCATTTGCCAAGTATCGATCCATTCAGCCATCCTGCCACCTTTTAGCATTCTCCCCACAGCATACACTGTCACCCAGCTTTGTGTCATCTACAAATTTGGAGATATTGCATTCAATTTCTCTGTCCAAATCATTTATATACATTGTGAATAGCTAGGGTCCTAGCACTGAACTCTGCTGTACCCCACTTGTCACTGCCTGACATTCTGCAAAGGACCCATTTTTCCCAGTCTCTGCTTCCTGTCTGCCAACTTGTTCTCTATCCATATCAGTACATACCCCCAATACCAGGAGCTTTAATTTTGCTCATTAATCTCTTGTCTGGGATCTCGTCAAAAATCTTTTGAAAATCCAGATACACAATATCCACTTTTGTCCACTCTCCTGGTCACATCCTCAAAAAATTCCAGAAGATTTGTCAAACAAAATTTCCCTTTAGTGAATCCATGCTGACTTGGACCAATCCTGTCACCGCTTTTCAAATGCCCAGTTATTACATGTTAATAATTGACTCCAGCATTTTTCCCACTACCGATGTCAGACTAACCAGATAAAGATTCAACAGCTGTTGTTATGAAAATATGGCTGCAACTCCTTCACATTGCATGCTACTAGCTAAAAATGAAAGCCCTCTGAACAACACCTGCAGGCCACACAGTTTATGTCCTGACTACTCATTAATTAGTACATTCTTTCTTAAAATAATACCACAACTGCCATTGGTGGTAAGGGGTCTATTTAATCAGGTATATGTGACCCAGCCGTCTCCCCATCTCCACCACAATTAAATCTGTTTCAGAAAGGCCTGTGGATGACCACCCTGCCCAATGGCCAAATGCGGTCCTTAAGTGGACAATTAACACTCACTAAGGGTCTCATTCTTTCACTGTAGTATTAACCTAACAGCGGGGACAGGAAGCACAACAAGCAGACCCTGGTATATTTGCTGGTGTATTCTTGAGCGTGGGGTAGATCCTATGTTCAATGCCTTCCTTTCCTGATTCCACTCTACTTCTTTCCTGACAACCTCCATCCCTCGACTCTGTTCCTATCATTAGTCACAGTGCTTTCCTCTCTCTCTCTCTCTACCTAGTTCCATTCATTTATCCCGTTCAATTTCTCCACCCTTCCCAAGTATCTGAATTTTTTCACCTTGTGCACATTCGGCTCCTTGTTGTAGCCTATGCCCCTGCTGACTGTGCAGATTTGGCTCACCTGTAGTTCCCATTTGAATTTGCACAGTTAGGGAAAGGCAAATTACCTAACCATGGAATAGAAGTTCAGGCCCTAGAGGCTCAGATGCTAGAGCTGGGGAGCAACACTTTTTCCACCACTGGACGGGTGGGGGGCACCAGATTGCCAAGCATTCCCAAAGGCCGTTGCCGAGGGTAGATTGTGGCTGTGACCATGGCCACCAGGAATCTTCCCTCCCAAGTCTTCAAACTTAGGGTCAGAACTTGAAGGCAAGCTTAGGTCAAAGCTGAGTAGCCATCCTGCACTGAGAGCAGCAGCAAGAAGACCCAGCATAGGCTGCACATGGGAACAGCAGCTACTGGGGTGGGGGACACTTTAGATCTCCCAATCACATAAAGTGACTGAAAGCTAGGTTAACATTGGAAGTGAATTACACGGAGTGGCTGAGTGACAGTTCCCCCAGGATAGGTGAAGGTTGGAAAAAAAATTAATGGTGGAACTTTCTGACATCATCTTTCAAATCAAGTGGCCATAAGAATGTGATAAAATCCAATACTGAAATATTTGCTTTGTGCTTTAAACTTGCAATGATCAGTATGACAGTTGTCAATACTTGGCACTTAATATTTTTCTCAAGTTTATTTGCTGACTTGTTCTGTCTATAGTAATTAATATGCCAAGAATAATGTTGAAGCAGATATCTCATGATTGCAACAAGATTACATACAGTAACAAACATAGAAACGTCAAAGATAGGAGCAGAATTTGGCCTTTCAAGTCTGCTCCGCCATTCATCACAATCATGGCTAATCATCCAACTCAATGGCCTAATCTTGCTTTTTCCCCTAACCTTTCATCCCATTTGCCCAAGGGCTATATTCAACCACCGCTTGAATACATTTAATGTTTTGCATGAACTACTTCCTGTGGTAATGAGTTCCATAGGCTCACAGCTCTTTGGGTGAAGGAATGTCTCCTCACCTCTGTCATAAATGGTCTATCCTGAATCTTTAGACTATGATCCTTGTTCTGGACCCAACAATCTTGGGGGACATCCTCCCTGCGTACTGTGTCTAGTCCTGTTAAATCTTTATAAGTCTCTATGAGATCTCCACTCATTTGTCTGAATCCCAGCGAAAACAATGCTAATGTTGTCAATCTCTCCTATACATCAGTCCCACCATCTCCGGAATGAGCCCGTTTAACCTTAGCTGCACTTTCTTTGGAGCAAGAACATCTTTCCTCAGAAAAGGAGACCAAAACTGCACACAATACTCTAGGCACAACCTCACTTAGGCCCTGCATAATTGCAACACATGCCTGCTTCTATACTCCAAACCTCTTGCAATGAAGGCCAACATGCCATTTGCCTTCAATGCTGCTGCTGCACCTGCATGCTTATTTTCAGTAACTGGTGCACAAGGACACCCAGGTCCCACTGTATACTCCCTTCTCCCAATTTACAGCCATTCAGGTAGTAATCTGCCTTCTTGTTTTCTTTTCAAAGTGAATAACCTCACATTTATCCAAATTATTCTGCATCTGCTACTGATATGCCCAGTCACCCAACCTGTCCAGATCATTCTGAAGGATCTCTGCATTCTTGTCACAGTCCACCTTTCCACCCAAATTAGTATCATCTGCAAACTTTGAGACATTACATTTTGTTCAGTTTTCCAAATCATTCATATATATTGTGAATAGCTGGGGTCCCAGCACCAAGTCCTATGGCACCTCACTAGTTACGATCTGCCAATTTGATAAAGATCCATTAGTTCCTACTCTTTGTTTCCTTCTGCCAACCAGTTTTCTATCCATCTCAATACACTCCCCCAATGCCATGTGTTTTCATCTTGCACGATAATCTCTTATGTGGGACACACCTTTAAAAACTGCACTTTCTTATAAAATCTGAATGAATACTCAAATATATAAAGAACAAATGCAGTCAATTTTAAAAAAATGTTCAGAAGAATAGAACATCAAGTTGCAGTGGTGCCTATTTTATATCTGTTAGCACAGAAGAACTGACCTGATCTAAATAATTTCATACAGGAACAATTTGTACAGGTTTCTGAAGGGTTTGTAAATGGTTCTAAGTAGCTGAAAATTTTTCTGACATTAAATTCATGCCGTACAATTTTGACACTCAGGTTGACTTCCTTTATTTAGTGAGGTACTCTGCCAAAATGCCTGGGTATACTTAGATTGCTTCAATATTAAATCGAATCTTATAGTTGGTAATCAAAAAACTGAGATACATTCTATGACCTTGTAAATTTCTTAAATTTATTTTTAGAAAAGCATTTGAAAAAATCTGTTCCAATTATTAAAAACACCAGGAAATGCTATATTGTCTAGCATTTCTATTATTTATATTCAGCAAAGTTTTGTACCTCTTGATTCAATTCTTCACTGCACCTGTTCTTATTTTCTAGTTGCTTTTTCATGGAGTTCAGCTGGAATTACAAGAAGAATCAATTTAACATTTACATTTGATTGGAAGCAATAAATCTGAAAAATAGGGCAGTAGCAAATTTGCTGTGACATGAACTAACTGAAACTTTAAACAAGGGACTGAATTTTACCTCTGGGTACACCAGAAGTGGATGCTAAACTTGCACTTGGCTAAAGTTCCCATTGTTTATGTGATAATACATTGGATGACCAATTAAGGCATGCCCAATGTGAAAGATGGCAGCCAAGTAGGTTTCCAGCAGTGGTGGCAATTAGTCAGGCATAGGGTCTAATGGTAGGGGTCAAAAATGGAAGTGGTGCCTCCCTGAAGGTTGCCAGTATTTGTGAAGCAGGCAGAGGAAGCTGTTTGAAATGATTTAAGTAACTGTCCTCATATAGTTAGTCATGGTTTCAGGACCTAGTACTCATGGAAAGTGGGAGGGCAATTTGGGTGCACTCTGTCCTCCCATTTCTCCAATGGGTGCCTGGGAGTCCTGGTGGAGGAGGTCAGTGCCAGGTGGCAAATTCTCATTCCCAGAGATGGCAAGAGAAGACCTCCAGAACCGACGACAAAAACCTGATCAGAAGTCACTGCCCAAGTCAATGAGTATGACATAGTGTGCCAGACGTAGCTTCAATGCTGGAACACTGGAAAAATCAACGATGGTAGGCACAGATATGACATGGATCTGTGCAGAGAAATGTAGTCAGGTGCCCATTGCTCAATATAGTAAGGGGTCTAAGTGTGTGTATGCCAAATAGCACTGAAGCTTGCAGTAGAAAAGCTGGGATGTCAGCAAGGATATCTGCATTGGAGAGTGTGGTATGCCACAGTGAAATGGTCCACTTAATACCTGGTGGAGTGATGGGGGCAGATGGAATGGATCTTCAGGGAGACGGAGGCTGGTTGCAAGCGCTGTCCCGCAGCCCTAATGCTTTCACTGGAAAGATTTTCACACAATTGTGCATTGCATCTCCAAATTACAGGGCATATTGAACTTTTTAAAGGGAGACACATGTTTTTAAAAGAAATGCAAACAAAGACAATGAGCTAAATATTGTTGAGAATAGAAAATGACCACCTTCTGGAAAATTCCTATTTGGATTATATTTGATCATCTAGTCCCAAAAGAGAGCATGAATGTCACACTAGAAATGTGTCAGAGATTTGAAATGGAAAATAGGAAAGTGAAGGCACATCTCAGCAGAATTCCAAAACCCAACTCCTGCTGATCTATATCTCAGAATGTAGAAGTGGTTTTGAGTTCAAAAGAAACTGATTCTGGGGTGCAAAACATGGGTGTGGGGGCTGGGGAGCAATCCTGCCAAAAAAATTTGAAATGCTGAATGAGTGTGAAAACAGGAGAGAAGCACACATTTTTTCAGTGAGCTTTCACAAGATTATAAGATATAGTAGAATTAAGCCATTCAGCCCATTAAGTCTGCTTCGCCAATTGATCATTGCTGATTTGTTTCTCAACTCCATTCTCCTGCCTTTCCCTTGTAATCTTTGATCCCACTACCAATCAAGAACTTACCTGTCTGTTTTAAATATACTCAATGAACTGGCCTCCACAGGCTTCTGTGGCAATAAATTCACCACCCTCTGGCTGAAGAAATTCCTCCTCATCTTGGTTCTAGAGAGTTGTCCCTTTATTCTGAGGCTGTGTTCTTGGAATCTCGTCTCTCCTAGTAATAATGGAAACATCTTTTCCATGTTCACTCTATCCAGGCCTATCCAGGTATTCCGCAAGTTTCAATGAGATTCCCCCATCCTTCTAAATTACACTGATACAGACCCAAAGCCTTCAAACGCTCCTCATACGTCAAGCCTTTCATTCCCAGGATCATTCTCGTGAACCTCCTCTGTATCGTCTCCAAGGCCAATACATCCTTCCTTAGATATAGGATCCAAAATTGCTCACAATATTCCAAATGTGGTCTGACCAGAGCCTTATAAAGCCTCAATGGTACATCGCTGCTTTTGTATTCTACTTTGAAATTAATGCTAACATTGCATTTGCCTTCCTAACTACCAACTCAACCCACAAGTTAATCTTAAGAGAATCCTGAGCTAGGACTGCCATGTTCCTTTGCACTTCCAATTTCTGAATTCTCTCCCCATTTAGAAAATACAGGTGGGCAATTCTCCCAAAAGTGCTGATTTGGCAAAAAAACTGATATAAATCACAACTGTTCTTTTCAGTTCAACTTCAGACTCTAATCTCCCACATCCTGTACAATGCAGAAATCATAATTATTAATATCATTAAAAGCTCAGGATGGGGGGGACCTATTCACGCCAGAGTCTAACAGTTCCAGGTCTCTGTGAATGTGCAGTGGCTCCAAACTGTCAGCCTTCTATGTGCTAGCCAGCTCCAGAGTCCAGCAGTGCTGTCCCTCCAACACCCATCCCCATGGCTCAATCCTAGCCCAATTGTGGCCTCCGCCTCCTCAGCAGTGGCGACTCCTCCCCCACCCTTGCGCTGAACACCCCACCTTCCAAGAGATAGCATACTACCTCTTGGAAGGCAGACCCCCACCCCACTCCTTCCAGCAGACCACCCCTTTCCCCTGATCCCAATGTAGAGTGGCAGCGGCACCCTCCACCCCCACTGCTTGCCCCATAAGTCCCACCCACAATAAACTCAGGCCCCTTGGTCCCACCCACAATAGGTGTGCCTCTTGTCTCCACCACACCCCAGGCCCTGCCCCATAGGCCCCATTCCCTTATACCCCATAGGCCCCGCCCTCTTGGCTCCATTCCTGTGAAATACTCCTAGAGTGGTGGGAGATGCTATTGGGCCTGGAGAATTCTGTCAGGGCCTGATAATCACATATAAAATACATTAATAATAGATTTAAATCACTTACCTCTCTTCTTGCCTGTTTCCAGCACAGTCCCGACTACATTCCTGCATGCATCAATCCTGCAAAATCGCCGACACGCAATTCTCCATCCTGATGCACCAAAAAACGTATGCGTGGGATGGTAGAATTGGGCCCTCCATCTGTGCCTCTACCTTTTCTACCAAAGTGCAAAACCTCATTTTTTCCTGTGTTGTATTCCATTTGTCTAAGTCCTTCTGCAATCTCCTCAATATGACCTATTCTTACACCTATTTTTGTATATCTGCAAACTTAGTCACAATGCTCTCAATTCCTTAATCAAGACAATTGATGTATGAAGTGAAAAGTTGTAGTCCCAACATTGATCCCTGCAGAACTCTACTAATCACCAGCTGCTATCTTAAAGAAGACCCCTTTATCCCCATTTTCAGCCTTCTGCCAGTCAGTTTATGTCTATCCGTGCTAATATCTTGCCTCTCATCTTATTTACCAGCCTCCTATGTGGCACCTTGTCAAAGGCCTTCTGGAAATCCAAGTTGATAATTTCCATTGGCTCTTCTTTGCCTAACAGGCTCATAATCTCCTCAAAGAATACTAACAGATTTATCAGGCATGATCTCCCCTTGATGAAACCATGTTGAGTTCACCCTATTTTACCATGCACTTTCAAGTATCCTGAAACTTTAGGACAAACTTTCCCCATCCGGCTGCCCCAGGAATCATAACAGGTGAGGGGACAGATCATGGAAAGGTCCTTTGACCTTGGACAGGATTTTCCAGTTTCAGAGTGAGCACAGCTGGAAAATCCTACCTTTCAACCTTTATAATACTCTAAAATCTTATCAATGGCCAAGGTCAGGTTAATTGGCCTATAATTTCCCATCATTTGCCTTCTTCTTAAACAGGGGTATTACATTAATGATTTTCCAGTCCTCTGGAACCCACCCTGACTCCAGTGATTCCCACACTAATGTTTCCACAATCTATTCAATTATCTCCGTCAGAGTTGTAGAACGTAGTCCATCTGATCTAGGTCTTTTATCCACCTTAAGATCTTTCAGCTTCCCTAACACCTTCTGCTTGTAATGGCCACCACACTCACCTCTGCCCTGACTCTCTTAAATTTATTCTGTGAAGACTGGCACGACGTACCTATTCAATTCCCCTGCTATTTCTTTGTTCTTCATTTCTTGGTTCTTCACCATTATATTGCAGCTGTCAATGTCCACTCTTGCTTCGCTCTTACCCTTTATATGTCTGAAAAAAACCTCTTGGGGTGATATCTGGGGTAGGGGTATGATTGGTTGGGGAGGCCAGCAATTGGGAGGAATGATGGGTAATATCTGCTATTCCCCTTTGACATTACCCATCATTCCTCCCAATCACTGGCCTCCCTGACCAAATATCGCCCCAGCCTAGATACCGCCCCAATACCGCCCCCCCCAATAGCTGATGTGGCCTTGATACCCTGCAACCCCTCCCTCCACAGGTCTCTGAATGCAGATTGCACAGCTCCCCCTCCCTACCCGCCTTCCCTTAGACCCTGCCCATTATGGCCCCACAGCCTTACCTTCGGCTCTGCCCTTTAGCACTGCCTGGTAATGGTGAGCAGTGCTAGAGTGCCAGGCTGGCACTGTCAGGGTCCCAGTCTGGCAGTGCTAGGCTGGCACTAGCCAAGAGGCACAACCCCCTCTCCCCCAATCTCGACTACCCGGGATGCTTCAATGGCTTTCAGTCCCACCAACAAGGCCATCAAGTCAGGCCCTCATTGGTGAGGACCATACGTGATCCTCAACGGTGTGAATCTCCACCAGCAACTTCGGAGAGCTAAGTGAACCCAGAAGACTGCATTCTGGGTTCACTAATAACATTTAAGTTAAATGAAATTTAATTTATATAAATGTGATGTGATACATTTTGGTAGACTGAAGTAAGGCAGGACTTACTCAGTTAATAATAGGGTGTTGGGGAGAGTTATAGAGTAAAGAGATCAAAGGGGTACAGGTTCATAGCTCCTTGAAAGTGGAATCACTAGAGGATAGAGTGGTGAAGAAGGCATTTGGCATGCTTGGTTTCAATGAGCAGAACATTGAATAAGGAGTTGGGATGTCTTGTTGAAGTTGTACAAGACATTAAGAAGGCCACACTTGGTATACTGTGTACAATGCTGGTCACCCTATTATAGAAAGGGTATTTTTAAATTAGAAAGAGTGCAAAAAAGATTTATTAGTATGCTACTGGGACTTGATGGTTTGAATAATAAGGAAAGGCAGGATAGATTGGGACCTTTGTCTCCGGAGCATAAAAGGCTGAGGAGTGATCTAATAGAGCTCTATAAAATAATGAGGGACAATAATCAGCTAGGTGGTCATCAACTTTTCCCAAAGGTAGGGGAGTCTAAAACTAGAGGGCATAGTTTTAAGGTGAAAGGGGCCTCCAGAGCTGATAAGATCATGAAGGGTGAGAAACTAAGTGCAAAGCTGGTTGTTTGCCTCTTTTGCGATCTTAACAGCCATGACTGGCAACTCTTTGCCAGCTCTGGAAGATGCACACGCATTTCTGCCACATGCACTAATCCTGGTATAAGGTCAGCGACACGCATTTCCCACTGCGGCCTGCCAGAAATGTTGCAGGTCGCAATGGGAGAATCGCATCTATTGTGAGCAGTTTTGGTCTCCTTACTTAAGGATATAAATACATTGAAGGAGATTCAGAGATTTATGAGACTGATACCTGGTATGACCGAGTTTTATGAGTTAAGGTTACTGGGTTTGTTTCCACTAGAGTTAAGAAAAGTGAGGGCGACTTGATTGAATTATATAAAATTTTGAATGTTTTTAACAATGTGGCTATGGAAAAGATGTTTTCTCTTGGGGATGAGTTCAGAACTAGGGAATACTTTTTAAAATTAGGGGTCACAATTTTAGAGCAGAGATGGGAAGAAATTCATTCTCTCAGAAGGTTGTGAGACTTTGGAAGAAAGGGTGCTTCTGCATTTGATAAGATCATAGATGCTCTGTTCAAGTTTTACATTCTCATTTACTCCAAATCATCTTTAATTCCCAGTCCTAACAACAATTTTTGGTTTTATACGTTGGATCACGGAAGGGATTGTCTCCCTTCCTGTCACACTTTGGATCTCATTACCCAAACTGTTGTCCTTTCCTATTACTTTGTAATTTCCCTTTTCTTTATCTCCTCTCAAATGGGGCAATTTTCCTGCCTTGGTATGCTGGTCTAATAGCGTAGTAGGGCAGGAAATTTAAGCTGGAGTCCAAAAATGGGAATTGCGACTGGCATCTGTTTGGTTGCTATCTTCCCGAGTCATATTTTCTGATGTAACCAGCATTATGCCAGGAAATGGCATGAGACTGATTACAAAATGTATAGCCCTACTTCAATCTCTTTAGTGAGCTTGGGATGGTATCATCTGGGTCCCTCTTATGTTGCCAGCCTCACTGGTGGAAGTCCACATAAGTAGGGATCACATTTGGTCCCCAGCAATGCAGAGCAAGCATGATGGCCTTGTTGGAGAGACCAGAGGCCATTGAGACCCCCCAAGAGGCAGTAAGATCACACAGTGCCACTTGGGAAATGCCAGCCTGGCAACCTGTTACTGCCAACCTGACACTGCTCACTGGGTACCCTGACACTGTCCATCAGGTACCTGGCAGTGCCAAGGGGACATAGCCTCACAGGGGTCAAGGCTAGGAAGGAAAAGAGGCCAGTCTAGCACAGTGGGAAGGAGAAGAGGGAAGGGGGACATCTGCATGGAAAGTGGAGGCTAGAGATGGGGTCAGCAATCAGAGCCCAGGGCAGGATATGAGATGTCAGGGCCAACTAGCAGATGGGAGACTGTAGAGCGACAATCAGGGGCCGGTGATGGTGTGGGGGTGGGGGGGGGGGGGGGGGGGGGGGGGGGGGGGGGGGGGGGGGGGGGGGGGGGGGTGCGCAGACACATCAACCGCATGTGCAGTGGCCCTCTTAATCTGATGCCGGCCTCTCTAGTGGGATTAGGTCCCTCCCCAACTACCACCAGCACAAATTGCCTGAGAACATCAGTGCTGCAAGCTAGTGAAATTAATTTCAGTAAGCTTGCCCAAAACAGGTGGGAAATGTCTAATTTTCCAGCCTGTTGGGCATGTATTTAAAAAAAAACTGCCATATAATCTCTCACCCTACTACTTAGTTTAAAGCTAATTCTACCACTCTGTCTGTACAACTCACCAGAACATTGGTCTCAGCATTTTAAAGACCATCCAACAGTATAGTTCCCACTTTCCCCAGTACTAGTGCCAATACTCCGCACATAGGAATCATTTTCTCCCACACCAATCTTTGAGCCACATATTCATCTCGCTAATCTTATTTATCATATGCTAATTTGCCCGTGGTTCAGGTAATAACCAAGAAATTATTAACCTTGAGCCTCTGCTTTAAATTAGCCCGAGTTGCTCATATCTCCTGTGCAGAATCTCTTTCATACACAGAATCATTTTCCTTGTCCTATCATGACATTGATGCTAGAGGGACAATCAAAACTGGATCTTCTCCCTCTCACTGCAAGTTCTTCTCTAGCCCTATGCAGATGTCTTGAATCCTGATACTAGACAGATAACCTATCTGGACTCTTGCCTACAGCCACAAAGAACTATATCTATTACCGTGACTATGCAATCCCCCACTATCACTGCATTCCTATTAATTCCCCCATCTTGAATGGCTTCCTATACTGTGGTGTAATGGTCAATTTACTTATTCGTCCTGCAGCATCCACTCTCATCCAAACAAGATGACTGAACAAAATCTTCCAATCCATTACAAAAGATCACATATCTCCTCCAAGGACCTAGCTGATCTCTCCAACCCTTCCAATTTCCTTCACAAGAGCCCTAGTCTCTTTCACTATCAACCTTTCCAACCTCCCCATGTTGCTTCCAATTATCCTTCCTTCCCTCTCTAGCAGTGGCCTGATGCCAGAAGTCTACCCGACTGACAGCCAGCAAGCCTCTCAAGATCATTGGCTGTGTCCATGAATAGAGATAAAAATGGTAATCTTTAATTAATTAAATTCAACAACACCTGGGAAAAACCTGTTCTTTTGAATTTCTTCCTCAGCTGCAAAATAGTATCTTGGATCAAGGTCCATCTAAAAGTTATCATCCAGCTCTATCTTCAGTTAGTATTAAAAATGTTTCCTTTCTCAAAATTATGTTTGAAAATATATTTCATGGTTGTTACTCATTTATAATGCATGCAAGCTATACAAAGGTCTTTTTTACTTTTACCTTATTTTCCATGGTCTTCATTAATTTCTCCTTCTTCTTAACTTCATTTTGTAAATACTTGGACTGTGAAAGAAAATTTTTAATAGTCTGATAACAAATTAAATGTTTTGTTCACTTCACATAATTGCCACTTTTCTTCAACAGTATTATAGCAATTAAATTACCAACTTTATTTATTTTAGCTATGTCTTTCTGCTACCACTGCTGTAGCAAGTAATTACCCAATGTCCCAACTTCCCTTTCCTTGCCAAAGCAGCTAAATGGATTTTTCACTCCAAATCCTACATCCAATTCTCCTGGAGCTGCCATATTTGAAACATTCCAATTACATTTTGCTTTTGTCACAGTTATTATCAGAATCATAAAAGATCTATATAAGGTTGATCAAAATATCATATCAAATATAAGCGAAAATAGACTACCTAGTCCTTGAGCATGCTCCAGCATTCAATAAGCTCATGACTGACCTGATTGTGGTCTGAGTTTCCTGCTTACCCCCTCCACAACACTATGGTCAAAAATCTGTCAAACTCAGCCTTAGTATATTCAATGATCCAGTCTCCATTGCTCTCTGGAGAAGTGATTTGCAATAGACATTCTGAGGGATGAAATTCTTGATATCTATATCTTAACTATGAGATTCCTCAAGATTCCTCGGGAAACATTCTTTTATCGTCTATTCTGTCAAACGATCTCTGAGTCTTACGTTTCAATAAGGTCAGCTCCCATTCTTCTAAACCCCAATGAATATTGGCCCAACTTGTTTAATCTTTCTTCATAAAATAATCCCCTTTAACCCGGAATCAGTCTAGTCAACTGTTTCTGAACTACTCCCAATGCAAGTACATCCTCGCTGCATACTATATGCAGTACACGAGGCACTCGGTCCTCAGTTTTGAAGAAGTTATTTTGCTCAATGTTAACTTTGATTTTCTCTCTTTACATGCTGCAAGCACTTTTTCCAGCACTTCTGTCTTTATCAAAGTGGGATCTCATCAATGCCCATAGTAAGGTTTTCCTACTTGTATAGATCATCTCCATTATAATAAAGGTCAACATTCCATTGCCTTCCTTAATACTTCTTATGTTTTGTGATAAATGCACAAGTAGTCTCTCTTCATCATTTAAATACTATTCTGTTAACTTCTGTTCTTCTTGCCAAAATTAACAACCTCACATTTTTCCACATTATACACCACTGCTAAATTTTTGCTGATTCACTTAATCTATAGTTTCTTTGCAGCCTCCTGACAAGTTGTTTTCTTATCTTTGTATTGTCAGTGAGTAGATCATGGGCAGAACATTCTGATCGTTCACATCCCGATGTTGTTGCAAACGAGAATGGAGAATGTGGCGCTCAGCCAAATCTCCATTCACTGCAGCAGGACCAGAAAATCCTGCCAACATAAATGGCCGGAAAATTCTGCCTCATGTTTAGAAGAGCCCTAACATTTTTTTCTCCATTATACTCTACTAGTTACAGTTTGCTAATCTGAAAATGACACATTTATTCTGACCCTGTTCCTATTTCTGAGCCAATCTAACCATTCTAACATATCACCCACAACATCATGAGGTTTCATCTTGTGTATTAACTGTTTATGTAGCAACTTAAAGACTGTCTTTTAGAAATCTAAATTCATTAAATACACTGGTGCTCCTTTATCACTTTTTTAACATCTTTTGTGTTATATCCTTCAAGAATTCTAATGATTTCCCTTTCACAAAACTTTGTTGACCCTGTTTCATTGTATTATGATTTTCTAAATGCCCAAATGATAGATGTTAGGTTAACTGGCCCATTGCTTCCTGCTTTCTATATCTTCCCTTTCTAGAAAGGTGTTACATATACAGTTTTCCAAGATGCTGAGAATTCCTAGGATCTAGGGAATTTTGGAAGATTT
Organism: Sphyrna mokarran; assembly: GCA_024679065.1. Classification (NCBI taxonomy): domain Eukaryota; kingdom Metazoa; phylum Chordata; class Chondrichthyes; order Carcharhiniformes; family Carcharhinidae; genus Sphyrna; species Sphyrna mokarran. Next base: position 38,201,954 of record JAGIQG010000023.1, read on the forward strand.
CAATCTTTGCATCCAGTATCTCTTCTGTCACTTCCTTTTAACATCCTCAAATGCAGGCTATCAGATCCAGGGGACATGTCAACCTTCAGTCAGGTTAGTTTTCCTGGTACTTTTTACTAGCGACAGTGATTATTTTTCTTTTGCCTCTTAATTTTCTATACTCTTGGGATGCTTATTGTGTCTTCTATTATGAAGACAACACAAAATACTTATGTGAAGTCTCTGCCATTTTCTTATTTTCCATTCTTAATTTCCCCAGTCTTACTTTCTAAGAAAACAACTCTAACTTTAGCTACTTTCTTCATTTTTATTTATTTATTTATTTTTTCTAATTTCTTCTACTTTATTGTTCTTTTAGTTATCTTTTCTAAAATGTTTCCAATTGTCTAGTCCATCTGTAATTCTCGTGGCATTGTACACCTTTTCACTAAATTTTGATTCCTTCCTTAAATTTCTTAGTTAGCATGGGTAACTACATCCCTCTTCAAAAGTAAGTAGCCTTCTTTGATCTCTCTAAACTTCCTGCATCCACTGGTAGTACTGACCAGAAAATTTAGCCAGGTCTTCTCCGTAGCCTTGCAAGTTATAACACCTCAAGTGCAGATCCTTTTCAAAATGTCGAGTATTTCAATCTCACCCACTAACTTAGGCAGCGAATTCCAGATGCCCATCAATCTATTTCCTCAATCTATGCTAATTAGTAATTTACCCTTCTGTTAAGGTAAACAAGTTTTTCTGTCTAACCAACTTTGCCCCTTATAAATTTGTGCACCTCAATTAGATCACACCTTAGCCTCCTCTTCTAATTAAAACAACACGAGGTTATCCAATCCCTCTTTATGGCTACAATTTTCAAGCCCTGCTAACATTCTTGTTAATTTACTCTGCACTCTCTCCAGACAATCTTGTTCTTCCTGAAATGTGATAACCAGAACTATACACAAGATTCCAGTTGTGGCCTAACCAATGAGCCGGGAAGATCGCAGATGAGGATAAAAAAACAATTCGTGTCCAACACCTCCATGCAAGATGGGCGTGAAACTGATAAAATGAATATAATTCATAAAATGAATCTAATTTATAAGTCCTTTAAAGCTTCCACACAGATTCTTTCAGCTTCCTGGAATCTTTCTCCTTGCGGGCATGATGTCATGCTAGTGAAATCGTTCCTGCTCTACAGTAGCGGGAACCAGGCACATGGCCACATTGGAACAATCAGAGATCTTTGAAGCCCATTGGTAGTGATAAGCATGGCCAGACAGTGACCATGGAGCAGTGCCAGCCTGGCAGTGTCTGCACGGCACTGCGCACTGCCATCCTGGCACTGCCCACATTATGGGAGAACTCATAGGGAAGATCCTGATGCCAGCAACCCATGTTGCCCTATGGAAAAAAGGGGGACTTGGGATAGGGAGCGGCAGATCTCCCAATGCCAACTTGGCATTGCCCATGGGCACTGCCTGGCCCTGCCCTGACCACTCTGGCGGGAGGGAATGCTTCAAAGGCCTCTGGTCCCACTGGCGAGGCCATCATGTCTGGTCCCCATTTATGAGAACCATACATGACTCTTGCCAATGAGGATCTTGACTGATAAAGAGGTAAGTCCAAGCAAGCCCAGATAATAGCGCCCAGGACTCAATAATGGTATTTAAATAATAAGAACATTCCACCAATGATAGGGTGTGTCCCATGTCCATCCGAATTCACTGAGAGGTCAGGATATCCTTTGCTGTGGCACCCAAGCTCTTAAAGCCACACAAAAAAGGTGCAAATCCAATTTAAATATTTAAATGCCATTAGCAAGTTCTGGATCTTATTTGCTTGCAAATGGAGCTTCCTTGTGTTTCGCTTCATCTCCAACCACCTCCCTTCAGGGTGAAGAGATTGCAATGCAATCAATTGATCTTGCTATTCTTTTGGTTGTTGCTGGAGCTGAGGAAGAGGGGCAGGAGAAAGAATTGCGGGCACAGGGGGCCCAGGTTTTACCACTTGCAGGAATAGAGGGAGTCAATCACCAGAGGCAGGCTGTGGCTGTGACCCTTGTCCAGAAGGGTGATTGTGATGGTGATGGTGGGGGGCCGCAGGAGAAGGAGGGAGCGGAGACCCCAGCAGTTCTGTGCACTAGTGTCATTTGAACAGATGTCGGACATCATGTGCCACTGATGGCTTTGTCTCCAAAAGGAGAAAATGCAACATCTTTGCAGGACTTGGCATCTCGGAGCGGGGAAGGCACCCACTCTTGCTTGCTGTCAAATTGACAGCCATTCATAACTTTTATGCAACCGGCTCCTTCCAAAATAAAAGCAGAGATATGTTTGGCATTTCCCAATCATCTGTGCACACCTGTGCCAAGCAGGTATGGAAGCCTTATTTGTCCGGGCTGGGTAATACATCAAATTTAACATGGACCAGCCCATCAGGAAGCTGGACTGCAGAATTCAGAGCCAATGCAGGGATGCAAATGCACAGAGGGGCCATCAACTGCACCCTAGTCACACTCAAGGCCCCGGTGCAGAATCCAAACAGATTCGTCAACAGAAAGGGTTTCTGCTCCCTGAATGTCCAGCTGGTGTGTGACTACAATATGAGCATTGTGCACGTCTCCACAAGACATCCTGGCAGCGTGCTTGATAGCTTCATTCTCAGGAGCTCCGACATACTGGAGGCATTTGAGAAGGAGCCCAGGGTGTGGAGCTCATGGGTGATATGGATTACCCACTTTGTAAGAAGTTTCACCACACCAGGTTAAAGTTCAACAGGTTTATTTGGAAGCAAAAGCCACTAGCTTTCGGAACGCTGCCCCTCTGTCAGGTAAATGGGAGCTCTATTCACAAACAGAGCATATAAAGACACAAACTCAGTTTACAAAATAATGGTTGGAATGCAAGACTTAACAGGTAATTAAGTCTCAAAGGTACAGACAATGTGAGTGGAGAGATGGTTAAGTACAGGTTAAAGTGATGTGTATTGTTGCCAGCCAGGGCAGTTAGTGAGATTTTGCAAGCCAGGCAAATTGTGGGGGTTACAGATAATGTGACATGAACCCAAGATCCTGGTTGAGACCATCCTCATGTGTGCAGAACTTGCTATTAGTCTTGCTATTAGTCTCTGCTCAGCGACTCTGTGTTCATGAAGGCTGCCTTGGTGAATGCTTACTTGAAGATCAGATGCCCGTGACTGCTGAAATGTTCCCCAACAGGAAAAGAACACTCTTGCCTGGTGATTGTCAAGCGTTGTTCATTCATCTGCTTTTGTAGCATCTGTATGGTCTCCCCAACGCACTATGTCTCGGAACATCCTTTCCTGCAGCATATCAGGTAGACAATATTGACCAAGTTGCATGTGTATGTACCATGTACATGATAGATGGTGTGAAATGATGATACTCATGTCGGTGATCCGGCACATCTTGCAGAGGTTGCTGTGGCAGGGTTGTGTGGTGTTGTGGTCACTGTTCTCCTGAAGGCTGGGTAGTTTGCTGCAGACAATGGTCTGTTTGAGGTTGTGCAGTTGTTTGAAGGCAAGAAGTAGGGGTATGGAAATGGCTTTGGCGAGATGTCCATCTTCATCAATGACATGTTGAAGGCTCCAGAGAAAATGTCATAGCTTCTCTGCTCTGGGGAAGTACTGGACAACGAAAGATACTCTGTCCTCTGTGTCCTGTGTTCATCTTCTGAGGAAGCCGATGCACTTTTTCGCTATGTCACATCAGAACTATCGATTGATGAGTCGAGCACCATATCCAGTCCACATGAGGGCATCTTTTAGCGTCTGGAAATGTCTGTGGCGATCTTCCTCATCTGAGCGGATCCTAAGTATCTGGAGGGCTTGTCCATAGGGGATGGTTTCTTTAACATGTTTAGATTGGAAGCTGGAGAAGTGAAGCATAGTGAGGTTATCTGTGGGCTTGCAATACAGTGAAGTGCTGAGGTGACCATGCTTAATGGAGGTGCATGTGTCCAAGAATGCAACCGATTCCACAGAACAGTCCATGATGAGTCTGATGGTGAGATGGAACTTGTTGATGTCATCACATCATTGCTTCATTGATTGCTTTTCATGAGTGCAAAGGAAGAAAATGTTATCGATTTACCTAGTGTATAGCATCGGTTGAAGGTCCTGTGCGGTGAAGAGGTCTTGTTCGAACCTGTGCATAAAAATGTTGGCATATTGAGGTACAAATTTGATCCACAGGGCTGTTCCATGTATCTGGATAAAGGACTAGTTGTTGGAAGTGAAAATATTGTGGTCCAAGATGAAGCGGATAGTTATAAAATTGCATCTGGAAATTAGCAGTTGGCGGCGTTGAGTACTAAGGCAGTTGCTGCAATGTCACTGTCATGGGGAATGCTGGTGTAGAGTGCCAAGACATCCATTGTGGCGAGGGGTGCTCCTGGTTCAACTGCTCCATGTGTGCTGAGTTTCTGTAGGAAGACACACAACAACACAGAGTCGCTGAGCAGAGACTGATGGCCAAATTCTGCATACGTGAGGTCAGCCTAACCGGGATCTTAGGTTCATTTCACACTATCTGTAACCCTCACAACTTGCCTGGGCTTGCAAAATCTTACTAATCGTCCTGGCTGGACACAACAAACATCTCTTTAACATGTACTTAACTCTTTCTCCACTCACATTGTCTGTACCTTTAATACGTGATTACCTGTAAAGACTCGCATTCCAACCATTATTTTGAAAATTGAGTTTGTGTCTTCATATGCCCTGTTTGTGAACAGAATTACCACTTACCTGATGAAGGAGCAGTGCTCCAAAAGCTAGTGGTTTATTCTATCAAATAAACCTGTTAGACTTTAACCTAGTGTTGTGAGACTTCTTACCGTGTTTACCCAATCCAACACTGGCATCTCCATATCATGGTTACCCACTTCAGACATGGCTGATGATGGCTGTGTGGAGGCCTGTGACTGGGGCAGAGACCTGCTACAATGAGGCCCATTTAGCCACCCGTGCGACAGTAGAAAGGTGCATAGGGCTTCTCAAAATATGATTCTGGTGACTGGACTACTCTGGCTGGGCCCTACAATACAGTTCTCTGATTTCTTCCCATAGTGGGGTGGTGTGCAGTGTCTTGCACAACCTGGCACAGCAAAAGGTGACCTATTGGAGGAGGATGAGAAAGACGACATGGAGGCCAACCAGTCAGGCATCACTGGGGAGGAGGCTACCCAGCAGGAGGAGAAAGAAGAGGAGGAGCACACTAAGCAAAACTACCCAGACAAGCCTGCAAGGGAAGCTAGAGAGGCCCTGATCACCAGATGGTTCAGTCACTAGGGCCCTGTGTCTGTGGGTTCCATTCCTACTCCATCCCCACTCCACCTCCCCAGCACCCCAAAGTCCTTCTATCTTCTGCAACATCATCACACCAGAGTGATAACTTTGGTAGCCAGTTTCTTTGGCAGGCAGGAGGGTGATGACAATTCACTGAGCACCATTATGATGGTGTCCTGGTGTAAACTAGTCTGATTCTTATTTGAGCTCCTCATGCACAATGGCACCTAGGCCCATGTCTATGCAGTGAATAAGGGATCTGAAACTGCCATACTTGGGGTGGATGGGATGGGGGGAAGGGATGGAATCGCTTCTGAGATCTGGGGAACCAATGGCTTCATTTTCTCAAATGAAACAGCATTAAGTGGCCTCCCAACCAGCATCAACATGAAGCATCCCTCCAGTGATTGTCAATGGAAGAGGATTCCTGTTCGAGACAAAACTGAGACAAATTACTCACAGGTGGGTGGTGAAAAAACATTTAATGATGACAATAAAGGTGTTTAAATAAAAAGCTCTAACATAAAAAGGTATGAATGGAAAACATTAAGGTGCTTAAAAATTTATCTAACTAGTACAACCTTTCACCCATGCCATCTTAGTGCAACTATAATTTCCTAATCTTACATGGCCTACAACAATGTCTCAGTGTCTCCCCAGAATGTACATCGGAAGTGCAGGAGACCAGCTGCCTACCTCACACAGTTGTCTGCGATGCGCTTGGCTGGGGTCCTCTGGAGACCTTGAACCTTGAGGGCTCTGGCCGGCTTCCAGATATCTTGAACATTCCTATGGAGGATTACTTATGTCTTATCCATGATGGTCAAGCTCTCAGCGATGGCCATCAGAGTCAGGGGCCACTTGTCAGTAGCCGTAGCAAGTGCCCTCTGAGATTGGGCCATGCTCTGCAACTGCTCTGCCATGACTCTCTGTGATTGGGCCATATTCGCAAGGGCTGCTGCTGTTGCCCACTGTGTCTCAGTGCTATCCCACTGGGTTTCATGCAAACACTGAAGTCTCAGCCATGGACCGCAGAACCTCAAGAATCCTCAGCTATTGCCTGCTGTGATTTGGCTGCAGCCCTCTGAAACGCTGCTGTGACTCAGCCGCAACCCACTTGGAACCTACCACTCATGACGAGTATTCCATGCTCCAGGCTTTCCACTGCAGATGTTAGCCTTGTAGTGTTGGCCTGGGAACCACACAAGACAATAGCTGGTCCGTTTGAAAGCTTTGGGTATCCTCCCAACAGCCTTGCAGTCAGTCTAATGTGTTCATCAGCCTCTCCTGCATTCCTGGCTCTGTTGCTGCATCTCCAGCAACTGAGTGAGAAGTGATCTCAGAGGCCTAGTATGTAGCTTGGGGCCAGCTGAGTCCTCGCCCCTGGCAGGCCCCTATGTAGCAAAGGCCTTGGACGTTTCCCCCTCCACCCGATGTATATCAGAGATGTATCATGCTCATCAGAGAGTGACCCAGAAGCATCACCACTAACTAGACCTACCAACATGTCAATATCTGTGATGGTGAACTGTGAAATGGAAGCTAATGCCACAACAGTGTCACCCTTGGAGGTTCCTTCACCAAATCCTCCGAGAACTTTCCAAGCTGTCTGAAGTAGGATGGACGGGAGCGCAGTGGAGGGCATGATGCCAAATGGCTCCAGATCCATTCCTGTAACACAGGGCATGAGGTTATGTGCAAGGGAGGGAGAGGAATCTAGGCTGCCCATCTGAATTACAATCCTTTCATCTTCCGGGATCATATGCCTCTACTCCCATCCCATTCACGCAGCCGCAAACACACCTCCTAAAGGTCACTCTCCTGACATGCATCACAAACTCCCCCCAACAATAAGTTGTAGGCACCACCACCTTTTCTGTGCAAATAACATGCTTCGCACATCTTCTTTAAACCTTGCCTTTCATATCCAAAACCCATGTCCCCTAGAAGTTGCCTCAAAGTGAGTGGAGGATGACAGGTGCTCATTTCTTGATTCGAATCCAGCCATGCTGTCGCTGACAGTCCACATCTCCCTTCACTGGACAGCTCCAACACTTGGTCTTTAAAGGGAGGTGAGGACACGGAGGTTTGGCTCACCACCCCTGTCTTAGCTCTCTCTCTATGGTTAGGTTATGGTTGGGCACGACAGCGCAGAGTCGCTGAGCAGAGACTGATAGCCAAGTTCCGCACACATAAGGACGGTCTTAACAGGGATCTTGGCTTCATGTCACACTATCTGTAACCCCCGTGACTTGCCTGGGTTAGCAAAAACCTCACTTACTGTGCTGTCTGGAGAAAATACTCATTTCTCTAACCAATGCTCAGTGTTCCCTTCACATACATTGTCAGCCACTTTAACACTTGAATAGCAGGTTAGATGTAAGGATTCGCATTCTAATCAGCAATCTGTGAGTGTCTGTGCTGATGTGTGCTATTGCAGACCAGAACATTGCATTTGCCTGACGAAGACGAAAGTCGAAAGCTCGCAGATTTACTATCAAATAAATCGGTTGGATTTAAAATTGGTGTTGCTAGATTCTTACTGAGTTCTCCTGTGGAGACAGAAGGAGCCAAGAAAGAAATGATGGCATGACTCCTGCAGAGTATCAGGTGGTGACCCTTAGAGGGCAAATGTGGTGCTGCTCTTGGGGGTTAGAAAGGAGATGTTTGGAGGTCAGGGGTGGAAGCATGCTGAGGATCAGAGGATCTGGGGGTGATTGGAGGGAAGATGCAAGATAGGATTAAGTGCTCATCCTTGTTGCCTGGATGAGGTCATTGACCTTCTTGCAACACTGCTTCCTAGTTCTGGGGGCCAGTGCCATGGCACTAACAAAGCGGCAACTGCCCCCCAAGCCGCATTGCCATCAGCTTCCCTGAATCTGCGTCCTGCTGGTGGAAAGAAGATGCTCTGCATCATCTCTGCCACATCCAGCAGCCTCCTGAGGTCACTTCAGTAAATCTGGGGGCTGATGATGTGGTCATTTTTTTTTCCTGCACTGCCTATTTCTGCCTGTCTATCTTTGGGGTTTTTATGGAGCTGCCCCTCTTTAGGACAGATCAGCTGCAGGTAGTTTGACAGAACTTCAAGCAAGTTAAATGCAATTTGCTTGTTGGCATTGGGGGGAAGGCAAGTGAGCACGTGCTGAGTGGGGGTGGGGGGGGGGGGGGGTGGGCGGCTGCGGGTTGGTGGACCAGAGCCTCAATGATTGGGGACCATTGGAGAGATAGGGAGATGTCATATAGCCATTGGAGTCAGGAACAGAGGGGGGCTTGGGACAAGGGATAGGGAAATCACTCTGCTGAGATCAGTGGGGGGGGGGTGCGAGTACAGGAAGGATCGCTCTGCCTGACAGCAGTGTGGGGGAGGGGGAGTCACTCTGCTGAAATCGGTGGGAGGGGAGGAGGAAGAGGGAATCACTGGCCTAAATCCATCAGGGGAGAGGGGAATCACTTTGCCTGAGATCACTGGGGGAGCATGGGAGTCCACCATTGCCCTTCTGTCTGAGACCAGTGTGGGGGGATGAGGAGTCCACTGCCACTCTGTCTGAGATCAGTGGGGCGAAGGGGCCCCAATTAGTCTGGGTGGCAGGGGAATGGGAGGATAAAGGGGTCAGTAACGTTGTGGGTATTGGGCAACGTCTATGGAGGCCAGGGAGAAGGCATTATCTGGCCCAGGAGAGATGTGGCAAGAGAGCAGCATTCTATCTTTTTTTTTGAGCAATGCACAGTTAGAAGCTCCACTGCAGCTTTAGGATTTCGGCTTTATTAAGTCCTGCCCGCAAGCTTGTGCAGCACGATTTTGAATTGCTGATATTTTTGCAGGAAGAGTGTGTGCAACGCCGTTTCAGAATGGGTCTAAAGGTCAGATCTGAAACACTCCAAGTTCCCACACACCCAACACTTAGGGCCCGATTTTACCAAAAATTCTGGTAAATTCAGCCGTCAGGCCTGTAACGCGAGCTGCACCTAAATCCAAGCAGATCGCACCTTTATCGACACCCAATTTGGGTGCGGATCCCGTCCGTGTCCCAATCGAGCAGCCCGATGATTTAAATGCATTAGTATGCATTTAAATTGACTTAATGAACCGTGCGCCCAACTCTACCGCCAAATCCCACTTTACCATTTTGGATCCGTTTCAGGTGCACGCTGTTATCAACCTGCTAAATAAAAATCCAAATGGATTCCTATTCTGCAGGGGAACCTTTGAAGCCCATCCTCCTTGAACACCCTTCACAGATTCCCCACTAACCACCCCAACAGACTCCCTCTGGGGGGGACCCCACCCTGCAATTGGACCACCTCCCTCTGTCAGACGTCCCCAGTTAGACTCCCCTAGGAGGCAGTCCCCCTCGACAGAGCACACCCCCAATCTACCTCGATCGCTGCTCTCCCTCCACCATCCTTCTGACCTGCACTCATTGGACAGCTTGCAGCACTTTCCTGGCCTTCCACTAGCGTCTGCCAGAGGAGGGCAGCGGGCTGATGAATCTATGGTTTGGGGCAGAGGTGGGTGGTGGTGGAGGTATTGGAGGATGTGGGGGAAGGATGGACTTGGGAGAATCTCCACCCTTCCCTCTAACCAAATATCTATCTGAGCCCAACCCCTCCTCCAGCAGACACCAGCAGAAGGTCAGGAAGGTGCTGCAGGGTTTCCAATGAGTGCACGTCAGAAGGATGGTGGAGGGAGAGCAGTGATCGAAGTAGGTTGAGGTGTGATCTGCCGAGGGTGGTCTGCCTCCTAGGAGAATTCGATCTTGAAGGTGGGGTGGGTTTGCTGCCTTCCAGGGGAATCCGATCACAGCTCATTCCCACCCCCACCCACCTCGCCCTCTCTGTTGTTTTTGTCTTTCGCGATGTGGAGATGCCGGCATTGGAATAGGGTAAACATTGTAAGAAGTCTCACAACACCAGGTTAAAGTCCAACAGGTTGTTGGACTTTAACCTGGTGTTGTGAGACTTCTTACTTTGTCTTTCGCACCCAGGTGTACTGTTTCAGATTTTTTTTCGAATTGCGCATGCGCAGATCAGAGCTCTGATCTTTCTGGCAGGGCTAAGCCCTGCCCACAGCATGGACCAGATTGGAACCGATAAGAAGCATATGGGCGCGCTAGAATGAGGATTCCGGGTTCAGATCTGTTTTACACCCAGATCGGGCCCTTAGCTTCCTATTGCTAAAATCAGGCCCTTAGAATCAAAATGGTAAAATAGGGCCCAGCATGTCTGCCAGCCTCTGTCAAAACAGAAGGGTTAGCATTTTGAGTCAATATCTTCAGAGCACTCTTTATGATGTTCAGTATCAAATTTTGCAAAAGAACACTCTTTTGAAGGACTTCAGCATGTTTGATTGTGCTAAGCAAACGTTGTATTACAGGTTCAAAATATAAACAAGCAAACAAATTTAATTGCATGGTTGTTTTTACATGCATTAGCAATCATCTTTACCAACAACAGTGTGAAGTTATCATTCATTTTTTTTTATTTGTTCATGGGATGTGGGTGTTGCTGGCTGGGGCAGCATTTATTACTGACTCCTGAGGGCTTTAAGAGTCAATCACATTGTTGTGAGTCTGAAGTCACATGTGGGCCAGACCAGGTAAGGACAACAGATTTCCTTCCCTAAAGAACATTTTGAACGAGATGGGATGGCTTGTGTTAGAAGGAGACAATTCAGCCTATTGTGTCTGTGCCAGATATCTGCAAGAGCAACTCAGCTGCTCCCACTCACCTTTTCCCCATAGACCTGCAAATATTTTCTCTTTAGATAATTATCCAATTATTTTACTTTAAATACAATCAGCCCTTCTAATAGCTGCTCTTGATCTATATTTTAACTCATCCAATGTCACACTACCTCCTTTTTACAATGACTTCGGCAATGTCTTCTTCTTTGGGAAGGTCAAATACAAAGCCCTTTGTCTCCATATGTAAATCCTTTTGGTCTCTATATCTACTTTTACTTTTTTTACTATTTATATGCCCATTATAGATTTTGGGAAATTAGTATACTATGCCTACTTCCCTCAATTTTTTTCAGCCTCCCTCCAAGAAGACTTACAGTTCAAGAAGGAGGGATTTTCGGGTCCTTTTTTTTCGTCAGGCAGGATGGGCAGTTGGAGCAGAAAATCCCACAGGAAGTCCATATTGCATTCTGAGCCTGCCCACCAGCATTATATTGTGGAGCTATCCCTTAACATTTTTTCCGCTATCAGTAAACAATACCACAGATAAAGCTACTTTTGAGACCGGATTTTTAATGTCATTTCCCTGCTGAACTACCCTATCACAAAATGGGAAAATGCTGCTCATAGATGTTGATCACCTTCAGATCACATACAAATAACCATGTATGAGTAAATGTTGGAAGGCAGCAATAGCTATAATTGGGTAATAAGTGATGAACAAAAGCTTACACTTTCTTCTTTTTCTCCAAGTTTGCTGTCAGCCATTTCATCTTGTTGTTTTAATGTCTTCTCTAGAGTTTTAATTTCCTCTCTAAATATAAAGTCACAAACAATCAAAAGCGTAAATTGATCAGAACCCGGCGCAAGTAAGAACACCAGCCATGTTCAAATCTCTGTTTTTAAAAAAACTGTTGCAACATCTTTGGGCTTTTAGGCCATTAAATTTGTTTGTAGCAATAAAACAACTGACTTGTAAACTTAGAATTGTTGATTCACAGTAATTTTTTTTTGAAAACTTCAACTGATTAACAATTCCAATGGGATCTTTCTTACTTTTGCTGATTATTTTGTTTTTTAAGTTCTTCTATCTCTTCCATTGCTGATTCCTCTTTACGTTCAATAATCTAATGCAAAAAAGATAAAATGGTACAAAAAATGAGCAACATACAAGGTAATGCCTTTCAGCAATGAAACACATAATTCATAAAATAAGATAACATGCACTTCAAAAATAAATACAAAGATAATATGAATGAAAACGAAAGAGGAATGTTGTAGCAATGCCAGGAAGGTCCATGAATAGACTATGACAAAGAAAATTATGATAACAGTGAACATGATTCTGAGTCCTGCCACAAATGAAACCAAGACTAGAAGACTGATGTTGGAATAAGTCACTTTGTGATATAATAGGCAGTCTAGGAAGAGAGATGGAGGATTTTGGACATCCAGGAGAAGATACATTGGACACCTTAGGCAGTCAAGGCTGAAGAGCAAAACCTATTTCAATCATGAAGAAACAAATGTTCCACTATAAAGGGTGTGGCATTCAACAATTACAAGTGAAAGCCTAACTTTTCTTTTTTTTTAGAAAAAACAAAGAAAGTTCAAATTTGAAATACACATCTTGTAAAATTACACTTTGCACATCAGATATACAAGTTTCAACTATTATTTCAAACACTATACAAGTTAAAAAGTATCCCAATGCAGTCAACTATTTTATACAGTGCATTTGTGCTGAATTTTGGATGTGGAGGCCACAGTTCATGGGGGCCACGATTCTCCCAAAAGTGCAAACTGTTGGGAGAACTATTCTAAATCCTGACTGTTCTGTCAGTTCAGCTTCTCACCTGAATCCCCGCACTCTGTGCACTGCAGAGGACCCAGTCACGAATCTCATTAAAAACCCAGGGGTGGGCAGGGCCTATTCACACCAGAGTCTGACAGTTCTGGAACTCTGCGCATGTGCAGTGGTCCCGATCTATCAGATTCCCCGTTTGCTAACCAGCTCAATCGCTGGCCAACCCTTCCACTCCCTCCACAACCCGATTGCTGCTCCCACAGCAATTCAGTAAGAATCTGGCAACACCAATTTTAAATCCAACCGATTTATTTGATAGTAAATCTGCGAGCTTTCGACTTTTCGTCTTCGTCAGGCAAATGAAGTGTTCTGGTCTGCAATAGCACACATATCAGCACAGACAGTCACAGATTGCTGATTAGAATGCGAATCCTTACACCTAACCTGCTATTCAAGTGTTAAAGTGGCTAACAATGTGAGTGAAGCATTGGTTAGAGAAATGTGTATTTTCTCCAGTCAGCACAGTAAGTGAGGTTTTTTGCTAACCCAGGCAAGTCATGGGAGTTACAGATAGTGTGACATGAAGCCAAGATCCCTGTTAAGACTGTCCTCATGTGTGCGGAACTTGGCTACCAGTCTCTGCTCAGCGACTCTGCGCTGTCGTGTGTCATGAAGGCCCCCTTGAAGAACATTTACCCGAAGGTCGGAGGCCGAATGCCTGTGACTGCTGAAGTGTTCGCCCACAGGAAGGGAACTGTTTTGCCTGGTGATTATTGAGCAATGTTCATTCATCATGTCGTAGTGTCTGCATGGTCTCCCCAATGTACCATGCTTCAGGACATCCTTTCTTGCAACGTATTATGTAGACAACGTTGGCCGAGTTGCATGAGTATGTACTGTGTATCTGGTGAATGGTATTCTCACATTTGATGATGTCGTCCATGTCTATGATCCAACATGTCTTGCAGAGGTTGCTGTGGCAGGGTTGTGTGGTATTGTGGTCACTGTTCTCCTGAAGGTTGGGTAGTTTGCTGCAAACAATAGTCTGTTTGAGGTTGTGCGGTTGTCTGAAAGCAAGAAGTGGGGGGTAGAGATGCCACTTTAATACTTGAATAGCAGGTTAGGTGTAAGGGTTTGCATTCTAATCAGCAAATTAGAATGCTAATTTGACTGTGCTAAGATGTGTGCTATTGCAGACCAGAACACTGCATTTGCCTGACGAAGATGAAAAGTCGAAAACTCGCAAATTTACTATCAAATAAATTGGTTGGATTTAAAATTGGTGTTGCCAGATTCTTACTGAGTTTACCCCAGTCCAACGCCAGCATCTCTGCATCATGCCCACAGCAATTCCCAGACCAGCCCTAATATTCCCCCCACCATGCCCTTCCCCACTGCCCCACTGTCTTGGAGCACCCCAATGCACAACCCACCATACCTTCCATCTCCCTCACTCCGGCAAGACACCCTCGCCCCCCTCCCCCCTGTCACACCTCCCAATCCCGGTCAGGGCCTCCCTCTCCCCTAGAGGTATCTCCCTCCCCCCTCACCAGCAGATCATCCTCCCCCCACAGCCCACCCAAATTATTGCCCTCCGTCCATCCTACGTCTGCAGAATGTCCATGGGACCCCGCAACCCCATCGATTGTTGCTAAGACCAGCCCACAATGGCCCCACCCTCCTAGGCACTATCCAATGCTGGGTGGGCAGTGCCAAAGTACCCCTTGGACATGGGCATTTGCCCTATGGGCAGTGTCAGAAGGCAAAGACTGGTCAGGGTGTCCATGCTTAGGGGCACCATCCTTCCAGTCGCCCAACCCTCTGGGGTCCCCAGTTGCCACCCTCTTCATTCCAGCATTGGAAGCTAGTCTGAACCCCGCCAAAATGAAGTACTCCTGTTGGGGGAGGAGATTCAATCGGGACCTGAAAGGTCTTGATAATGAACTAATAAACATATTTAAAACATATTAAACAAAGATTTATATTACTTACCTGCCGGTTTCCAATGTGGTCTGACTGGCTCTGGGAGATACACATGTTCCTGGTGCATGTGCAAATCCCTGTTCAAGGCTGGCGACGCATATCTCTCACCACGAACCAACAGAAAAATTGCAGGTCATAATGGGAGAATCGTGGCCAGGGTTTCTGAGGCAGCAGATTCATGTATGCATTTGTTTCCATAATGGTGGCATGAAAGACAAAGACCTCTGCAGATTGCTTGCCCAGGGCAAGATTTTTTCCGATATCAGCAACAGCCAATGTCAGGCAGGAAAAGCAGAATTGAGATTGCTGACAATAGCAACTTTTTTTGGTCATACAGTCTGGGATTTGGAAAGAACAATTACAGTCACAGGTTCTACAACATAACGCTGGTGGGGGCATCTGATTTGGCCGCCTCACCACTAAATTAATGACTCAATGATTGAGGTACTATTTTTGCCCCAACCCACAACTAGCAAAACAGGAAACAGTCTTCACTATGGCATTCCTTGGCATCAAGTTGACATCAATCTGACAATACGCTGACATCACCCCAGCATCCTCTGGCTATACCCTGGTAAGGCCTTCTCCATCTCCCTCCCCACGCAACCCCCGAGTGATGCATTCACCTTAAAGCTCCCTGGAGTACTGTCTGCTAGGTTCACACCTTCTGAGACTACTGGTGCTCCTGACATCATGGTACCATGGATGGATTTTTTGATGTGGGGATATGATTCTGGTGTAAGGGCCTGATAATTATATGTCTGTTTATTATAAAAATGTTTCTGGCATTAAACATTGGAAAACGCAACCTACCAGCCACTGAGGAGGAGGGGACAATTGCTTCCGGCTTTTACATCATTGTGAAACATAATTTACACCTTCTTGTGATATTTTCCACACCTTGCGCTGAGGAGCAGAAAATGCTGACCCCAGTTTCCATGGGCAATACTTTCCACTCTGGAGACTAAGTACAGTGGCAGGCAGGAAAGTCAACGATTTCCAGCCTGTGGGATAGATTTTCGAGCCTGATTTTCCATTTCTCAGCTCATCAATTACATATAAAGAAGTAGTTTGTTGAATCTCATGAGGCAGGCAGTAATTCATCCACCGTGCCCTTACCATCTGGGGTCAAAGGTTCTGGCACCATATCTTGATGGCATCAACACAAACATTAATTCACTGCAAGCTTTGGACAAAATCATGGCTGAATTACCACAGCAATCAAAAGCAATAAAGCTTGAACTACACAGCTATGCAATGGCTATTGGGGATTCTCCTCCAGTCTGGTCAGAAAAGGTGGAGGTACTCTTTCTGCGAGATGTGAGTACCACATCTTTCCATCTCAATATGGTAGCTTGAAAGAAAGTTGCCAGGGAAGTCACAGACAATTGCATATAAAATGGAATGCCCTATAATGTAGTAAACAAATTAACGTTCTGATGTACTCTGAAATTTCTACTCATTCCAAACTCACAGTCTCATGCGGACATCATGCAATCTAAGGATTAGAGTCCACTAGGATGTCACACATTATCATCATTAACTGGGATACCAACTTAATTCTTTACCAGCCACTTTAGGATCATCATTTCAAAAACAGGGCCTTAATTCCTTATTGGAGAGATGTATGACATGTATAGGCAACAGGGAGCAAATAAGATGCTTGAGGAGTATAAAAAGTGCAAGAAACTACTAAGAAAAGAAATTAGAAGGGCTAAAAGAAGACATGAGATTGCTTTGGCAGTCAAGGTGAAGGATAATCCTAAGAGCTTCTACAGGTATATTAAGAGCAAAAGGATAGTAAGGAATAAAATTGGTCCTCTTGAAGATCAGAGTGGTCGGCTATGTTTGGAACTAAAAGAAATGGGGGAGATATTAAATGGGTCTTTTACATCTGTATTTACTAAGGAAACTGGCATAGAGTCTATGGAAATAAGGCAAACAAGTAAGAAGATCATGGAACCTATACAGATTAAAGAGGAGGAGGTGCTTGCTGCCTTGAGGCAAATTAGAGTAGATAAATCTCCAGGACCTGGCAAGGTATTCCCTCGGACCTTGAAGGAGACAAGTGTTGAAATTGCAAGGTCCCTGGCAGATATATTTAAAATGCCGGATGATTGGAGGATAACTTATGTTGTTCCGTTGTTTAAAAAAGGCTCAAAAATCCAGGAAATTATAGGTTGTAAGATTGACGTCAGTAGTAAGTAAATTATTGGAAGGAGTACTAAGAGATAGGATCTACAAATATTTGGATAGATAGGGACTTATTAGGGAGAATCAACATGGCTTTGTGCGTGGTAGGTCATGTTTAATCAGTCTATTAGAGTTTTTCGAGGCGGTTACCAGGAAAGTGGATGAAGGGAAGACAATGGATATTGTCTACATGGACTTAGGTAAGGCCTTTGATAAAGTCCTGCATGGGAGGTTAGTTAGGAAGGTTCAGTCACTAGGTATACATGGAGAGGTAGTAAATTGGATTAGACATTGGTTCAATGGAAGAAGCCAGAGAGTGGTAGTGAAGGATTGCTTCTCTGAGTAGAGGCCTGTGACTAGTGGTGTACCACAAGGATCAGTGGTGGGTCCCTTGTTGTTTGTTATCTACATCAGTGATCTGGGTGATAATATGGTAAATTGAATCAGCAAATTTGCTGATGATACAAAGATTGAAGGTGCAGTGGACAGTGAGGAAGGTTTTCAAAGCTTGCAGAGGGATTTGGACCGGCTAGAAAAATGGGCTGAAAAATGGCAGATGGAGTTTAATGCAGACAAGAGTGAGGTATTGCATTTTGGAAGGACAAACCAAGGTAGAACATACAAAGTAAATGGTAGGACAGTTAACAGTGCAATAGAACAGAGGAATCTAAGAATACAGATACATAATTCCCTAAAAGTGGCGTCACAGTTAGATAAGGTAGTAAAGAGTGCTTTTGGTACATTAGCCTTTGTAAATCAAAGTATTGAGTATAAGAGTTGGAATGTTATGGTGAGGTTGTATAAGACACTGGTGAGGCCCTAGTTAGAGTATTGTGTGCAGTTTTGGTCACCTAATTGCAGAAAGGATATTAATAAGGTTGAAAGAGTGCAGAGAAGGTTTACAAGGATGTTGTTGGGACTTGAAAAACTTGCAAATCTGGTAGAGTGTTTTGAGGAGGTGACAAAAACGGTCGACGAAGGATGAGCTGTGGATGTTGTCTACATGAATTTCAGTAAGGCATTTGACAAAGTCCCTCATGGTAGGCTGGTGGAAAAGGTTAAGGCTCATGGGATACAAGGACAAGTGTCGAGATGGATTGAGAACTGGCTTTGTAACAGGAGACAGAGAATAGTTGTGGAAGGGTCCTTTTCTAGCTGGAGGTCTGTAACCAATAGTGTCCCGCAGGACTCAGTACTGGGACCTTTGCTATTTGTAATATACATAAATGACTTGGAAGAGGGAGTAAATGGTGTGATCATCAAGTTTGCAGATGACATGAAGACGGCTGGATTTGCTAATAGTGAGCAGCAGTGTCAGGCAATACAGCAAGATATAGATAGGATAGTATATTGGGCAGAGAAATGGCAGATGAAATTTAATCCAGATAAATGCGAGATGATGCATTTTGGAAGAAATAATGTAGGGGGTACACGATAAATGATAGGCCTATTAAGAGTATAAAAACGCAGAGGGACCTAAGGCTGCAAGTACCCAAGTCCTTGAAGATGGCAGTACAGGTGGAAAAGGTGGCAAAGAAGGCCTAAAGTATGCTTACCTTTATAGGAAGAGATATAGAGTATAAAAGCTGCGTCAAATGTTATAGTGTATGGAACATTGGTTCACCCGCATTCTGGTCGCTTTACTACCAGAAGGGCGTGGAGACCCTGGAGAGAGTGCACAGGAGGTTTACCAGGATGCTGCCTGATCTGGAAGGATTGAGCTGTGAGGAGAGATTGGGCAATTGGGGTGTTCTCCTTAGAAAGGCAGAGAATGAGGGGAGATCAAATAGAGGTGTATAAGATTATGAAGAGTATAGATAGAATGAACAGTGGTAAGCTTTTTCCTAGATTGGATACAAAAATTACAAATGGCCATGGGCTTAGGATAAGGTGGGTGAGGTATAATTCAGATGTTAGAGGGAGGGTTTTGGGGCCTGGAATGCACTGCCAGGTAGGGTGGTGGACTCAGGCACACTAGACTTGTTTAAGGTTTACTTAGATAGGCACATGAGCAGACTAGAGATGGAGGGATACAGGAGACTGTTCTAAATAAAGATCAAGAGCCTTTGGATATTCCTGGGAATCAACTGATTCCTATGGACCTTCCAACATATTTTATGGCTTACATGTCTTACTTCTGAGCTTCTGGGGATTCCGTAAATGTCTGTATAAGTTGTGCATGTTTATTGATCTTTTTTTTTAATCCACAGGTGATTCAGTCTGCCTTTTTGTTCAACAATGACCCATACATGCTGTGGGTCATGCGAGAGCTGCTCTTGGATGTTGCTTCGAGAGTTGCCTAGTGCTTCACATTGTTAGTGTACACTTAAACTGGACCATCTGATGGGCAACATGACAGCTCAGTGGCTATCACTGTTTGCTGTGCAGATATATGGATTTGGGCCAGTTTCTGTGGGAGTTTGCATGCTCTCCCTATGCTTGCGTGGCTTTTCTCCGGATGCTCCACTTTCCTCCCACACCCCAAAAACGTGCTCGTAGGCTGATTGGTGTGAACAAATTGTCCCTAAATTAGTCTTCTCTCAATCTTCCTCAACAGATGTAGACAGAGGTCATAGGTAGAAGAGGGCACTCATAATGTTAAAATCACGGCACGGACTTGTTGGGCCAAAGGGCCTATTTCCCATGCTGTGTTGTTCTTTGTTCTTGAGTTATACAGAAAGGTTGAATAGGTTAGGACTTTATTCCCAGGAGTGTAGACGAGTGAGGGGAGATTTGATAGAAGTGTATAAAATTATGAAGGGTATAGATAGAGTGAACGCAAGCAGGCTTTTTCCACTGAGGCTGGGGAGAAAAAAACTGGAGGACATGGGTTAAGGGTGAAAAATTTAAAGGGAATCTTAGAAGACTCATAGAACCCTACAGTGCAGAAAGAGGCCCTTCGAGTCTGCACTGAACACAATTCCACCAGGCCCTACTTCCATATCCCTACATATTATACCCACTAATCTCTCTAACCCACAAATCCCTGGACACCAAGGGGCAATTTCTTAGCATGGCCAATCAACCTAACCTGCACATCTTTGGACTGTGGGAGGAAACCAGAGTACCCAGAGGAAACCTACGCAGACACAAGGAGAACGTACAAATTCCACACATACAGGGACCCGAGCCACGAATCAAACCCAGGACTCTGAAGCTGTGAAGCAGCAGTGCTAACCACTATGCTACCACGCCATCCAGAGAGGAGCTTCTTCACACAGAGAGTGGTGAGAGTGTGGAATGAGCTGCCAGATAAAGTGGTGAATGCGGGCTCACTTTTAACATTTAAGAAAAACTTGGACAGGTACATGGAAGAATGGGGTGTGGAGGGATACGGTCCAGGTGCAGGTCAGTGGGATTAGGCAGAAAAATGGTTTGGCACAGTCAAAAAGAGCCAAAAGGCCTGTTTCTGTACTGTAATGTTCAATGGTTCCATGCAGAGGACTCAACACACATAAGTATACATGCTTCTGAAATGCTATTTCATCCACAATTTCACTGTATCTGCTGTCATGCAGGGCAACATCTTCTGCAATTGATGGGAGAGAGTGAAGATCAACAAGGGAACCTAGAGCTGTTCCCTCCTCACAAGAAGTAAATAGCAGAGCTTGCTGGCAAGAACTGAGATGCTAATACGTAGAAGGTGAGATCAGCCTCCCCAACAATTAGCGAGGGTACATCAGTCACATGCAGACAATGACTACGAATGACATATAATACAGGAACTTACTTAGTCAATCATTTATTGTCTCTTTTCTCTATTCTAATCACTAGCAAGAAAAGACAGAGAAAATGACTCAGCCTTCAGAGCATCCCAGATGAGGAGCGCTGAAACGATAGCTTTAAGAAATATGTTTGTCATAATTCTTGTTCAGGATCTATTTTAGATTTTTTTTACTGATGCCATTTTGTCTATATTCCTGAAGTCACGTAATGTTATTGCAGCAATATAATTGCCTCTAATTGTAGAATGTATATTTTAATCTGAATTAATGCTGTTCTACTGTTCTTAGTTCTTTCCTGGGATTTTGCAAAGTAGGACTTGATTAAGTTGATTGAAAGGTAGGGTCATATGGCTGGGAGGAAGTGGGCTTACACAGAATTCAAGGTTAGGTACTGCTTTGAGTTGAGAGAGAGCAGTGGTTCTCTTTTCCCCTCTCTGAAGTTGGAGACTGGAATCTGTTAGGAGACAAGTCTCTTTCGCTGAGATTCTGCTTGTGGCACTATATCTTTCTCTGAGAATTTAAAGTTGGTTGCTGCTTTTAAAGTTGCAGAGAGGGAGGTATCCATATCTGTCTATGAAATCTGGCGACTGGGAGCTGTCAGACACAAGGTTTACTTCTGATTTGATTTGATTTATTATTGTCACACGTATTAGCATACAGTGAACAGTACTGTTTCTTGCATGCTGTATAGACAAAGCATACCATTCATAGAGAAGGAAACGAGACAGTACAGAATATACTATTACAGTCTTAACTAGGGTGTAGAGAAAAAGCAACTTCAGAAGTCTGATGGCAGCAGGGAAGCTGTTCTTGAGACAGTTACGTAACCTCACTCTTTTTTCTATTTTTTTCCTGACAGAACAAGGTGGAAGACAGAATTTTCCTTAATTTTGCTGAGGCAGCAGGAAGTGCAAACAGAGGTAATGGATAGGAGGCTGGTTTGCGTGATGGACTGGACTACATCAATGACTTTTTGTAGTTTCTTGTGGTCTTGGGCAGAGCAGGAGCCACACCAAGCTGTGATACAACCAGAAAGAATGCTTTCTATGATGCAGCTGTAAAAGTTGATGAAAATCGTAGCTGACATGTCAAATTTCCTTAGTCTTCTGAGGAAGTAGAGGCGTTGATGGCTTTCTTAACTATAGTATCAGTGTAGGGGTACCAGGACAGGTTGTTAGTGATCTGGACACCTAAAAGCTTGAAGCTCTCGATCCTTTCTACTTTGTCCCCATTGACGTAGACAGGGGCATGTTCTCCTCTACGCTTACTAAAGTTGATGACAGTCTTCTTTGTTTTGTTGACATTGAGGGAGAGTTTACCAGATTCTCTGTCATCAGATATCAGAATCATCTCAGATTCTCTTTGTCTCGTCATTGTTTGAGATCTGACCCACTACGGTGGTATCATCAGCAAACTTGAAAATCAAGTTGAAGCGGAATTTGGCCACACAGTCATATGTGTAAGGAGTGTAGTAAGTGTAGTGTTAAGGATGAAAGGATGATCGTGGAGGACGTGTTGTTGCCTATCCTTACTAATTGTGGTCTGTGGGTTAAAAAGTTCAGGATCCAGTCACAGACAGAGGAACTGAGGCCCAGGCCATGAAGTTTGGAGACAAGTTTCATAAGAATAATGGTGTTGAAGGCTGAGTAGAAATTAATAAATAGTGTCTTTGTTATCTAGGTGTTCCAGGGTTGAATGTGGGGCGAAGGAAATGGCGTCTGCAGTGGGCCTGTTGCAACAGTAGGCAAATTTTCTGGATCTAAGCAGTCTGGAAAGCTGTAATTGATTCATGCTATGACTAGTCTTTTGAAGCATTTCATAATGATGGATGTCAGAGCCACCAGACAATAGTCATTAAGGCACACTGCTTGGCTTTTCTTTGGTTGTCTTCTTGAAGCAAATAGAGACCTCAGATTGTTGTAAAAAGACATTGAAGATGTCTGTGAATACTCCCACCAGTTGATCTGTGCAGAATCTGAGTGCTCATCCAGGTACCCATCCAGGTCAGTCACTTTCCACGGTTGAGTTGACGATTTTATGTGCCTTCATCTTGTAGAACATAGAACATAGAACATTACAGCGCAGAACAGGCCCTTCGGCCCTCGATGTTGCGCCGACCAATTAGGAACAAGCAGTGACCCTCTAACCTAAACCATTCCCTTTTCATCCATAAACTTATCTACTAACCTCTTAAACGCCACCAAACTTGGCGCATCTACAACTGAAGCAGGCAAGGCATTCCATACCCTTACCACCCTCTGGGTAAAGAACCTACCTCTGACATCCGTCCTATAACTACCACCCCTTAATTTAAAGCTATGTCCCCTCGTGCTAGCTTTCTCCATCCTAGGAAAAAGGCTATCACTGTCCACCCTATCTAAACCTCTAATCATCTTATATGTTTCAATAAGGTCTCCTCTTAGCCGCCTTCTTTCTAACGAAAACAACCTCAAATCCCTCAGCCTCTCTTCATAAGACCTGCCCTCCATACCAGGCAACATCCTGGTAAACCTCCTCTGTACCCTCTCCAATGCCTCCACATCTTTCTTATAATGTGGGGACCAGAACTGCACACAATACTCCAAGTGCGGCCGCACTAGAGTTTTGTACAGTTGCAACATGACGTTGCGGCTCCGAAATTCAATCCCCCTACCAATAAAAGCTAAGACTCCGTATGCCTTCTTAACAACCTTATCGACTTGATTGCCAACTTTCAGGGATCTATGCACACATACACCAAGATCCTCTGTTCATCAACACTATTAAGAGTCCTACCATTAGCCCTATACTCTACACATTTGTTATTCCTGCCAAAGTGAATTACCTCACACTTTTCCACATTAAACTCCATTTGCCACCTCTCGGCCCAGCTCTGCAACTTGTCCAAGTCTCTCTGCAAACTATAACACCCCTCTTCACTATCTACCACTCCACCGACTTTAGTGTCATCCGCAAATTTACTAATCCATCCTTCAATACCCTCATCCAGATCATTTATAAAAATTACAAACAGCAGGGGCCCCAAAACAGACCCCTGAGGTACACCACTTGTCACCGAACTCCAAGATGAATATCTCCCATCAACCACCACCCTCTGTCTTCTATCTGCTAGCCAATTCCTAATCCAATTAGCTAAATCACCCTCTATCCCATACATCTGCATTTTCTGCAGAAGCCTTCCATGGGCCACCTTATCGAACGCCTTACTAAAGTCCATATATACCACATCAACTGCCTTACCCCCATCCACCTCTTTGGTCACTTTTTCAAAAAACTCAATAAGGTTAGTAAGGCACGACCTACCCTTCACAAAACCATGCTGACTATCCCCAATCAATTCATTTCTCTCTAAATAACTATAAATCCTATCCCTAATAATTCTCTCTAATACTTTGCCCACAACAGAAATAAGACTCATCGGCCTATAATTCCCCGGAAAGTCTCTCTTCCCCTTCTTGAACAATGGGACCACATTCGCTATCCTCCAGTCTTCCAGCACTATACCCGTAACCAACGACGACCTGAAGATCAGAGCCAGAGGCTCTGCAATCGCCTCTCTCGCCTCCCAGAGAATCCTAGGGTAAATCCCGTCCGGCCCAGGGGACTTATCTAACTTCAAACCCTCAAGAATATCTAGCACATCCTCCTTATCTACTTCAATACTTTCCAGTTTGTAACCCTGTATCCCAGTGTTCTCCACAACTACATTTACATCTCCCTGCGTGAATACCGAAGAGAAATATTTGTTCAGTGCCTCTCCAATCTCTTCAGGCTCCACGCACAACTTCCCACTGCTGTCCATGACTGGCCCTAACCTTGCCCTAACCAATCTTCTATTCTTAACATATCTAAAGAAAGCTTTAGGATTCTCCTTGATCCTATCAGCCAAAGTCTTCTCGTGTCCCCTTTTAGCTCTCCTCAACTCACTCTTTAGCTCCCTCCTGGCTAATCTATAGCTATCCATTGCACTAACTGAGCCTTCAAGCCTCATCCTGACATAAGCCTCCTTTTTCCTTTTAACCAGCAAATTAACTTTTTTAGTACACCATGGTTCCCTTACGCGACCATTTCCTCCTTGCCTGACAGGGACATACTTATCAAGGACTCGCAGTAGCTGCTCCTTGAATAAGCTCCACATTTCAGATGTTCCCAGTCCCTGTAGTTTCCTAGTCCAACCTATGCACCCTAATTCCCTCCTTATGGCCTCACAATTACCATTCCCCCAGCTATAACTACTGCCCCCAGCTTCATGCCTATCCCTATCCATCAATAAGGTGAACGTAACCGAATTGTGGTCACTATCACCAAAATGTTCACCAACTTCCAAGTTTAACACCTGGTCTAGCTCATTGTAGCCTGTTACTTCTTGTAGACCTCACCATAGTCGGTGGAGGTCTGTGTGGCTAGCCTGGGAGTCTAAACTTGGTCCAGTACTGTCTTTTGGCATCTTTGATGGATCTTCTTAGATCGTATCTGGCTTTCTTGTAAAGATATGGAGATGCCAGTGTTGGAGTAGGATAAACACAGGAAGAAGTCTGTACAAAACGTACTTTCCAAACTAGGGGCCAGGCCTCACAAATAGTATTATTCAATTAATTGTATCTGTGACCTATTTCCTCCTCCTTCAGACATCAAAGGCACTCTTTTCACTTCATTAACATCTGCCGTCATGCCTTTATCGTCTCATTTCCAAACTTTTCTTGAATTGTTTTTCCATTGATTGGTTGTTACAGCTAACATTAGAAACATAATGTGAAGGAGATTATTTGTCTCATTGTTCCTGTGTTGGCTCTTTGAAAAAGCTACCCAGTTGGTTTCACTTATTTGTCCTCTCCCCATAGCAACTTTTACTCCTTCAAGCAAGATTCTTTTGAAAGTTATTATTGAATCCACCTCACCATCATTTTAGGCAGTTTCGTAATAGTTTTTCCTTACATACTCTATCAAAAACCTTCATGATTTTGAACATATCTAGCAAATTCCATTTATTCTTCTTTCCTCTAAGGAGAACAGCCCCACGTTCTCAACTCTCCACATAACTGAAGTCCTAATCCCATGATACCATCCGAGTAAATTTCCTCCGCATCCTCTGAGGCAATGACTTTTTTCCCACCAAAATATAATTTATACATAGGATAAAAATTCAACTTCCCTCCATATGGCATGTTCCCCTCTAACATATCCCAATAGAATTGATATTTACTGTCGACACTGTATATCAGACTTAACAGGTTCAGGACAAAGAGATCTAGGGATACATGTTCACAGCTCCTTGAAAGTGGAGTCACAGGTGGACAAAGTGGTGAAAAAGGCATTCAGCTTGGTTTCATTGATCAAAACATCGAATACAGAAGTTGGGACATCTTGTTGAAGTTGTACAAGATATTGGTAAGGCCGCACTTGGAATACTGTATGCAATTCTGGTCACCCTATTATAGAAAGGATATTATTAAATTAGAAAGAGTGCAGAAAAGATTTACTAGGATGCTACCAGGACTGGATGGTTTGAGTTATAAGGAGAGGCTAGATAGACTGGAACTTTTTTCTCTGGAGCATAGGAGGCTAAGGGATGACGATCTTACAGAGGTCTATGAAATAATGAGGGGCACGGATCAGCTGGATAGTCAATATCTTTTTCCAAAGGTAGGGGAGTCGAAAACGAGAGGGCATAGGTTTAAGCTAAGGGAGAGATACAAAAGTGTTCAGATGGGCAATTTTTTCACACAAAGGGTGGTGAGCATCTGAACAAGCTGCCAGAAGTAGTACTAGAGGTGGGTACAGTTTTGTCTTTTAAAAAGCGTTTAGATGGTTACATGGATAAGATGGGTATAGAGGAATATGAGCCAAATGCAGGCAATTGGGATTAACTTATGGGTTTAAAAAAAAGGCAGCATGGACAAGTTAGGCCAAAGGGCCTGTTTCCATGCTGACTCTATAATATTAGGTTAAAGTCCTATAGGTTTATTTGGTAGACAATTTGGTAAACAATTATTTGGTGGCTTTTGCTACCAAATAAACCTGTTAGACTTTAACCTGGTGTTGTGAGATTTCTTTATTATAAAGGCTGGGTTTGCTTGACTTGAAGCCTCAAACCTAGACTTCAGCAAGCAGTGGATATCCCTTTTCAATCATGGTTTCTGGTTGGGAAATATGTAGATTTGCTTCTTCAGCACGCAGTCTTTTACATTTACTAATGAAATCAGTTACTCTAGTGGCATACTCATTCAGCTGGACACAGAGTTTTTGAATACTGATCGAAGCAGCCCATTGGCAGATCCTCAGACCAACATTGCACAACTTTCTTTGACAATTTGAAGTTCTGCTGTTTAAGAATATACCCTTCTTTGGAAACTGCTGTCTGGATCTCTGTCCAGAAATATTAAAAGGCTGGAAATCGAGCATCATGTAAGCATACTTGTTTTTGTGCTAACTAATTCTGAGGTATGTACGTATCTGGGGGTGCTGTTAATTTGGAACAAAAGAGATAGGTAGCAATTAAGGATTATACTTTGCCAAGTTTAAAAATTTTAATTAATTACATTTATGCTAGTTCTTTTTGCAATATTCTGTGTTCTGATAAAAGCTTCCCAAGTAAGTAAATTGCACCATACCTGAAGCAAAGCATCTTATGCTTACCCTAATGCCAAAGTCAAATGCAAAAGTTAGAGTCTAGGCTAACTGCACAATATATCATGGAGTTTCTGGTTTGGTCCTGAACAGAGAAGACAGAGAAAGCATCAGATATAATCTGTTAATGTGTTCGTCAACAGTCTCTACCAGTTCAGACACACTCATTTCAGTGGGTCCTAGTTTTAGAGTAGGTTTTGGATCACAGTTTGGTGATTACCTCACCAACATGGGTCCATAGCATGCCGGGGCCATCCAGGACTTCAGAGAGTGTCCAACAAAATAATTTCAGACAAACAGACAGCAGACTGCCTCCAATCAGCTGCAAATGTTACAGCTGCATCTTGAAAAAAAACTTAACACTAGTAGTAGTGTTAAGAAACTTAAGTTTTGAACGACAGTGATGGTATGGATATTTGCCCATTGTCCATTTTTCGCGCTACTGTAAATATATTCTGCATCTATCCCTTTCCAAGTCTCAAATATTGAATAGCTATTGATGTTATGGAAAGTGCTGTATTCATTCAAGGATAGAACATAGAACATTACAGCACAGAACAGGCCCTTCGGCCTTTGATGTTATGCCAACCAATTAGGAACAAGCAGTGACCCTCTAACGTAAACCATTCCCCTTTCATCCATAAACTTATCTACTAACCTCTCAAACGCCACCAAACTTGGCGCATCTACAACTGACGCAGGCAAGGCATTCCATATCCTTACCACCCTCTGGGTAAAGAACCTACCTCTGACATCTGTCCTAAAACCACCACCCCTTAATTTAAAGCTATGTACCCTCGTGCTAGCTTTCTCCATCCTAGGAAAAAGGCTATCACTGTCCACCCTATCTAAACCTCTAATCATCTTATATGTTTCAATAAGGTCTCCTCTTAGCCGCCTTCTTTCTAACGAAAACAACCTCAAATCCCTCAGCCTCTCTTCATAAGACCTGCCCTCCATACCAGGCAACATCCTGGTAAACCTCCTCTGTACCCTCTCCAATGCCTCCACATCTTTCTTATAATGCGGGGACCAGAACTGTACACAATACTCCAAGTGCGGCCGCACTAGAGTTTTGTACAGTTGCAACATGACATACAGTTGCAGGCAGACCTCTAACGAATGCAGGGTTTGTCAATAATCAAATGGTAGTCCTACTGAACCAGTCTCTGTGAGAACAATGTTAACTCAACTCACAGCAGAGTAATAGGCCAAAGGGATATTATCTCTCTTTCTCTGGGTAGTCTTTCATGCTTTCCTGCAATGTTAATTTGTTTCACCATTAAGGCTGAATGTTATTCCTTTATTTGTCCCCACTTTCCCCATGCTGGGCAATGTAGGTTGGTTCCAATTGGTGACATTTGAAAGTCTGCTAGATGGGAGTGAATGTCTGCTATCAGCGGTGCATGTTCATCCTAGTGAACCTATCCTACTTCCTGTGAGGATCATAGTTTGTTCCTGAAAGCTGCCTAGCTATTCTTTCATGGACTCCTTCTGTGAAGTCAGGAAACGCAATCCATATGTAACTCATGGCATTACTGCGCACTTATTGACTTCAGATTTATAGAAATGACTGACATTTGTAAGATGAATAATGTTGAGAACTGTAATGGTATGAAAGTGGTTAGCACTGTTGCCTCACAGTACCAGGGCCCTTGGTTCAATTA
Source organism: Sphyrna mokarran (assembly GCA_024679065.1). Taxonomy (NCBI): domain Eukaryota; kingdom Metazoa; phylum Chordata; class Chondrichthyes; order Carcharhiniformes; family Carcharhinidae; genus Sphyrna; species Sphyrna mokarran. The sequence goes on from JAGIQG010000023.1 coordinate 38,230,926, forward strand.
TGGCCTTGAGTGATAGTGTGGAGTTTGCATGTTTTCTCCATGTCTGTGAGAGGTTGCTTAGGGCGCCCTGGTTTCCTCCCACAGTCCAAGGATTAGGTTGATTGGCCACATTAAAGTGTGCTCCAAGACACATAGGTTAGGGAGAAATAAATACATGGAGTTACAGGGTAATGCTGGGTATGAGTTAGTCCAGACTTGATAGGCCAAATGACCTTCTTCTGCACTGTAGGGATTTTATGATTCTATGATCTATGAAGGGAAAAAATTATCGTTAACTGCTGAGTCAAATCTGATTGGACCACATTTCTCCAAAGTGCTAAGGCAATGCAGGCAGACCTCGAACAAATGCAGGGTTTGTCAATAATCAAATGATAGTCCTACTGAACCAGTCTCTGTGAGAACAATGTTAACTCAACTCGCAGCAGAGTAATAGGCCAAAGGGATATTATCTCTCTTTCTCTGGGAATAAGCACAGCACCCAGTTCAAGAAATTAACTTACCCAAGATTTGCTAAATCCAATTCTCAAAAGTCTGCTATAAGTATCTTCTGACAGAATTTGATTACTGTGCCTTCTGTAATCATTGTTGAGAATATGTAATCACATTTTGATTTTCCGTCTCAGAAACCTTTGACATATTTCAAAATAATAGGAACCAAAAGGTCATGCTTTTTTTTTCATCCTCCATGGGGTTTTGAGTGTCTATCGATTATATATCCTGGCTTGCTAGGAGTTCCCCATTGCCTTGATGGACCCTTTGCACTGAAGAAATAGGCTCATAAAGATGCAAATGGCATTTTCCTTCCTTTCAAAAGTCATTTTTAAAGTGAACCATGAAATTTCCAAGTATGAAATTCCATGAGCAACAGACTTGTCTCCAGTGGAATCCTTACAGTAACTTTTCAGAAAAGTTCAAATTGAGTGCATGCTGTTGTGTCAGAGATCATTGTGTCCTAATGTCTGATGGCACCTTGGAGCTCAGTATTAAGCTGAAGCTTCTTCATTAATCATGCAGAAGAGCTGGCATTTGGAGAACTGGTGCTGTCTAATTATAGCTTAATCTTGAGGTGATCAAGTGACAAGCATTGACATATCTTTTATGTCTTAGAACCTCTGGCTAAGCTGCTGTCATGCAGGCATGAGTGCATCTATATTTGCAACTGCATTTCAGTCTCTTGAAGAATGCCATGGCAACTGACTTGTTGGCACCATGGTTAAAAGGACTGCAGTAGATGAAGAGCGAATTGGCTCTCCTCTATTCAACTTCCTTGGTTGGTCATAACAAAAGTTTTAACTTTCTTTTCCCCTTAGATGCCTCTTTCAAATCCAAAGTGTATTTCTTTTACTATCAATGCACTGAAGAATAAGGCAATCCCTGAGGTTTTCTTGAATCAAAGGAACAGGAAGTTTATTAGTCTCTAAACCCAAGCAAAAATAATAAAAGAGGCAATGTCACACACATACACAGGAATGAGAAGTAAAAACAGTTAGAATCCAAATAGAAGTTAGAAGGATATACAGGTAAAATTTCTTTCCCTTGCGTGTGTTGATTGTTAAATGTTGTGGCCAATTTAAGTCACCTGGCTCCTTGGAGCAGGAAGAAGTAAAAGATGTTGCAACTCTTACAATATTTTGGTTAGTTGGTCAGTAAGCTAATTTCTTGAACTATGTGCTGTGCTTATTCCCAGAGAAAGATACATATCCCTTTCGCCTATTTCTCTGCTGAAGTATTTTTTAATGGTGTCTCAATAGAATATTCACTATCCCTTGTCTGTTTGAGTTTTAGATTGCAGAAAGATAGAGAGTGATTCCTTGCTGCATCATTGGCAGCTTCTCCACAGCCCTCTCATGGTGTCTGATTTGGCTTGCTAAAATCCAATTCTTAAAAGTCCTGCTATAAATATCTTCCAAAGGAAATTGATTACCATGCCTTCTATATTCATTGTTGAGAACAAGTAATCACATTTTGATGTTCTGTCTCAGAAGCCTTTGACATATTTCAAAATAATAGGAACTAACAGGAAATGTTTTTTTTTCATCCTCCATGGAGTTTTAAGCGTTTATCGATTATATATACTGGCTTGCTAGGATTTCCCCATTCCCTTGATGGACCCCTTGCGCTGAAAAAATAGGCTCATAAAGATGCAAATGGCATTTTCCTTCCTTTCAAAAGTCCTTTTTAAAGTGAACCATGAAATCTCCAAGTATGAAATTCAATGAGCAACAGACATGTCTCTAGTGGAATCCTTACAGTAATTTTTCAGAAAAGGTCAAATTGCAATTCCAATTATCAGATGACTTGTCATCTTTAGTCAGTGTCTTTTCTTGCTTTAAAAATGGTCCTTTTCAAATAATTCAATATGTGTTTGGTTAGCTAGTGAAATTATAGGTAAATATCAGTCGCAATTTCTCAATGGTGTGACAAGTTTAATTACATGTTTGCTTCACCATGGCATTTGACATCACACAAGAGTTTAGAGGATATCCTTAGCAATGTGAAAGTGGTGGACACCTCCAATACTGCCAGATCAGCCAAAATGGAGCATTTGCTTGCCACTGTCTGAACTTCCATTACAGCACAATTAGAGCCCGGCTGATGTTTGGTGTTGAAATGGCATCTCAGACAGAGATCCTTGGATGCTAGCATATAGGTGCAGAGGACTACCATTGTAGATGTAGAACCTAATGCTCGATAAGGCTTGCAGGGTTTCACAGAAGCCCAGCTAATGTGCTGCAGTATATCAATAAATGTGTTGAAGTGCCATTCTGTAAGAGTGGTGGCAGAACTGTGAGTACAAACTCTGCTGTCCTTTCTCAGGATGATAACATTCAGGCTTCCAACACTGCTACTGCACTAATGCCTTTCCCGGTACCTCCCAACGTCAATGTAGCAAAGCTTAGAATTTCTTGAGGTCTCCTGAAAAGTTATCTCCATCAGGGAAAGGGAGCAGCTTTCCATCCGCATTAATGCAGGGACTGTGGTCACTTGGCAAAAGAGTACTTGGCTAAAGAAGGGCATATATCAAAATGGCATTAGGAATATACAAGAGTGATTGTGTTCTTTGTATTATTGGTGTATTGCTGGATAAAATTGTGATGCAAAGGTTACTGCTGCTGGTCTTTATTGAATGATATAGGCCAAGGGGACATTGTCATCTAGGCTGGGGTCTTATGAAAACAGCTGATGAATGGAAACCAGGGCTAAAACTGGGTGGCATTGGTGTTACGGACCGGATCCCAGATTGCACCAATACCCCGTGTCAGACGGCCAATTAACTGCTAACAAGCAGGGAGGCTGATTATTCTGGGATAGGAAGCAGATATTTAGGCAGCTGAATTAGCTGTCACTAATGGAGATACTGGTGTCAACTTTAAACAGCTGTCAGCACAGCTGAATACCTGCCATTGTCAAGATAGGCACCCCCTGAAACCCTCCTGCAGTCAAATCATCCATATAAAATTATTATGTTATGAACAAGAATGCTAAATGTTAAAATCTTATCTTTAATCTAACCTTGTAGTTTACTAACACTTGACTTTACTAGATGTTCTTCCTTCTGAAATAGTAAAATGAGAGAAATTAGACGTAAGGCACAGTATCGAAAAAATGTCAATTGAAGTCTTTACAGTTTTGCTGCTGTAATGACCTCAATAAGGCCAATGAGGTTGGTCTCTTAGAGTATGAGAATATGAGCTCCAAGATTGCACTGATGATTATATGCCAAATCAGGAAGTCTCACCTGTTGTATGTTATATATTGAGGGGTGTCTACTGGCAGTCCAGATTATGACTTTGTACCAAAGCACTTTTAGAAGTGGAGATAAGTTTGTAAATAAAGGGAGTCTGTTGAAAGGCCTCTGAGTGATTAGTTCAGTGGTGACAAAGAAAAAGAATGACGTAAGAACTTGCTAATAGCTGGTTTCACTTGGGGTAAGCCATTTTCAGGCATTGTGCCTCTAATTAGGAAAATTGTGCTCTTTTGACTCTGCGGTGGAAATTTACTTATTAGTGACAAGAATTACATTAACATTGCAATGAAGTTATTGTGAAATTCCCCTAGTCACCTGTTCGGGTCAGTACACTTAACCAGCATGTCTTTCAGAATGGGAGAAAACTGGAGTACCTGGAGAAAACCCACACAGACATGGAGAGAACGTGCAAACTCCACACAGACAATGACCCAAGCCAGGAAGCGAACAAGGTCCCTGGCACTGTGAGGTAGCAGGCTAACCGCTGTACCACCATGGGGGACTAGGATCAAAATGTGGAATACATGCGTTACCTTTTTAGGGCTAACAACATTGTGACAGAAGAAAAGCAATAGGTCATTCTTTCAACCACTTTTAGACTGTCGGCATTTGCTCTTATTCACAGCTTAACTTTTCCAGAAACACCTGACACCAAAACTTTCCAGGAATTGGCAAACTTAATGAGGGAATATTATGACCCTAAGCCACTTTTGATCCTGACTGAGAAGGTGCTGATTACAAAATGCTGCAAGTGAAGCATATGAATTGTAAGGTCTCCTGATTGAAGTGGATATCCATGCCAGTTCAACTGAGTTAGGGACCATTACTTGAGTGCAGACAATTACATAATCTCCCTTAGAAATATCTGGATACAAATAAACCCAAGTCTGCCTACAGTACAGCCCCAAAGCAAAGTTTTGATCAGATAATGAACATCCCTTCAAAATTATGCCCGGCAAGGCCTTGTAGATGTTTTCCATATGCAGAGTCAGAGCAACAAACCAAGCCTTCAAGACCTACATTTAGGAAAGCAATACATTGGCCGATGTTCAGGAGAATGCACACCCTGGAAGGTCCATCGACATTCGATATGAAACAATTAAACTGTTTGGCAATGTCTAAATTAGACCCAATTAAGCTAACTATGAACATCCAGTATTAATGGAGGTTGATACAGGTTGAGGAATAAGTGTTAAACAAAATCTGCACTGGACTTCAATCCTTAACTTTAATCAAGATTATGGCATGACTGAGAATTTATACAAAGGAAGCTCTGAGAATCATGGGTACTATCTTTGTTCCTTTCTCCTATAAAAGGCAACTGGTTTGGTTACCATCATGGTAATGGAGGGCTCAGGCTTGAGCATAATGGAGCCTCCTACTGGCACACCACTGGAAAGATGGAGCATAGAAGCCTATTGCCTATGCATCTTGGACTCTTTCTGCCTCTAAACTGAGTTATTCCCAAATCAAGAAACAGGCATGGGTGGTTGTCTTCAACGTTGAAAAAATTTCATCCATACATCCACAGTAGATGCTTCATTGTAATAACTGATCATTAACCTCTTTGGGTGATATTAAAGAAGACAAGGCAATATCCCCCAAACATCCCCCATTGCCTCTGTCCAGATATAGCACTGGGCCTTGTTACTGGTGGCTTATGAATACCTCCTGGAGCACCACATGGGATCTGGATTTCTAATGCCAGTGCACCAAGGCATCTGGTGTTGGCCACAAACCCAGCTTCAGTTACCAGCTATGGAAAAGGTCATGGTGACTTGATTTTTTGGACACCTTGCAGTCTGCAAGACAAATTAAGGCATGACACAAAAAGACCTAGTCCTATCTAAATTAAAAGATATGATTCTGAATGCAGGTTCAGAAGAGAACCCTCAGATGAAATTAAACCCTATCTGATGAAAAAAACAAGCTCAGTGTTGAGGATGGGATCATCTTCTGGAATTCCGCATATTCATCCTTTGCACTGGGTGATATACAACTCTTATGGAACTACACCATGGGCATACTAGGATTTCAAAAATGAAATTGCTAGCCAAAAGTTACATGTCATGATCCAGTTTTAATGCAAATATTACAGAATTGGGTACTTGTAGGTTCTAGGCTTGTGAACTCAAAATCCTGCTCTTCTCCCAAAAAATGTTCACAAACATTTGCCAAATTTGACAGCCTAAGGTTTAGGGAGTTTTTCACCCATTTAAGGCAGGAACAGACTTAGCAGCTGAAATAACTCCTCATAGGCCAGTGTCCCTTCACCAGATTCCCTTTACTTACAAACTTATCTCACTCCTAAGAGACTTCAAGTACAAAGTCAGAATGTGGAGTGTCAGTAGCCCTTACACTCCTCAGTATATGTACAAAAATGAGACCTCCTGATTGGGCAATCATTACTTCAATCAGGGAGTTCCTACTCCAAGAGACCAACATCATGGGCCTTGTTGAGGTCATTAGACCCGTCACCCCTTATGTCCAAAGAACCTTGGTGGTTCAAACCCCTTGTGGGTCTCTTACGACGTTTCAGCACTGGATCTAGTTCCTCCAACTTGGCATCCAACATGGGCGGATTATATCAAACAATCCTTGTCTCTTCTGATGCAAGTATTGGAGCTCTGGTTGACGCCATTCCTTGGGAGGCAAAGAGTAGCCACAGCTTCAACTGTAGTGTCCATTTTGGACTCAAAGTCTCAACAATGAGTGATGGAGAACTGGGAGAGACTAGTCCAGGACAACGCTCTTCGGTTCTCAGTCCATTGGGTATAGTTGGCTTCTGGACAATCTGTGAATTCCCATGTCAGTCTAGATTTTTTTTTGGATGCCATCACCCTTGCATATTTTGTAGTACACCAGCCCTGTCTTACAGCCAACTGTTCATGATCATCACGCAGGACCCTTAGCGTAATCTTTACCAGTACTTTTTCACTGGCCTCCAATTGTCATACATCTGCATTGGTCTTCTTGCTTCCTTTACATCTTCCCCAAGGTTTGGGAAGATCAAATTCAAAGTAGTGCAGTTCTGTCTACCCATAAGCAATTCTGCAGGTGCTATTTCCATAGTGGTTTGTGAAGCGGGAGGGAGCACTGTCTTATAATCAAATAACCACTGGGAGCTTGGTGTCCATTACGATTGCCAGCTGTTTTCGAAAAAAAGTTTGGACCACTCTCTCTGTGAGACCATTTGACAATGGATGGTATAATGCTGTTTGATATACCGAATCCCATTCAACTTCATGAACCTAGTGAACTGCTGGCTGGCAAAAAACATCCCATTGTCTTTCACCAGCACCTCCAGGATCCCATGTGTCAAAAAGAGATGCATAGTTTCTCTACTATTATTGTGGTCACTGAATGCATCCTATGAATGTCCATCCACTTAGAATGGGCCTCTACTGTGACTAGAAACATCGAGCCAATGAGTGGGCCGACATAATCCATGTGCAGCTGGGTCCTTTGTCTACCCAGCCATTCCCAAGGATGTAATGAAGCTGCTGGTGGCAACATTTGTCTCTGCTGGCATTGGTGACTCATAAGCACTGCTATATCCACGTCCATTCTGGACGACCAAGCATTGCTTCTTGCCAACATCTTCATTTTGGATACTCCAGATGTGTGCCCATGATATAGTTCACCCAGGATCAAAAAGCATCCCTGACTCGGAACAAGTACTCATGCCCCCACTCCTTCCATAACAGTATGCACTTTCTACAGTGAATTTCTCTCTATTATCCATTATGAGTACAATAGGATTCTTCCCACTTAGAATTCCTTTGTTAGCAGTAACTCTTTTTTAGGACCATAATGTACCAAGATATTTGACGATGGCAGCTGGTGCTTTATTTCCTTAAAAGCCAGGGCAGACCATTCCCAAGCTTGACCCTTTTTTAGTAGTTGATGTAATGAAACCAAAATGGAGGCCTGGTTTGGTATGAATTTTCCTAAGTACATCACCAATCCTAGAAAAGACTATATCTGTAGGATGGATACCCATACTCCAGACTGGGAGGTCTTAAATCACCTGCAACCAGTCCTCCAAAGGATGTAGACCCAAATTGTTCACATTACAGCTCAGCTCAGTCACATGAGGTACCAGGAAATTGATTTCTCCCTACTTAGGTGCACACTGGCCCTTGAAAGTCGGGGGAGTGGGGGGTGTGGGATGGATCAGAGGGTCAATGATGGAACTCTGCAGGGCTGCCCTGTAATCAGAATGCCAGCAATGTGGGGCTACTGCACCTGCACTGATCTCCACTCTGACAGATCGACACATGTGCAGTGGTCCATTCAGCACTATACTGCTGGCCTTTCCTGCAAGAATAGATCCTGCTCTCAGATTTCAATGTGAATTTCTCAAGGTCAGATCTTAGCTTTGACTCTCCTGTATTCTGCGAAGTCCTTCCTGGAAAACTTCAGGGTACTTGTTGATGACTTCATACAGTCCCCTCATTTCCAGCTTGAGGATCCTCACATCAGTGGAGTGTTTATAGGCATTAATCAAATCTATCAGTTCAGTAAAGGTTTTTGAGTCAGGGGCATCTAGGTAGGTCAGGCTTTCAATGACATTGCATGTTGGGACCACGCACGACGTCAATAGGACTATTTTCTGCTTCTTGTCCCTGAACAAAATAACATATGGGCTCTGCATTTTGGGCTGTCTTTTATGCTTGTATTATAGGCTTTAAATTTACCAAAGAGCGGCATTTTCTGACCAGAGGATTACTTGTCTTGACACTGAAGGTCTTTTTACTTCCTCCTTATATAATAATGTCAGTGAGGCCAGTATTCCTTCACCAGCACATTTATTTACATAGTGAATAAAGCACCACTTCACCAATATCTTTATTTACATAGTGAATAAAGTGAAACAGTACACAGGTAAGCCTTGGAGTCATTTGACTGGCAGTCTGAGTAGAGAAAGCTGATTTTAAACTCCCGCTACTTCTTTCCTATTGGATGAGCCTCCACTTGTTTAATAGGGAAGCTTGTACTCAATAAAATCTAGAAGGAGATTTATAGTAGTGGGCTGGACAGAAACATGTAAAGGTCCATTGACCTCAGGCAGGCTTTTCCTGTTTTGGGACAAGTGTGGCCAGAAAATATCATCTTTGAATATCTTTAAGGCAGAATTCTTTATTAAGGGGATGAAATTATCGCTGTATGGAGGAATCTGAAGTTTAGGTTGATCTTAAGAGATCCAGCAGGTTCATGGGGCCTATTCTTGCTCCTGGCTGACAACAATGCCTACTTCAATCTAAAGCTCCTCAAAGATTGGTCCTCTGGAAGATTCCTGTCATAACCTGTAGAGCAAATCAATTAAGTTTCATCTTGCTGTGTCATCACTAACATTGAAGGATTTTGACAACAGCCACTTTCAGACAGCTGAACCTGCCTAATTTTAACTCCTACATGAAGGAACCCTCACTGGATTCTGACATTCTGGATTCTAACATTCATATGAGTTAATATCCCTATTTTTGTTTTAAGTCATTTTCGATTGTAAGCTATTTGAGTGGAAATCTCTCAACAAAATTCAAAGTGCCAAATTCCAGTAAAAACTGGACTAAATGCTGCTGGCTTTTTTGGCATGATTTTCAAAATGAATCATAGAACATAGAACAATACAGCACAAACAGGCCCTTCGGCCCACGAGTTGCACCGATCACATATACCAATCCACAGACCTATCTATAACCCCCTTTCCTATTTTTTTCAATATACTCATCCAGAATCTCCCACACTTGTGGCATCATAGAGTGCCCTAGTGTGAATCACGCTGAAAAACTGATGACAGGGCCTACTCTTGCTGGCACAGCAAAGATCAGCACATGCACAGTAGCCTCACACTGCTAGCCTCCCAATTGCTGGCCAGCTTGATTACTGACCAGCCTGCAATCCTGCAACACTGCGCTGCTGATCCCCCCATCTCCTATCACTGGTCTTTAGGAAGTCTCCAGGCCAGCCCTGACACTTCCACAGCCCAATTACTCCTGACAGACCGACCACCCCACCTCTCATCTCTATCTTGATGGCCAGTCCCGATCGCTGTCCTCCCTCCCTCTGCCTACAATCCCAAATTCAAAGTGGCAGCAGGACACCCGCCCCTGCCCCCAAACAATCTGATCTCACCATCATTTTGCCTTTGGGCAAAGCCAGAGGGCCAGGCTGGCACTGCCAAGCTGGCAATACCCAGGGGGCACTCCCCCTAGCCACTGACATCCTGCCAAGGCCTCCACAGTCCCCCTTCACCCCAGCGGGATTGGGCTGCCAGCTTGCTGCTTGTGGGGAGCTCTTGTAAATCCTGCTAGAGTGAAACTCTCCTGGCAGGCACAGAGGGAGGAGGGGAAGAGATGCTAAAAGGGCGTAGAGACTTCAGTCCTGGGTCTGCTAATCAGAAGGAAATTCTCATTTAAATATTTTAATCAGCTTCATGTCAATTTCTGGAAATCCGGCAGCCAGAGGCATGCGAAGGCTATGACATCCAGTGGGAAGCTCGCTACACAGCCTCCAGTGATGCCTCCTAGCCCGCTGAGCTGCTTGAGCAGCGCAGCAGGCTGGGATAATCGCCCCCCTCTATTTTCTTTCCTTCCATTGTATGGTTTTCTAGGCATACATAGTTGCTACAATCATCCCTCAGGTTTGGATGTATGGATAATCAGTATTTCTGATTTTAAAATTGACTTCACTGAGGGTTGAGAAAAACATGTCAAAGTCTATTTCAAAAATTTAAACACTCTTTCTTATGGACAGACAGCACAAAAAATAAAATAATTCAGTTTGGTTCTCTTCTTCCATGTCCGTAACAGATAGAGTCCATTATTAAAATGGCAATTGCTGGACATTTGGAAAATCAGACAGTCAACTTGGTTTATGAAAGCAAAAGTGCCACATGAGACTTCCTTGAGGATGTAACATCTACGATGGATGAAGGAGAACCAGTAGATGTAGCATATTTGGATTTCCAAAAGACATTGGATAAGGCAAGACATAAAAGGTTGCTATGCAAGATAAGAGCTCATGGTTTTGAAGGTGTGATATTAGCATGTGAATAGAAATTAACATGATACAATGATTTGTGATAAATGAGTCATTTTCAGTTTGGTAAATTATAATCGGGAGCATGCCACAGAAGTTAGGCCTGGGGTCTCAACTACTTATGATCTATATCAATGACTCAGATGAAGAGATTAACTTCTGTAATTCAATTTATTAATGATACAAAAGTAGGTAGGTAAACAAGTTGTGAGAAGGATACAAAGAATTTGCAAAGGAATATAGACAGCTAAGTAGTAGACAACAATCTGGCAGATTGAGTAGAATGTGGGAAAACGTGAGGTTGCCCATTTTGGCAGGAAGCACATGAAAGAAGAATATTATTTAAATAGAGAAAAACTTCAGAATTCTGCAGTAGAATGAGATTTGGTTATCCTTGGACATGAATCATTAAAGTTACCATGCACTGACCTTGACCACTCATGGTAAATAAAGCCAGTTGAAACTTTTGCAGTGCTGCATGCAAGCCCTTGACACTGGGCTTGTGGTATTGACTGCCACAACTGTCTGATCCCTAAGGACCAGATCACTAAGGCAAAGGTTCTGAGGAAACTGTAAGGTCTGAAGATGAAAAGATCACCTGGACCGGAGAGACTACATTCCAGGGCAATAAAAGAGATATGTGAGGAAATTGTGGAGGCATTAGTGGTGATCTTTCAGGAATCACTGGAGATAGGGAGAGTACCGGGGGACTGGAAAGTAGCTAATGTAACACCACTGCTTAAGAAGGGAGGGAGGCAGCAGATAGGAAATTATAAGCCGGTTAGTCAGACTTCAGTCATTGGCAAGATTTCAGAGTCCATTATTAAAGATGAGATTGGAGAGTACTTGGAAGTGCATGATAAAGTAATATTGATTAAGCATGGCTTTGTCAAGGAGGTTATGTCTGACAAATCTGTTAAAGTTTTTTGAGGGGATAAGAAGGAAGTGAGATAAAGGAGAGCCAATGGATGTGATTTATTTAGATTTCCAGAAGGCCTTTGACAAGGGTCCAGAGGAGAGTCACAAGAATGATCCACGGAATGAAGAGCTTGTTGTGTGACAAACAGTTGAGAACTCTGGGTCTGTACTCATTGGAGTTTATAAGGATGAGGGGGAATCTTACTGAAACTTACAGGATACTGCGAGGCCTGAATGGAGTGGATATGGAGAGGATGTTTCCACTAGTAGGAAAAACTAGAACCGAGGTCACAATCTCAGACCAAAAGGATGATCCTTTAAAAGAGAAATGAGTAGGAATTTCTTCAGCCAGAGAGTGGTGAATTTGTAGAACTCTTTGCCGCAGAAGGCTATGGAGATCAGGTCATTGAGAATCTTTAAGACAGAGATAGATAGGTTCTTTATTAATAAGGGGATCAGGGATTATGGGGAAAAGGCAAGAGAATGGGGATGAGAAAAATGAGAGAAGAATGGCAGAGCAGGCTCCATGGGCCAAATGGTCTAATTCTGCTCTTATGTCTTATTCACTTATGGTCCCATTGTCTTCTTAAAGTTTTTCCTGGAGGGATCTCAAACCCTTGCCGATAAAGTACATCTCTTCCCCTGCACTTACTCAACCAAGGCCTCCAATACAGTTTTGGAAAATCTTGGAGCCTGCTGTCTTCCACACTGTATCATTATTAAATAATTTTTTATGTCAGATGAGTTCCACCAGCTAATCCAACTACAATGTACATCTCCTTTGAAAGGTACAGGCAGGTTTTTAAGGGTTGTTAATTTATCTCAGCCCCTCTTTGAGGTATGCTTAAAAAAAATGCCAAAAGCACGTGAATGGCTCATTATAAAATTTTAAAATACGATAAAATCTTGAGACTGGAAATAAATTATTTGGTAAATTAAGTTACTTACCTCTAGTTTCTTTTGGAGGTCTTCAATTTCTGCATTTCTAGAACTTAGGTCATGTGAAAAAGTTTCTTTCTCTGCTAAAAGAATATTGTAATCTGAAGAGAGCATTTTATGTTTTTCTCTGTGAGAAAGAAACACAGATGTTAAAGCTGTGTCCTAGTTCAGTTTCTTAATAACTTAATAGAACTAGTCATTACTGATCAATAAACAATCCTCTTTACTGAGAGCTAAAAAAATAGTCATTGTAAGTTGTGGCAATTCTTTGAAAATAATTTAATTTGAAATACAGAAATGTAAGGTTGAAACAAAAGTATTATTTGATATCAGGAAATTAATCTGCTACATAGAAATGGATCTGCTGCTAGATTCTATCAGCTATCATACATCAGGAATTCAGGTTCAATTCTAACCTTGGGTGACTGTCTATGTGGAGTTTGCAAGTTCTCCCCATGTCTGGATGAGTTTCCTCTGGATGCTCTGCTTAGAATCATAGGATAGCCTCCTTCTGCAGTGTATGGATTCTATGATTCTGGGAGTGGAATTCTCCCATTTTGAGACTAAGTTCCTTGTTAAGGCAGAAAGGTGGACAGTCTCCAGCTGCAGTAGCCCGTGGGAAAACAAATTTTCATGCCCTAACCTCATTAATTATATGTTGTACCCCATATTCAGTGGTGGGGAGGTCTGTATGGTGCATAGTCAGCTGTCATGTTCAGGGAACATTTTGAAAAGCTCTCCAAAAGGACTCTGAAACTGGAAGATGGATATCTGGAAAATAAAAATGGACTTCTTGGAACATTGAAGCAGGAAAATGGGCCCTCTCCCAAAAACCTAATCTGAAAAGTCTACCTGTAGATGTTCCATGGGCCCACTAATGTGTGTTTCAATATCCAGGGTTGTGGGCATGTTGATGAGATCCGACATCTGTACACCATGTTGTTCTGAACATATTTCACACGGGCATGTTTTCCCAGCTACATAGAGAATCTGGAGTGAGGGGGTTAGGCTGTGTCAATAGAACCACAGAATACCTACAGTGCAGAATGAGCCATCCAGCCCATCAAGTCTGCACTGACTCATTAGCCATTAATCCATTAACGGAATGAAAATGAGATTCATGCCAGCTTCTGGTGGGTTTTTCAACATGCCATGGCAGGCACTAACAGAAGATCCCATTTGTAATAACTCCAGTTCACCAGTTAGGTAAGTAAGAACTGTACTGTTTATTTACATATAACTGTGATAGAGGTTTCACAGCTTTGTGCAGCCAGTCAATTTCCAGGCACAAATCTGCCTTGGTAAGCCCAGGCTGTTAGGTGATTTTTCTGTGTAAACAATATTCATCAAAATATTTTTTTCTGAAAGAAGGGGAGACTGTTAAGAATGGGTTAATAGACCTTCCGATTAAATCCTAATTTGATGCCAATTGTTCAATAGAAGTCATTGATATAAACGGCCCACAGGCGGCACCAGGTGTTGGTGTGGAGAATTGTACATGGAGTTCAATCAAAAAAACAAAGGTAGTTTATGAAGAAGCAGAACTTGTTCTCCTTTACTGAACAGCGACCTAGGGACTCAAACATACTGCAGTGTGAGTGATTCAAATATCTGAGTGAAACTTCTGAATCCCAGTGATTTGCTCTATTAGGGTGTATGTGGAGATGTGAGCAGCATTGTACCTCTCCTTTGAATGATGAGGGCAATACGCCGGTACCATCAACCAGCAATTTAGTGGGTAGTACTTATTCCCAAGGAGCCACACATGCTAACATTCCAGCTTTTCAAAAAATTCAGACACCTAGGAGTGACTCTATGTAAAAGCCATGACAATTCACAGGGTTTGCTGCATAAACATGTAACACTGATGAACACACACTGCACATTAATGAAATGGTTTATTAACAATAGGGCTACTGCCAGGGAATTCTTAAAGCTACAAGGGTATTGTAAATTTCACACTATACTCTTGGGAAACCCTGGAAAAGCTGTGAAGCCAGTGAATCTTGCAGCCTGGCTACCTTAATCCAGAGTACATTTCACAAAGTGCCTTGCTGTAAAAAGCATCTGTGATTATATTTATGTACCTGTGCATTGTGGTCTGAGGCCGAACAAGTCTTCTGTGGCTCACTGGAAAGACCCACAGATAAAGAAATTGAGTACAGTGGTCATATTTAAAGCCACCAGCATGGAATACCTTCCAAAACAACAGGGCATCAGGTCTTCACAAGAAATGTGGCACATGTGATCAACCAGAGTTTGGAAGAAACACAGATGTGCCTGCCATAGTATCTCAATCTGAAAATAGGAGAGCCGCCTCCAGCATTCCCTTGGTTCAATGATTTCCTTCTGTTGTCTGAATCTCTTACACCTGACTTATTTGTTCTTGCTCTGGTTCCATTTGAGCTCGGATATCAGGTAGGGCTTTCTGGTGGAACAATACTTTGGATTTTCTCTCTCTTCTTTGCCTCCTCTATTGCATTAGTACCCTCAAATTGGCAGAATTGAGTCCTGGATCCACTTATGTTTCCACCTTCTCTCTGAAATAAAACATTGGATGGGATTTTCTGCCACTGTCCTGCAACTGCATGATATGGTGCCAGTCAGTGAGATCATGACTGATTTGATATGGTGAGTGCTAGTTTCTTGATTTATACACGAGGGCCCTCAAATCTCTGCTGCAGCTTTCTGCAATCTTTCTCCATTAAAAAAAAAACATTCAGCTTCTTTATTCTGCATCCCAATGTGCATGACTTCACATTTTTCTACATTAAATTCCATCTACCAAGTTTTTGCTCACTCACTTCACCTTTTGATTCCTCTGTCAACTCTCATTCTCACTACTTGTCTCTCACCCAAGATGCCATTCCAGAAACACTACAGACAGAATTCTCCCAAAAAAAGTCCTAAGTGTTTGAATTCATGTGGAAACTAGAGCAATTCACGATGGATTTTTCAATGGGACTTCAGACAAGAATCTCCCACACTCTGTGCACCACTAGCATGAATATTATTAAATTTCAGAGGGTGGGCCTATTCCCACAGGAGAGGTTGAAATCAGGCCACTGTGCATATGCTGGTCTGTCAGTGCCAAGATTGGCACAAGCGCAGTGGCCTTGCACCGATGGCCAGTTCAATCGCTGGTCAACCCCACACAGCGCCGGCTCTCCATCCCCTTTCGCCCACTGCCTGAGTGCTGGCCCCCTGGGCTCAGTATCACTCTCCCCAATCTCTAGCCCCACCTCCCCCACTCCTGCCCCACTCACAGTTACCCTCCATTCAGTGTCAATCCCTAGCAAGCTGATCATCACCTACCCCAGTCGCTAGCCTTCCTCCTTCTCCGACTTAATCCTTCGCAGAGTGACAGCGGAACTCCCCATCCCTACCGATTGCCCTCTAGGCTCCAACCCATCAGCCCCTGCCCGATGACAAGGTTTCAATGAAAAGTGATACCTAACCTGGATCAGTGCTCCAATTTCTGATACTCAGTCAATGGCTTAAAATCATAATTGCAGCATATCTGCATTAATAAATGAGATTGAAATTTTGTAATGCAGGCGATTGATGAAGAAGAACAATCTTTGATCTGGCATTCTAAAGAACAATAAATTGTTAATGAATAATGGTTAGATGCCCTTTGACCCATCACAAATGCCAATTCCATTGAATGATCTCCATTAATGCTATATAATAATTGCACCTCCTTTTGATTGCTTGCATTCCAAAATTTCATTTTTGATGTAATAATGGTGAAATGCCACAAATGTGATACTTATAAGTATTTTTGTTATAACACTGCTGAAGACTTTGGCTTCCAATAATTTTCTTCCCAAGGGAGTTATTCTTCTGCCTTCTCCAACAGAATTGGATCCCATTTTTATTATGATGAACATTTCTCAACACTAAGCCCATCATTATTGAATGCTTTCACCCGTGAACCTGTATTCTCTCCATCTGGGATATCCCTGAGCTGGAATGGCTCCTTATGATGGCAACTTGGAAGTCTTGTGGTAGCAGGTCAGACAAACCATCAACACCTCTATTCAATTATCCCAGTTCATATCTACTGGGATGTAACGGCCACTAATGAGGCTGCAAACCATTCTATATAGGTTCCCCCTTCATAATGATATGATAAGTATGGCCATGTGGGATTTAAAATTTTTCCTCTTGCAAAGAGCACCTGCATTTTGAGGCATCCTTCACTGTTTCCCTCACTGATGGACACTGCTAGATGGATATCACTGTGGGATCTCCGAATGGGGTTCCAGCTTCCTTTGTCTGGCTGCTATCTTTAATCAGGTGTGAATCTCTGAGGTAATTCTTAATTGGCCACCTTCGAGAAGGTCACAGTCAAATTTCAGCCACCACCACTTCTGGATTCCCAAATAGGAATCATGGCCGACATCAGGATCACGACTCAAGCTGGGAAATTTGATCCTTCATCTACTCAGTTTTGTCAAATTGTTCTATCCAGTTCAATTAGGCAGTATGGATGAAGCAGGCCATTTCCAATACTCCATGACAGGAATGATGAGAATGCAACAAATTGCAAAAGCATAAAAAACTTTAATCTTAGGAACAAGGGACAACATGCAGTCAATTGAAAAAAAGACAGTATCCCTTCACAGGAGTGACATAGGTGGGAAAAGATTCTCTCTCTTTTTGTCCACATTTTGAAAAGTGCCTTCATGGCATCTGTATGAATGCTGGGGGCCAGATTGTCCAATCTCAATGCAGAGCCCAAATACATCTGGCTTGCTTTACCAGTAAACCAGTGCTGGATCTGTAATTCCCATTTCTAGTGCTGGTCATTTTTAACATTGCAAGTAAGGAGATGGCTCTGAGGCAAACATGCAATGCAAGGACGCCTGGCAAACCAATAGTCACTTTGCAATTATCGGGACATACGCGGCTTCAGAGGTTGTATAGGTCACAGCAACCAGAGCTGGGAACGTTGTAACAGGCTACTCAGAAGTATGGAAAAATTTTGAAAAGTATGCCATAAAGCTCTGTTGTACCCTGAGCAAAAAAGCCTCAGGGAAAATTCTGGAAAGTATGGGGAGGAGATTTATACCCAATGAGGCATCAAGACATTCAGCCAAGCTTAAAAATCTCTATACAAAGCAATGACGTCTGCTACTGAACAAAGATGCAGCTCCCTTACAATTTCGGGTCATTCAGGCAGACCAGTTGCAGCCTTGAGTATCACAGTGAAGGATTACTAAGCAGAAAGTGATATAACTCCCGCACTGCTGAGTAGCCAAAAATATCCTGAGCACAGTGTGTCATACCACAGACTTACCTACCTGTGGGTGCCTTAGCAGCAGTGAAGGAGGAAGCTTCAGCTGTCTGAAGAGATGGTGACTGACCTCTCTTCTTTAACGATGAATTGGCCCTTCTGGAAGCACGTAAGCTGACCACGTCCCTCACATTCTTTGCTTCAAGCTCATTTCAGAGCTTTGTGATCTCTGTGGGATCTGTGTTTGCTATTCACCACTGCAAATATAACATATCATCATGACCCACTCAATCTTCAAGGTGATGTGGTGTCCTGCAAATGCAGACATTTCAGTGCAGTGCTTTGTTATCCTGAAGGAAGTGGAGGCAGTCTGCTTACATCTTTGCCTATGTACCGTGTAGACCATGACTGTGAGATATGTTGGGGCCTTTCCCGTGGCCATGCTTTTGCGGGGGCAACAGATAGCAATGGATCCAAGATCACAGATTCTCCCTCTGTCACAGGCTAAGAAATGTATGGTGAGGTTACTGTCATTCATGGTACTGTGTCCTCTTCTGGAACACTTTCAGCTCTTACTATGTTTTTCTTTTGGCTTGAAGAAATTTGCTTCTGATGCACAGCTAACATCCTCTCTAGCCTTGGTTGAGGGAAAACTGAGGGTGCTTACCTCATCACAGACCATGTAGACTTCGGAGTTCCGGCTCCAAACTGACTGGTCTGGGCTACGAAGTAATTTCTCCAGGCTAAAGAGACAATCATGCAGTCTGTGCAGGACGTCAGTATGCTCCAGCTTCTACTTCAGACATGGCGCATGAGACTCTGACATTGGCCATTCCAAGATGGAGTCATGCATTTCAAATTCCAAGACAGATCAAACACATCCAAATCATTGGCTTCTTCTTTTCACTTCATGAGTTCACAATGCTACAGGAATTCCGACAGCCATACATCTGCTGCTGTAGCTCCAAGAAGAGTCACAAATGACCTAGCCAACTTCACTGCCCATAGAACATCCCTAGGACTGTCCTCCTCTCAAGAGGAACAACCTGCAGATACCTCTGACACTTCCTCCTGAACACGATGTTCCACACCCAGTGTCACCAACTCAAATATTGCTCATATACACATCGAGGTACATGTATCTATGCAGTTGGTGAGTCAGTCCAATGTGGTGATCCTTCATCAGACATGTTTTCCTCTTCCTGATATCCAAGATTCTCCATGGCGCCAGGGGTTGGGAATACTCTGCTGGATCTCTGTGAGACACAAGACAGGCCTATGTAAGGTCGGCAAGGAGACTCTCATCCTTCCTCACTGGCAGGGGCATTCCATTACACTTAGTGTTCAGCATCGTGCAGTTTCCTCTCAGATACAGTGCTACCTTTCCACTTTCTAAGTAACCACTCTAACCAACACCATACCCTAAAATCCATCATCATTACAGTCATAGAGTCATAAAGATTTGCAGCATGGGAACAGGCCCTCTAGTCCAGCTTGTCTATGCTGCCTTTTTTTTTAAACTACTAAGTTAATCCCAATTGCCTTCATTTGGTCATATCCCTCGATACCCATCTTATCCATATAACTAGCTAAATGATTCTTAAAAGACAAAATTGTACCCACCTCTACTACTACCTCTGGCAGCTTATTCCAGAAACTCTCCACTCTGTGTGTGGAAGAATTGCTCCTCTGGACCCTTTTGTATCTCTCCCCTCTCACCTTAAACCTACGCCTTCTAGTTTTAGACTCCCCTACCTTTGGGAAAAGATATTCATTATCTAGCTGATCTATGTATGCCCCTCATTATTTTATAGACCTCAAAGATCATCCCTCAGCCTCCTATGCTCCAAAGACAAAGGTCCCAGTCCATTCTGCCTCTCCTTATAACTCAAACCACCAAGTCCTGATAGCATCCTAATAAATCTTGTCTGCACTCTTCTAGTTTAATAATATCCTTTCTATAGTAGAGTGACCAGAACTGTACACAGCATTCTAAGAATGGCCTTACCAATGTCTTGTACAACTTTAACAAGACAAGCCAACTTCTGTATTCAATGTTCTAACCAATGAAACCAAACATGCTGAATGCCTTCTTCACCACTATGTCTCCTGTGACTCCACTTTCAAGGAGTTATGAACCTGTACCTTTAGATCTCTTTGTTCTGCAACTCTTCAACACCCTACCACTAACTGAATACATGGCAGAATTGAAGTCACTCATTTCCACAAGAAAGGAGAAGGAAGATACTTTGGCCTTTTCAAAAGTCATCCATCCACAATATTGGGCAAACAGCTGAAATATGGAATGAGGATGGTTGGGTCGTTCGATCTATCAAAATGCATTACTTTGCATTTATCTAAATTAAAATCCATCTGCCATTCATCAGTCCGCTGGCCCAATTGATAAAGATCCTATTGCAATCCGAGAGAATTTCTTCACTATCCACGATGCCATCAAATCTTGGTGTCATCTGCTAATTTACTAACCTGCCTCCTAAATTCTCACCCAAATGATTAATATAAATAACAAATAACATTGGACCTAGCACCAATTCCTGAGACACACCGCTGGTCACAGGCCTCCAATTTGAAAAACAACTTCTGTCTTCTGTCATCAAGCCAATTTAGCATCCAATTGGCTACCTCACCCTGGATCCTGTGAGATTTAATCTTATGCAACAACCTAACTTGTCAAAGGCCTTAGTAAAGTCCATGTAGACAACATCAACTCCACTGCTCTCTAGTTTCTTGGTTACCCCTTCAAAAAATTCAATCAAATTTGTGAGACATGCTTTTCCATTCACAAAGCCATGTTAACTGTCCTTTATCAGTCCTTGCCTCCCTAAATGCTTTTAGACCCTGTCTCTTGGAACAAAAGGATAAAAACAAATTACTGCAGATGTTGGAATCTGATGTTAAAAGAGAAAATGTTGGAAAATCTCAGCAGGTCTGACAACATCTGCAAGGAGAAAACAGCTGGTGTTTCGAGTCTACATGACACTTTGTCAAAGCTGGCGCTGGGAACGCTTCAGGGATGCCATCCCATACATCTGCACTGAAGATGCTCGGGTCCTCCATCCGCAAGCAGCATGATTGGTTCAATGGGAATGATGAGGAGATACAGGCTCTACTTGTTAAAAAGCACCATCTTCATTGGACCTGTCAGAACAACCCATCTTCAGCTGTCAAGAAAAATGCTTTTATCAGTGCTCGCAGGACAATCCGGAATAAACTGCATAAAATGCAGGATGCCTGGCTGAGCACCAAGGCAGATGAAATATAGGAATACGCTGACAGAAATGACTTCAAATGGTTCTATGAAGCCCACAATACTCTCTATAGACCTCAATTTCTCAGGAGCTCCCCGCTCCTGAGCACAGATGGTACAGCTCTCATTACAACTCTCAGATCCTGCAGAGATGAACTGAACACATTGAAGCCATCCTCAACCGACCGTCATCTATTAACAGAGGCAATAGACAGGATTCGCTAGGTTGATATCAACAGCACCATGGATGACCCACTGGTAGTAGCCAAAGTCACAAAAGCTGTCAGCCAACTATCCAGTGGCAAAGCCCCAGGGGCAGATGCCATACCCACAGAGATCTATAAAGCTGCTTGTCTTGCACTTACTGAGAAGCTCACCACGTTCTTCCAGTGCTTTTGGAAGCAAGAACTTAAAGATGCTTCCATCATACACCTCTACAAGAGGAAAGGCAATCAGCAAGTATACAACAAACATCAAGGAATCTTGCTGCTCTCCATCACAGGAAAAACCCTCATAAGAGTCTTGCTAAATCATCTAGTCACTCATCTGGAGCTGGGCCTGCTTCCAGAGTCACAGTGTGGCTTCCGTAAAGGTCATGGAACTACTGACAGGATTTTTGCTGTGCGCGAACATCAAGAGAAATGTCAGGAGCAGAATCGTGAGCTCTACACAACCTGTGTTGACCTCGCGAAATCCTTCGACATTGTCAGCCGATAAGGCCTATGGAGGATCATATCAAAGTTCGGCTGCCCCCCCAAATTCATTCAGATGATACACCAGTTCCATGATGGCATGATGGCCAGAGTACTGGATGGCAGAGAATGCTCTGAGGAATTCCCAGTCACCAACGGCGCCAAACAGGGTTGTGTGCTCGCATCCACACTGTTCAGCATGATGTTTACTGCCATACTGAGTGATATCTTCCAGGACAGTGTTGCTGGAATCAGCCTCAAGTACAGAGTGGAGGGGAAGCTCTTCAACCTGAGAAGACTTCAAGCTATTTCCAAAGTGAAAAAGACTGATCTGAGAGATTTCCTATTTGCCGATGACTGTGCCCTGTATGCTGGTTCAGAGCCAGAGATGAAAGTCAGCATGGACAAATTTTCCATGGCTTGTGACAACTTTGGACTCATTAAAAACATTAAAAAGACAGAAGTCATGCACCAGCCTGCTTCTCATGCACCGTACACAGAATCCATAATCACAATCAAAGAGCAGAAACTACAGACAGTGGATCAGTTCACTTATCTTGACAGCACCCTGTCCTAAGCAGTGACTATTGATACAGAAGTTAACTGCAGAATAGCAAAGGCAAGTTCTGCTTTCAGTAGACTCGTTCCACTGTATGGGAATGTCGAGGAATCAGCCCACCAATAAAACTGAAGGTCTACAGCGCCGCAGTATTCACTATCCTCCTTTATTCCTGTGAAACATGGACTGTGTATCGAAGGCATGCAAGACAGCTCAATCATTTCCATATGACTTGTCTTCGCAGAATATTACGTATCCGATGGCAAGACAAAGTACCAGCCATTGAAGTTCTCTGAAGACCAAATCTATCATCAGTCCACACATTGCTGATGAGAGTGCAGACCCCGTGGGCCATGTCATCCATATGTCAGATGAGCACATACCCAAGCAGCTCCTTTTTGGGGAACTCTCTGCTGGAAGATGCTCGCATGGAGGCCAGAAGAAACGTTTCAAAGACACACTCAAGGCCTCCCTGAAGTCGCTTGACATTGCCACGACTACATGGGAAATACTGGCATGAAACCGCCCTATTGACGCTGCCTCATCCACAAAGGCTGTCAAGCTCACGAAGCAAGTTGTATTGTTGAAGCACAACTTAAGCGCAAGATGTGCAAGTCCAGAGCCACCAGTGCAACAACTACAGTGTCTACACAAGTCTGTCCAATGTGTGCCAGGACATTCATGCCCGAAATGGCCTGATCAGTCATTTTCGGAGACATCGCAACCAGACTCAAAATGATTAATGGTGTCGAGGTCCTCATCAATGACAATGGACAGACAACATATACCTTCTAACAACTTACCCACTGTAGGCTTACTGGCCTAAAGTTCCCAGGCCTTTCCTGGCAGTCCTTCTTAAACAAAGGCAGAACATTTTCCACCCTCCAAGGCACCTCACCTATGATTATCGATGATTCAAACATCTCTGCTAGGGAACCGCAGTTTTCTCCCTCGCCTCCAACAATGTTTTGGGATACAGTTCATCAGGTTCTGGGGATTTATCTACATTATTCTTGCAAATGTCTCTTACAGCCAGCACTTCCAGCACAAATGAAAAATTCATTACAGACCTTCTGGTTGTTTTTGTGACACAAAGACAGCAATGGAGGCAGGCTTTTTATCAGTCCTGAGATGGAATCTGCTTGTCTATGTTCCTGACATTGATCTCTCCCCCAGTTGCACCTTTGTGCTGGCATGGGAGAAAGCAGACCCAACTTAGCCCATTCCCTCATGCTCCCAATGAAATTCATGCTGGTTGGCACCATTGGGTTTGAGGAAGAAAAACAATGTTAGGAAATTTCAAACTCAAGCATGAAAATCCAGCCCTTTGGATTCTCTCTGCATTTGCTTCAACATATTGCTGCTTGCAAACAACTTTTCCTGGTGTCTGTAGGAAAAGAGCACCTTCTCTTTATGGCATAATGGCTGACCCAAAAGTGGCATTATAAACACTCAACTTCCTCCTTCCCTAAAAATATACAACAAATTAGTATTTTGAGTATTATTGACTACATGCCTACATCATTAAAATCATTAGGCAGCATGTGCTCATGCAGTTCGTGTTACATCTCACTGGGAGGAACAAGATTTCTAGGCCCATAACTCCAATAAACATTTAGCTAACTTTTCACCTATATTCATTAACAGCATTTACCTTTCTCCTTCAATTCCAGCCTTCAAGCTGTTTATTTTTTCAAGACAATCCTTCTCCCTTGAAAGTGAATCAATTATTTGTCCTTGCATCTCTGAAAGCACAATCTAGTAACAAAAGGTATGAAGAATATCAAAAAAACTTCTTATAAACATTAGTAACAACAATATTGAATTATTCAACTATTAAAATTAAAGTATCAACTACACAGAATGCAGACTGAAGAGTAGTTTGAGAAGATCTGGCCTTGGGATCTGTATTCAGGATTAAACTTTTATACTGTGTATTTATCCATATAAATAAATCTAATAATATTATAAAATATGAGGAAAGTAAAAATAAACAAATATAGAAGTGGACAAGAAGGGGCAGACTGCACATAAGGCCGGAGACTGAAAACCAAATTATGCGAATAGGGATTTATAAGTGGAGAAAGCTGTGAGATCAGATAAGATGGGGCAATCAGGGAATTTAAGATGAGAACAAGAATTTTTCATTTACTTTGTCAGGGAAATTGAGGAGAACTTTTCTATCCCACCCGCTACAGGAATCGTAACAGGTGGCGGTGGAGGGATGTTAGTGGAGGGTGTAGACCATGCAAAGATTTATTGACCTCAGATAGGGTTTCCCGGTTTTGGGTCAAGTGCAGCCAGAAAATCCCATCCAAAGAGTCAGTGTGAATCAGTGAGGACAAGAGTGATTCGTAATTAAAACCACATAGAGTGGTTGAAGGATTTACACTGTAGGGATTCTAAATGTTTGAGGAAGAAGGGAAAAGGTGATCACGATTGCAAGTTTAGTTGAGGAAGATAGGAGGAGACTCAACTGGAACAATACCATCCACATGGACTGATTGGATCGAATGACCAGTTTCAGTGTCATAATCCTATGTAAATTTATAATAGTTATTATGACCTATAGGTTTAAAGAAACTGAGTTTACAGAGAAAGAAGAATCCAAAAGGTGACAAGAAATCATTGAAGAATGTGAGTCTAAAAATGACAAAAACATGAATAAGAGATTCAACACTAGTGGGACTGAAATAAGAATGTTATGAAGGTACAGATAAGTGACATGATGGTGGATAAAATGTAAGGTTTAACATTTTGCACTTGGTTGACTAATATTTTGTATGTACTAGTTTAGCCAGAGGAAGTGAATGAGAGATAACTTTTTTGTTAGGGAAACAAAGTTAACAGCTTCAGCCTACCTGTCGTGCAGGTTGGAGGAAATTTTAACTTCCCCATGACTTGAGTTCAAACAGTCTAATCACATAGAGGTGACAACTGAATCAGCAGAATACAATCCAAAATAAAACCAGTTTCAAAACCAGAAAGAGAATCAGCTTCATCATTTGGAACTGATCACAACTCATTTCTACAGGAAAATAGTAGGTCACAACATTTTTTTTTACTGAATGTAATTAAAATAATCAGTGATTATAACTGGCAACTAGGTGGCATACCCACTTCAACAACACAAACACAGAAATGCTGGAAAAATCTCAGCAGGTCTAATAGCGTGAGAACAGAGCTAATGTTGAGTCTAGATGTCCAGAAGTGCCAAGTTTCCAAGCACGGCGGCACAGTAGCACAGTGGTTACCACTGCTGCTTCATAGCTCCAGGGTCCTACATTTGATTCTCGGCTCGGGTCACTGTCTGTGTGGAGTTTTACATTCTCCTCGTGTCTGTTTCCTCCGGGTACTCCGGTTTCCTCCCACAGTCCAAAGATGTGTGGGTTAGATTGATTGGCCATGCTAAGAAATTACACCTTAGTGTTCAGGGATTCTCAGATTAGATGGATTAGTGGTTATAATATGTAGGATGTGGGGGTAGAGCCTCGGTGGGACTGTGTTCAATGCAGACTTCATGTGCCGAAGGGCCTCTTTCTGCACAGTGCGGTTCTATGGCATCTGTCCCTCCCTGTCAAGATCAATTATCCATCATGATATTACACACCTGGATATGGCTGGTGGGAGTGAGCACGCAGCAGGCGCCAAATCCAATGGCAGCCCACCGCAAAGGAGCTGTCAGAGGCATTTGAAGACAACAGAGGAGGCAGAGTAAGGTCCACATTACGGAAGTGACAGCCAGGAGGCCAACCCACTAGCTAAGCAAGAAAGCCTGGGCAGAGATAGCAGCTCAGGTCAGCAGACATGACCTGGTCCTATGCTGCGTGTGAATACTGCGCCAGATGAAATTCAATGATCTTCTGTGGTCAGGAAGAGTGAGTTCTGAGTGGGTATTATCAGTGTGGGTGACTGAGGAAGTCCATAGTTGTACTCAAATGTACAGGAATCTGGGAGTCTCAGAATATACTTTGCCCATGTGTGTTAAGGCTGCAGAGAAGATCTGAAGCCCTGGATCCATCAAAGAATCAGATGCACAAAGGGGTGGGAACATCCACATGCATCGAAGGATGAAGTGGATGGGGCAGCGTGGTATGGTGCTGGAGGTGAAGCGTTGAGTACTGAATGGAGTTCTGCACATACTTACAGGAGAGACTTAGCCAGAACAACACTAAGAGATCTGCCACTGGTGTGAAATGCCTAACCTGGCAAAACTCAACAGCATGAGCTGGGAATTCTGGAGCTTATGTAAACAGATAGAGAGGTAATCAGGTCATAGAGTCATAGAAGTTTACAGCACAGAAACAAGCCTTTTGGCCTAACTTGTCCATGCCGTCCCATTTTTCAAAACTCCTAAGTTAATCCCAATTGCCCGCATTTGGCCCCTACATCCCCTTATACCCATTGTACCCACATAACTGTCTAAATTCTATCTATCTATCTATCTATAAGCAATTTTTAAAAGACAAAATCGTACCTATCTCTACTACTACTTGTTCCAGACACTCACCACCCTTTGTGTGAAAACATTGCCCCTCTGGGCACTTTTATATCTTTCCACTGTCAGCTTAAACCTAAGCCCTCTAGTTTTAGATTCCCCTATCTTTGGGAAAAGATATTGACTATCAAGCTGATCTGTTCCCCTCATTATTTTATAGTTTTCTATAAGATCACCCCTCAGCTTTCTACGTTCCAGAGCAAAAGTCCTGTTCTATCCAGCCTCTCCTTACAACTCAACCATTAAGTCCAGGTAGCATCCTAGTAAATCTTTTCTGCACTCTTTCTAGTTTAATAATATCCTTTCTATAATAGCATGACCAGAACTGTATACAGTATTCCAAGTGTGGCCTTATCAAAGTCTTGTACAACTTCAACAAGACACCCTAACTCCTGTATTCAATGTTCTGACCAATGAAACCAAGCATGCTGAATGCCTTCTTCACAATTCTGTCCACCCCTGACTCCACTTTCAAGTTATGAATATGTACCCCTAGACCTCTTTGTTCTGTAACTGAGCCCAACACCCTACCATTAACTGAGTAAATCCTGTTCTGGTTCAATCTACTAAAATGCATCACCTCGCATTTATCTAAATTAAATTCCATCTGCCATTCTTCATGCCCACTGGCCCAATTGATTAAGATTTTATTGCAATCAGTCGTGGAGAGCTTGGCATTTCAGATTAAGCTAAGAGCCTAGTGGGCTCAAGACAGGCTAAAAGTGAAAAGAATATATGGTGTCTGATCCCTCTTAAGGACTTCAGTGATACACCAATCACATTGGGCCATACATCACAGACACTGCACCAGAGCCAGCCAAGAGACTGACGACCCTCAGCTAACACAAGTGATAATGGAAGATGCACATGCACTTTACCCTTTCTCAGCACCAAGTACCGCAGCAGATACTGGCACATTGGTGGACAATAGCATGTCGGCTCATTTGGTGGTGCATGATGATGAGGACACATCACACTCACTTGATCAGATGGCAGAGGCAAGGAGTGCAGTTGGAGGAGTGCTGGAGACTAGGAGCATGCTGAGTCTGAGGCACTTGATGAGCCTCAAGAGTTGTCAATAAGGCAGAAAATGCTGGATGTACAACAGGATGGACAGGGAGATCTGCTGGAAATCCCTGAGCCTTTGCATGCCATAGTCTCTGTCACAGGCTAGTCCTTACGGAGCATGAGCATTGCATTGAACATGAGCTCTGAGTACACAGCTTGGGACAGCAAACTTTATTACTGAGACAGTGATGTGACATTGGGCTCATGGCATGGTTCTGTATGAGATTTATGGTGTGTGTGTGTGTGTGTGTGTGTGTGTGTGTGTGTGTGTGTGTGTGTGTGTGTGTGTGTGTGTGTGTGTGTGTGTGTGTGTAGGGGAGGCCGGGTAATGGCCTAAGACTTAATGGAAGGGAGGAAGACCTTGGCAGCCTATGTGGATGGAGAAAGGACATAGAACATAGAAAATAGAACAATACAGCACAAACAGGCCCTTCGGCCCACGAGTTGCACTGATCACATCTACCAATCCACAGACCTATCTACAACCCCCTATCCTATTCTCTTCCATATACTCATCCAGAAGTCTTTTAAAAGACCCCAGTGAGTTTGCCTCAACAACCTCCGACGGCAGTCAGTTCCATTCACTCACCACCCTCTGAGTGAAAAACCTATCCCTGGCATCTCCTTTGTATTTGCTTCCCTGCACCTTAAATCTGTGTCCTCTCGTAGTGACCATTTCAGCTCGGGGAAATAGTCTCAGAGTCCACCCTATATATTCCTCTCAACATTTTATAAACCTCTATCAGGTCGCCTCTCAACCTAGAATGATGATAACAATGATTTAGCAACAATAAAGGCAATGGTGGCTTTAAAATGGCTGTTCTGGCTGAGACTTAGGCATGCTGGAATTAACTTATTTAACTTATAATTAAAACAAGATGGAGGTTGTAAAATTACTCTAAGTAAGGCCTGGTCTGGGTGGTGTGATCTGAAGCTTCCTGTGTTGATCAGATAAGGAAAGTTGTTTACAATTGAACAGATCTTGTGTCTTTGATTTATTACCATTGTCAAAGAAATCATAGAAATGCTACAGTATAGAAGGAGGCCATTCGGCCCATCGAAACTGCACTGGCAACAAACCCATTCCAGGTCCAAACCCACACCAGATGCGTGGAACGTGTCAAGGGAACTCAGCGTAATAGTATCATTTGCAAGTAATTTTATTGAATGTTCGAGCTTATGTGACTATTTTCTGTTACACAATTAGCTGGATGGCACAGAATCTTCTGGAAGCAGGTGGAGGATTTGTGGATCAAAGACATGTCTAGTCTTTGTTTGCCAGCAACAACCCAATCAAAACTAATCATTGCAAGACATGTACCCAGAATGAATTGCCCTCAGAGAAGAAAATAGATTCATCATTGAAGATATTGAACGTACGTTGAGAGGCAACATGATAGAGGTTTATAAAGTGTTGAGAGGAATAGTTAGGGTGGACTCTCAGAGACTATTTCCCCGAGCTGAAATGGTCACTACAAGAGGACACAGATTTAAGGTGCAGGGAAGCAAATACAGAGATGTTAGGGGTAAGTTTTTCACTCAGAGGGTGGTGAGTGAATGGAATCTGCTGCCGTCGGAGGTTGTTGAGGCAAACTCGCTGGGGTCTTTTAAAAGACTTCTGGATGAGTATATGGAAAAGAATAGGATAGGGGGTTATATATAGGTCTGTGAATTGGTAGATGTGATCGGTGCAACTCGTGGGCCGAAGGGCCTGTTTGTGCAGTATTGTTCTATGTTCTATGTTCTATATTTCTCGGCCACGATTTTTCCTAAACCCGGTAGTGTCTATTTCCAATTAAATAATTAAAGTTGATATTCAGTTCAAGTAAATACGCAATTAAAAGTTAATGTTCAGCTGAGAATTGATGCTCAGTTACAGTTAAAATTCAGTTAATGAGTTGCAATTGTTTATGAGTTAATATCAAAGGTATTAAATGAAGAAATAGTTGGATTACGGTCCTTATTTGTTTCATTAAATTGGAGTGCTTGCAAGGTATTTAAATTAAAACCCGGATAAGACATAGACGAAGGAACGCAGAATTAAGGCCTCTGTGATGTTCCTGTCTCCCTGAAGCTCCTGTATTTCAGCCTCTTCATCCTCGCCATCTGCTTCCCAGATTCTACATCTTTGTCTTCATTTGATCCCTCAACTGAGGCAGCTGCACCTGGCTCAATGTCCTCCTGATTCAGTGCACAAAAGCTTTTGTGGATACATGGTGCAATAGGATCCTCTGTCTCTGTTCTCAGGTGCCTGAGAAGCATCAGCCACCTTCTCAAGGGATACCACTTGTCACCCAGCACCATCCATCTAGTACAATTGGAAGCCTTGGTGCTTCTGAGTGACACAGCATGTTGGGAGCTGTCAGGGCACCTTGCACAGACCTGGAGAATCCAGGTCACAAACAATTTGTTCACAGAGTCAAAGTCCTTCTTATTGAAAAAAGTGCCAAACTGGCGTCTCAATGGCCACATGAGTGCAATTAATGGTACACTGGATGTGAACCCTGCAATTGCAGACAAGCTTCTTGGCCTGCTCATCCTGGTTGAATTGATCTAACCTGGAATGGACGAATGTTCTCACCTGCCTAAAAAGAGCATCAGTTACTAGCTTGACACAGATGTCTACAACTCACAAAGTGATTCCGCAAAGATCCACAGGCATAAAAGTGCACATTTGTGACCCAAAAGTGACATCAACATTTCTTAATTCTTCAAGCCCTACCACTAGGCCTGGGTACAGCTCAAGATTTGTAACAGAGATGAAGAAAGCACGCTGAATGCCATGTCCTGATGCCTACAATGATCTTGACGAATGTCCTCTTGTAGCCCATGATTTAGAAGGTCACAACATAAGAAGGGTTCCCTACTCAGTGGCAGATGTATCCTTGGTGGTCTGTGAAGCTAGAGTTGATGGGGTCACATGCAGAAGGGACTGTGAGTGGCTGCATATCTTTGAATGTCTTGAGAGGAGGAATCTGCGGTGTCTGCCTAACACTCAGTCTCCTTGTGTATGCCAGAGGACCCTGTTCTGACTCCTTAAGAAGATAGTGTTCCTGGAGAGAGATCAAGATGCTTCATCCCCATATCACCTACAATTTGATGGTTCCCACCATAGTGTGTGGCCATGGAATGCAGAGCTTCAAACAAATCCAGCAAGAATTGCTGGATCCAAGTCATCAATCTTCCCATGATGACCTTGAAGCCCTCATATGTTACAGCCACATTGTCAGACAGACATAGATGGATTTCTCCAACATTAGCTCTAGTCTGCTGAGTGACTGCCAAATCTGTCCCCAGTGTTCCATGACTATCGCTGTATCTCCAGTACTGAGTTCACCATCACTTTCGGAGATTTCTCCTCTGACTCAGATTGAGCAGGTGGCTGGATTCCAGAGTCCTCTGAGTATAAGAGATCTCAGCTATCCAACTGCTTTATGTGTAAGAAAGTGATTCCAAGCCTAATCTTGAGCTTTCTACCACTGAAGTGTATGTCTTTGCATTGGTGGTGGGTGTAGATGAGAACAGTGACAATTCTTCCAGAGCTCCCTCTTCAGATTTGGTTTGGGGGCACAGACTGGGCTGCCATGTCGGATTCAATTTACCACTAAAAAATAGAAAGTAGTTTCAATTGATGAACATGAGCGACATAAGATTCCATGTGTCTCACTGTGACTGTCAGAATATGATGAAGTGAAAGAACTGTGATCTGTATTAGATGGGTGGGAGAAATCAATCTTCTCTTCCCCACCAGAGCGATTCTTGTCCTCCTCAACCAGTTTGGCTACAGCCTCCTCAAACTCTGACTGTAATGATATCATTTCTGTATATTTGATTTGATTTGATTCATTATTGTCACATATCTTTGTATACAGTGAAAAATATTGTTTCTTACATGCTATACAGACAAAACATACTAGTCAGAGAAGGAAACAAGAGAGTGCAGAATGTAGCGTTACAATCATAGCTGTAGAGGGTATAGAGGAAGATTAACTTCATGCGAGGATGGTCCATTCTGATGTCGGATGGCAGCAAGGAAGAAGCTGTTCTTGAGTCAGTTGGTATGTGACCTCAGGCTTTTACATCTTTTTCCCGATGGAAGAAGGTGAAAGAGAGGATGTCCAGGGTGCATGGGAACCTTATTATGCTGGCTGCTTCTCCAAGGCAGCGGGAAGTGTAGACGGAATCAATGGATAGGAGGATGGTTTGCGTGATGGATTGGGCTACATTCATGACCTTTTGTAGTTTTTTGCAGTCTTGGCCAGAGTAGGAACCATACCAAGCTGTGATGCAATCAAAAATAATGCTTTCTATAGTACATCTGTAAATGTTGGAGAAAGTAATAGTTGACATGCCAAATTTCCTTGCTCAATACTTTTCTGCTCACTGCTTTCTGTCCCTCATTCCTGTCACCACAACTACCAGCAGTTTCCTGCCAACATTGATTTACCTTGCCTGTCTGCACAGTTTGCAGTTTCAATGCACCTTTCTCGATGTTTTCTGTGACTTGAGCAATTTCCAATGCTTTCATCAATGTAATTTCTGTCTTTGCCAGTTGTTTTTTAGCATACTGATGTTATTCAGATCACAAACTAATCTATCTCTCTACAAATTGTTGATTTGAATTTACATGGCTCAATCAACTGCTTTAACCATGCCATGAACACTGAGATCATGTCCCCTGGGTTTTCTCATCGTTCAATTAAATTTGTACAGCTGCATAATCATTGATAGTTTTCGGTTGTATTGTTCATTGACCAATGCCACAAGCTGCTCGAAAGTTTTGGTATCAGGCCCTCTGGAGATGACCGACTTTGAATAAGATTGTAAGTCTGAGCCTCGAAGGCTGTTACAAGGATGACTCGACATATTGGACCCATTGTCCCATATCAGGATCAAATTGTTCCAATTTTCTGATCAACTTGTACATGCCAAAATATGGCATTTTGGCACTTACAAGTTGTTGCAGAAATGTTTTTCAAAGGTGTTCAATGTAAGGGCCATTCTTTGTGCAGCGGACGACAAAAAAATTCCAATTTATCTCATTGCAAAGACCAACTTGGCATATACACTAAAAACAATTTATTTAGGGAAACAACTATATTCAGAACAGAACTAAGGATGTTCTGAACTCCATGACTCTGGGATTCCAATTGTCAAAACAACGGAGGTGTTAGGATTCAAAAAGATATAAAAACTAGCATAACGGATTTCACCTAAATGCTCGTAGCATTCAAAACAAGGTAAATGAGTTGACGGCACAAATCATCGTGAATCAGTATGATTTAGTGGCAGTTACAGAGACATGATTGCAGCAGTATCATAACTGGGAGATAAATATCTAGGGATATCAGACTATGTGGAAGGACAGACAGGAAGGCAGATGAAGTTATGTAGCTCTGATATTTAAGGATGACATCAGGAGGGTAGTGAGAGATGATGTAGGTTCTATGGAGAAAAAAGCTAAACCCATTAGAAATAATAAAGAGAAAAAGTCACTGATAGGTGTAGTCTGTTGGCCTCCACATCATGGCGGGGTGAGCAATAACAAAGAAATAACTAATGCATGTAAAAATAGTACAGCAATTATCATGGAGGATTTTAAGCTACATGTTGATTGGTCAAACCAAATTGGTCAAGGCAGCCTTAAGGAGACGTTCATAGGATGTGTCGGAGATAGATTCCTCAAACAATATGTCATGGAACCTACAGTAGAGCAAGCTGTCTTAAATCTGGTGCTGTGTAATGAGACAGGAATAATTAATGATCTCAAGGTTAGGAATCCTCTCAGAAGAAGAGATAAAGTTGAAGAGAAAAAAAAGTTTACTTGTTAGTCACAAGTAAGGCTTGGTTAACACTGCAATGAGGTTACTGTGAAATTCCCTAGTCAGAACAGTCTGGTGTTTGTTTGGGTCAATGCACCTAACCAGCATGTCTTTCAGACTGTGGGACAAAAACTGAAGTAACCGGAGGAAACCGGTGTAGACATGGGGAGAACACGCAAACTTCACATAGACATATAAGATCATTAGAGGTTTAGATAGGGTGGATAGTGATAGCCTTTTTCCTAGGATGGAGAAAGCTAGCACGAGGGGACATAGCTTTAAATTAAGGAGTGGTAGTTATAGGACGGATGTCAGAGGTAGGTTCTTTAGCCAGAGGGTGGTAAGGGTATGGAATGCCCTGCCTGCGTCAGTTGTAGATGCGCCAAGTTTGGTGGCGTTTAAGAGGTTAGTAGATAAGTTTATGGACGAAAAGGGAATGGTTTAGGTTAGAGGGTCATTGCTTTTTCCTAATTGGATGGCGCAACATCGAAGGCCGAAGGGCCTGTTCTGCGCTGTAATGTTCTAGGTTCTATGATCTATGTTCTACAGTGACCCAAAACAGGAATTGAACCTGGGTCCCTGGTACTGTGTGGCAGCAATGTTACCTTCTGTGGTGGAGAAATTGCTTGAATCTATCATCAAGGAAGAAATAGGAAGACACCTGGATAGAAATTATCCCACTGGGGACATGCAGCATGGGTTCATGAAAGGCAGGACATGTTTAACTAATTTACTGGAATTCTTTATAGACATTATGAGCAAGGTGGACAACTGTGAACCAGTGGGTGTGATGTATCTGGATTTCCAGAATGCATTCAAAAAAATTCAGCATAAGACAAAAATGCATGGTGTTACAGGAAATGAGGATTGGTTAACTAACAGAAAGCAAAGATTGGGGATAAATGGGTATTTTTCTGGTTGGCAATCAGTGACTAGTGGTGTGCCTCAGGGATCAGTGTTGGAACAGCAATTATTTACAAGTTACATAAATGATTTGGAGTTGGGGACCAAGTGTAATGTGTCAAAGCTTGCAGGTGAATGAAGATGAGTGTTAGAGCAAAGCGTGCAGAGGACACTGAATACACAACATCGGTAAATGTGAGGTCATCCATTTTGGTAGGAATAACAGCAAAATGGACTATTATTTAAACAGTAAAAAATTGCAGCATGCTGCTGTGCAGAAGAACCTAGGTATCCTTGTGCATGAATCACAAAAGGTTGGTTTGCAGGTGCAGCAGGTAATTAAGAAGGCAAATGGGATTTTATCCTTCATTTCAAAACAGAACTAGGATGCACAGTCTCAAAATAAGAAGGAGCAGATTTAGGACTGAGTTGAGGAGGAGCTTCTTCATCCAGAGAATTAGGAATCTGTGGAATTCCCTGCCCAGTGAAACAGTTGAGGCTACCTTGTTGAATGTTTTTAAGACAAAAATAGATTTTTGAACAGTAAATTAATTAAGGGTTATGATGAACAGGTAACTAAGTGGAACTGAATCCACAAAAAGATCAACCATGATTTCAATGAATGGCTGTTCGATGCCTCAGGCTCTAAGGGCAAATGGCCTCCTCCTGCTCCTACTTCTTATGTTCTTGTTAACTTTCTTGCAATTCATAATGGATTCCATTCTGCATTTAAATTCAACTTTGAAATGGAGCTGTCAAATAAATTTTCTTTACTTGAAACAATGATTGATAAATCTGCCAGGGAGATCTCTACCAGTCTACAGCATGCCTACCTTCACTGGTCAATATGTGCACTGGAATTTTTACAGTTACACAATTTATGACAACTTTGTAAATAGAGCTTGACACATAGAATCATAAAGTTTACAACACAGGAACAGGTCCTTTAGCCCATCATGTTTGCACCAGTCATCAAGCACCTATCTATTCTAATCTCATTTTTCAGCATTTCATCTGTAGCCTTGTATGCTATAGTGTTTCAAGTACTCATCAAACTGGTTCTTAAATGCTGTGAGGGTTCTCACCTCTAACACCCTTTCAGGCAGTGAGTTCCAGATTCCCACCCCCAAAATGAAAATGTTTTTCCTCAAATCCCTTCTAAATCCCCTCCCCTTACCTTAAATTTATGTCCCCTGGTTATTGACCGCTCCACTAAGGGGAAATGTTTCTTCCTATCTAATCTATCTCCCTCATAAATTTGTACACATTGGTTAGGTCCCCCTTCTGCCCTAAGGAAAACAACCCAATCTAGCCAGCCTCTCTTCACAGCTGAAATGTTCGAGCCCAGGCAACATCCTGGTGAATCTCCTCTGCATCCTTTCTAGTGTAATCACACCCGTCCTATAAGTGGCAACCAGAATTACACACCATACTCTAGCTGTGGCTTAATGAGCATTTTATATCGCTCCATCACAACTTCCCTGCTCTCATATTTTACACTTCAGCTAATAAAGAAAAGTAAACCATATGCCTTCTCAACTACCTTATCTATCTTTCCTGCTATCTTCAGGAATATTCTGACAAAATATCTCTGGTCCTCTGCACTTCCTATTGTCCTACAATTCATTGTGTATTCTGTTGCCTTGTTAGACATCCCAGATGCATCATCTCACACTTTTCAAGGTTAAACTCCATTTCCCAAAGTTTTACCCATCTGACCAGCTCAACTATATTGTCCAGTAATCCAAGACTTTCCTCCTCACTATTTACTACATCACCAATTTTCGTAATATCTGAAACTTACAGATCACACTAACCACATTCATGTCTAGATCATTAATGTATAGCACAAACAGCAAGAGACCCAAATGTGATCCCTTTATTACATCACTAGACATAGGCTTCTACTCACAGAACAAACTTCGACTATCGCCCTCTGCCTGCTGCAACTAACCAAATTTTGAATCCAATTTGCAAAATTGGACTGGACTCCATCGGCACCTACTTTCTCAAACAGTCTCCCAAGTGGGACTTTGTCAAACACCTTATTGAAGACCATATAGATTATATTTTCTTCATGTACACACAAGTTACCTGCTCTAAAAGTTTTGTCAAATTTGTTAGACATGATCTTCCCCTGACAAAGCCATGCTGACAGTCCTTGATTAAAACTTCACTCTCCAAGTGGAGATTAATGCTGTCCCTCAAAACTTCATCCAATAATTTGCCCATCAAACTGATGTGGGAAAATTATCTGGCCTGTAATTACCTGTTTTTTCCCTACTTGAATAATGGTACCAAATTAGCTGCCTTCAGTCCTCTGGTACCTCTCCTATGGCCAGAGAGTATTTGAAAATAAGCATCAGTGCCTCTTCAATCTCCTCCCCAGCCTCACACAGCAGCCTAGGACACATCGCATCTGGACCTGGGTATTTAGTCATTCTTACGCCTGTTGAAACCACTAACACCTCCTCCCTCTCAATGCGATAACAACCCACCCCCCACCCCCAAGCTGCTTTTTATAGCTACATTGTCTTTCTCCCTAGTAAATACAGATGCAAAATACTCATTTAATTCTTTACCGATGCTTTCAGTTCCACACAGATTATCCCTCTTGTCCCTAATAGGCCATACTCTTTTCCTGATAACCCTCTTTCCCCTAATATATTTATAAGACACCTTGAGATTTTCCTTTATTTTACCCACTGATGGTTTTTCAAACTCTCTCTCTTCTCTCCTAATTTCCCTACAAGCAGCAGCTCCCAGTCAACTTTGGCTAGATCTTGTCCTATCATATTAAAAACCATCTTCCCCCAATTCAGAACCCTTATCTCTGGTCCATTTTTATCCTTTTCATAACTACCTTAAATTTTACTTAGGCAATAGAGCAATGTGAGGTTGTCTGTGGGCTTGCGGTACAGTAAGGTGCTGAGCTGACCATCCTTGATGGAGATGCGTGTATCCAAGAACACAACCGATTCTAGAGAATAGTCCATGGTGAGACTGATGGTGGGATGGAACTTGTTGATATCATCATATAGTCGTTTCAATGATCGTTCACCATGAGTCCAAAGGAAGAAAATGTCATCGATGTATCTAGTGTATAGCACCTCGGCACCTCACTGTACCGAAGCCCACAGACAACCTCACAATGCTCTACTTCTCCAGCTTCCACCCTAAACACATTAAAGAAGCCATCCCCTATGGACAAGCCCTCCATATAGACAGAATTTGTTCAGATGAGGAGGATCGTAACAGACACCTTCAGATGCTGAAAGATGCCCTCATGAGAACAGGATATGGCGCTTGACTCATTGATCGACAGTTCCGATGTGTCACAGTGAAAAACTGCACTGACCTCCTCAGAAGACAAACATGGGACACGGTGGACAAACCACCCTTCATCGTCCAGTACTTCCCTGGAGCGGAGAAGCTACAACATCTTCTCCAGAGTCTTCAACATATCATTGATGAAGACGAACATCTCGCCAGAGCCATCCCCACACCCCCACTTCTTGCCTTCAGACAACCGCACAACCTCAAACAGACCATTGTTCGCAGCAAACTACCCAGCCTTCAGGAAAACAATGACCACAATACCACACAACCCTGCCAATGGCAACCTCTGCAAGACATGCCGGATCATCGACATGGATGACATCATCACACGTGAGGATACCATCCACCAGGTACATGGTACATACTCTTGCAACTCGGCCAACGTTGTCAACCTAACACGTTGCAAGAAAGGATGTCCCGAAGCATGGTACATTGGGAAGACCATGCAGACACTACGACAGCAGATGAATGAACATCGCTCAACAATTACCAAGCAAGAACATTACTGTTCCCTTCATTTGGCGAACACTTCAGCAGTCACGGGCATTCGGGCTCCAACCTTCAGGTAAGCAGTCTCCAAGGTGGCCTTCACAACACACGACAGCACAGAGTCACTGAGCAGAGACTGATAGCTAATTTCCGCACACATGAGGATGGTGTTAACAGGGATCTTGGGTTCATGTCACACCATCTGTAACCTCCATGACTTGCCTGGGTTTGCAATACCTCACTTACTGTACTGTCTGGAGACAATACACGTCTCTTTAACCTGTGCTCAGTGCTCCTTCCACTCACATTGTAAGCCACCTTAAGACTTGAATAGCAGGTTAGGTGTAAAGATTTGCATTCTAATCAGTAATCTGTAAACTGTCTGCGCTGTTATATGTGCTGTCTGAGACCAGACACCGCATTCATCTGATTAAGAGGCAAACTTCAAAAGCTTGTGAATTTACTATCAATAAATCAATTGGACTTAAACCTGATGTTGTCAGACTTCTTAGCATGAACCATTTACAGTCCATGTGGTGTAGGCCATAATATGGTGAAAATTTACATTGAGTTTGTTAATGATGTAGTTTAATGCAGTTTAATTGGTTCTTAAATCTAAACAAACTACAACAGTACGAGGGGCAAATTAGCTGTGGTAGATTGGGAAACAATGTTGAAACATGCAATGATGGACAGGTGGGTAATTAAAGAATTAATACATGATTTAGAACAATATATATTCCTTTACAGTATAAAGACTAACAAGAAAAATGATTAAATCATGGTTAACAAGAGAAGTTATAAGTTTCATTACATTAGAGGAAAAAAATATTAAGCTTAAGAATTGGGGAGCATTTTAGAACTCAGCAAAAGAGGAACTGATGATGAAAGGAAAAATGGAATACGAATGTAAAACAGTGAAAAAACATACAAATATGGTGTAAAATTTTCTATATGTATGAAAGAAAGAAAAAATTAGCGTGAGTATCTTTTTTTGTATGCATCACCCAAGCAGCAAGAGGAAGTACGGTACATTCCACAATG
Organism: Sphyrna mokarran; assembly: GCA_024679065.1. Lineage (NCBI taxonomy): Eukaryota > Metazoa > Chordata > Chondrichthyes > Carcharhiniformes > Carcharhinidae > Sphyrna > Sphyrna mokarran. The sequence continues at coordinate 38,270,499 of JAGIQG010000023.1, forward strand.
ACTGCTGTTAACTCCTGTAGCATAGTCTCCAGCGACATTATTAATCCAAAGTTCATGCCCTAAGTACTGTGCTAATCATAACTTACCTAAGTTTTGATTGATCTTGCATTCTAGGACTCAGATTGTCTTCTAAGCAGCTGAGCTGGACCTACTTTTATCAAGAGTGCATTTATCAGCCCGTGCTCAAGTTACAGATAAACATTTAAGTTTTCCTGCTCTACTAATACTGCTTTTGTGGACAAACATTCATCCATTTGGTTCTTTGGGCTGAGATCATGCCAAACATTAGTGTTTTGTACCTAATAAAGTGGACTAATGTTAACTCTAAGAGATAGGAAATTCTACAAAGTCTGTAGAGGGGGCAGAAAATGAAGAACTTCAACCTGATTTGGTTGTTGCTTAATCTGCAATTCAAAAAAAATGCTAACGAAATGAAGTGAGATGAGAAGTTCCCTCACAGATCAAGGTTTACAACTAAGGCAACCAAAATTTTCACTTTCTGTGCTTCAATTCCATCTAACGTTTTCCCAATCTGCCTGGATTACATCTGACAATAATATTTTCAATGTATAATTTGATTTTATATTGGAAAGACACATTCTTCATGTTAACTGCTCGTTCTTCCATCTTTATAACTGATCAGTGAGAGATCACTTTGTAATGTTTCTTTTATAATGAACATGCTAAAAGTTCTAAAATTTAGCTGTGCTGCGATGCTGTTGCACTTTTGCTGAAAACATATACTCCTCAAGTTTTATTGACCAAACAGGGATTTATGGTTTTTGCTCTTATTTTTCTACTTGACATCTCACAATTATTTGTTACGTGTACCTCCTTGCTTTCAGCAACTTCCTTTAGATTTGCATTTTCTTTCATTAATTCATCCACAACTTTCTGAATTTCTTCAGTTTTTCGCAGCAATAGCTCCACTTTGTCCTGTAGGGACATTATAAAGTATTAAAATGTATTCTGAAAAAAAATGATCAATTAAGATAACATGCTCGGATTTTTTGCACCCATCCTGCTAAAAACTTTGGGCACTGAATACTTTAATGTACACCCTATAAAATGAACTGAAATCTGGAACAAATATTTTAATTGATTCTGTTTGGCTCATTCATAAATTGTCTTGCTATTTTGGTAATGTCATCAACTATGCAATTATACTTCCATATTATTACTAAAGAAACTGTTTCATAGCGATTTTTGTTAGCTATTTAGATGATTAATTAACATCAATATCAAGGGGGAAAGGGAGTGGGTGGTGCCTCTTGGGCAGTTCCAGCCTATCACTCTGGCAGTGTCCACTGGCTACTATGCAGTTCCAAGGGAATGGGGCTTGAGGAGGGCAGGGCCTGGCCACAGTGGGCTGATCACTGGTAGTGAGGACTGCTGGGCATTCTGTAATGGACATCAGCAGTGGAGTTGGGAAGGATGAGAGAAGGAAGGGAAACCCACAGCCACATAGCACAGCAATCGGTGCGGGAGGAATGGGAGCCCACTGCCAGTCTGCAATTGTGATTAGGTGAGGGAGGAGGGGAATTGGCGTGTCCAGGGTGGGAGGTGGGGTTATAGTGTTGATTGGCGTGGTGGGAAAGGGGGGAGGGTCACAATAAACTTTGCGGTAGCTGGTGGGGAGGCCTTCTTTAGGCCATGGAGGTTAGCTGAGACCAGCAGAGGCAAAGTGACAAGCCCCTCTGCTCTGAAAGTAGAGGGTTTTACGCTTGCACAATGGCACCCTCTGCTGTTCTCAGTCAACATTTGGTCAATTTAAGCCCGCATCCTCCCTTACAGGCAAAAAATGGTTTGTTGAGGTTTTTTTTGTCTAAGTACATAAGATCACAGATTTGAACTTACCTAAAAAAGAGATCAGAAACTCTCCCATTTTCAAGCTTGTCCTGGATTTAGAATTTTTTTTTATACGATCATCCCCTATGATTCTGGGGAATGACCCACACAAGTCCTTAAAGAACCTCTAACCAATTATTTATTTGCCCACAAGCTCCAATGCCCAGCAAAGCAATAACTGCTAATTCTTCACAATTTGTACAAGTGGATGAGCCATTCAGGCTTCTCAAGAATGGATATATTACATGAGCTGATGGCAGAGATATCAGCCTGTGTGGATATAATGTGTGGGATTTTATGGCCTTGCTCATCCTGAAACTGTAAAATCCTGAATGTTGGGAGGGTTGGTGAAATTGGACAAAGGGAATGTAAATAAGCATGCAAAAGGCTGAGATGGTGTTGAAAGTGTCCATTAAGTGATTGAAATGCGTGAATGGCAAACAGAAATGCAGTTGTTCAAGAACTGCCTGAGAAATATGTATGCTTAGACTCCGAGGGAATGCAGGAGATCCTGAATGAATACTTTGTGTCAGTATTCATGAAGGAGAAGGACTTGTTGTCCGGTACTGTGTTGGAGGGAGTTGTAGACCTAAGCAGCCTAGGATAAATGCCATCAGGCCCCGGAGATTTATCAGTTTTAATACTATCTAAAAACCTTAACACTTCTTCCATCTATTATGAGGGACGAAGTGTTAGGGTTTTTAGGTCGTATTAAAACTGATAAATCTCTGGGGCCTGATGGCCTTTATCCTAGGCAGCTTAGGGAGACGAAAGATGAAATTACTGGACCTTTGACGCAAATCTTTGTCTCTTCTTTGGAAACAGGTGAGGTCCCAGAGGACTGGAGGATAGCAAACGTGGTATCGTTGTTTAAAAAGGGTAGGAGGGATAACCGGGGTAATTATAAGCTGGTGAGTTTGATGTCAGTGGTAGGGAAGATGTTGGAAAGGATTCTTAGGGATAGGATGTATACGCATTTAGAGTATGGCAATTTGTTAGTGATAGGCAGCATGGCTTTGTAAAGGAGAGGTCATGCCTTACGAATCTGGTAGAATTTTTTGAGGAGGTGACAAAAACGGTCGACGAAGGATGAGCCGTGGATGTCGTCTACATGGATTTCAGTAAAGCGTATGACAAAGTCCCTCATGGTAGGTTGGTGGAAAAGGTTAAGGCTCATGGGATACAAGGACAGGTGCTAGAAGGATTGAGAACTGGCTTGGTAACAAGAGACAGAGAATAGTAGTGGAAGGGTCTTTTTCTAGTTGAGGTCTGTAATTAGTGGTATGCCGCAGGGCTTAGTACTGGGACCTCTGCTGTTTGTAATATACATAAATGACTTGGAAGAGGGAGTAAGTGGTGTGATCAGCAAGTTTGCAGATGACACAAAGATGGCTGGACTTGCTAATAGTGAGGAGCAGTGTCAGGCAATACAGTAGAATATAGATAGGCTGGTATATTGGGCAGAGAAATGGCAGATGGAATTTAATCCAGATAAATGCAAGGTGATGTATTTTGGAAGAAATAATGAAGGGGGGAGTTACACAGTAAATGATAGGCCTATTAAGAGTATAGAAGTGCAAAGGGACCTCGGGATGCAAGTACACAAGTCCTTGAAGGTGGCAGCACAGGTGGAGAAGGTGGCAAAGAAGACCTATGGTATGCTTTCTTTTACATGGAGGGGTATAGAGTATAAAAGCTGCCGTCTAATGTTGCAGTTGTATAGAACGTTGGTTCACCCGCATTTGGAGTACTGCATCCAGTTCTACGTCGCCTTACTGTTAGAGACAGTCTGGTCTCTAACATGCATGACAGGGGCATAAGAATAGCAACAACTGAACTCGTGAAGTTGCCACCATGACTGGATGTGTGAAGGTCTCTCACTTTTGTCGCTTGCTCCACCCTTCCTCAGCATAGGTGCAGTTCTACTCCTCATTGGCCAGCTCAAGGGATTTTTCCTCAAACGAAATGAGGGTCTTCAGTTCGGGCATTTCTCCAGTAGGCTGTGGCTGCTCAAGGCAATTGTGCTCAACCTTGTCCTACAGTGTGAGAGATGGGGAGAGCGTAGGCAGGATACATGCTGGATCAGATGATAAAAACCCCTGGCATGTCTGGGGATGTGAGGAAGAGCGGAAACATTGAGGGCAATAAGCGGGGTTGTGAAGGGTGCAGGAGAGTGCGTGTTGGGACCCTATGAAGTGGCTGTGAGTTTCTTCACCATGCAAGCGTGATGGGCGAGCTCATGGGTGCTTGAGGACAAATGAGAAGTGTCATTTACCCTGACTGTATGAAGAAAGTCATTCATCTTTTTCCTGTACTGTATCCTGGTCTCTTATGAATTGATTTGGTGCTCACTAGCAGTGCCACAGGCACCTATTTGGATTGGTGACCTTGCTGACAGGCTGTCTGCCTGTGCAAGGGTAGAGGATATCACCCATTGCCTCTGTTCCATCCATCCATCATCTTGGTCAGGGCTCTCTCCATAATCACGGAGTTGTGTTCTAGTCTGCCATCTCCCCAGTTGGACTGGGAGCAAGTGCTGGGGAGGCATTTAAAAGCTGTGACTGCTGAGATGAACTGATGTCGGGGATAGTGAATCACAGGCAGTTTGCCACAAGCCTAGAATTGAGTTTAAGAGTCAAGAGATAATGTTGCAGCTATATAGGACCCCTGGTAAGACCCCACTTGAAGTACTGTGCTCAGTTCTGTTCGCCTCATTACAGGAAGGATGTTGAAGCCATAGAAAGGATGCAGAGGGGATTTACAAGGATGTTCCCTGAATTGGGAAGCATGCCTTATAAGGATAGGTTGAGGAAGCTTGACCTTTTCTCCTTGAAGAGACAAAGAATGAGGGGTGATATAAGATGTTGAGAGGTATTGTTCGAGTGGATAGTCAGAGGCTTTTCCCAAGGGCTGAAATGGTTGCTACAAGAGGACACAGGTTTAATGTGCTGGAGAGTAGGTACAAAGGAAATGTCAGGGGTAAGTTTTTCACTCAGAGAGTGATGGGTGCGTGGAATGGGCTGCCAACAACGGTGGTGTAAGCGGATTCGATAGCGTCTTTTAAGAGATTTTTAGATAAGTACATGGAACTTAGTAAGATAGAACAAAGAACAAAGAACAAAACAGCACGGCAAACAGGCCCTTCGGCCCAACAAGCCCGCGCCGCCACCCCGATGTTCCCATCTCTACCCGCGATCCCTGTCCATGTTTATAGATCAGTGGATTTAAAACCAAATTTGAGACAATTTAGGGAGAATTTGTTTTGCTAATTAGCCTAAGAGCACATCTTTGGGATGTGGGAGGAAAACGGAGCACCCGGAGAAAACCCACGCAAGCACAGGGAGAATGCGCAAACTCCCACAGACACAGCCCACGATAGAGGGTTATAGGTAAACCTAGTAATTTCTAAGATAGGACATATTCGCACAACTTTGTGGGCCAAAGGATCTGTATTGTGCTCTAGTTTTTCTACATTTCTGTATTTCTAAGCCAGGTGTGAAACTCATACAAACATTTTTCTTTAAATGACTGGAGATTTTTCACCGAGGACACCAGCAGGATTCTCTCCAATCTTCTCGCTGAATCCTTCACTTTGAAAATATATCAGAAGATTCCACATTCTATGTTAATAAGCATCGTTCTGACAAGCTCTCATTATTTCTTCTCTATCTCATTCTCTCATGTGGTTACTATTCAGTGGCATGAAAAGCACTCCCATAAGAGACGTCCTGAATTTATCATTCCTCATGACTACTCAAATGGCTTCTATAATCAGCTTTCCCAAACTTAGGGTTATCCTTCTCCACTGTGACAAAACTATCTTTAATTAATAGAGCCACTCCTTCACCTTTTCCTAACCTTCCTAAATGTCACATACTCTTCAATTTCCAATCCCAATCTGTATTATTCTGCAGCCATGTGTCTGTAAAGGGCATTATTAAAATAGATGAAATTTTAAGATAATCAAATTTTTCATGACCACTATGACTGATACTCGCTTTTCAGTCCAGATTCTATTTAATTAACTACATTTAAATTTCCCAGTGGTGTGATTTGAATTTCTTCCTCTCAATCATTCAATAGGTGACTATGTCACTAATCTAGTAACATATCCACTTCATAATATATTTTGTTAATACTTTTTCAACACTTGAGAAGAAGATGTGCAATATAATGACATGTATTTATGAAGATGATCGTTGCCAATCTGCTCAATTTCCCCAATTCCATTGCATTTTAATCCTTAAGCAGAAAAAATCTTGCCATTCAAATTCTTGTAACATAAAGATATAAAAATGAAAAACTAACTTGTAAATCTTTCCGCATTTTATTTGCTGATTCCAAATCTTCAAAATATTTCCCTTTCTGTAATTTTTCACTTGTCAACTCTTCCTCTAATTTATCTTGACTTTTTGTTTTTTCTTCCTAAAATTTTAATTAGAAGAAATCAAATTAAAGCAATATAACATTTCATTTGGGAATCAACAAATTGCAACTGCAAAATTAATAGCTTTACTTGAAACTAATGCAAATTTATTTTAAAGATTACCAAAGCCTCGGTTAGCTGGTTAATCTTCAATTCATTTTCAATTTTAAGTTGTTCCAATTCCACTGCAAAGAAAAAATAAAGCTGTGGTTTATTTTTAATGAGTTAAACAAACACTTTACTGAAAAATAATAAATTTTCAATTCAAACATCAGAATATGGTTCAATTTTTTTTACTCTAATGTTTTCTCCTTCTCCTGAAAACGTATATTCTGGGTAGACTATGGTTCCATAGTAAAAACTGTCTTTCAGGACTTGTCCATGATCGTTGCTTATTTGTTAATCTAGACAATGAGGGCAGAATTTGCTCATTTTGAAACTAAGGGTCTGATTTTTGTGAAATTGCAGTAAATTCGGACGTCAGGTTTTTAACGCGATTTGCACCCGAATCCAAGCAGATCGCGACTTTACCGACACCCAGTTTAGGCATGGATCCAGTTTGCGTCCAAATCAGGTGGCCTGATGACTTGAATGCATTAGCATGCATTTAAATTGACTTAATGAACCATGTGCCCAACTCTACCATCAAATCCCACTTTACTGTCTTTGGATCTATTCAGGATCTGCACTGTAAGCAACCTGCTAAGTAAGAATCCAAAGCGGATTCCTATTCAGCAGGGGAAACTCCAAAGTCCATCCTCCTCAACCATCCTTCACAGACCCTCTGCTAACCACACCAGCAGACCTCTGCCCCCGGGATCGGATTCCCCTGGGAATCAGGCCCCTGTAAGAATTTAGCAACACCAATTATTAATCCAACCAATTTATTTGATAGTAAAATGGCGAGCTTTCAACACTCCCGTGTCTTCATCAGGCAAGTGCAGTGTTCTGGTCTGCAATAGCACACATCAGCACAGACAGTCAGAGATTGCTGATTAGAATGCGAATCCTTACATCTAACCTGCTATTCAAGTGTTAAAGTGGCTAACAATGTGTGTGAAGGGGATCCTGAGCATTGTTAGAGAGTTGTGTATTTTCTCCAGACAGCACAATCAGGCCCCTGGCAGCCTTGGATCCTTTCTTTCATCTTGTTTTCATCTGAACATTGCACAGAATTAGAAAAATTCCCTTTGGAAGATAACGTCAAAATTATAATCACAGCAAATAAAAACCTGACAGTCAAAAATTTGGGAAACTATTTCAAAATACATATCCCCAGCCATGTTCAGATGAAAACAAGATGAAAGAAAGGATCCAATGCTGCTCCAGAGGCAGATTAGCTGCACCCCAACATTGCCCATGCAAATCACATTCATAAGTAGGGGCACATCTGCCATGGAATGTGAGAGAAGAGTTGCCAATACTAACTTCTTTTCACTATGGTTGATTTCCCAGATTTAGTAATCTCCTTGAATCTTACTTCTAACCAAGTTCCACCACGGGGACAAATCTTCCAAGTTCTCCACATGACTTTGAACATTTAAGCATCTGGCTCATGGCTACAGGGACATACAGGTATAGATAATTCGACAGCAGAAAGAAGATGCTACATTATTTTCAGTTTGCGATATTCTCCCAACTCCATCCTCCCCCCATCCTCCACCACACTCCCCTGTGACCCCACAGAGATCCATCTGAGCCCGCCCTCTCCTTCAGTGGACGCCAGCGGAAGGCCAGGAAGGTGCTACAGGCTCTCCAAGGACTGCAGGTCGGAAGGATTGTGGAGGGGAAGCAGCGATCAAAGTAGGTTGAAGGTGTGCTCTGCCGAGGTGGGGGCTGACTCCCAGGGGAGGGTCCGATTTGTGGGGAGGAGGGCAAAAGCTGCTGAAGGGGACCTACCTCCCGGCAGGCGTCCGATAGTGGCAGAATCTCACTAACTTTCCTGTCTGGAAACAACACACATCTCTTTAACATGTACTTAAAGCTCTCTCCACTCACATTGTCTGCACCTTTAAGAATTGATTAGCTATAAAGACTCACATTCCAATCACTATGCGTGTAAATTGAATTTGTGTCTTTGTGTCCTTTTTACGATCAGAACTCCCTGAAAGGACAGGTTGTCCCGAAAGCTTGTGGCTTTTGCGACAAATAAACCTGTTTGGACTTTAAACTGCTGCTGTGGGTTTTCTTTTTACTTCACTAGATCATACCCATTTGTACTAATTTGTGCCATCAACTCATTCACTGTTTCAAATGCTGTGTGCGTTCAGGTAAAGTGTCTTTATGCTAGCCTTTACCTAAACCCGATTTGTTGAAACGCTACTAACCTCTCCTGAGCCCTTGACTCCTTTAACTAGTTGAATGTCCTCATCATTAACATGCATTCGTACCCTCTCCTTTACTTCTGACCCACCTATCCCCTCACCCCTCCACTACCCAGACCGATCATGAGCCCCTCCTCCTTTCCCCCACTGATCTCAGATAGAGTGGCATCGGACTCCCCCTTCCTCACCTCCTCCCACTGATCTTAAGCAGAGTAGTAGTGGATCCCCCTTCCCCCCCACTGATCTCAGGCAAAGTGACCCGCCCTTCCCTTCACTCGTCTCAGACAGTGAGGCAGCGAATTCCACCTCCCCACCCCCCCACTGATCTCAGGCACAGAGATCCACTCTCCCTCCCATATTTATCAAGCAGAATGATCCCCCTCTCCCCCTTTCCAGACCGTCCTGCAAAAAGCCCATATCTCATCCAGATTCTAATGGCTGTTTGACACACTCTTTCTTTCCACAATCATCATAGTGGCACTGATCTATCCCCCATGAGCACGCCTGCAAGTGCTCACTTGCTTTCCGCTCAATGCTAACATGCAAACTTGCTGGAATACTCTGCCAAAGTACCTGAAGATGGACAGCTCCATTAAAAACTCAAGAGTAGAAAGGCAGGCATACAGGACAATATGCGCACAACCAATATGTGGAGCTTATTCAAGGAGCAGCTACTGCGAGTCCTTGATAAGTATGTCCCTGTCAGGCAAGGAGGAAATGGTCGAGTAAGGGAACCATGGTGTATAAAAAAGTTAATTCGCTGGTTAAAAGGAAAAAGGAGGCTTATGTCAGGATGAGGCTTAAAGGCTCAGTTAGTGCACTGGATAGCTATAGATTAGCCAGGAGGGAGCTAAAGAGTGAGTTCAGAAGAGCTAAAAGAGGACACGAGAAGACTTTGGCTGATAGGATCAAGGAGAATCTTAAAGCTTTCTTTAGATATGTTAAGAATAGAAGATTGGTTAGGGCAAGATTTGGGCCTGTCAAAGACAGCAGTGGGAAGTTGTGCATGGAGCCTGAAGAGATTGGAGAGGCACTGAACAAATATTTCTGTTCGGTATTCACGCAGGGAGATGTAAATATAGATGTGGAGAACGCTGGGATACAGGGTTGTAAACTGGAAAGTATTGAAGTAGATAAGGAGGATGTGCTAGATATTCTTGAGGGTTTGAAGTTTGATAAGTCCCCTGGGCCGGACGGGATTTACTCTAGGATTCTCTGGGAGGCGAGAGAGGCGATTGCAGAGCCTCTGGTTCTGATCTTCAGGTCGTCGTTGGTTACAGATATAGTGCCAGAAGACTGGAGGATAGCGAATGTGGTCCCATTGTTCAAGAAGGGGAATAGAGACTTTCCTGGGAATTATAGACCGGTGAGTCTTACTTCTGTCGTGGGCAAAGTATTGGAAAGAATTATTAGGGATAGGATTTATAGTTATTTAGAGAGAAATGAATTGATTGGGGATAGTCAGCATGGTTTTGTGAAGGATAGGTCGTGCCTTACTAACCTCATTGAGTTTTTTGAAAAAGTGACTAAAGAGGTGGATGGGGGTAAGGCGGTTGATGTGGTATATATGGACTTTAGTAAGGCGTTTGATAAGGTGGCCCATGGAAGACTTCTGCAGAAAATGCAGATGTATGGGATAGAGGGTGATTTAGCTAATTGGATTAGGAATTGGCTAGCAGATAGAAGACAGGGGGTGGTGGTTGATGGAAATTATTCATCATGGAGTTCGGTGACAAGTGGTGTACCTCAGGGATCTGTTTTGGGGCCCCTGCTGTTTGTAATTTTTATAAATGATCTGGATGAGGGTATTGAAGGATGGATTAGTAAATTTGCGGATGACACCAAAGTCGGAGGAGTGGTAGATAGTGAAGAGGGGTGTTATAGTTTGCAGAGAGACTTGGACAAGTTGCAGAGCTGGGCCGAGAGGTGGCAAATGGAGTTTAATGTGGAAAAGTGTGAGGTAATTCACTTTGGCAGGAATAACAAATGTGTAGAGTATAGGGCTAATGGTAGGACTCTTAATAGTGTTGATGAACAGAGGGATCTTGGTGTATATGTGCATAGATCCCTGAAAGTTGGCAATCAAGTCGATAAGGTTGTTAAGAAGGCATACGGACTCTTAGCTTTTATTGGTAGGGGGATTGAATTTCGGAGCCGCAACGTCATGTTGCAACTGTACAAAACTCTAGTGCGGCCGCACTTGGAGTATTGTGTGCAGTTCTGGTCCCCACATTATAAGAAAGATGTGGAGGCATTGGAGAGGGTACAGAGGAGGTTTACCAGGATGTTGCCTGGTATGGAGAGCAGGTCTTATGAAGAGAGGCTGAGGGATTTGAGGTTGTTTTCGTTAGAAAGGAGGCGGCTAAGAGGAGACCTTATTGAAACATATAAGATGATTAGAGGTTTAGATAGGGTGGACAGTGATAGCCTTTTTCCTAGGATGGAGAAAGCTAGCACGAGGGGACATAGCTTTAAATTAAGGGGTGGTAGTTATAGGACGGATGTCAGAGGTAGGTTCTTTAGCCAGAGGGTGGTAAGGGTATGGAATGCCCTGCCTGCTGCAGTTGTAGATGCGCCAAGTTTGGCGGTGTTTAAGAGGTTAGTAGATAAGTTTATGGATGAAAAGGGAATGGTTTAGGTTAGAGGGTCATTGCTTTTTCTTAATTGCTTGGCGCAACATCGAAGGCCGAAGGACCTGTTCTGCGCTGTAATGTTCTATGTTCTAACATGCCCACCCCTTCCCTGTTTTTCTGAGGACAATCTGGGCAGGCTACTGGATGCAGCAGAGGTGAGGCAGGACACCCTCTTGCCCTCCGTGCCAGGTCTTGCAATAGGTTGCACAGGTATTGCACTGTCTCCTTCTGGAGGCAGAGACGTCAGTGGCACATCATGTCCAACATCTATTCAAATGACACTTGTGCACGGAACTGGTGGGATCTCTGCTCCCTCCTTTTCCCAGCCCCTCTCTTCACTGGCGGCCACGTCCTGCTTCTGGTGGTCATCTCCCTCTGGTCCTGGAAGTGGTAAGACCGGGTCTCCTGTGCCCGCAATTCTTTCTCCAGCTCGTCCTCAGCTCCAGCAGCAACCAAAAGAACAGCAAGATCAATCAGTTGCATTGCAAAAGCCATCTCCTCACTCTGAAGAGGGGATGGGGAAGAGGGGAGCTTAGCGATGGAGAGGAACACAAGTACAGATTAAGGAATGCTACTTGGCCCTGGTACATCAATAGTTACTGTCCATACCCTATTCCCCCAGCCACAAGCTCCCCCGAATCACAGCCTCTCTAATTCCTGCAGCCACATTCTCCCCACAATCACAGCCACCCTCCAATTCCTCCAGCCTCATGCTCCCCAAAATCACAAAAGTTAAGAGGCTGCAACAGTGCAATTTGCTTTGTGCACATTCTTCAGCTGCAATTGTGCTGAGTGCACTAGGACTTAGCAGCATCACAAGATGCGAGGTCAGTGCTGAGACGCAGGTCCTTGCTGCAAGTTGGACAACGGAAATCCTGCTGAGCAACTGGTCCACCCCCCCACACATTCACAGAGCTGCCACTGACCCAAGAACGAAAATGGCTGCAACGAAAGGACACCCATAAGCAGCAGAGCGTCATCAGATGATACATACTTATCTCCTCACTAACCCTCACTGATGGAGTGCCCGAATCGGACTTTTGTGAAGCATGTCTATTTCACGTGAATTTTGGATTGGCGAACACGATAGTAAAGGGGAAAGTTCTAATAAAGTTGGGCGTGCAGCCCATTAAGTCAATTTAAATGCATTCAAATATATTTAAATGATTATCGTGCCCACTTCAGGCATGATCGCTATCGTGTCTATTTTCAGACTTCGGTAAAGAGGGAACCAGCGCAGAGGCAGGTACAGATCACACTACTCACCTCACGCTCGACTTTACCAAGTTTTTGTGCCCAAAAATAGATGCACCTTGATGGTAAAAATGAGCCCCATATGTCCAAATAGTGGGATGTGGGATGTCCTTTAGGCCCAGCTCTCACAAACATTTTAGTTGCTTTCCATGAGAAATACATTTTCAATGGAATAATCCCCAACCTTACACCCCTTGAATATTTCTGATATATAGATGATATTTTTGTATTCGTTGAATCTGCAGCTGCATATAAAGAATTCCTTGTACACCTTAATGGTTTCCATTTTGGTCTCAAATTCATCTTTGAAATGGAGCAGTCAAATGAGCTCCCTTCCCTTACATACTAATTGAGAAATCTCCTGATGGGTTTTTATTATTGTATACCACAAGCCTACCCTCAATGGCATTGGGATTTCTACAGTTCCAAAAAGATTTGCAGTCACAAAAATAAAGCTGAAGCCATTTGCTCACCATGCAAACCTGAATGTTAAAATAGGCCACATTAAATCTTTCCTGCGGGATAATGGCCATCATTGATCAGATCATTGTTTGTTGTACATTGTATAAACTCATGTAAGAATCCAAGGCCACCACTTCAATCCTAAAAAGTGCCCCGAATACCTCAGATTATCCTGGAAGAGTGACAAATATTTGAGCAACAGGTGAAGCCATCTATTTCACCTATGCAGTAGCAACACAAGTGGTATTCAGGATGCTGCAGTCAAGCCAAAAAGATGTTTTGTCAATCACACTAATGAGTAATGTGGTATATGAATTTCAGTGTTGGTGTGATAATAGGTATGCATTTTAGCAATATTCAAGTATCTTAGTATCATCAGGAAATTTGGCTACATTACATTCATCGAGTCTGCACTCACAAAAATCTCAACCAGGCCCTATTCCCCAACTCTATTTATTTACCCCATTAATCCCCTTGACACTAAGGGTCAATTGAGAGTAGCCAATCAACCTAACCCACACATCTTTGGAATGTGGGAGAAAACCAGAAGTACGTGGAGGAAGCCAATGCAGACACGATGAGAACGTGCAGACTCCACACAGACAGCGACCCAAGCCGGGAATCCAACCTAGGTTCCTGGCACTGAGAGGCAACAGTGCTAACCACTGTACCACCCTGCTGCCTCACTGCATGCTGCAGGATACAGGAGGATGTAAAAGCTGTGGGGGAGTTGCACTACTAGTTAAGCAGAATATCACCACTGTGGGAAGACAACTTGGAGGGCTCATACGGCAAGGAAATATGGATAGAGCTCAGTAATAGGAAGAGTTGCGATACAAAAGAGTCATAGAACCCTACAGTGCAGAAAGAGGCCCTTCGGCCCATCCAGTCTGCACCAAACACAATCCCATCCAGATCCTACCCCCATATCCCTACATAATATCACTAATCCCTCTAACCTGCGCATCCCTGGATACTAAGGGGCAATTTCTTAGCATAGCCAATCAACCTAACTCGCACATCTTTGGACTGTGGGAGGAAACCAGAGTACCCGGAGGAAACACACGCAGACACGAGGAGAATATGCAAACTCCATACAAACAGTGAATGGAAATGATTCCTCCAATAAAATTTTAAGTGCTGATTTGGAAAGAAAAATGGTGTAAACCATGATTGTTTTCTCAGTGAGAGTTCATACTCGAATATCCCACACTCTGTGCATAACAGGTCACAGCTGTAAATATCATTAAAAGCTTGTGGGGGTAAAGCCTATTCACACCAGTGGTACCGAACTATCAGATTGCATTTTGAACGCAAGAACATAAAAACTAGGAGCAGGAGTCTAGCCCCTCGAGCCTGCTCCACCATTCAGTAAGACCATGGCTGATTTTTTCATGGACTCAGCCCCATTTATCCACCCACTCACCATAATCCTTCATTCCTTTACTGTTCAAAAATTTATCTATCCTTACTTTAAAAATATTCAATGAAGTAGCCTCAACTGCTTCACTGGGCAGGGAATTCCACAGATTCATAGCTCTTTGTATGAAGAAGTTCCTCTTCAACTCAGTCCTAAATCAATCCTGGCCTGCACAAGTATTCCTCGGCCAGCCCCGAACCTCCCCCGCAATTCCAGAGCATCACAATTCCCAGCCATGCCCCCCCCGACCCCTGCCTGCTCAGCAGTGATGATCCTCCCCACCCACTCCCCCTGCCCTTTGGCAGTGCCAGGGACACAGACTGGCAGTGCCGGGGTTCCATGCCCTGCCACCGCCTAATCCCTGGGTGAGCCCCCCGATTGCATCCCCTTCAGTGGGTTTCCTGCCAATTCCCCAAAAGTGGGGAACTTCTCTAAACTCCCGCTGCAATAAAATACTCCTGGCGGAGTGGGAGATGCTATCAGGTCTGGAGAATTCAGTCCAGGGCCCAATAATGACATTGAAAATGGATTAAAAATAAATTTAAATCACTTGCCCACCAGTTTTCAGTGGGTCTCGACTGTGCCTACTCTCGGCTGTGGAAGAGCACATGCATGGGTAAATCCCACGAAATGGCTGACACATACATCTCCCAATCTGGTACACCAAAAAACTTGTGCGTCGTGATGGGAGAATCGGGCCCAACACTGGGAGTTCCAACAGTCAGCAGGAGATAGAGGAACAGATATGTGAGCAGATTTTTACAAGGTGTAAAAGTAACATGGTCGTTGTTAACTTCCCCACTATGGACTGGGACTCCCTTAGTGCGAGGGATGTGGATGGAGCATCCAGGAGAGGTTCATGAAACTGTAAGTATATATCAGCAACTCACCTGTGAATCCACCTCATTGTTCTCTGGGACAGAGTGTTTGGAAGTGCTGGTGGCTGAGTGTGAATTTTTCAATTTGCTTTTTTTTCTCTCTCTTTTTGAGTGCTTTTTGCTGCTGTAGTTAGTCCTGGGGCTAGCTGGGAAGGAAACCAGGGAGTATAAAAAGAAAGTGGCAGTAGACAGCGGGCAGCGTTGGGAGCAGACAGTGGAGTGAGTAGGGAAGCAGAGTGAGAGATATAAGGGCTTTGGCTCGCAGGGCTTAGGCTAGAGCAGGCTTAGGCACAGTGTGCTACTGGTTTTTCCATTGGAATTCACACCTCCAAAGGTGGTCATGACAATGGCAGGGATTAAGGGAAGACACTTTAAGATGAAGCCTGCCCTAAGGGGAGGGTGTTAAACTGGGGGAGGAATGGATATAGCCAGATTAGGCAGGATCTTAGGGATACCGACTGGGATAAGCTGTTCGAGGGTAGGTCGACACTGCACATGTGGGAGTCTTTCAAGGGAAAACTAAAATTTTTGCAGGAAAGACACGTGCCGGTAAGGAGGAAGGATGGGAAAGGTAGGATTAGAGATCCGTGGGTTACTAGGGATGTTGAGGACTTGGTCAGGAAGAAGCGGGAGGCGTACGTTAGATCCAGGCAACTGGGGACAGAGGCAGCGCTGGAAAAATATAGAGAGTGTAGACGGGATCTTAAAAGGGGTGTCAGAAAGGCAAAAAGGGGCCACGAAATGGCTTTGGCAGGTAGGATTAAGGAAAATCCTAAGGCATTTTACTCCTATGTAAGGAGCAAAAGGATGGTTAGAGGGAAGATTGGACCTCTCAGGGACAGAGGAGGGGAACTATGCTTAGAGCCTGAGGGAATGGGGGAGATCCTGAATGAATACTTTGCGTCGGTATTCACGCGGGAGAGAGGCCTGATGTCTGATGCCGGCTTTGAGGAATTTGAGGACCCGTTAAAGGAAATAATCATTACGAGGGACGAATTGTTGGGGCTTTTAGGTAGCATAAAGACTTATAAAGCTCCGGGGCCTGATGGTATTTATCCCAGGCTGCTAAGGGAGGTGAGAGATGACATTGCTGGGCCTCTGACGCAAATCTTTGTCTCTTCTTTGGACACAGGGGAGGTCCCAGAGGACTGGAGGATTGCAAATGTAGTACCGTTGTTTAAAAAGGGTCAGAGGGATAACCCAGGGAACTATAGGCCGGTGAGCTTGACTTCAGTTATAGGTAAGCTAATGGAGAGGATCCTCAGGGACAGGATGTATGAGCATCTGGAGCGCTGCGATCTGATCAGGGATACGCAGCATGGCTTCGTTAAGGGAGGTCGTGCCTTACGAATCTAGTGGAATTTTTTGAAGAGGTGACAAAAACGGTTGATGAAGGACAAGCCGTTGATGTCGTCTATATGGATTTCAGTAAGGCATTTGACAAGGTTCCTCATGGTAGGCTGATAAAAAAGGTGAAGGCGCATGGGATACAGGGCCAGGTATGTAGATGGGTTGAGAATTGGCTTGGGAGGAGGAGACAGCGGGTAGTAGTGGAAGGCTCTTTTTCCAACTGGAGGTCTGTCACTAGTGGTGTGCCACAGGGCTCTGTACTAGGACCCCTTCTATTTGTGGTGTATATAAATGACTTGGAAGAAGGGGTAGGTGGTGTGATCAGCAAATTTGCTGATGACACTAAGATGATTGGATTGGCGGGTACTGAGGGGCAGTGCCTGGCAATACAACATGACATAGATAGGCTGGTAGATTGGGCAGATAGATGGCAAATGGAATTTAATCCGGATAAATGCGAGGTGATGCATTTTGGCCAGAATAATGTAGAGGGGATTTATAGGATAAAAGGTAAAACTATCCGGAGTATAGAGATGCAGAGAGACCTGGGGGTGCAAGTTCACAAGTCTCTGAAGGTGTCAGTACAGGTGGAGAATGTGGTAAAAAAAGCGTATGGTATGTTAACCTTCATAGGAAGGGGTATAGAATACAAGAGTAGGAGTCTGATGTTGCAGGTGTATAGAACATTGGTTAGGCCTCATCTGGAGTACTGCGTCCAGTTCTGGTCGCCGTACTACAGGAAGGATGTAGAGGCCCTGGAGAGAGTGCAGAGAAGATTTACCAGGATGCTGCCTGGTATGGAAGGGCTGTCTTACGAGGAAAGATTGAAAACACTGGGGTTGTTTTCCCTTGAAAGACGTCGGCTGAAAGGGGATCTTTTAGAGGTATATAAGATTGTGAGGGGTATAGATAGAGTAAATGGTGGTAAGCTTTTTCCACCATTAGAAATGGATAGAACGAGGGGTCATGGCCTTAGGGTGATGGGGGCTATGTATAAGATGAATATTAGAGGGCAGTTTTTCACACAAAGGGTAGTGGGGGTGTGGAATGCACTGCCGAGTAAGGTGGTGGGAGCAGGCACTCTAGGGTTGTTTAAGGGTCTCTTGGACAGCCACATGAGCGGTCTGCAGATAGAGGGATATAGCAGGACTGTTTGAATATCGGGAGGACCAAATAGTAGTAGACTATCTTTTAGTTTCGTCTCGGGAATGTCTTAGTTTTTTTTTTAAGCATGTTTAATTAAGTCTTATTTGTTTCCGCAGGCAATTCGGTCCACCTTGTTGACCAACAAGGGGCATGCATGCGGAATGTCGTGCGAGAGCTGCTCTTGGAGGTTGCTTCAGGAGTTGCCTAGTGCTTCACGTCGTCAGTGTATGCTTAAACTGGACCATCTGATGGTCAACATGACAGCTCAGAGACTATCGCTGTTGCTGTGCTGACACATGGATTTGGGCCTGTGTCTGCGGGAGTTTGCGCGTTCTCCCCGTGGTTGTGTGGGTTTTCTCCGGGTGCTCCGGTTTCCTCCCACATCCCAAAAATGTGCTCTTAGGCTGATTGTGTAACAAATTGTCCCTATATTGGTCCCTATATGGGAATCTTCAACAATAGGCATAGCCTAAAGTCAAGGATATGTCATTAAGACGTTAGGACGGCAGCATGGGCACGGTGGGCCGAAGGCCTGTTTCCCGTGCTGTGTTGCTCTGTTCTTTGTTGTTCTTTGACACCTCACCTGTGTACGGTGTCATATGTGGGAGTTCCTGGAGGCGAGACCTCTCCAAAAGTCCACGTATGCGTCAAGTGTTTGAGCTGCAGCGTCTGAGGGCTCAGGTCAAGCAACTAGAGCACCAATTGGAAGATGCATTTTTAGTCAGGGAGAACGAGGCAATCATGGAAGGGAGGCAGAATAAGGTGGCGGACCCGGAGCCTAAGGGGGGGGAACCTGACCCTTACAGGTGGATTACTGTCAGGAAGGGGAAAAAGGAGAGGGGAGACAGTCCAAAGACTTCCACAGTGGCAGCCCCCCAAAATTTTGAGGGTGGAGGGGTAAAAAAGGCAAGGCACGAGGACCAGAGTACCTCAAAGGGGAGGAAAGGGGCTAAAAGGGAGGTAGTGGTGGGGGATGGGAGGGTTAAAGGAATAGATAGGCACTTCTGTGGTCCAAGGCGGGACTCCAGGATGGTAGTTTGCCTCCCTGGAACAGGGGTGCAAGATGTGTCAGACAGGGTAGAGGGCAATTTGAAGGGTGAGGGGCCTAGGTGGATGTGATTATTCACATAGGAGAGAAGGATGTAGATGGAAGTGCAGAGAGGATATACAAAGGCAGTTCAGGGAGTTGTGGGGTAGGCTGAAGAGCAGGGCCTCCAGGGTGGTGATCTCAGGGCTGCTTCCAGGCGCGGGTAATAGCAGAGCCAGGAGAAACGAGATCCTACAGCTGAATGCGTGGCTGAAGGACTGATGCAGGGCAGAGGGTTTCGTATTTGTGGATAACTGGGAAGTCTTTGTGAAAGAAGGGCACCTGTAAAGAAGGGACGGGGAACACTTGAATGGGAAGGGTATCTTAGCTGGGAGGTTAGCTGGAGTGTTTCAGCAGGATTTAAACTAATATGGAGGGGGAGGAGGGGCTGAGACCGATAGCTCGGTAGAGAGCGAGATGGGAGATAGAGTAAGCTTGGATGAGAAGAGATGCACCGGGGAGAAGGAGTTCCGAGTGGGCTTGGAGGTCTGGAGTGTGTCTATTTCAATGTGAGGAGCATAATGGGAAAAACGATGAACTTAGGGCCTTAATGTTTGCGAGGAACTTGGACGTGGTTGCGGTGACAGAGACGTGGTTAAAGGAAGGGGAGCAGTGGCAACTGAACATTCCTGGGTATAAGTGTTTCAGGCGTGACAGAGGAAGGTCCAGAAGAGGCGGAGGAGTGGCGTTGTTAGTTAAGTAGAGCATCATGGCGGTGCAGAGGGAGGACAATACAGAGGAGTTAGGAGTGGAGTCGCTGTGGGTGGAGTTGAGGAATAGAAAGGGGGCGATTACTAAGCTAGGGGTTTATTACAGGCCACTCAACAGCCCACGGGTAGTTGAAGAAGGCATATGTAAAGACATTTTGGATAGAAGCATAAAGAACAGAGTCGTTATAGTGGGAGATTTTAATCTCCCTAGGGTGGATTGGAAAGTACCTAGAGCTGGGGGTTTGGATGGGCAGGAATTTGTAAAATGTGTACTGGAAGGATCGTTGGAGCAGTATGTGGCTAGCCCAACTAGAGAAGGGGCTATATGGGATTTAGTTCTGAGTAATGAGCTAGGACAGGTGGTTGATGTTGTAGTAGGGGAACATGTGGCTAGCAGTGACCACAATTCTGTCTATTTTAGGATAAAGATGGAAAAGGATGCTTGTTGCCCTAGGGGCAGGGTGCTGAATTGGGGGATGGCTAACTACGGTCGGATTAGGCAGGAACTTAGGGAAACTGATTGGGAACAGTTGTTCAAGGGTAAGTCCACGCTAGGCATGTGGGACTCTTTCAAGGGAATACTGAAAATGTTGCAAGATAAATATGTGCCAGTCAAGAGGAAAGATGGGAAAGATAGGATTAGAGAGCCGTGGATTACTAGGGATAGTGAGGACTTGGTTAGGAAGAGAAGAGAGGCGTATGATAGGTCAAAGCAGCTGGGAACTGAGACAGCGTTGGAGGAATGTAGAAAGAGTAGGAGGGAGCTCAAACGGGGAGTTAGAAGGGCAAAAAGGGGGCATGAAATGATTTGGGCGGATAGGATTAAGGAAAATCCAAAGGCTTTTTATCCTATGTTAGGAATAAAAGGGTGGTTAGAGGAAAAAATCGGACCTCTCAGGGACGGAGGAGGGGAACTGTGCTTAGAGCCCAAGGGAATGGTGGAGATCCTGAATGAATACTTTGCGTCGGTATTCACGAAGGAGAGGGGGTTGTTGACAGCTCCTGTCTCTGAGGGAGCTGTGGACCAGTTGAGGGAAATATCCATACTGAGGGAGGAAGTGTTAGAGTTTCTAGGTAGCATTAAAACTGATAAATCTCTGGGGCCTGATGGCATTTATCCCAGGCTGCTTAGGGAGGTGCAAGGTGAAATTGCTGGGCCTCTGACGCAAATCTTTGTCTCTTCTTTGAACACAGGTGAGGTCCCAGAGGACTGGAGAATAGCTAATGTTGTACCGTTGTTTAAAAAGGGCAGTAGGGATAACCCTGGAAATTATAGGCCGGTGAGTTTGACGTCAGTGGTAGGGAAGCTGTTGGAGGGGATTCTTAGAGATAGGATGTATAGGCACTTAGAGTGTTGCGATCTGATTAGGGATATGCAGCATGGATTTGTTAAGGGGAGGTCGTGCCTTACAAATCTGGTAGAATTTTTTGAGGAGGTGACGAAAACGGTGGACGAAGGGTGAGCCATTGATGTCGTCTATATGGATTTCAGTAAGGCGTTTGACAAAGTCCCTCATGGGAGGTTAGTTGAGAAGGTCAAGGCTAATGGGTTACAAGGACAGGTAGCTAGATGGATAAGTAACTGGCTTGGTAATAGGAGACAGAGTAATAGTGGAAGGGTGTTTCTCTAGCTGGAAGTTGGTCACTAGTGGTGTGCCGCAGGGCTCGGTACTGGGACCTCTTCTATATGTTATGACTTGGAAGAGGGAGTAAGTGGAGTGATCAGCAAGTTTGCAGATGATACAAAGATGGCTGGACTTGCGGATAGTGAGGAGCATTGTCAGGCGATGCAGCAGGACATAGATAGGCTGGTAGCTTGGGCAGACAGATGGCAGATGGATTTCAATCCTGATAAACGTGAGGTGATGCATTTCGGGAAAAAGAATGTAGTGGGGAGGTATATGATAAAAGGTAGACCTATTAAGAGTATAGAAACACAGAGGCACCTGGGGGTGCAGGTGAACAAGTCTCTGAAGGTGGCAGAGCAAGTGGAGAAGGTTGTGAAGAAAGCATATAGTATGGTAGCCTTTATAGGAAGGGGTATAGAGTACAACAGCTGGCCTTTAATGTTGCAGTTGTATAAAACGCTGATTAGACCTCATTTAGAATACTGCGTCCATTTCTGGTCGCCTTACTACCGGAAGGACATGGAGACTCTGGAGAGAGTGCAGAAGAGGTTTACCAGGATGCTGCCTGGTATGGAAGGTCTGAGTTATGAGGAGAGATTAGGCAAATTGGGACTGTTTTCCTTAGAAAGACGTCATCTTAGAGAAGATCTGATAGAGGTGTACAAGATTATGAGGGGGAATAGATAAACAGAGTTAAGCTTTTTCCTAGGATGGACTCAAGTAGCACGAGGGGTCATGGGCTTAGGGTGAGGAGGATAAGGTATAATTTGGATGCTAGAGGGAATTTTTTCACACAGAGGATGGTGGGGGTATGGAATGCACTGCCAAGTAAAGTGGTGGAGGCAGGTACTCTGGAGTTATTTAAGAAATACTTAGATGGGCACATGAACAGAATGAGAATGGAGGGGTATAGAAAACTGATTTAAACTGGGGATCATGAGCCTTTGGAGTCTCTGGGAAGTGTGTAAATAGATGATATTGATGTACTTGTTTTTATCCTACAGGTGCTTTGGTCCATCTTGTTGTCTAACAAGGGGCATACACGCGATGGGTCGTGAGAGGACTGCTCTTGGATCTTTTTCAAGAGTATGCTAGTGCTTTACGTCGTTAGTGTACGCTTGACCTGGACCATTTGATGGGCAACACAACAGCTCAGTGACTATCGCTGTGCTGTGCAGATACATGGATTTGGGCATGTGTCTGTGGGAATTTGCGCATTCTCCCCGTGCTTGCGTGGGTTTTCTCCGAGCGCTCCGGTTTCCTCCCACATCCCAAAGATGTGCTCTTAGGCTAATTGGCAAAACAAATTCTCCCTAAATTGTCTCAAATTTGGTTTTTAATCCATAGATCTATAAACATAGACAGGGATCATGGGTAGAGGTGGGAACATCTGGGTGGCAGCGTGGGCTCGTTGGGCCGAAAGGCCTGTTTCCCATGCTGTTTTGTTCTTTGTTCTTTAAAAGAGGCCATACTGCACCTGGTATTGAGGAATGAACTCAGCCAGGTGATTGATGTTTCAGTAGAGGAACAGTATCCAAAATTCAATAAGTTTTAAAATACAGATAAAGAAAAATGTAGTCATAAGGTGAAGATGCTAGATTGGGGGAAGGCTAATTAGAATGATATTCGGCAGGAACTGAAGAATGTAGATTGGGGCAGATGTTTCAGGTCAAATTTATATCTGGCATGTGAGGCACTCAAATGTAAGTTGATAGGAATTCAGAGCTGGCACATTCATGTAAGGAGGAAGGATAAGTATAGCAAGTTTCAGGAACCTTGGATGGTGTGAGTCTGTTCAAAAAAAAGGAATCATTTTCAAGGCTAGGAGGCTGAGAACACATAAAGCAAGTGTGGAATGCAAGGAAAGTGGAAATAAACTTAAGCAAGGAGTCAGAAGGGCTAAAATGGGTCATGAAAAGTCACTGGCTAACAAGATCAAGGAAAATCCCAAGGGTTTTTATACATATATAAAGAGCAAGAGGGTAACCAGGAAGAGGGTTGGCCCAATCAAGGACAGGGGAGGGAATCTATGCGCGGAGCCAGAGAAAATGGACGAAGTATTAAATGAGCACTTTTTGTGTCAGTTTTCACCAAAGAGAAGGACTTGACAAATAATGAATCTAGGGAAGGATGTGTAGATAGTTTAGGTCATGTTGAGATCAAAAAGAAGGAGATATTGGAGGTCTTGAAAAACATTAAAGTTGACAGGTCCCCAGAGCCGGATGAGATATACACCAGAACACTGAAAGAGGCAAGGGAGGAAATTGACAGAGCCTTGACAAAAGTCTTTGTATCCTCACAGGCTACGGGGGATATCCCAGAAGACTGGAGAATAGCCAAAGTTGGTCCTTTGTTTAAGAAGGCTTGCAAGGATGATCCAGTTAATTACAAACTGGTGTGCCTTACGCCAGTGGTAGAGAAATTATTTGAGAGGATTCTGCAAGATAGCATTTACTCCTACTTGGAAATAAGTGAATGTATTAGCAAGAGGCAACATGGTTTTGGTAAGGTCATGTCTCACTAACTTGATCGAGTTTTTCGAGGAAGTGTCAAAGGGTAGGCAGTGGATATTGTCTACATGGACTTCAGTAAGGCTTTTGACAAAGTTCTTCATCATAGACTGGTACAGGAGGTGAAAAGCTGGCAAGATGCTGACAGAACTGACTCAGTTATAGAAGACAGAAGGTAACAGCTGAAGGGCACGTTTCTGAATGGAAGGCTGTGACAAGTCGCGTTTTTCAGGGATCAGTGCTAGAACCTTTGCTGTTTGTAATATGTATAAATGATTTGAAGGAAAATGTAACTGGTTTGATTAATAAGTTTTATACAACACCAATGTTGGTGGAATTGCGGATAGTAATGAGGGCCTTCGGAAGATCAGCAGGATATAGATCTGTTAGAGACTTGGATGGAGAAATGGCAAATGGAGTTTAATTCGGACAAATGTGAGGTAATGCATTTTGGAAAATCTAACACAGATGGGAAATATGCAGTACCGCTCCACAGGCCTCCCAGCAAATAACCCACCCTCATCCCTTCCACAGGCCCTCCCCCCACCTGCACTCTGCCCCTCAGCAACATAACCCTTCAATCATCATACAGCTCATCCCCCCACCCCCGGTAACCCAAAACCCATGTAAGCAGTGAGCACAGGCACTGCTGCTTGAAAAGTATTTAAATGATAAGTGCTAACGTATAAACATTAAAATGCTTAAAGATCTATCTAATTAGAGCTGTCTTCATTCGTACCGTGTTAGAGCTTCAACATCTTCCTGACCTTACGTGGCCTATCACTACATCTTGGTGTCTTCCCAGAATGTACATTAGAAGTAGAGATGGCCAGCTGAATACCACATCCTTCACGAGTGTCCTCTGGAAGGCCTGACCTTCGACCTTCAAAGGCCCTGTCCAGCTTCCAGGTGTCTAGGACATTTCCATAACACCCTCTTCATCCCGCAAGCTCTGAGATGCCCCAGTGTCAGGAGGGGGCAAAGTAGGTGTGGTGACAGCCAGTCTCCTGGAAGGCCTGGGCATGGGCTCAAGTCCTTCCTCCTCCCTCAGGGATTTTGTGGGCCTATGGCTCACTTCATGGGATGTGATGCTTTCGGAGTGAACTCCAACATCACCTGGCCTTGCCAGTCCTGGACAACGACTTGCGTTCTAACCATGATGATTGATCTCTCTGCGTTGGCCACCTGAGTCGGGGGTCACTTGTCAATAGCAGCAGCAACTGCCATCTGGAACTGGGCCACGCTCTGCAGCCCCTCAGCCATGATTGTCTGTGACTGGGCCGTGTTCTGAAGGGCTGCTGCTTTAGTCCGCTGTGTTTCAGCACTGTCCTGCTGGGTCTCTTACAAGATCTCAAGCTTCTCAGCCAAAGGCCATAGAATACCAAGAACCCTTGGTTCGCTGTGACTCAGCCGCGGCCCTCTGGGACTCTATTGTGGCCTGCTATGACTCGACCATCACTTGGAGACTGCCACTCATGGTGAGCATTTCCTGACTCAGGCCTTCCATCTTGGATGTCATCCATGCAGTGTCGGCCTGGGAGCCACACAAGATAGGTCTATCTGAAAGCCTTGGGTCTCCTCACAATCAGTTCAATGTTGCCATCAGCCCTTCCTGTTTTCCCTTGCTCTGTTGCTACACCTCCAGCAGCTATGGGAGAATTAATCTCAGAGGCCCAGCATGTAGCCTAGGGCCAGCTGTAACCTTGCCTCCCACAGACCCTCATGTGCCGGAGGCCTCATCTGTTCCCTTCTCTACCCAATGTACATCATCAGATGTGTCATGCTCACCAGAAAGTGACCCAGATGCCTCACAACTACTAATGTGAAAATATCTGGAACGTTAATTTGTAAGGTAGAAGCTGATGCCAAAAAGGCGCCACCCTCTGTTCATCCTCTTCCTCTGAGGAGTCATCAGAGGCAGGAGGGGCAGGAACAGCATTGGGAACTGTGATGCCAGATGGCCCTGGGGCAGCCTGGTCTCTTCCTTCAAAACAGCACATAAGGTTAGTGCAAGGGAGGGAGAGGAATCTGGGATTCAAGGAACTTGCTTGACATTTCTCCAAAGAACAAAGAAAATTACATCACAGGATTGTAAGAACAGACCTTTCAGCTTTCCAGGCCTGCACCAACAATGCTGCCCATCTGAATTAAAACCCCCTACCCTTCCAGGGACCATATCCCTCTATTCCCATCCCAGTCACATATTTGTCAAAATGCCCTTTAAAAGCCATTATCTTCCACTTCCTCTTCTGGCAGTGAGTTCCAAGCATCCACCACTCTCAGTACAAAAAATTCCCTCATATTGTGGAAGTTAAAATGTTCATATTGAAGTTTCATAGTTTGGAAGTTAAACTGTGCAGAAGTTATAGTGTTGAAATTAAGATTTCATGCTTTTTCTGTACAGTAGTAGAAAATGTTTATCAGCTTACTGACCTTCAAAAGGAGTTAGTCTCTGCTATTTTCTCATAGGCCCATAACATTTTCCTTTTTCGGCCTTCATTAGAAGGTGAGCAAGACCAGATTTTTTTGCAATGACAAATACCAAAGGCAAGATATGAGGACATGCAACGCAAATGAAGGATTAGCAGAAGTCAATTTTTCATTGAATGAGAAAGAGCCAAAAACTGGGATTTAATTGGCAAATATGTATGTCAATGAAAGGTGTGAACAATCTCTTGTTCCTGATTTATTGTAATTGACTATAACTGCTGATCCATTTCTCTGTAACCTCAGAACTGCTCTGGCCATCTTGTCGATGGAAGGAGTTTTCCTTGTGCACAATTAACTAAAGATCTTGCGTTGGATGCATGGTATCCAGTACTGTTGCTGTTAAAGAGTCGACTGAGTGCCTTTACATTGCTAGTACCCAAGGAAATCTGACAGTACATTTCTTTAAACTTTGTTCTCCATAACTTAAACCTATGCCCCCTTGTAATTGATTCAAATTGAGTGGAGGATTGACAGGTACTCACTTCTCAGCTCCAGCCCAACATGCCATTGCTGATGGCCCGAATGTCCTCCTTTCCCGACAGCTTCAGCACTCAATCCTCAAATAGGGTGGGGATTCGGAGGTCAGGCTCACCATCCGTCTTTCCCTTCTCCCAATAAGAAGTCTCACAACACCATGTTAAAGTCCAATAGATTTATTTGGTAGCAAATGCCACTGGCTTTCAAGGCTCTGCCTCTTTGTCAGGTGAGTGGGGAGTTCTGATCACAAACAGGGCATATAAAGAAACATATTCAGTTTACAGAATACTGATTAGAATACAAGTCTTTACAACTAATCAAGTCTTAAAGATGCAGACAATGTGAGTCGAGATAGCATTAAACGTAGATTAAAGAGATATGTATTGTCTCCACATAGAGCAGTAAGTGACATGTTGCAAGCCCAGTTAAGTCACGGGGGTTACAAATAGTGAGACATGAACCCAAGATCCTGGTTGAGGCTGTCCTCATGTGTATTTGGAACCTAGCTACCAGTCTCTACTCAGCAACTCTGCATCGTTGTGTGTTGTGAAGGTCGCTTTGGAAAACTCTTACCTGAAGATCAGATGCCAAATGCCCGTGACCACTGGAATGCCCATGCCCAATAGAAAGAGAACAGTCTTGCCTGATGATTGTTGAGCGGTGTTCATTTATCCATTATCGTAACATCTGCATGGTCTCCCCAATGTACCATACCTCAGGACATTCTTTCCTGCAGTGTATCAGGGAGGCAACATTGGCCAAGTTGCAAGAATATGTACCGTGTACATAGTGGATGGTGTTCTCATGTAAGATGATGGCATCCGTGTTGATGATCCGGCATGTCTTGCAGAGGTTGCTGTGGTAGGGTTGTGTTGTGTCGTGGTCACTGTTCTCCTGAGGGCTGGGTAGTTTGCTGCGGATAATGGTCTGTTTGAGGTTGAACACCGCTTAACAATCACCAGGTAAGACTGTTGTCTTCCTGTTGGTAAATACTTCAGCAATCATGAGCATTCGGCCTCTGATCTTCGGTAAGTGTTCTCCAAGGCAGGCTTCACAACACACAATAACGCAACAGAGCAAAGACTGATAGCCAAGTTCCACATACATGAGAATAGCCTCAACTGGGATCTTGGGTTCATGTCACACTATTTGTAACCCGCATGATTTAACTGGGCTTGCAACATCTCACTTACTGTCCTGTCTGAGACAATACACATTTTTTAATCTATGCTTAATACTGTCTCCACTCACACTGATTAGCTGTAAAGACTCACATTCTAATCAATATTCTGTAAACTGAATGTGTATCTTTATATGCCCTGTTTATGCTCAGAACTTCCCACTCACCTGACAAAGGGTCAGAGCCCCGAAAGCTGGTGGCGTTTGCTACCAAATAAATCTGTTCGACTTTAACCTGGTGTTTGAGATCTCTTACTGTGTTTACCCCAGTCCAACGTCAGCATCTCCACATCATGACTTTGCCCTATCCCAACAGCTGTGGGCATTCTTCTCCTGTGGGGACAGAAGGAGCCATGAAAGAAATGATCATGTGACTCCTACAGAGTATCAGGGGGTGGCTCTCAGGGGGCAAGAGCTGTGATATTCCGGGGAGAGGAATAGGAAAGAAGTGCTTGGGGATAGGGACTGGAAGCATGCAGGATGCTGGGGTTGGGGAGATCTGGGGTGATTCGGGGGAAGATGCTTATGAGATTAAACACTCACTATTGCTGCCTGGATGAGGTTATTGACCTTTTTCTCAGCATTGCTTTTCTGTTCTGGGGCCAGTGCTGTGGCACTAACAGAGGCAGCCACTGCTCCGAGGCTGCTTTGCCATCACTTTCCCTTAGATGTGTCCTGGTGGAGATACAGAGTACTCCGCCTTGCTTCCACAGCATCCAACAACCAGCTCAGATCTGCTTCTCCAAATATGGAAGCTGCCTTCTTCGACACTTCTTTCTGCATTGCCTGCCTGTTTGTCCATCCTTGGGGTTTTTATCGAGCTATCCCTTGTTAGGGCAGGCTGGTGCAGGCAGTTTGGAAGAGCAAGTTAAATGCAGTTTATTTGTTACCATTTATGGGGAACAGCACTTGCAGGTCCGTTGAATGGGTGGAGAGGTGGGGGAGCAGATAGAGGGGGGTTCTATGATCTATGCCTTATGATGATTGGGGGCAGGAGAGAGAGACAGAGAGATGTCAGTCAGCCATTGGAGCCAGGGGGAAATGGGGGCCATGTGAAGGTGGGTCAGGGGTGGGCGGGGAAGGGGGGAGGCGATACCACTCTGCCTACAATCACGGGGGAGCATCATTGTCACTCTGCCTGCGACCAGTGGGGAGAGTGAGTGGGTATGATCAGTCTGGGTAATGTGGGAATAATGGGGTCAGTAATGTTTGGGGGAGGTCCAATATCCATGGGGACCAGATGGAGGTATTATGTTGCGCAGGAGAGATCTGGCAGGGGAGCTGCTTTATTTTGTTTTTCTGCTGTAAATGCGCAGTTGGAAGCTCTGATTGGAGCTCAGGCTTTTGGTTGCATTAAGCCCTGCCCACAGGCTTCTGCAGCTACAAACAGATTTGCTCAAAATTTTGCAGTCACAATACATATGGAGGAGAAGAGGGGGGAAGGGAGGGAACACCCTCAAAAAATGGGTTTAAAACTCTCCCAGTGCAATCGGTAATATTCAATTCTGGTCACCACATTACCAGAAAGATGTGGAGGTTTTGGAGAAGGTATAGGAAAGGTTTACTAGGAAGTTGCCCGGTCCGGAAGGCATTAGCTATGAGAAGGAGGGAACCTGACAGAAGTTTACAAGATTATGAGGGGCATGGACAGAATAGATAGTCTGAAGTTTTTTCCCAGGGTGAAAGAGTCAATTATGAGGGGGCATCGGTTTCAGGTGTAAGGGCCAAGGTCTAAAACGGATGCACGAGGCAACATTTTTATACAGAGTATGGTGGGTGCTGGAACTTGCTACCGTGAAGGTCATGGAAGCAGATACAATAGTGACTTTGAAGCAGCGTCTTGACAAACATATGACTAGGATGGGCATAAAGGGATATGGTCCCTGGAAGGGTAGGGGCTTTTAGTTCAGACGGCAACATGGTACATTCATCCAAGTCATTAATATAAGTTGTAAATATTTGAGGGCTCAATACTGATCAATCACCACTACTGTAGACCTGAAAACAATCCATTTATCCCAATTCTCTTTTTTCCTATTGGTTAGCTAATTCTCTAGCTATTATCATATATCACAATGCCCCCCCACAACGTCATAAGCTCTTATCTTCTGCAGAACCATTTTATATGAAAACACAGCATGGTGACACAGCAGCAGTTAGCACTGCTGCCTCACAGTAGCAGAGCTTGATTCCCAGCTTGGCACACTGTCTGTATGGAGTGTGCACGTTCTCACTGTATCTGTGTGGGTTTCCTCCAAGTGCTCTGGTTTCCTCTCACAGTCGGGTGCACTGCCATGCTAAATTTTCCCTTTGTGTACCCGACAGGCGTTGGAGTGTGGTGACTAGGAATTTTCACAGTAAATTCATTGCAGTGTTAATTGCAATGTTAATGTAAGCCTACTTGTAACACTAATAAATAAAGTTTAAATTTATCAATTGCCTTTTGGAAATCCAAATGCAGGTGGAATACCAAGACCTAGGAGGAGGCCCAGAAATCAGTTCCATACCAATGTGAATTTACAACAGGATCTTCCACTGATGCCTGCCAGGGTAGGTTTTTTCCAATGTGAACCCCACTTGCATCCCATTAGCAGGATGTAGGTGGAAGCCTGACCTTCCACCCTAGATTCTTTGTTATGCAGTGGTAAAACACATTAGTGTGAAACATGTTTGGAACAATGTGGCGTGCAGATCTCGAAATACCTGAACAATGCCTGGGGTTGCCTCTGGATTTAGCATATCGTCTGCGGCCAGCTGAGCCCTCGTCTCCAGCAGGCCTTTGCATGCCAGAGGCCTCAGGCATTCCCTGCTCACTTGATGTACATCAGCAGATGTGTTGTGCTCAGCAGAGAGTAATCCAGAAGCCTCAACACTAATTTGGGATGATAAAGTGCAAGGAGGAAGTTGACACTAAAACAGGGTCACCTCGGAGATCCCTTCACCCATATCCTTCAAGAATTCGTCTGAGCCATCTGGAACAGGATGGGTGGGCAGCACAGTGAGGGCCACGATGCCAAAAGGCCCCTGGGGCATCCGGATCTGTTGCTGTGACATAGCACACAAGGTTAAGTGCAAGGGAGGGAGAGGAATCCAGGATGCAAAAAACTTGATTCACATTTCTCTATTGACCATAAAACAAAGTAGAAGTAAGATTACATCACAGGAACAAGCCCTTCAGCCCTCCAAGCCTGTGGCACCCAGGCTGCCCATTTGAAGTGTAACCCCCTACCTTTCTGGGAACCATACAACTCTACTCCCTTCCCATTCAACTATAAAGACTATTCAACTATAAAGGACAGCACTGAGACACAACTGGCTACAACAGCAGCCCTTGAGAACAAGGCCCAGTCACAAAGGGCCATTGCTAAGGGGTTGGAGTGCATGGCCCAGTCTCAGTAGGCACTTGCTGTAGGAATTAGAGGTGGCCTCCAATGACCAGATGGTCATCTCTGCAGACTTGACCACCAAAGGTAGGTCACAGGTGGATCACCAGGACTGGCAAGCCAGGTGATGCTGGAGCTTCTGGAGTTCACTGACAAGCATTGCATCCCATGGAATGATCCAGGGACCCACAGGAGGCCCAAAGGAGAAGTAAGGGCTCAAGCCTATGCCAGGGCCTTCCAGCCAGAAGACTGTAGCTGTGGCTACATGTTCTGACTCCCCTCTTTCTCACACCTGGGCATCTCACAGGCAGCAGGATGAAGAAGGTGTCATGGAAATATCCAGACATCCAGGAAGCCAGCCAAGGCCTTAAGGTCCAGGGCCTCCAGAGGATGCCCGCCAAGCGCACCACAGACAGTGCAGTGAGGTAGGCAGCTGCCCCCCTCCACTCCGATGTACATTCTGGGAAGATACTAATACATAATGGTAGGCCATGTAAGGTTAGGAAGTTATAGTTGCACTGAGATGGCACAGGCGAAGGGCTGCACTAGTTTGATAGATCTTTAAGCACCTTAACATTCTCCATTCACACATTTTTATGTTAGAACTTATTGTTTAAACACCTTCATCGTCATCATTAAATGTTTTTTCACCACCCACCTGTGACTAATTTGTCTCAGATTTGTCTCGAATAGGAATTCTCTTCCATTGATGATCACCATACAGATGCTTCATGTTCATGTCAGTGCGGAAGGCCACTCAATGTTATGTCACTGAGAAAATGAAGCCATTGGTTCCCCAGAATGCACGAGCGATTCCCTGTCCTCCTCTGCCCCAGGGCCCTGTATAGGGTTTTAAGATCCCTTACCCACTACACAAATGTGGGCCCAGGTGCCAACGTGCACGCGGAGCTCAGATAGGAGACAGACTAGTTTGCACCAAGGCATCATCATAATGGTTCTTACCGACTCGTCATCACCCTCCTGCCTGCTAAAGAAACTTACTAACACAGTGTACCCAGGCCCATCATTCTGCTACTCTGGTGTGATGATATTGCAGGAGGTAGAAGGACTTTCAGGAGGTGAGGGTGGGGGGTTGGAATGGAACCTATAGACACCACCCCCTACTAACTGAAGCATCTGGTGATCAGGACCTCCCTGTCTACCCTCGCATGCATCATTCAAGTTGACACCCTCCAGAGCCTGGGTGGTGTTGCTCAGTGCGCTCCTCCTACTCTTCCTCTTGTTCCCGCTGATGCCCAGCTGGTTGGCCTCCATGTCTTCCTCCTTCAGAAACTCATCTCACTGCTGTAACAGGTTATGCAGAGCACAGCACACCACCACAATGCTGGAAGAGATCAGGGGGCTGTCTTGTATGGCCCAGCCAGAGCAGTCCAGGCACCAGAATCATATTTTCAGGAGCACTATGCACCTCTCCACTATCAAAGGAGTGGCTACATGGGCTCATTATATTGGGTATTTGTCTCGGTCACAAGCCTGGGCTCCTCCTCAAATGTCTCCAGGATGTCAGAGCTCCTAAGAATGAAGTTGTCATGCACGTTACCAAGGTGTCTCGCACAGACATGCATAATGTTCATATTATGGTCACATGCCAGTTGGACATTTAGGGAGTGGAACCTCTTTCTCTTGACCAATCTTCGTGGATTCTGCAGCAGGGCCTTGAGTGGCCCCATGTATATTCGGTATTTCCACATTTAGCTGCAAACTCTGCAGCCCGGTTCAGGTTAAATTTGAGGTACTGCCCAGTCTGGCTATACAGGACTTCCATGTTTGACACTGATGTGCACAGCTGACTGGGAAATGTCACATACATCTCCACTAGGGGTCTGGAAGAAGCCAGTTGCACAACAGTTCAGAGTAGTCATCAATTTGACAGCCATCTAAAGTGGGTGTTCCTCCCATGCCCTAAGGTGCCAGGTCCTGCTACAGGTGGCACAGGTGCTGCACTATCTCCTTTCGGAAACGGAGCCGTTGGCAGTACAATGTCCGATTCTGTTTAAATGACACTCGTGCATGGAACTGCTGGGGTCTCCGCTCACACCTCTCTTGTCTCTTTCACCCCCACCCACTCTGCCCTCTGGGCAAATGATGGCCACCACCTGCCTCTGGCAGTCAACTCTTTCTGCTCCTACAATGGTAAGGTCTGGGCCTCCTGTGCTCACAATTCCTTCTCCAACTCCTCCTCCTCAGCTCCAGCAGCAACCAAAAGAACAGCAAAATCAATTGGTTGCATCGCAGAAGCCATCTCATCACACTGAAAGTGGGGAGTTGGAGAAGTAGACGAAAATATATAGAGACGAACATATGTAGGCACTGTTTGCCCCAGACCAGTAACACAACCAAATGGAATACTGTCATTCCCCACCCACATGCTCCTCCAAATCACAGACACCATTCCTCATTCACATGCCCTCCAATCCCAAGGTCAGTGCTGAGACCAGGTCTTTCCTGCAAATCTGACATTGGACATCCTGCTGAGCAGCAAACCCCATCCTTCCCACCCCGAGCATTCCACACGATCTTAACCCAAAAAACAAATGGTCACAACAAAAGGGCAGGGCCATCAGACATTAGGCACTTGCCACCTCACTGACCCTCACTGATGAAACACCTAGTTGTAATTTTATGGTGCATGTCTGTTTCAGGCTGATTCCAGATTGGCAAACGTGGTAGTAAAGAGGAACATGCCAATAAAGTTGGGTGTGCAGCCATTAAGGGGATTGAAATAAATGCAATACATTTAAATGGTTATCATGCCTGTTTTGGATGCATTCCCAATCATGGCCATTTTCAGTCCTTGGTAAAGAGGAATCCAGCGGTGAGGTGGGCTCTGATCGCCCTATTCGCCTCATGTTTGACTTTACCAAAGTTTTGAGCCCAAAAACAGGCACAATGCGATGGTAAAATCAGCCCCTTAGTTTCACAATACAACAATTCCATTCTACATTTCCTTATACTCTTAATATTGGCATCTTGAGATGTAATGAATGTTTTTAACTCTATCAACAGTTCAAAATGCATTTTTTAATTACCTAGTGCTGCAGTCTTCCTTTCCAACTTCAACGAAGAAACCTGTAAAGTTTCTTGAACCTGCTTGGATCTGTTAAAAGAATAATGTTCAGACTCTGAGATTATGCCATGTTCTGACGATTTTTTTTAAGTAACAAATTCATATCAGTCTTAGATAGCTTACTCCAGAGAAACAAAATTCATAAAAGGATCAATTGATTGCAAATAATCATTCAATTTAAATTAGTTGGTCAGACTTAATATATTAAGAAAAATGGATTGGCTTCCAATGCCCTTCTAAATAGTTGGTCAAATATATTTCTTGTAACTTTTACACCTCAGGAATATAATGATTGAAAAAATATGAAACCATTTTTGGAAGATAATTATTTGTTACCTTTGCTGTTCTATTCTGAATAATTCTTCCAAATGGTCAACTTTATTCCTAAGCTCAGTAATTGTTGACATACTGTTAGCTGTAAGATTACTAAGTTCTTCAGTTAGCTTACTAAATTCTTCAGTTTTAGCTTCTTTTTCTTTAGTAAGCTGAATGATAGTCTTCATTGCATTTTCTAACTCTGCTTCAAGAAACTTTTCAGAAAACTATATCACAATAAACAGAATAAGTATGTTAAATTAGTAATGTTTTTCACTATAAAATTATCATTTATGAAACATCATTCAACAAACAATGGAAATTATTTTAAATTAAAACAAAACAGCCTAGGTCTTTAGCATTGCATTGCCACACTTTCTGCCACTAGTTAGGGTGAGTCTTCACAATACATTGCTCAATCTTGTGGAGGTGTTGCAGTGAATCCAAGTTGTGCCACCATCTACTTTTGTATGCATGTTATAAACTACAGAAAGGTTACAACCTTTTTTCCATTACATGGCTGACCAGTATCTCAAAAGTTATTACTGTCCATTATGGCGTGTGTGGGTAATATTTGCAGATTGATGCTAAACATGTTTGGTTGCTTTGTGGCTATTCTGAGGTGGAACTCAAAGCTAACTTATGCACATTTCTCCTTTTCCTGGTCCATTACAAGACTCAAGTAGAAACAGCTGAACGAGAGGAAGGATCAGACAGTCTGTTGGAAGGTTCACCATCACTTAGCCTTAGCCTTGAAGCATAAGCTGGTACACTTTAGCAACTCAAAGGAAAATTGACTGGGCATAACTGGGCACAAGAAAAGACAAATGGAAATAATGACTGAGGAACCAGATCTACATCTTAATACTCTGTCAAAGGCACAAATGAAGTGCCAGAGTTGAGTTAATTAAAAAAAAGATCTGTACTGGAAACATATCATGACATTGAATATCCTGTCAGGGATGATGTGCACAACATTGAAAAGTTGAGGCAGTGCGCCTTCAATAAATGTGCAGCCTTACGTATGGCAATAGAATCACTGTATTCAACAAGAAATCATGTGGTCACTTCTATGAGTATTGCACTGTGATTCTCAGTTTGGACACCTCGGTATCAACTCTAACAGTATCAACATAAGTTCAGACTGCTTCTCCTCTGTGTCTTTTGGTTCCACCACCTTCTTCAACTTGCTAAATTTAAAGAAAAATATTAATAAGGACTTCTGAACCACATTAATTCTACATTGTATTCTCAACCAGAGCAGTGGGAATGGAAGTGGCAGTGGCATCAAGGTGCTTCTCAAGGAAAGCATGCTTCATCAGTGAGCTGGTGACAGACAGCCACAAAACAGATGAGATGCTGCGGTGTGTTGCAGGGTCCTCTTTGCGATGAGCTCCTTTAAGTCACCTAAAACAGCCATCTCCAGTGCCCTCACTCGGTGTATGGCAGCCATTGATTTTCCACTGAGAATGTACTGGAGCAATACTTGGTGATCAGAACCATATCAAAGACAAGATTCAAAGTGACCTTTAGTTTTTATGTGTTTACTAGGTCATTTTAGAGGGAAGTTAACAGTTAACTGCTGTAGATCTGGAATCATATCTAGTCTAGATCACGTAAGGATGGCAGATTTAATCTCTTCAATCCATTACCACAGGAAATAGTTTATGCTAAAACATTGAATGTATTTTGGAGGCGGCTAGAGATATTATTTGGGGCGAATGGGATCATAGATTATGGGGAAAAAGTAGAATTAAGTTTCTAAGTTATACATTCAGCCATGATGATGATGAATGGCTGGGCAGGCTCAAAGGGCCAAATGGCCTCCTTCTGGTCCTATCTTCAATATTTTTATGTTAAAAGACATTAATGAATCTCATGGATTTTCGTGACAATCAATGATAGTTTCCAGGTCATCATTACTGAGGATGTACAATTGCCAGCATTGGACTGTAAACACAGTAAGAAGTCTCACAACACCAGGTTAGAGTCCAACAAATTATTTGATAGTAATCTCACAAGCTTTCGGAAACGATATTCCTTCGTCAGCTGTGTGGAAGGTTCTGATCATTATTGAGACTAGCTTTCAATTCCAGATCTATTAACTAATTTCAAATTCAATCAGCTGCCAATTTCAGTTAATTGAACATTAGTCCAGGTCACTAGATTACCAGTCCAGCAACTTATCTCTACACCACCATCTCCTGAGAACATAATGTAAAATTAATCTGGTTGGAAGTTTTTTCAATATTTTTGAAGATGATGGAACTTTGGTCATAGTTCACTGATGCAAGCAACAGAACTTCTGTTTCAAGGTAGTTTTCCCATTCAAAGCTCCGATTGTATCACTCCTGCATCTGTGCATGGGTTACTGACAGGTGTCATCAGGCATACGGTTAGAGGATATACTTTCTACCCAAAGAGCCTGTCACTCAGTGGTATGGGTAGAAGAGAAAAGGAGTTGATGGCTGGGGTAGGGTGGAGACAGTATTTAATTGCCTGAATACCAGATACAAACTTGTGTGTCATATGAATTTGGAGTAGATCAATCAACCCCTCGAGTCTGTCTCATCATTTGATAAGAATATTCTTTGTCAATCAAAAAATGATCTAACTTAGCTTTAAAAATATTAAATGATTCTTGCTTCCACTGCTCTCTGGGGAGGAAAATGCTACAGAATAACAATGCTGAGAGAAAAAATATCTTCTTATCTACATCTTGCACACCTGTTGCGTGTTCAGCAACTGAGAGTCCTTTCTGTTCCTTTTACCATATAGGGGTTTATAGGGTGATTCGACCCAAAAAATTATAAGGGTGGAATTTTACAAGATTTTTTTCTAAGTGTCAGGTGGGTGTGAAACTGGGAGAGTTTTTTAGGCGCATTTTCTGGCCCAATGCTATGCAGTCTGTCTCCAAAATTTTGGGCGAGTCCATTCCTCGCTACAGAAGACAGTTAGTGGAGCTTAATACATCCGAAAACATGCACTCTGATTGGAGCCTCAAACTGCGCATGCACCAAACAAGCCTAAAAATAAAGCTGCTCCCCTGCCAGATTTCTCTGGGGCCAGATCCAGCTTCCCCCAGCCCCCATGGGCACAGAAATTGGATACCTATTCAACATTACTGACATCCTTACACACCCCTCCTACAGCACTTCCTCTCCACACTCTACCCCACCCCCCCACCCCCCTCAATCCTCTCAAAGCCTGGACACACTTGGTCTCAATCACTCCTGGCCCCAATGACTATCTGGTAAGAGCCTCTCTCTCCCCTACCCCATTTATCAGAGTAAAGTTTTACAACACCAATTTTAAATCCAACCAATTTATTTGATAGTAAATTCGCGAGCTTTCAACTTTATAGCCTTCGTCAGGCAAATGCATTTGCCTGACAAAGGCTATAAAGTTGAAAGCTCGCGAATTTACTATCAAATAAATTGGTTGGATTTAAAATTGGTGTTGTAAAACTTTACTGAGTTTACCCCAGTCCAAGGCCAGCATCTCTACACCATTTACCAGAAGCATAAATTCATTACATCTTCCTTCAACACACCTGCAAGTGCTCACTTGTCTTCCCATCCATGGTAATAAGGAAAATGCATTTAACTTGCTAGAATGCTCACGCAAACCACCTGCAACTGATCCGCCCTAACAAGGGCCAGCTCGATAAAAACCCCAAGAATGAACACAAAAGCAGGTAACATAGGAAGAAATGGCATTGAGAAAGGCAGCTCCCAGATTTTCTGAATCTGACCTGGACAGGTTGCTGGAGGCAGTGGAGGCAAATGGACACCATCTTCCCCCACAGCAGGATGTCATTACAGGGGAACGATGGAAAATCAGCCTGGAAGACAGTGGCAACATCTGCGAGTGCCATGGCGCCGGCCAGAAGAACCAGCAAGCAGTGCTGCAAGGAAATAAATGACCTCATCCAGGCAGCAAGAGTGGGTGTTAAAGTCCATGTAGCATCTACGCCCAAGTTATTTCCCTAGCATCCTGCAGGACCCAAGCCCCTGACTCCCAAGCACCTCCTTTCTCCCCTCCTCCTCCAACCCCCTCCCACTACAGTATCACAGCGTTTGTCCTCTGAGGGTCATCCCCTGATACTCTGCAGGAGTCACGCCATCAGATTTTTCATGGCTTCTGCTGTCCCTACAGGAGAAGAATGTCCATAACCACTGAGAGGCAAAGACAGGTCAGGCTCACCTCCAATCCTTACCCCCTTTGAGAAGCAGGTGCTGGAGCTTGCAGAGGAAGAGGACATCTGGACCATTAATGGTTGGGGTGAAATAGAAGTGAGCACCTGCCAATCCTCCACTCAATGGAGAAATGTCAAGAAGGTTGCCTGCGTCCCAGATTACGCTCCCTCCCTTGCATTAACCTTGTGTCTTGTATTAAGAACATAAGAACTAGGAGCAGGAGTAAGCCATCTGGCCCTCGAGCCTGCTCCACCATTCAATAAGGTCATGGTTCAGCTTCACTTACCCGCCCGCTCACCATAACTTTTAATTCCTTTACTGTTCAAAAACGTATCTATCCTTGCCTTAAAAACATTCAATGAGGTAGCCTCAACTGCTTCACTGAGCAGGGAATTTCACAGATTCACAACCCTTTTTGCGAAGAAGTTCCTCCTCAACTCAGTCCTAAATCTGCTTCCCCATATCTTGAGGCTATGCCCCCTGATTCTAGTTTCATCTACCAGTAAAAACAACTTTCATCTTACCTATTCCTTTCATAATCTTATCTATTTCTATAAGATCTCCCCTCATTCTTCTGAATTCCAATGAACATAGCCCCAGTCTACTCAGTCTCTCCTCATAAGCCAACGTTCTCGACTTTGGAATCAACCTAATGCATCTCCTCTGCACCCTTTCCAGTGCCAGTATTTCCTTTTTCAAGTATGGAGACCAAAACTATACACAGTACTCCAGGTGTGGCCTCACAGTACCTTATACAGCTGCAACATAATCTCGCTGTTTTTAAATTCCATCCCTCTAGCAATGAAGGACAAAATTCCATTTGCCTTCTTACTTACC
This sequence comes from Sphyrna mokarran, assembly GCA_024679065.1. Lineage (NCBI taxonomy): Eukaryota > Metazoa > Chordata > Chondrichthyes > Carcharhiniformes > Carcharhinidae > Sphyrna > Sphyrna mokarran. Next base: position 38,310,143 of record JAGIQG010000023.1, read on the forward strand.
TACTGCACATGCAAACCAACTCCTTGAGATTCCTCCACAAGGACACCCAGGTCTTTCTGCACAGCAGCATGCTGCAATTTTTTAACCATTTAAATAATAGTCCATTTTGCTTTTATTCCTACCAAAATGGATGACCTCACATTTGCAGAAAAGCCAACAAATCTGGGCCATCTGGTGTCAGGTCCCCACTGCCTAACCCACCCATCCGGCCCCTGACAGCTCAGAAGATATCTTGGAGAAAGTAGATGAAGGGACATCCAAGGATGGCATCAATTTGGCATTAGCTTCCATCTTGCAACTCACCATCCCAGATACTCTCACATTGGTGGGTCACATTAGTGGCGAGGCATTTGTGTCACTCTCAGCTTAATTGAGTTCTTCGAAAATGTGACTGAACACATCGACAAAGGAAGAGCAGTGGACATGGTGTACGTGGACTTCAGCAAGGCATTTGACAAGGTCCCACATGCAAGACTTCTTGAGAAGGTGAGAGGCCATGGGATCCAAGGGGCTTTGGCTTTGTGGATCCAGAACTGGCTTGCCTGCAGAAGGCAGAGGGTGGTTGTGGATGGCTCTTTTTCTGCATGGAGGTCGGTCACCAGTGGAGTGCCCCAGGGATCTGTTCTAGGACCCTTGCTGTTTGTCATTTTCATAAATGACCTGGATGAGAAGTGGAGGGATGGGTGAGTAAGTTCGCCGATGACACGAAGGTCGGTGGTGTTGTGGATGGTCTGGAGGGATGTCAGAAGTTGCAGCATGACATCGACAGGATGCAAAACTGGGTGGAGAAGTGGCAGATGGACTTCAACGTGGATAAATGTGTTGTGGTCCATTTTGGCAGATTCAACGGGATGAATGAGTACACTATCAAAGGTAGGAGTCTTAGCTGTGTGGAAGAGCAGAGGGATCTTGGGGTCCGGGTCCATAAGACTCTCAAATCGGCCTCCCAGGTGGAGGATGTGGTTAAGAAAGCTTACGGTGTACTGGCCTTCATTCATCGAGGGATTGAGTTCAGGAGTCAGGAGGTAATGCTGCAGCTTTATAGGACCCTTGTCAGACCACACTTGGAGTACTGTGCGCAGTTCTGGTCGCCTCACTATAGGAAGGACGTGGAAGCTATTGAAAGGGTGCAGAGGAGATTTACAAGGATGTTGCCTGGATTGGGAGGCATGCCTTATGAAGACAGGTTGAGGGAGCTGGGACTGTTCTCCCTGGAGAGACGAAGGTTGAGAGGCGACCTGATAGAGGTTTACAAGATGTTGAGAGGACTAGATAGGGTGGACTCTCAGAGACTATTTCCCAGGGCTGAAATGGTCGCGACGAGAGGGCACAGATTTAAGGTGCAGGGAAGCAAAGTACAGAGGGGATGCTAGGGGAAAGTTTTTCACTCAGAGGGTGGTGAGTGAATGGAATCGGCTGCCGTCGGTGGTGGTCGAGGCGAACTCGCTGGGGTCTTTTAAAAGACTTCTGGATGAGTATATGGGATCCAATGGGATTGGGGGTTATAGATAGGTCTATGGCTGGGTAGGTTTTGATGTGTTCAGCACAACTTGTGGGCCGAAGGGCCTGTTTGTGCTGTAGTGTTCTACGTTCTATGTTGTTCAGCTTTTTGCAACACATCTCCTGATGTATATCGGATAGAGGAGGGAACATCCAAGGCCTATGGCACCCATGGGCCTACCGGAGGCAAGGACTAAGACTACATGCTTGACCTCTGAGATCATTTCTCCCTCAACTGCTAGAGATGCAACAACAGAGCCAGGGAATGCAGAAAGAGCTGACAGCTACACTGAATCAACTGAATGGCTCTTGGGAGGAGTCCCAAAGTCTTTGGGCAGACCAGCTATTGCCTATCTGCATGGTTCCCAGGCCAACACTGCAAGGCTGGCATCCGCAGTGAAAAGCCTGGGGCAAAGAATTCTCACCATGATGACGGAATCCAAGTGACGGATGAATCACAACAGGCCACAGTGGAGTCCCAGAGAACCACAGCTGAGTCACAGAGAAAACAACTGAGGACCTCAACAGGCTTCTCAAGAGTCTACGGCCCATGACAGAGAGGTTACAGAGTTTGCAGAAGACCAAATGGGAGCAGTCCTCCAGAGCGTGGCCTAGTCATAGAGGGTCATGACTGAGGGGCTATATAGGGTGGCCCCTTGCTGCTGCCATTGACAAGTGGCTCCTAATTCAGAGTGCCATTATAGAGGGCTCAAATACATAGCCAGAATACAGATAGTCCTGCAGGCCAGGTGATGTCGGAGCTTCTTTAGCTCATGCAGAAGGACCAGCAGCTCATGGCGTCATCCAGGGGTCCACAGGAATCCCAAGGGAGGAGGAAGAACTGCAGCCCGTGCCAGGGCCCTCCATGCAGGAGACAATGGCTGTGGCTACACCTTCTGACTTGCCCTTAACGGGATGAAGAGCGCTCATGGAAGCATTCCAGGCATCTGGAAGCCAGATGGGGCCCTCAAGTTCCAGGTCCTCCAGAGGAAGCTTGCTAAGGACATCATAGGCCATGGGGCATGATAGACGGCTGGCCACCTCCACCTCTGGTGTACATTCTGAGGAGACACCAAGATGTCGTGGTAGGCCACATAAAGTTAAGAAGTTATAGCAGCAGTTAGATTGTACAGGTGAAGGGCAGCACTCAGTAATAGAATACCAAAGCCTCATATTCACATGTTTGCATGTTTACATTTTACCACTTACTATTAAGATACTTTTTTGACACAAATGAAAATTTCATTGCCCACCTGTGACTAATTTTTCTCAGATTCGTGTCCGACATGAACGTCTTTACTTTAGAGGGAACCTGCATGTTGATGTCAGGGAAGGAAGCACCCCCACCTCCAACCCCACCGCCCCCCCCCTTCACCCCCCCTTCCCCCCTCACCCCCTCCCACCAAAATTGTAACACTGAGAATACGAAGGCACTCAAAGAAATCACTGGCTATGGTGGGTGGCATGCATCGGCAGCAACTTACACCATCTGCTATGGTATCCCCAGAACCCACAAGAAATTCCTTCCCCTCCCCCACCTCACACACCTGCGTCCCTGCATGGGAGGTTAGTGATCCCTTACCTACTATCCTGACGAGGGACCAGGTACCAGTGTGCTGTCAGGCTACTTTGCACCATCATAATCATGCATAGCAAGTCATCATCATCCTCGTGCCTGCCACATAAACTTGCTAGCAGTGTATCCAGGCCCAGCACTTCAGTGTTACAATGTTGCAGGAGATTGTAGGACTCTGGGGGAATGGATGGCGGGGGGTGAGGAGGTTGCGGGTAGTGGGGAGGGGGTGCAGAAATTGGGAAAAGGGGAGAGGCAAATAGAGAGGTTGAAGAATGTTGCTCACCCCTCAGTCCAGTAACGCACACGCCCCAGCCAACTCTACCTCCCACAGCCCTCAGCTATATGCAATCTATAAACTCCTCCCACAGGACCCAGAACACAGCCCCCCAAACCTCATCCCCCCCCCACCACTCACAGGCAGAGGTGCAGAACCTGTTAAGTAATGACCACAGACAGTGCTGCTTTAATCGCCCTGAAACTGCATCACTGTCAGTTTTCAGCAAACCTCCATCTGCAATAGTGATTCCAGCTGCGTGCACTCAGATAAATGATCCTAATGATCCGAGGCAGTCCTCCGATCCCGGTCTGTCGAGGTTGGATCCGGTGAACAAGCGCCCTTCACCACTCCATCCGCTCCTCCTGCTGAGGCTCTCCAGTGGAGGGAGGTCTTGCAGAATCCTCTGAGGACAGCATCAGTGAGTCTATATAAGTAACAACAAGATAAACTCTTTTTTTCAGAGACTATCTCGACAGTGGAGCATGTCAATGGTGAGGCTTCTGGGTCACTTACTGGTAAGCACTTCACAGCCACTGATGCACATCGAATGGTGGCAGGTACATCCAAGAGCTTGGGAACATGGAAGTCTGCTAGAGGCAACAATTTGGCTGGCCCCATGCCAGATGCAGGCCCCTGGGTCGGTCATTCCAAAACTGGTGGAGATGCATCATCAGATCCGGGTAATTGTGGATGCGCTGTCAGCAACCATGATGTGACCGCAAGGCTGCTTTCAGGATCAAACAGAGTGCTGGCTCAAGAGATAGTGTTAGCATAATGTGGTATCCAAGCCAACGCTACAAGAGTGGAAAGTCTGGGTCAGGGATTTGTCCTCATGGGTGACAGAGTGCAGGTCACCCTGGGGACACATGGCTGGGACAGTCAGAGGGATTTTGGGGACATAGCAGGGTCTGTCTGTGGGTCTTGACAATTTAGCCCAGACTCACGGAGTTAATGCTGAGGGACTCCATAGTTTGGCCCAGTCTCAGATGGCCAATGCTGAGCAATGAGAAACTATGGGGCAAACACATCTGGGCCTCCAGAATTGGCAAAGTCAGGTGATTCTGAGGCTTGGGGAGCTCAGTCCAGCTATCCTGGTATCCCATTAAGTGTCCACTGGGCCTATGGGCATCCCAAGGAAGGAGAAAGATTGGAGTCCTTGACGCAGCCATCCAGAAAGGAGACTCTGAACATCCCCAGACAACTCAGGCCATCTGGAAGAATAGGGTGCCATAGAAACTTCAGTGTTATCCACAAGTTGGCTGCACTCTCCAGGTCTCAGCCTCCCTAGGGAATGCCCATCAAGGGCACCACAAGCCACAGGGCGCATATTGCAGCTCAGTACTTCCACTTCTGAACTTTATCTTGGAGGGTCACCAAGGCAAAGCAGTATCCATGTAAGATATAAAAGTTGTAGTGTCACTAACAGGGCACACGTGATGGTCAGCAGTTGTCAGGGCTAAGGCTTTTGTAAATGTTAAAATCAGTATTAAATGTTTTTTGCATCTCACAGTTGTGAATAAACTGTCTCTCTGATTCTCGCCCCACTTGGCTGAATGTACACCAATCCCACACAAGGCACAGTCCGCTGTGCTGCGCAATATCGGCCCCTCAACCAAATGTTACAGAGCGCCTGCCCTGGTTCCCCCAGCACTCACCAGATCCTGTGTCAAATACCACACCCCCCCCCATCTGTGCACAGGTGTCACATCGTCTTCTTGTGCAGGCAAAGCCGATGCCAGCACTTGGCTGCAGATAGGCCCTCAAAGGACATCCTTGTCCTCTGCACTTTCTAAATCCTCCTTTCACTGCCCTGTCCTCTCCCCCACCCCCACCATGTCTCTATATCTATAAATCTGAAATCCATCTGCACTGTGGGATTGACAAAGAGAGAGACACACGGTGAGAGAGAGAGAAGATAAATACAAATCTTTCCTTTTTATTATCCCTGGACCTCCACTTACTCATTGGGACCAATGTTCATTGGGACCATTTGTGGATACTGGCAACACAACATAATCTGAGTGCTACGTGTCACCTGAATAGGTTGCCTGCCATTGGTATTGTGGCCACAGCAGGCAGGGACAGCATACAGATTTATGTGCAGGTATAGCCACTGTGCACCCTAGAGCCATAGCTATGGATGCTTCTACTGCATTCCCTTCCAGGCTATACCTTATACAACTATGACTTCGTGGCCAAATTCCACTCCAACTGGACTTCCCAGTTTGCTGATGACATCACCATAGTGGTTCAGATCTTAAACAATGATGAGAGAGAGCAGTAATGAGATAGAGAATCTGGTGAACTGCTGCCACGACAATAATCTCTCCCTCAACGTCAACAAAATGAAGGAGATTGTCATTGACCCCAGGAAATGCAGTGGAGAACATGGCCCTGTATATGTGTTTGGGGACGAAGTAGGAATGTTTGAAAGAATCAAGTTTTTAGGTGTCCAGATCACCAACAATCTGTCCTGGAGCCTCATGCCGACATTATAATTAAGAAAGTCCATCAACGCCTTTATTCTCTCAGAAAACTAAGGAAACTTGGCATGTTAGCTACGACTCTCACCAATTTTTACAGATACACCATAAAAAAGCATTCTTTCTGGTTGTATCACTGCACTTATTCTGTCCAAGACTGCAAGAAACTACAAAAGGTCGTGAATGTAGCCCAATCCATCGTGCAAACCAGTCTCCCATTCATTGACTCAGTCTACACTTCCTACTGCCTTGGCAAAGCAGACAGCATAATTAAGGCTCCCAAGGATCTCTGACATACTCTCTTCCACCTTCTTCTGTCAGGAAAAAGTTACAAAAGATACAAACTGTCTCCCCTCAATCTGGTTTCCAACGTGGATTTCCATAAGCATAGACAAGGGTCATGTGTGGAAGAGGGAACTCACACTGTTAAAATGGCAGCATGGGCTTGTTAGGCCAAAGGGCCTGTTTCCCTTGCTGTGTTGTTCTTTGTTCTTTGTAAAAGTCTGAAGTCACCTACCAACCACTCAAAAATAACTTCTTCCCTGCTGCCATCAGACTTTAGAATGGACATTAAGTTGATCTTTCTCTACACCCTACCCATGACTGTAACACTACATTCTGCATTCTTTTGTTTCCTTCTGCATGAATAGTATGCTTTGTCTGTATCACGTGCAAGAAACAATACTTTTCATTATATACTAATATATATGACAATAATAAATCAAATCAAATTCAAATCAAATCAAATCAAATGTGCTGCAGGTCAGGCACACTGGACCGGGAAAGCCTCCTGATTATCGCACAATATTAACACAATATGAGTTCCCATACACTGCAAAGTCAATGCAATCAGAGTGTTTGTGTTAGCATGAGCTCCTCCGCTTGGAACATCAGCAGCCTAACTTGATCAGCCCTCAAGCAGCATATGGTGCCTTCCCTCCCCTTCCTAAAACACCAGCATTCAGTAAAGTCCCTCACCCCACCAGAAGAATGGAACAGCCATATACCTGGAAACAGCAGCTCCATCAGCACTCAGTAAAGTCTCCTACCCACCATACAGCCAAAACAATGGAAATACCTGGGCCTGGGAACAACACTTCCAGCAGTCAATAAACTCCCCCATGTCACTCAGCAACTTATAGCCCCTGCCTCCATCCCTTCCCACTGCACTCCAGGGACTGCAGTCCCATTCCACTTACCTCCTTGCAGCTCTTCAGTGCTGCCACAGCAGGTCCTGACTTTATAAAGCAGTTGTAAATGACATAAGTATGAAGTCAGACCACAGAAGGGAAGATGTTAGCAGGAGGTGTGAATTCCATTGAGAACCCAATTATATGTTAAGGTACGGTAAAGCATATAAATAACTGCCACATTGATTTTCAGCACAAATCCCAATACAGTCTTTAGAGTTCAGCTGTAAATTATAATTTCAAAAAACATAATAACAAACAACTAATAAGAATTGTGATGGAATAGGATATAGATTGGTGGAATAGACGGAAGCATGGCAGCTTAAATTTAATGCAGAGAAATGTAAAATGATACATTTTGATAGGAAGAATGAGGACAGGCAATATAAAATAAGGGTACAATTCTTAATGAGTGCAGCAACAGAATCCAGGGGGTATCTATATGTATCAATTGGTGGCAGGTTGAGAAATTGTTAACAAGACATATTGGATCCTGGGCTTTACAAAAAGAGGTCTAGGAGAGTACAAAGGAAAATATGTTACAACAAATTTTTATTTAAAATGGATTAAGCCTCAACTGGAATATTGGGCTGGTTTTTTTGCCAAGTCAGGATGCCTCGTCACCCCTTTAAAAATGGTAGGCAAATCTCGGTTCCAGAATTCCCAACTCCATTCCCAAGGTTTCTGACTTTCAGGAGGGACTTACAAGGATACAAGCTGGTTGGGATTGCAAGGCACTTACAATCTGGTCATCTCCATTCCAGGGATAGATATGCTCTGGCCCTCTGTAATTTTCAGAGTCAGGTCAGCACAAAGAGTTATGGTTAATGGCATATCAGAGCTGTCACTAACCATATTTTATGTGAAGAAACCATAAAGTTAGTTTAAAAAGGCTTTCTTATCATTCGATATCGTCCCCCTCCCACCCACCCAAATACTCACTCATGCTCCCATGCAAAGGTGTGTCCCCAAATAAACATTATAGCCCTTCATGCCTCCTCAAAGAACAAAGAACAAAACAGCATGGGAAACAGGCCCTTCGGCCCAACGAGCCCGCGCCGCCACCTCGATGTTTCCACGTCTACCTGTGATCCTTGTCTATGTTTATAGATCTATGGATAAAAAACCAAATTTGAGACAATTTGGGGAGAATTTGTTTTGCCAATTAGCCTAAGAGCACATCTTTGGGATGAGAGAGGAAACTGGAGCACCTGGAGAAAACCCACGCAAGCACGGGGAGAATGCGCAAATTCCCACTGACACAGGCCCAAATCCATGTATCTGCACAGCACAGCGATAGTCACTGAGCTGTCGTGTTGCTCATCAAATGGTCCAGGTCAAGCGTACACTAACGACATGAAGCAATGGAAAAAATCCAAGAGCAGCCCTCTCACGACTCATCGCGTGTATGCCCCTTGTTAGACAACAAGGAGGACCAAAGCACATGTAGGATAAAAACAAGTACATCAATATCATCATCTATTTACACACTTCCCAGGGAATCCCAAGACTCATGATCCCTATTTTAAATCAGTTTTCTACACCCCCCATTCCCATTCTGTTCATTTGCCCATCTAAGTATTTCTTAAATAACTCCAGGGTACCTGTCTCCACCACTTTACTTGGCAGTGCATTCCATATCCCCACCACCCTCTGTGTGAAAAAACTCCCTCTAGCATCCAAATTGTACCTTACCCCCCTCGTCCTAAGCCCGTGACCCCTTGTCCTATTTGAGTCCATTCTAGGAAAAAGCTTAACCCTGTTTACTCTATCTATACCCCTCATAATCTTGTACACCTCTATTAGATCTCCTTTAAGTCTACGTCTTTCTAAGGAAAACAGCCCCAATTTGCCTAACCTCTCCTCGTAACTCAGACCTTCCATACCAGGCAGCATCCTGATAAACCTCCTCCAGAGTCTCCACGTCCTTCCAGTAGTAAGGTGGCCAGAACTGGACGCAGTATTCCAAATGAGGCCTAAATAACGTTTTATACAACTGCAACATTAAAGGCCAGCTCTTGTACTCTATACCCCTTCCTATAAAGACAAGCATACCATAATGCTTTCTTCACAACCTCCTCCACTTGCTCTGCCACCTTCAGAGACTTGTACACCTGCATCTCAAGTCCCTCTGTGTTTCTATACTCCTAATAGGTCTACCCTTTATCAAATGCCTCCCCCCTACATTCTTTCTCCCGAAATGCATCACCTCACGTTTATCAGGATTGAATTCCATCTGCCATCTACCTGCCCAAGCTACCAGCCTATCTGTGTCCTGCTCATCGCCTGACAATGCTCCTCATTATCCGCAAGTCCAGCCATCTTTGTATCATGTGCAAACTTGCTGATCACTCCACTTACTCCGTCTTACAAGTCATTTATATATATTACAAATAGAAGAGGTCCCAGTACCAAGCTCTGCAGCACACCACTAGTGACCGACCTCCAGCTAGAAAAACACCCTTCCACTATTATCCTCTGTCTCCTATTACTAAGCCAGTTACTTATCCATCTAGCTACCTGTCCTTGTATCCCATGAACCTTGACCTTCTCAACTAACCTCCCATGAGGGACTTTGTCAAACGCCTTACTAAAATCCATATAGACGACATCAACGGCTCGCCCTTCATCTACCGTTTTCATCACCTCCTCAAAAAATTCTACTACATTCATAAGGCACGACCTCCCCTTAGCAAAGCCATGCTGCATATCCCTAATTAGATCGCAACGCTCTAAGTGCCTATACATCCTATCTCTAAGAATCCCCTCCAACAGCTTCCCTACCACTGACGTCAAACTCACAGGCCTATAATTTCCAGGGTTTTCCCTACTACCCTTTTTAAACAACGGTACAACATTAGCTATTCTCCAGTCCTCTGGAACCTCACCTGTGTCCAAAGAAGAGACAAAGATTTGCATCAGAGGCCCAGCAACTTCACCTTGCACCTCCCTAAGCAGCCTGGGATAAATGCCATCAGGCCCCAGAGATTTATCAGTTTTAATGCTACCTAGAAGCTCTAACACTTCCTCCCTCGGTATGGATATTTCCCTCAACTGGTCCACAGCTCCCTCAGAGACAGGAGCTGTCAACAAGCCCCTCTCCTTCGTGAATACCGACGCAAAGTATTCATTCAGGATCTCCGCCATTCCCTTGGGCTCTAAGCCCAGTTCCCCTCCTCTGTCCCTAAGAGGTCCGATTTTTCCTTTAACCACCCTTTTATTCCTAACATAGGAGTAAAAAGCCTTTGGGTTTTCCTTAATCCTATCCGCCAAAATCATTTCATGCCCCCTTTTTACCCTTCTAGCTCCCCGTGTGAGCTCCCTCCTACTCTCTCTATATTCTTCCAACGCTGTCTCGGTTCCCAGCTGCTTTGACCTATCATACGCCTCTCTTTTCTTCCTAACCAAGTCCGCAATATCCCTAGTAATCCACGGCTCTCTAATCCTACCTTTCCCATCTTTCCTCTTAGCCGCCACATATCTATCTTGCAACATTTTCAGTATTCCCTTGAAAGAATCCCACATGCCTAGCGTGGACTTACCCTCGAACAACCATTCCCAATCAGTTCCATAAGTTCCTGCCTAATCCGACCATAGTTAGCCTTCCCCCAATTCAGCACTCTGCCCCTAGGGCAACAAGCATCCTTTTCCATCTGTATCCTAAAGTAGACAAAATTGTCGTCACTGTTAGCCACATGTTCCCCTACTACAACATCAACCACCTGCCCTGGTTCTTTACTCAGAATGAAATCCAATATAGCTCCTTCTCTGGTCGGGCTAGCCACATACTGCTCCAACGATCCTTCCAATACACATTTTACAAAACCCCCAGCTCTAGGTAACTTCCAATCCACCCTAGGGAGATTAAAATCTCCCATTATAACGACTCTGTTCTTTCTGCACCTATCCAAAATGTCTTTACATATGCCTTCTTCAACTACCCACGGGCTGTTGGGTGGCCTATAATACACCTCAAGCATAGTAATCGCCCCCTTTCTATTCCTCAATTCCACCCACAGCAACTCCACTCCTAACTCCTCTGTATTGTCCTCTCTCTGCACCACCGTGATGCTCTCCCTAACTAACAATGCCACTCTTCCACCTCTTCTGGGCCTTCCTCTGTCACGCCTGAAACACTTATATCCAGGAATATTCAGTTGCCACTGCTCCCCTTCCTTTAACCACGTCTCCGTCACCACAACCACACCCAAGTTCCTCGCAAACATTAAGGCCCTAAATTCATCCGTTTTTCCTGTTACGCTCCTCGCATTGAAACAGACACACTCCAGACCTCTGAGCCCACTCGGAATCTCTTTCTCCCTGGTGTATTTCTTCTCATCCAAGCTTAGTCTATCTCCCATTTCGCTCTCTACTGAGCTATCAGTCTCAGCAACCACCCCCCCATATTAGTTTAAATCCTGCTGAAACACTGCAGCTAACCTCCCAGCTAAGATATTCACACCCTTCCCATTTAAGTGTTCCCTGTCCCTTCTACACAGGTACCCTTCTTTCACAAAGACTTCCCAGTTATCCACAAATATGAAACCCTCTGCCCTACACCAGTCCTTCAGCCATGCACTCAGCTGTAGGATCTCATTTCTCCTGGCTCCGCTATTACCTGGCCCTGGAAGCAGCCCTGAGATCGCCACCCTGGAGGCCCTGCTCTTCAGCCTACCCCCCAACTCCCTGAACTGCCTTCATATATCCTCCTCATGCAAACTTTCAAGCCCATTCACCCACCATACACTATATGGAAGCAATGAATCCCAGAGTGACAAGTAGGAAGCATGAAGAAAATGTTTTTGAAAAGTCTTTCATTGATAACTTTCTACCTTCTTAAAATATATCTTTTTTACCACAGCCTAATAAGTGTCAATCATCTAGACTCTTTAATGTATCATTAGCTGAAACTGCAAGCACTTGAAACCTCCATATTGTTTAAATGAATATTTTTAAATTGATAGCATAGATCAGAGTCAGAGTTGTCAATCAAGAAATGTTTTCCTTGAGGCTCAGATGTTTCAAAAAGGCTAACTGATTTCCTGAAGCCTAGATTAATTATGTTTTCTTAGTTATTTTTTGACAGGCTTATTTTGGAATGCAGGTAATGAGGGACCATTAGCTGTTTGGCATATAACCTGGCATGGTGGTATGTGGGGACCTTGGATTTGGTAAGGGGTATGAGGTAGCAACATGGGGAGTGTACAGATGAGGGTGAGGGGTGGAGAAGCTTTCTGCTTTCTTATAAATTGATAAATCCCACAAGACTTAAACATCTTATTTCTCAACCCAGCAGCTCCTGTGGCTACTTCTGCATTTTTTCCTGGGTCAGCCAACATCTGCCCTCCCACAATAAAAATCCCATCCCTGCAAACACTTTCTCTAAAGCCAAGTCGAGCCGGTAATTTTGTTGACTCAAAGTAGTCAAAGTTCAGTGCTAATTTACTATAACTTCTTTACTTTTCAATTCTCTCCCTCTGGAAAGTGCTTGGTTTGCTTTTTGTGTCCTTACTAACATGGCACCACATTTATTGATTGGTGTATTTGTACTTCAAAACCCCTTTGTTCCTCGACATTACCTAGATACTTGCTACCAAAATGTACGAGCTCACATTTATGTGTTGAACTTCATTTACCAATTATTTGTGAATATCCTCCAGTCATCCATGGTTTTGGCTATCTTCTCCAACTTGGTGTCATACAACTGATAATCACTTCCAAGGTCACATAACAAGTATTTTCTAACAAACATTGTTCTATGGTAACACTTCATACCTCTCTTTTCTTCAACAAGTCTCCTGTCCTTTCTAGTTCAGTAGCCAAATTTTGTTCTTTGACACATGACTGTTGAAGATTTTCATTGAGATGCCCTTTTTGATAAATTTAATATACTGAATTGTAGTGAAAACCATTATAACAATCAAAACGATAAATATTTCTTAAAGCCTTTCTTAAATATTGTCTATTCAAAATGCTGTTAGTTGAAATCATCATTATACTTAACACCTGTTTGTTATCTGCATATTTCTACTCATTGTTGACTAAAAATAAGTGAGTTTTTATTCTTGCAAGGAATGTGGGTGTCACTATCAAAGCAAGTATTTTTTTGCCCATCCCTAACTGCTGTTTAAGTAAGTGCAACAGTGCAATACTGCAAAACTGTGCCAACGAAGTCTCCAGAGCTGAATATATTCAAGTCTTTTTCTATTATTTCAACAAATGTGCATGTTGTTGGTTAAGCCAGAATTAATTGCTGATCTCTAATTACCCTTGAGAGGATAGTAGTGAGTCATTATATTGAACCATTCAGACCATGTGTTCTGGGTACATGCAAAGTGCAGTTTGGATTTTGACCCGGGAACAATGAAGAAACAGCGATAGAGTTCCAAGTCAGGATGGCATGTGATTCAGATAGGAAACCGAAGGTGATGCTGTTCCTATGCATCTGATACTCTTCTGGTTGAAAGAGGTTGCGAGTTTGGAAGGTACTGTCAAAGAACCAATGGTGCATTGTTGCTGTGCATTTTGTATGCGCATCGTCAATGGAGAGATGGTAGACAGGGTGCCAATCAACTGGCTTGCCTTATTCTGGATTGTGTTGAGCTTCTTGAAAGATATTAGAGCTGCACCCACCCAGGCAAGTGTAGAGTATTCCATCGTATTCCAAACTTGCAATCTTGTAAATGATGGACAGACTATAGGGAGATAGGAAATGAGGTACTTGATGCAGAATTTTCAGGCTGTGACCTGTTCTTGCAGCCACATATTTATGTCATTCAGCACTGCCACACTTCCTCAAGTTGATAGTAGGGGATTCAATGGTAACCCCATTGAATATCACAGGAAGATGACTGAATTATCTCCTGTGGCATTCTGGCTAACATAGAACAGTACAGCACAATACAGGCTCTTCAGCCCTTGATGTTGTGCCAAGCTATGTCCAAATTCAAGATCAAGCTATCCCACTCCTTATCATTCTGGTATGCTCCCTGTGCCTATCCAATAACCACTTGAAAGTTCCTAAAGTGTCCGACTTCACAGTGCATTCCACATCCCAACCACTCTCTGAGTAAAGAATCTACCTCAGACATTTCTCCTATATCTCCCACCATAAACCTTATAGTTATGTCTCATATTAACAGCTGCATCCACTTGAGAAAACAGTCTCTGCACATCCACTCTATCCATCTCCCTCATCATCTTACAAACCTCTATTAAGTCACCTCTCATCCTCCACTACTCTAAAGAGAAAAGCCCTAGCTTCCTCAAGCTTTCCTCATAAGAGCTACCCTCCAAACCAGACAGCACCTTCGTAAATCTTCTTTCCACTCTCTCCAATGTTTCCACATCCTTCTTATAGTGAGGGTATCAGAACAGCATACACTAAAGATGGTTGCAAAGCTTAAGTTTTGTCTTTTGCATTGCTGTGCTAGGTTTCTCCCATCATTCGGGATAAGGATATTTGTGGAACATCTTCTGGTTAATTGCTTAATTGTCCACAACATTCATAACTGGATGTGGCAGAATTACAGAGCTTAGATCTGTTCCATTGGCTGAAGTATCAGTTAGCTCTGTCTATTGAAGGCTATTTTCGTTGACTGGCACGCAAATAGATCAGTACTGCAGTTTCATCAGGTTGACATCTCATTTTTTGGTGTGCCTAGTTCTACTTGTGAGATACTCAAATGCTTTCTTCAATCCGTGACTATGATTAAGTCAGACAATGTTGCCTGATTAATTTGTGGGACAACCCCAGATGTTAGTAAGGAAAACTACTATATATAGGCTAGACCAGGGAAGGACAACAAATATAATTTTCTATTAAACTAGATGAGTTTTTACAACAATTAAAAATGGATTCATGGTCAGCATAACCAGTTTTTAATTCTATCAGCCGCCATAGTGGGTTTGAACTCATATCCCCAGAGGATTAACCTGGGGCTCTGGGTTATTAATCCAATGATATTACCACTAAACCAGCACCTTCCCAAAATGAGTAGAATATATTGTCATCTGTTGCATTGCTTCAAGGGCTGAACACATGTTTTAGTTGACCACATTAAAATCTTTTTGAGTAGATTAAATAGGTGGAGATCTGTTTTATTGTTTCAAAGGCTCATCAAAGACAA
The DNA here is from genome assembly GCA_024679065.1 of Sphyrna mokarran. Taxonomy (NCBI): domain Eukaryota; kingdom Metazoa; phylum Chordata; class Chondrichthyes; order Carcharhiniformes; family Carcharhinidae; genus Sphyrna; species Sphyrna mokarran. Next base: position 38,325,298 of record JAGIQG010000023.1, read on the forward strand.
AAATAAATCACAGGGTCAGACTGATAGTTAAAATCTTAAACTCAATCCTACTGAAAGCAGAGAAGCATTTTTTCTCACTGGAAAAGGCCATTAAATGCAACTGAACATTTTCATTATGCTGATCAATTTAATAGTTGCTTTCCTAAAACAAAAAAATCCTATAACTATTCACTGTAATTAAAACACATTTAATATATTTGTAATTGCACTAATAACATATGAAGTTGCCAACACCTTTTTACCTCTTTAACTATCAAAATATTCCTTATCCCAGACTCGGACTCTCCCTCAGTTCACAACTCTCTGGGCTGCCATGAACCACGTCTTTCAAAAAAGGCCCAGCTCAGTAGTATACCCTGGGGTTGAGAGCGATCGACATGGTGAAGAAAGAGGTTCTAAAACATCATCAAATTTGGGCAGGCAAGGCTAGAATTTTTGCATGTGGGCTCATTTGCAACTTCATTTCCTGTACTCTTATCCCAGAGCTATAAAAACCCCAAGGAATAGGATGGGGAGTCCCAGAATCAGGACCCATCCAAGCAATGTCTTCCACTGTAGGCAGTTTGTTTCTCTACAATAAGCTTTTATATGAATACAATTACAAGCTTGATGCCTATGTGAACTTCTGTGAATTCCTTGGGTGTGATTTACTGGCTCGCCGTGCTGGTCGATTAATGTGGCAAGCCGGAAGAGCAGGCAAGGGTAAAAATCTAATTCAAAGTTTTGTACTCTCCTACCATTCCTTTGCCAGCGAAGTCGATTTCGTGCCTACAAAGAACACAATGCTTATTACATAAAATTGAGGTAAGCTAGAAGGATAGAAGGACTTATCTGCCCTGTCACAGTTTCTTCTGGCCTTCTGAAATCATCTCCTGTCATATCAGCAAGAACCACAATTGGCCTCCATCAGCAGACACAAGGCATCACATCAACATCATGGAGGATCAGGGGCCACTGAAGCTCAGTATGGCTGGTCAGTGCCAGTTAGGCACCATAAGTGTGTCAGGGCAGTGCCAAGGAGACATGGCCTGAAGGGGGTGGGAGCCTGAGTGTGGTTCAGGCTATGTCAATGGATTATGCATGATTACAGGAGGGGTTTATGCAGGGTGGAGCTCTGCAAGATGGATGATCAATGAGGAGAGCTCTGCAAAGGGGCGAGAGATTGGTCAGTCAGGACGGCTATACATGAGGGACGGTGTGATGAGGTGGCGGGGGGGGCGGGGTGGAATTGAGATGTGTTGAGCATCCAGCAATGGACTCGTCAGGAGGATCCTGATGCCCCAAAGATGGTAACCCGCGTTGATATGGGGAGTAACAATGCATCAGGGTGTGCAATATCTTGGGGAGGGTAGGGTTGAAGATCTTTCACATCAATAGAAGAGCAGGGTACACTGTACAATGGTGTCGAGTGCTCTGCAGCCAGCTTCCCAACTATCAAAAACACTGACACTGTGGGAAGATTGCAGTGCCAAACTCACCAAAACAACTAGTATGGAACACTCCCATTTTCAGACTTTTATGACACTTAGAATTATTTTGGGAAGATTCCACCGCATATGTTTAAATCCTGTGGAACACTAACTCCTCTTAGGAAAACAACACTTACTTTCCAGTCTGCCTGCATCACTAATGCCTCCAGCATCTTATACATCAGTGTGGAAAAACTAACACTGATAGTACTTCCTGTTGTGTGCAATGATCACCAGTAGCATTAAGAGAAAAAAGCAACAGAGGTGCAGAAACTTGCACAACAATCATTTAAACGAAATGGGCAAAATTTTGGGCATGATCTTACAACCTCACTGTGTCTGTCGATCAGACTACAAGCTGGGAAATAGCTTGAGATGCAAAAAAACCCAATTCACACCTAGCAGTCTGCCATTTTCCCGGCCCATTTTTACTGGCACAAACCACTTATTAGCACGAATTTGAATGGATTTCAATATCATTAGCAGATCAGCACACCAGCAATTCCACTTCCACCTCTTTCCCACCTCTCCGGTGTGGCATAATGCTAGCACAAATCACTACTGTATTCTTAGAGTGATTCAGGTTCAGCAGTAGTAAAGGGCAACTAGGAGGTGAATACCACTGAGCAAGGTTTGGTGCTTGAATGAATGTAGAGATTTGGATGGGTTCATGCCAATTTGAGTATCTTCATGTCAAAGAGCTTACATTATGCACTTCCTCCTGGCCACTGAAGCATAAGGTTGCTTCTGAGGCTAAGTCACAACCCCACTGATCTTTCTATTGTTTGCCTGCCATCTATCTGCTGGATAGGCTCTGTGGTGACTGCTGACATTTTATGCCAGGCTCCACAATCAGTGACAAGAACCAGGTCTGGCAGTTGTTGCCCCAGTTAAGAGAACTCTGCAGGTGTTAACATGGCTCCTCACACTGGATGAAGTCTGCAGTGCTGCCTTCCATAGGAAGCCATCTCGTGATAGTCACAAGAGTGCTTTTCCGCTGCTAGCCATTTCTGTAAACTGCTGCAATAGATGGCCAGGTGAATGCACTCATGTCTATGCTTCAGGAGATATCAATGGAGACTGTATGTGGCTGAATGGACGACACAGATTTAAGTTTTAAGTTTTAATATGCTAAAGGATCTTCAATCAAGAAAACCTGATTTTTGGATGAATGTATTTCTGAGCATGGTGGGATTTCCTGCAGCCTAGCTGGCCTGAAACTTATCAAAAGAAACAAGGGGGACAATTCTCCCAGTCCACAGTGCTGCGCCATAAGCAAAAGGTGTGTAGTGGGATTCCCGCTGGACGTCACAGCCTCTGCACGTCTCCAGCTGCTAGATTTTTGGCATCATCAACTCCACTCCAGAAATCAGCACAAAACTAACTAAAATATGTAAATTCTAGTTAGAATCTGATTAATTAGATTCTGAGGGTCCAGCTAGCCTCTCCTCCCATCACAGGAGTGTTTCAATCCAGGGGGGTTTACAACGGAGCCTGACCCTGCTGGAGTGAGGGGTGTAAGGAGCCCTGGGCATTTCCAGCTTGGTAGTGGAGGTCTGGCCCTTTGGCAGTGTCCAAGGGGCAAAGTGACAATGCCCAAAGTGGCAGTGCCAAGAGTGCAAGGCCAGACAAGGGTAAGGCATATAGGGGCAGATTGGAAGGAGTAGGCCCTCCAATCCAAGAGTGGGAATGGGAGTACTGCCACTCTGCACTTTGGATCAGTGACACAGGGAGGGAATAGACTAACCATTGAGATGGGTTGGCCTCCGGAGAGGATCAGGATTGTGGGGAGTCAGTGTTGAGGAGATTGGAACTGCCAGGGGTGAGGGGGAGATCAAGGCACGCCAACGGATCGAAACTAGCTCAGACACATTCAGAAGGCCAGCAATCCAGTGGCAAGGTGGACCCATGGCCAGCGAGGAGGGTTGCTGTGTTGGCTAGCGACCGAGCGGCCAGCGATTGAGAGGCCTGCAATGTGGGCCACTGCGCGTGACAGATTTATGCATGCGCAATGACCAGTTCAGCATTATACTGCCAGTCTCTCTGGTGGGAATCAGCCCCATGGATAGGTTTTTAACAAGATTCATGCTAGAGTCCTCCGTGGTGCTCTGAGTGTGGGAGATGCATTTTGAAAATCCCACTGAAAAAACCAGCGGGATTTACTCCAGATTTTTCGTGAATACGACAATTTGTCTGGGAGAATTCCACCCAACGTGATGAATGTAACAGCTTGTCCACAACAGCAGAAGTTGTTCACAGACAATTTAGAGCCATGTGTCCTTATATGGGCATTAGAAAGCGATATGCACAGGCGTACACCTGATGGGGATTGGAAGGTCCAGAGCCTCTGTATTGGCTCCATTTGATTGGTCAAATTGAATTATGCAATCGGATTGGGTTTTTGATCAATTCATTGGCCTGATGCCAAGGAACTTCAGGATATCAGAATGCTAACACAAAGAGCATGCGTTCAGTGGAAAATCTGGGAAACAACGCTCTCAGGAAAATACAACATCTTGAACAAGAGGAAAGACTGATATCCATATAGTAAAATCCTGGCCAGGTTTGATATACAAATAGAAATCAATCTTAAGTAATGGAAAGTGAGTATGTGGCTTATGCATTGCAAGTACTTATTATTGTCTAAGTAGCTACAAAATTAAGGCAATTGTGATAAAGTATCTAAAGTCGTTTTTGTGTCTTTGTGAGATAAAGGTTTAAACGCACAGGTTTGTACATCTATATGCTCTTTTTGCCCGCTGCAGTGAGGATGTGGCAAGCCCATTAAGATACCGAATGGTATCTGGTTACCAATGGGATAGTGTCAGGTTACCAATGTCCAGACTCATGGGTTGGATAATCTCATGGGCAGTCTCTGTCTTTCTCTCCTGTTCACCACCTCCACCCCAAAGGAATAATGGATTTTGCTTTGGAGCCAATAGACCTAACAGTAATTCTGATGGTTGTTGAAGCAGTCCCGCTACAAGATTAGCCCAATCCAGAGGCAGCAGCAGAAGGAGACGAGACTGCCAGTCTGTGATAGGATGTGGCTGCCCATTGGCCTGAGGGGAGGGGTAGAAGACATCGAAGACCGAGACCCCACCTCTATAGGACTCACATGTTGTTCGATGGTTGCAGGATGTCATGTGCGGCCATAGACTCCACTCAGTGAGGGGCACTGAGGTTACAGGGGTTCTCGTAGAGCAGGAGGACACTCATTCCTGGTGGCGGTAAAGGTCATGGTGGCTCTCAACTTCTACACCAATGGGTCCTTCCAGACCTCAAGCATTGAATGGATGTCCTGTATGCCCAGGCAGACCACTGCATCAACTTTGACATGGGCCAGGCCTAACTGGAAGCCTAGGCTGCAGGAAGCTCTCAACACCAAGGTTCTCCCACTAGGAGGCGTGGGGTCCACCAGCTCCAACTCTCAATCCAATCCCTCATCAAACCAGGGTGATGAATCTGGATTGGCCACATTAGTGAGTTACTGGGTGACAACAACTCGCTAGGCAACAAGTTGTGATGCTGGTCTGGTGCCACACAAGTCTGGCTTCTACCTGTTCTGACTGCATATTGGTGCCCAGGTCCATGTCCTGGGGTGAGCGGAGGTCCTAGGATCTAGTGTGTGTTGGGGATGCCATGCCAGACTGTCTGACAGTGTAGGCCCCCGCTGCTGCAGCTGCTTTGGATGAAAGCTTAAAGTACCAGAACAGTCAGATGTTTGGCACAGCTGCTATGAACTGGAGATCATAGACTCAGTAAGCCAGGGGCCTCTCTTGTGCACAATAACACTTTGAGTCTCCTTGCGTATGGATGGGTTGTGGTCATCTGTGTGGCAGGCAGATCACAGGCACATTAGTCACAAGTGTGGGGAGCAATAATATTTATTTGTGATTTTCTAAGACAATTGACAGAACTTTAACAAGTGCTTGTTTTCAGCCATGCCCTTGTGGTGATCCTATAACTTCTTAACATTATCTGTACTATTGCGATATCTACGTTTCCCACAAGATGCACATCAGAGGGGGAGCTGGTCAGCTTTGTTCCCCCTGGTTTTTGATATCTTTGCTGGCGTCCCATAGAGACGGGCAGGTCCTGCAGAACCCTGAATGACTTTTGGGTGTCATCGACATAGCCGTGACACTGTGTTCATTCTGCTTCCCATGAGATATCCCAGTGTTAGGAAGAGGGAATTCAAAAGGGCTAGGGATGGCTGAGTCTCCCAATTAGAAGGCTCCGCCATGGGCTTCAGTTCCTCCTTCTCCTCCCTCAGGGAGTTTGTGGTCCATGGGACATTCAATGCAGGAATAGCTGAAGTGAGCTCCAGAGGTCTCCATCATTTGGTTGTGACAGTCCTGGAGGCACAACTGCGTCTGCACCATAGTGTGTGAGTCCTCAGTGATAGCCCTCTGAGTCTGGGCTAAGCTCTGGATCCCCTCAGTGAGTGCCCTCTGAGACTGCACCAAGCTCTCAAGTTCCACAGAAAGTGCTCTCTGGCATTGGGCTATGCTCTTGAGGCTCACAGCTAGGGCCTACTATTTTCTGAGCATATTTTGAGGCCTTCAGCCATGGTCTTCAACAACTCAGTCATGCTTTGGAGCCTGCCACCTGTGGTGACCATTTTCTGCCCCAGGTGCAAGTTGCCTGAGATGACACAATCGGATGATGTCTATCGGGACCATGCCTCTGCAGGCAGGGGTTGCGACAGGGGGTGCATGTGCTAGGGGGTTGAGTGCCGCAATGCCTCGGGATATCAGGAGTAGATCAATATTACGCAACAGATGGGTGTGATACTAGGACCGGATAGACACTCACTGTTGCTGCCCAGACAAGATTATCGTTTTCTTTCTACACCGGCCCCGAGTCCTACATATCAGCGCATGGGTACTCATTGCTGCTGCCACTGCTTCTCAGGCCACATTGCCAGTCTGATTCCTAGGCTGCCAATTACTTCTCTGGGTAAGGAAATAGTCCTTCTCTCCTCTATAGTATCCAGTATCTGTCCCAGCTTCCTCTCCATAAATCTCGGAGAAAATCTATGAAATGTCATCTATTTGGCATAACTGTGTGTGCATCTTTAGAGTTTAAGTGGATTTCTCCTCTGTTTAATGGTGCATAGTTGCAGTCTCCGGGGGGGCAAATCAAGCCCTGCAGCCTCCATGGAGAATCTCTCATTGCACTATGTTGGAAGATTACGATGTGGAGCACGCTGAAAAAAAGTGTGAAAATCTCCTGTTTTGACTCCGTTATGACACTAAGACATTTCTCGGGAAAATTCCGCCCATTGTGTTTTACCCAATGTAATCTGAATAAGTGAGTATACGCCGTCAAATGACAGGTGTTGAACTCCCACAGTGACAGTGGTCCATGTTAAATAGGTTCAGGACAGATCAGGGCTCCTATGCAACTAACCTCCACTGCTGGAGTCTCAGAATAAACATCTTACGCATTTGTGAAAAAACATAAACTATGCTCACATTATCCTCTACAGACTAATCACCTTAAACTCAGCAAATGGACCTTTGCTTGGTTTTGGGAATCTGTATTCACTGAATAATTAGTTCATTTTTGATCTGTAGTGAATGCAAAAGCTTCTGGGCAATTTCAAATTGGTGGAATTATTAGACTCCAAATGGATGGAAGTTTTTTTTGCATAAATTATCTGAAAGGATATTATAAACATTTCAAAGTGGCCATCACACAAAGTGCAATATTCAAGTTTTATACATGTGTTGTGTTGGACTCTGAAATGCTTCACTAGTCAAAGAAACTTTGCAGACATTTCATAATGGTCATGCAATGGTATGTAAAATCTGGAATTAAAAATCTAATGATGACCATGAAACCATTGTCGTTTCTCATCAAAATACATTTGGTTCACTAAAGTCCTTTAAGGAAGGAAATCTAGTCTAGTAAGCTACTTAATTGAAGGGCAATTAGGGATGAGCAATAAATGTTGGCTCAGCTAGTGATACCCATATCCATGAATTAATTTTTTAAAAATCTATATTAAGTTGCACTCTGAGGTGCCTCAATATAACTATGTTACATGTAACCTTCACTGTATACAATCAATATGAGTCAAACAGCAACATAGGATCCAAACAGTTGTACTCCTCTCAGTCCACGATAGCTAAAATGTCTCAAATAGCAATCAACACCCATTCTGCCTCTGCAGCACTTGTCCCAAGCTTTAGTGCATCTCTCCGCCCATAGTCTGTGCTTTGGAATGCACCCATCTCCAACATTCAGTCAGCGACAACTCTGCACCGAATGACCAGCAAGTTTCAGCAGACCAAAGCATGTTTTTCATCGAGTTGATGATCCTCCAGCAGAGCTGATGTTTATCTAGGTGTGTCCCTGAGAACAGCCTATAGAGCACAGTCCTGCATCACTAAACTCCTTGGGACAAACCTCAACAAAAACCTCATCTCTCTCCACAACAGCCATAATCACCTTGCAGACAAAGTGTGGATTGAGTGAAACTCTTAAGTGTGCAGAAAAGGGAGGGATGATGGGGAGAATATTTCACAACACCAGCTAAGCTAGTTCTTGGTGCTTGTTTGTAAGTTCTGCGATGAGATATTGTGCCAAATGACCTAGAGAATCTTCTCAAAGAACTTTGTGACAGGATCCACCATCTCCTTTTCCCATAAGGTTTCTCTAAAACACTACTTGCAGACCATTGCTTGATGGACTTGTGGTCCATCAACTTTTCTACAGAGACAATGGTATGGCAAGATCCAACTATTTAACATGTTCCGTGGCAGCGTGACCAAACCAATTTTTCACAATATGAAATCATAGGTGTTCATGTTCCCAAATAAAAGTATGGTTATTTGACGTTTGCCACCATTGGTCCTGTTTTATTAATAGAATTATGATTATGGTTTTGTCATTCTTGTGGAGAAAGATGAGGTAGTTTTTGTTGAGGTTCATCCTGAAGATGAACAGTGATGCAGGACTCTGTGCTCTATAGGTTGTTCCCAGTGTTGTGAAGGAGGACATCAGCACCTAGTGACATTTGGTGTTTGCGTCCCAAGGATTTGCGCACAGCTTGATGCAGTCACACACAAAGGTTGCCATCAGGTTTAAAACTGTGTTGGATGTAGTTTTTCTTCCTTTATCTAGAGATTTGCACATTGCATTCTTGGCAGTCATGATCCATTTTTGCAGATAAGCAGAAAATAGCTCAGGTGATTGCCACGGCGCTGTAGTGAGGAATGGGCCAGGCTAATGTACAACAATGCCAAGAGTGCTTCATATCTGATGACCATGTTCTTGCCTGCAATGGGGAGGAAGCATCGCTCCCACATACCCAGGTTTTGTTTTATTATATCTATTCTCTCCTTCCAGTTTCTAACACATGCTCTCGTTCCTCTGAACCATATTCCCAGCACCTTCAGGCCGTCTGATCCAATGGTGCAGACAAGAGATCAGTCATCCCAATTTCCAAAGAACATGCTCTTGCCACGATTTATCTTGGCACCTAAGGCCTATTTGAAGTGGTAGATTTTGATCAGCCTGCACACCCACAGTGACCATCAGTGATCTGAACAGAAGCTGATGACGTCACCCATGTATAGGAAGACTTTGACTTGAGTGCCTCCACCACCTGGGACTGTCACTCCCCTTATGTCCGAATCCTTCTTGGAGGAATCAGCAAAGAGTTCTATACAATGCACGAACAGGACTTGAAAGAGAGGGCAATCCTGCCTGACACCGGATGTAATTGAAAAGCTTTTTGATTTCTGAAACACCACTACTGATGTTCATGTCAAGCAGTTGGATCCAATTGCAGATTCATTTTCAAAACCCCAAATTGAACATCCATCATTTCAGCATGTGATATTCTGTCAAAGGCCGTCACTTGGTCAAGGCTGATGAGGCAGGTATCCACAATCCTGTCCTGCACATAGGCAACTGTATCCCTGAATAGTGCAAAGCTATCAGAAATCTTCCTGCCGGGCACCAAGCAGGTCTGCTCAGGGTGGATCACTGACTCCAGAGGAGGCCTGGCACAACTGGCGCTGACTTGGACAGAATTTTATAGTCGACATTCAACAGTGAAATATGTTGCCAATTTATAATTCCCTCCTTTTCCCCCTTCTACTTATAATGATGCCTTTTTTCATGAATTCTGACATGTTTCCAGCCAAAACCATACAATATATACTTCAGTATGTCTGAGCCAATCCAGTCCCACAGAGCCAAATACAAATCAACTAGTAAGTTGTCACTTTCGTGTGTTTTACTTTTCTCGAAGGACCTTTGAAGGTCTTCATCAAATCATCCAGAGTTAGTACTATGATTAGGCTCTCTCGTATGCTATCTTCTAAGACCTTCATGATAAGTGGATAGGGAGGCTGTTACGTTTGTAGGCTTCACAGTCCAGCAGGAAGGATTGCTGATCTTCATAATGTCATACTGCAATTGGCTTAACTGAAACTGAAACACTTCTTTCTTCAAGCTGATCACTATGTACTTTTGGAAGAAAAAAAGCAAGCACATCTCACCCTGCTCGAAGGAGTGGTGTCTAGACCGGAAGATGATCTTGAAAGCCTCCATGGCATCAAGTGAGGCTTGCTAATCCTTCACCTCCAGATAATCGTCTTTGACATCGACCCCCATCAACTGCAGCCAGAACAGTCTCTGCAAGCTCGACTGGAGTCCAGACATTTACCTCCATCTCTCTCTCTCTTGCCTTCTGGACCCCTTTAAGGAGGAAAACCTCTTAATGTCCTCCTTTGTCTACCACCAGTGTAACTGGGATTCAAAGAGAGTTTTACAGTTTTCCAACCTTTGTAATTTCTTCTCAATTCTTCAATGTTCTCTGGGATCAATAGTTTCACATTCAGCTCCGAGTTCTCCTACCAACTCTCCAGTCCCCCTGTAGTCCCAATGGTCATCTAATGTCAGATGGGAGTGGTCTCTTGCTGTTCGTTTGGGAGGCGGCTTTGTCCTTTTTTCTCTTTCTTATACTCCTCACCATCTGCCAATCTGCCAACTAGTCCTCTGATGGTTTCTCCTCCATTGATTCAGTCTGCTGAGAAGTGGGAGGTGCAGAGAGCAGTTATATTGCACCATCTGCTGCCTCCTTTTCTCCTTTCCCTTTCTTAACTTCCTCTGTGCACTCCTTTTCCCCATTCTGCTGGGTGGACGATGTGCTGGTTGGAGGTTTGGATCTCTCATTGGTGATGGTCAGACTGGCCATACTGTCTTGCCTTTCCTTGGTTTTTACTGCCTGTGCGTAAATAAAGCTGCGCTTGGGACAGGTTCTGTACAGAAGGCCACACAGGTTGTAGCACTTCATCTGTCTGCAGTCCTTTGTCAGATGTTCATCTGGTTTGCGATTCTTGCAGATAAGAGCAATTGGCCACCACATGGTCGGATTTTTCGCAGGAGTGACAAACTTTGTGCTGGCCGGCATAGATGAGATATCCACAGCTTCTCCCAAGTGTGGTGTTGGAGGAAAGGTTGAGAATTATTCCCTTATTGGTGTCTTGAGTGCCACCTTAACCTGCAGTTAGCTGATCTAAGTCTTCAAGATGTCCTTGATCTCAGTGCAGTTGTTAACCTTGTCAACATATCGGGTGAAGAAGGAGCAGATCTATGATCAGAATATGAGGGCTGTAGAGGTGCATATTTCATTTCATGCATGTTACATTAAGACGTGATTTAAATACTGATTTAAATGATCTCAATGAGACAGCAAATTAAGGAGGGGCTATGCTTTAAGGATTCTCTTCTCCTCTAACATTTTCATGAACTCAAAGTAGAAAGTAGCATTCCTGAAGGCCACATTGAAATATCCAACACTGGAGAAGTTCTGCAGACAGGAGGCATCAACAACTTTGAACCTACAGGAACTGAGAAGGATTCTGTTAAGGAAGAAGCTACAGTCAATACTTCTTCACCCTCTTTCACTGACACTCTAATATGTTATGTAACCTCTAGTTTAGAGTTTGACTGCAAAACAAGCAGAAATGCTGGAAAATCTCAGCATGTCCGACAGCATCTGTGGAGTGAATGACCCTTCATCAGGATTAAAACCAAGAGATTAACTTGAATCAATTAATTAACAAGGGCCAGGAAATTCTTTCTTCAAAGTAGAGGTTTTATACAGTCCTAAAGCAATTCCTCTACATAATCTTAAGAAACCTCCAGGAAATCCCAGCAATGATTTAAATATTCTTGAATTACATGTACTTTTGTACCATGACATTGTCTCCTAGGAAGTGAATCAAATTGTTGAGGATTGCAAAGCACATCTGTTATTGCAACTAGATCTAAGTATTAACACGTGATGAAGGTTATAATATTTTATTGTTTAACTAATAAATAAAACAACCTGTTAAAAGCCAAGTTCTGAAAACTTTATGATTCCACCCTGAATTCCACAGATTTGCAAAATTTCTTTCTCCTTTTCACTCCTCTCGCTTGCCATCACAGAAATGAAATCTGCTTTGACCGAAAGAGATGAAAGTACTTACCAATTGTTTCCTCTAGTTGATCACATCTGAGTTTGGATTCTTGTAGATGAATCCATGTTTCATGGCACTCAGTGTCTTTTTGTTTATACTGCTGTTGCAACTGTTGTACCTTGAAATGGACAGATAAATAATTTCAATTTCAGTGAACAGGTCAAAGTACACTAACAACACTTTCAGATTTATGTGAAGAAGCATATTTCATTTCATGCATGTTACATTGAAACATGATTTAAATACTGTTGCCATGAGGCTCTACAATCAGGAAATTTTGAAATTTGAGGGCTGAAGTTCCATTTTTGTTGCATTGTCAATGCAACACGAGAGATGGTAGTTCAGTAGAAATGATAAGGGTCTAGGAATCTGGGGGCGGGGGGAGGGGCTGGTGTGGTGGTGGTGGTGGGTGGGATGGTGGGGGGAGGGCGATTCTCCCAAAAAAGTTCGAAGTGCTGAACCATGGGAAAACAGGTGTAAATCATGATCATTGGGCCTAATTCGCTCAAAAAAAGTGTTGAATTGGTGAGAAAAATTATGTTAATCACAATTGCTTTTTCAGTGGGAGTTGAGAATCGGATCTTCCACACTTTGTGCACTGCAGAGGTCACAGTTGTGAATATCACTTAAAAGCTCGGCCAAATAGGTGGGGCTATTCACGCCAGAGTCTGTCAGTTCTGGGCCTCTGTGCATGACAGTGGCCCCAATCTCTAGATTGCAGTTTGCTGGCCAGTTCAATCACTGGCCAGCCAGTACCCCACAGTACTGCCCCTCCACCCTTCCCCACAGCCCGATTGTGGCCTGCCCAAGCATTCCCAGGCCAGCCCCATCCTTGTCCCGGAGCTCTGTAATCTCATACCATCTCCCCCAAACCCCACACCCCCACAAAAGGTAGTCCCCACTCCCCCAGCCTGCCTTGAATGCTGGCCGTACTCCAGCACCAACAAATCCTATCTGTAGAGTGGCAGCCAGACTCCTCCCACTCGCACTGATCATCCCCTTGATTCCATACACAAAAAGCCCCACGTCCTTGGCACTTTCCAGTGGGCAATGCCAAGATGCCCCCTGAGCATGGACTCTTTGCCCATTCGCAATGCCAAAGCACACAGGCTAATATTGTCAGGGTACCCATGCCCAGGGGCACCAGCCCCCTACCACCCAATCCCTGGGGGACTTACCTTCACTTTGGCGAGGTCTCCTGCAAGTGGGGAGCTACTCTGTACCCCACCAGAGTGAAATGTTCTTTCAGGCCCGAAGAATTACATACCAGGGGAGCCCGATAATGACATTTAAAATAGACTGAAAATAGATTTAAATCACTTTCCTGTTTTCCAGTGCAGTCCCAACTGCATCTGCTCTCTAGCTGTGGGAGACGTGCGTACATCTAAACATCCATGAATCCTACAAAATGGCTGACACACACATCTCCCACTGGGCCAAAAAATATGCACATTGCAATGAGAGAATCAAGCCCATTTTTTCCAGTGGGAGTTCATATTAGAATGTCCCACACTCTGTGCAATACAGATGTCACAATAGTAAATTATCATTAAAAGCACAGGGAGTGGAGCCTACTCACACCAGAGGCTGCACAAACTGTCCAATCATGATCCCCACGAGCATTCCCAGACCCCATCCTGAGTGTTCCGATCTCCAGCTCTGCACCCCTACTCGCCACTGGCAGATTCCACCCCATAGCAGGCAGACCCCGCCACGCCTCCTCCTAGCCCACCCTGGTCTCTGGCCTCCCTCCAGCCTCATTGATCCCAATGAAGAATGACAGTGGGACTGATCGCCCCCTAGATCATGCTCCTTTTCACTGCCCCCTAGGCCCCATGCCCTCGGCAGTGCCCCATCCTGAATGGGCAGTACCAAGGTGACCCCGGGCACTTTGCCCCTTGGGCAATGCCAGTAGTACAGACCAGCACTGCCAGGGCTCCCATGGCCAGGGCACCATTCCCCATTGCCTGACCTCGCTGGGGGCCTCCCAATTGTCCTACTTCACTCCAGCAGAGTGGGGCTGCTCATTCCCCAAAAGTGGTAAGCTATTCTGAACCCTGCCAGAGTGAAATTGTACTGGTGTGCTGGGAGATGCTAGTGGGCCTGGAGACTTCAGTTATCATCAATCCAGGTATCCACCTTTGTTTAATGAGAAGTACAGGAGAGAATGGCAAGAGTATCACCAAGCATACCTACAAATGAACTTATCAACCAGGTGAAGCTATAACAAAGGACTGGGTGCACATTAAACAGTTGAAGCAGTGATTGGGCAAAGTGATCCCACAATCAACAGTTCAATCAAGTTTCAGCAGTCCAGCCTTGTCCAATCATGAATGGTGGTGGACAATTAAACAACTAACCAGAGGCAGAGGCTGCACAAACATCTCCATGTTCAATTTTGACAGAGATCAGCACATTAGTACTCAAACCTTTACATACAGCTTCAGCTAGGAGTGCTGACTATATATCCAAATAGGTACACACAAATGCACCACACCGTGAACACAACTTTATCTTAATTAGTTGCCAGTGCAATTTTTAGCACACTGAGGATTATTTAGCAAATGTCCAATCATGGAGTCAAATCTAATATTGGACACTGTGCTTGCATGTGCTGGAAGCTACGTCCATATTAATACGTAGGGCCCTGTTCTTTGCAGACAAAAAGAACACACACACAATTGCATCTATTTCAGCTAAACAAAGTAAGTGATAGCCATTCACAGTTTTGGTCCCCTTACCTCAGAAAGGATATAGTAACCATGAAAGCAGTCCAAAGGAGATTTACCATAGTAGTTCTTGGGATGAGAGGATTGCCTTATCAAGAGACTAAATACACTAGATCTGTATTCCTTTGTGTTTAAAAAAGTTTGGGGTGACTTTATTCAGACATTTAAAATCCTGAGGTGACTTGACAGGATAGATGGTGAGATGTTTTCACTAATAAGAGAGTCTTGAACAAAGGGACATAGCTACAAAATAAAGGGCAGTCATTTAAAACTGAGGTACATAGAAATTTCATCTTGAAGAGAGTGGTGAATTTCTGGAACTCTCTGCCCCAAAGGATAGTAGCAGCTGGATCAAGTATTTAAAGTGGAGGCGGATATATATTTGATAGATCAAGGAATAGAGGACTATGGGGAAATGGCGCAGAAATGGAGCTGAGGCTGGCATAGATCAGACATGATCATATTGAATGGCAGGACAGGCTTGAAGGGCCTAGCGACCTACCCCTGCTTCTATTTCTTGTGTACATTCCTACTACCACCAGTGCACAGTGGACAAAGTATATCAACAACAAGGAGCACTGTTGTAAAACTGCACCAAAGCTTCTTTGATGGCACTTTGCAAATCCACAACCTTGCCTAGGAGGACAAGGGGAGCAGGTGAATGGGATTACTAACATCTCCAAGTTCTCTTCCAACTCACTAACCATCTTGATTTGGAAACATATTGCCGTCTCTTCATTGTCACTGGGTCAAAATCTTGACACTCACAAATTTGGAGTACTGTGGAAGTACCTTGACCAATAGTAATGATTCAAGAAAGTTCACCACCTTCTCAAGAACAATTAAGGGTGAGAAATAAATGTCTGAACGAATAAAGCAACATGAAATCAGAAAATTAGAAAAGATAAAATGTACAAGATGGGCGGCATGGTAGCACAGTGGTCAGCACTGCTGCTTCACAACTCCAGGGACCTGGGTTTGATTCCCGACTCGGGTCACTGTCTGTGTGGAGTTTGCATGTTCTCTTCGTGTCTGTATGGGTTTCCTCTGGGTGCTCCGGTTTCCTCCCACAGTCCAAAGATGTGCAGGTTAGGTTGATTGGCCATGATAAAATTGCCCCTTAGTGTCCTGGGATGCTTAGGTTAGAAGGATTAGTGGGTAAAATATGTGGGGATATGGGGTAGGACCTGGGTGGGATTGTGGTCGGTGCAGCCTCTATAGGCCAAAGAGCCTATTTCTGCACCGTAGAGTTCCATTATTCAAGAGAGAAGTTAAAAACAAATACAAATATAACTTTTTAAAAAATGAAAAACAAATGCAAAAACAGCATTAATTGTTTTAAAGAAAGTTCAATGGATGGGGGAGCATTGATTTGACATACTGGTTGGTGGTCCAATATTGCTGATCAGCAGAACTTAAATAATTTTTGAATCCTGAATTAGGATATTATGCACAGTCAATAACAACTTCCAACAGTATCAGGATGGACCTGATGTAAAATAATGTGATTGCAGGAAGAGTAGACTCTAGGTCTAAGAGATTTCCAAACTTCAGTCCTTAGGTGGGACTTTACAGCCTCACTTGACCCAAGACTAGAAAATCCCGTCTGAGATCAAAGGACCTTCCCACTTACAACACCTCGCACGCTCCAATTCTTGGTGGGCGAGGCAGTAGAATTCTGGCACTTGTGTAAATCACTCTGATATATTAATGACTCTCTATCCATCAACTTAAACATGCATTGTTCTTGCACCTCTCCACCACCAGTACTCTGAGGACAAAATGTATACCAAATACAAGACATACTGTACTGCAGCAACAAACCAAGGATTCATGAAGGGCACTTCCCAGAGTCACTATTCAATCATAAAATTTACTCAAACATGACCAAAGCAAGTCTTTTCCACTTTTATATATGTATTAAAAAGAGTGAGAATATGTATATAAAAGAACAACTGTTTAAGCTTTACCATCCAACCAATAAAATACCTCATTCTCTTTATCATTCAGTTGTTGTTGATACTTATTCTTCAGCTGTTCTCTTTGGTCAATTTCTTCTTTTACTGAAACAAGATAGTATCAGCTATTATTTTGTTATTATTATGAGAATGGGAAACTGTACATGTAGGGGGTAGTGTACATGAAGGGGCGTATGCAACAGAGGAAGTTTATATGAGAGGTGCAAGAACAGAATCCAGAGGTTGCTTATGCACAAATTTCTGAAGGTAGTAGGACAGACAACATATATGGGATCTGGCTTTACATATTGTGTGCAAAATTTGGAAAGTTACACTAAACCAGTGTAAAACACTAGTTCATCATTTGGTAGCACAGAACTTGAGTACTGCTGAAAATATACATTTTGTTAAAACTTTTTGTCTTGCAGTGTTTGTCCGCAGGATCAGCAAATCTGGCGAAACCAAGAAATCGTGAATCTCCCCTGCAAGATTGCAATATCTGATTTTTGCTATCACTCTAAAGGTCTCTCCCTGGGACAGGTGACGTAATCAGGTTCACATCAAAATTCAAATTTAATCAAACATCCCCTTACCAGATTTTCCACTCTCACAAGAGGTTCACCCAGATGTGAACTTGCCAAGAGGATTCCTCTGGGGCGCAAACGTCAGTATAGCCCTAGATTGGAGGGACATTTCCAGGCAGTGCCCTGGCATTGCCCCTAGTGTAGGATGGCATTGTCAGGTTGGCAAGTGTGCTAGGGGTAATGCCAGGCATGTATTCTGAGGGGACTGTCACTAGCAGAGATTTATGGTGGTGGGGGAAGATGGTGCAGCAGACATAGACAGGTGAGAATATTGGGAGATGATTGTTGAGGGGAGTTGCCAGAGATGATCGGAGGCATGGGCAATGGAGGGGATGAGCAGGGGTGGTGGGGAGGACAAGGGAGTGTGATGATTGAGGGTGGGGAAGTATAACGGTAGTGAAGAAGACCATAGACATTTCCGTGGTGGAAGGTGGGAGAGCTATATGATTAAAAAGGTCTCTCTGATCTAAGTTGAGCAGGTTTCCAGTTCTAAGAGTCCTTCCATTACCAGAATGACAGGGCAAACTACACCCAATCTTTCTTTTGTGTGTAAAGGGGCTAGATTTGGAGAGAAAATAGGCCTGTGGAGCTAGAAAATTCCATGCCAGTTTTCTCACCAGGACTGAAATTTTACCAAATTCTTATAAGATTCTGCCCTTTGTCATTATGTTTGCAAAAGTCATCAAACATGGGCGCAATTTCAACGTCAGTAGGCAATTGAAATTGGATGCACACCCACAGGCAATTAAAAGACTAATTAATGAATAGTATTAACAAGTCAATAAACAAGGGTTTTACATTGTCCATGCCATTTTCAGCTTATTGAATAGGCAAAACTGGTGGACACTAATTTTGTTTTTAGCACTTCCTCATCCAAGGGCAAGATAAAAGACTTCAGAGTAGCAACACTTTTTCTGTCATTGTGATTTTTGTTGTTGTGTGAGCACAAAGTTGTCCCTGAGTTTTTTGGCATTTTGCCAGCTTTTTAATGCCTAACTTTCAGATCCTTGGAATATTTCCCTGAGGATAAAAGCACAGTTATCCTTCATTTGCAAGGTATTAATTCCCTGCATCACATCTAATGGGACATTTTGTTAGAACCTCCTTTGAAGGAGAAGAAAGAGGCAAGAAGAAGAGGAAGCAAGGTGAACATGGGCAGTGTCCCAGGACAGACCTTTAGCAACATGGGCTCAGTTGCCGCAGGACCAAAAGGGAGGCCAAGGTAGGAGTGTTCATTCACCAAAAATGCCATTACCCAGTAACCAGAGTGCCCAGGCAGTGCTTCATTAACTTCCAGAGGTCCAAGATCCAATGTCATAGGAGGCTTTGTCTATCCAGGGTGAAAGTATATGTCACATGATAGGTCCACAAATCACTTCTAACTCAGTAGGCAGAAATGCGATGCTTGTGGCTTTGAAGGGCACAATAACCTCAATATCAATGCATCAGGATGTTTTCACGGCTCTGTGGGAGATCTGTGTGGC
Source organism: Sphyrna mokarran (assembly GCA_024679065.1). NCBI lineage: Eukaryota > Metazoa > Chordata > Chondrichthyes > Carcharhiniformes > Carcharhinidae > Sphyrna > Sphyrna mokarran. Next base: position 38,344,009 of record JAGIQG010000023.1, read on the forward strand.
ATGTCTCAACCAACTGTACTCAACTGTACCAAGCTGATGACTGATACTATCTTTACTCATGCTCATACATTAATCCACTACTAGACAGATGAGAGCAGTCAGGCAGAGAAAGCCAGAGGCAATATGGTGATGACTAGGTTCCCCTACATCCACAATATAAAAGATTATACTCGCGTCACTACCAAGGTACCAGAAAGTAAACCAGAAACATTTGTTAATAGAAAGGGTTTACACTAATGGCTCTGCAACAACTAAGCCCATGCTGCTAAAGGTCTTTCCCTGGGATACTGCCCATGTTCACATTGCTTCCTCTCCTTCTTGCATCTTTTTTCCCCTTCAAAGGAGATTTTAACAGAATACACTATCCCCATTAAATGTGATGCAGGGAATTACTACCTTGCAAGTGAGGGATAAGTGTGCTTTTATCCTTAGGGAAACATTCCAGGGATCTGAAAGTTAAGCATAAAGGGAGTTCAAATTGTCCATGACTACAGGACACAGATTCTCCAAGTTTGTGCCCAATACCCTGGTAGCTCACATAATGCTTATATCTTGTGGCACTCACAATTATCAAGGGTGACTATGGCTCCTGCAAGCTTGAATGGATGAGTACTGGGTGACAAGAGCTATATTTGAAAACATGGTGATGACTCTTCTCCACCATCCAAGGACTGAGGCCAAGGAGAGTAACAGCAAGAATGATAACTTAATAAGGGCAGTGATGGAGGGGACCATTGGGTTGCTGAAGATGCACTTCAGATGCCTGGACAGAGCAAAGGGTGTGAAAATTGAGGTAGATGACATGAACTTTCGGGGGGACTGAATGCTTTAATCCTGCTAATTGTGCAAGATATTGATCCTTGCTCAAGTGAATGTCACTGTCTCCTTTGCAAACAATTACTAAATGAAAGCCCAACTCAAATTGCCAAAACCACGAAATGCCATACAGTTACATGCCTGTAGTGGATTTCAGATTCCTGGGCCATTAGGACTAGTTCTAGAAGAGGTGGGACCTGTACAAACTGGATGAGCTGCACCTGGACAGGATCAAGATGTCCGTGAGGGAGGGAGTGGTACTTGCTAGAGTGATTAGAGAGGTTTTCAATGAATATGGCAGAGAGAGAGGAACCTATGTATGTATTCAGAGCAGGGTGAATCAAAGACAAAGGAAAAGACAGCAAAGGGAATTAAAAAAATAGGCAGAGAAATCACAGACAAGAGTCAGATGAGAACAGACTAAAAAAAGTAGGAACGGGGCAAGAAAAATTAAATCTGGGATCTGGATGAGTCGAGTTAAGAAATACCAAGTGGCAGAAAACATTTGTGGAGTGGTATACAGATCACCAAACTGTAGTGTTAATGTTGGGAATTGCATGAGACAGGAAATCAGAGATGCATATGTTAAAGGAACATTTGTAATTATAGTTGACTTGAATCTGCACATAGATTGGGAGAGTCAAATTAGTCACTGTGTGACATAGAAGGAATTTCAGTATTGTATATGGGATAGTTTTCTGAACCAATATGTTGAGAAACCAACAAGGGAAGAGGCCATCTTGCACTGGGGATTGTGCAATGAAAAAGGATTAGTTGTCAATTTAGTTGTGAGTGAATCCTTAGGGATGAGTGACCATAATATGATAGAACTCTTTGTCAAGGCAGATGGTAATGTAGTTGATTCTGAGACCAGGGTTCTGAATCTTACTAAAAGTAATTATGATGATATGAGACATAAATTGGCTATGATGGACTGAGAAACATTACTGAAAGGAAAGATAGTGAACAGGCAATGGCAGTCATTCAAGAAATGAATAGATGAACCCCAGAAGTTGTTTATTCCTGTTTGTCGCAAGAGCGGTGAGGGAACTGTGGCCAAACTATGGTTTACAAGGGAAATTAGGGACAGTATTAGAAGTGTACAAATTGGCAAGAAAAAGCATAGAACTGAGGATTGGAAGCAGTTTAAAATTCAGCAAAGGAGGACCAAGGGATTGATTAAAAAGGGGAAGAATAGAGTATGAAAGTAATAGAGCGGGGAATATAAAAACTGACTGTAAAAGTTTTTATACGTATCCAAAGAGAAAAAGATTGACAGAAGCTAATATAAATCCCTTACAGTCAGAAACAGAAGAATTCATAACGTGGAACAAAGAAATAGTTTGCTTCATAGTTTGCTTCTGTCTTCACAAAGGATCACATAAATAATGTTGTAGAGTCATAGAGATTTACAGCATGGAAACAGACTCTTCGGCAAAACTTGTCCATGCCGCCCTTTTTTCTAACGACTAAGCTAGCCCCAGTTGCCAGCATTTGGCCTATATCATTCAAAATTACTTACGTAATTGTCAAAACACTTTTTAAAAGACAAAATTGTACCCGCTTCTACTACTACCTCTGGCAGCTCATTTCAGACACTTACCATCCTTTGTGTGAAAAAATTGCCTCTCTGGATCCTTTTGTATCTCTCCCCTCTCATCATAAACCTATGCCCTCTAGTTTTAGACTCCCTTACCTTGGGAAATGATATTGACTATCTATCTGAATTATACCTCTCATTATTTTATAGACCACTATAAGATTACCCCTAAGCCTCCTACGCTCCAGAGAAAAAAGCCCAAGTCTATCCAGCCTCTCTTTATAACTCAAACCATCAAGTGCTGGTTGCATCTTTGTAAATCTAAATTACCAGAAGTTCTGGAAGAATAAAGTTTTAGTAAGGAGCAGGAAGAAATCTCCATTCCAGAGTACTTAAGGAAGTGGCCCTAAAAATAGTAAACCCTTTGGTGGTCATTTTCCAAAATTTGTTGGACTCTAGTCTGGTTGCAGAAAGATAGTTGAAGAGAAAACAGGCAACTATAGATCAGTGACCCTAATGTCAGTACTTTCTAGAGGATTTATCAAGGATTTCATTGTTCAGCATTTGGAAAGAAATGGTATAATCAGACAAAACTAGTATGAATTTGTAATGGAGAAATTATGCTTGACAAATTTATTGGAATTCTTTGAGGATGTAACTAGTAGACCTGACGAAGGAGAATGGTGGATGTGATTTTTTTTTAGACTTTAGAAGGTTTTCAACAAGGTCTCACATAAAAGTGGAATTGCGGATAGTGTCTTGAGTTGAGTAAAAAGCTGGGTAGATTTGAAAGAGTTGACATAAATGGGTTTTTTTCTCATTAGCAAGCAGTGAGGATGTAACTGTCTCATATAACTGTCTAAACGCTTTTTAAAAGACAAAATCATACCCACCTTTACTATCACCTCTGGCCCCAACTATTCACGCTACATATTAATGATTTGAAAGAGGGAACTGAATGTATTATCTCCAAGTTTTCAGACAACAGAACATTCAGAGGGACAGTTGCGAGGAGGATGCAGAGATGCTTCAGCATGGATTTGAACAAGCTGAGCAAGTGGACATATGCATGACAGCTGTAGTATAATGTGGATAAATGGATATCCACTTCAGTAGCAATAATAAGAAGGCAGATTACTTTTTGAATGGGTGTAAATTGAGAGAGTTGGATACTCAACGAGACCTTGGTATCTTCGTGCATCAGTTGTTGAAAGTAAACATGCAGGCAAAATGGCCTTCTCCTACTACTATTTTCTATGTTTAAACTATCCAGTCAACTAGGCCCATTAAAGTAAAAAAAAGTTTACCATAGAACCCTACAGTGCAGAAACAGGCCTTCGGCTCATTGAGTTTGCACTGAACACAATTCCCCATATCTCTATGTATTATAGCCACTAATCCCTCTAACCTCTGCCAACCTGGATACTAAGGGGCAATTTCTTAGCATGGCCAATCAACCTAACCCACACATCTTTAGACCATGGGAGGTAACTAGAGAACCCAGAGGAAACCTACGCAGACATGAGGAGAATGTGCAACCTCTACACTAACAGTGACCCAAGCCAAGAATCGAACCCAGGACCCTGGAGCTGTGAAGCAGCAGTGCTAACCACTGCACTACTGTGCCGCCCATTTATGTTGCTTCACGTGAATAGAAAAAGATCCTACAAAGGTGCCTCCCAGAACACAAAGTTCAAAATAACAAGTGCAAATAATGTCACCTGTGACACACCCCTTTTGTGCTCAAGGCAGCTTCAACTTATATCTGTGGGTGCTTTGTTAACACTCCCCACTACCACCAATATCAGTAGCATTAGAGGCAGCTTACTGACCTTGACAGTCATCCTCTAAGCCCCAGAACATCATTAACCTTGCTAATGCCAAGTACTATTGCAATAAAACATCCCCATTCTTATACTCAAATCCTCTAGCTATGAAGATCGATACACCATTTGCTTTCTTTACTGCCTGCTATATCTGCACATTTACTTTCAACAACTGATGCATGAGGACTCCAAGTCTTGTCGAGTATCCATTCCTCTCAATTTACACTCATTCAAATAATAATCTGCCTTTCTATTATTGCTACTGAAGTGATACCCAATAATTCCATGACAGAAACAGTGTACTCAGTGTTAAGGGTCAACAGAGTCTTCATGCTCTGGGAGGATATGTCCAGGCTCATGGCTAGGCATTCCTCAGTTGTCATGGCATCATCAGATGCAATGGTCACTGGCAGAGAGGTGGAACAACTGATGCCCTTGTCCAGAGCGCCCTGAAAGAAGCACACAAAGATGACAAGCAGCATGTCTGCCAGAGTGAAGTAGAAAAAACACCGGTAGTGACCTCCTGTAATCATTGCCAATATGAGAGTTTGCTGTCCAAGTGCAACCCCAAGAATCTTTGATCCTGCTTCTGGAGCTGGCTCACTTTGAGAATCCTACCTCTTTCCATGATGGAAACAGTGTATACAGTGATAAGGGTCAACAGAATCTTCGTGCTCTGTATAGCCTCTTCCATGGTGGTGACAATGGCACACAGGCCTGCATGGATCTCCACCAAAGGTTCCCCATATATCTCGCTGGACATCCAGCATCTGCCACCTGATAGACGACTCCAGAGCTCATCATCTGATTTGAACGTATCATTGTCCTGATCTCCGGCAGTACTCCCATTGTCTGTAGCCTAGGACCAGGTCTGCCAGCACCTTACACATGCACGATGTGTCCTCACACAGTGCATTATGCACACAGCCAATGACATAATGCTCACAACATGTGTGTATTTGCCTGCATGCCTGAGAGAGAGTGTGATGCTGATGCAGGAGCAAATTATTTTCGGTTCCTGTGAATGGTGCATCTGAAGAAGAAAGGCAAAAGATCAGTAAATTCAATCATTATGGTCACTCTATAAGCAAAGCGGGCTGAGGAGGAAAAGGAGACTTACTACATGGTACCATCTGCATTGGAGCTTCAATGGGAACTGTGATTGCACCAGTTCAGTTTCAGATTAAAAAAGTCCATACTGTTTCCAGTATGCACTTTTACCTTCACCCAAGCACTTTGATGTGCAGTATCCTCCATGAATTACGGAACTGCAAAGTGCAATCTGCCCTATTAACCCACCACCTGTGAAAATGTTGGGTACTCAGTTTGGGGGTAGCACTTATGGAACTGGAAGTATGGAGCTGGCGTCATTTTGGCTAAGGCACAGAGCCATACCAGTATTGTGAAAACTCACGCCTCCATCTGCCAAATTATTTTTCTCTGAATCGGTACCCCTTTTCAGGCCCTATCATCCCCATACTTGCTTTTCTACCTATCTTTGGATCGTCAGTATACTTGGCTACAATTCATAAAATCATAGAACCATACAGTGTAGAAGAGGCCCATTGCGCCTGCACTGATACATTAGAAATACCTGAACTCCCACTAATTCTATCTACCAGCAATTGGCCCATAGTCCTGAATGTTATGTGTATCAAGTGCCCATCCAGATACTTTTTAAAGAATGTGAGGCAACCCACTTCTACTATCCTCCAGGTACACATTCCAGACCATGACTGGGTAAAAAGGTTCCTCCTCACATTCCCCCCCTAAACCTCCTGCCCCTCACCTTGAACCTATTTTCCTCTTGTGACTGACCTTTCAACCAAGGGGAACAGCTGCTTCTTATTCACTGTGTCTATGTCTCTTATAATCTTGTACACCTCAATCAGTCTTCTCTGCTCCAATGAAAACAAACCAAGCTTACACAACTACTCTTCATAACATTTTACTCTTCATAAAATTTTCCATCCCAAGCAGCATCATTGCGAATCTCCTCAGCACACTATCCAGTGCAATCACATCCTTCCAATAATGTGGCAACCAGAACTGCACACTAGCTGTGACCTCATCAAAGTTCTATACAACTCCAACATGACTTGCCTACTTTTACAATCTATGCCTCGATTGATAATGGCAAGTGTTCCCTGTGCTGTCCACTATGCCTTTTTCATCATCCTAGTAACATGCCCTTCAGCCTTCAGAGATCTATGGATAAACATGCCAAGGTCCCTTTGTTCCACAGAACTTCCTGGCATCTTACCATTCACTGAATACTTACTTATCAAATTAGTTCTTTCAAAGGGCAGCACGGTAGCACAGTGATTAGCACTGCTGCTTCACAGCTCCAGGCTCCTGGGTTTGATTCCCATCTTGGGTCACTGTCTGTGTGGAGTTTGTACATTCTCCTTGTGTCTGTGTGTGTTTCATCCAGGTGCTCCAGTTTCCTCCCACAGTCCAAAGATGTGCAGGTTAGATTGATTGTCCATGCTAAAAATAAATTGCCCTTAGTGTCCTGAAATGCGAAGGTAGGGGGATTAATGGGTAAATGTGGAGGGACATGGGGGTGGAGCCTGGGTGGGATTGTGGTTGGTGCAGACTCGATGGGTCAAATGGCCTCTTTCTGTACTGTAGGGTTCCTAGGATTTCTATGAAAGTGTATCTCCGCACACGTTTCAGGGTTAAATTCCATCTTCCACTTATTTGACCATTCAGTCTACATTTTTTTGCTGTCTGGACAGCAAGACAGTGTGCCTCACTGTTAATTACCCATACAACAGCACTTAGGTTTCAATTAAGTCATAAAGCAGATCGTTAATAGTTCAGATTCCCAGCAAACATCCCAGTGGACTCCTCTAGCTAGTTTGCCATTCTGAAAATAACCCATTTATCCCATTTATTTATTTAGTAGGAATCAATCGATGCTAATTTATCACCCTAACCCCTCTTCTCTTGTGTAGTAACCTTCCATGTGGCACTTTATGGGCTGTGGTCTTTTGGAAATCTAAATACATTGAATTATTGCTTCTACTTTATCCACCATATTTGTTACATCCTCAAACAGCTCTAATAAATTTGTCAAATAATTTCCCCAAATGATTTATTTAACAACGTATCCTGGAATTTTCCCAGTGACAGAAATTTTGAATCTCTTCATTCTGAGCATTCTTCCTAAAATGTGGTATCCAGAATTAGACATAATGGGCAGAAACTTCCTCTTGCATCTCAGATCCCAACCACAAGATATGAAGTACACACTTCTACCCGTAGGTGAAACAGTTGGCCATGTGCAATCATACCCCAAGCCAGCCAATTAACTATTCATGTGCCATGAAATCAGCCAATCATGTTGCGGGGACAAACAAGAGGGTGACAACCTCACTGTTACCTCATGGGAAATAAGGTCTGGGCGTCATACTTAAGGGAAATCTGGACAGGCATTTATCCCCTGGAAGCCAACAGCATTATTTTGGCTGTGTTACTGGAGGCCGTGAAACTACAGCTATTGCTGGAATCTTTTGATCTTTCACTCCCATTGAAACTCAGTTGAGTTGGATGATCCATTGGATGAAGGCCTGGATAGAGTGGATGTGAAGAAGGTGTTTCCATTAGTAAGAGAGACTATGATCTGAGGGCACAGCCTCAGAATAAAGGGACGATCCCTTAGAACTGAGATGAGGAGGAATTTCTTCAGTGAATCTATGAAATTCATTGCCAAAGAAAGCTGTGGCGATTAGGTAATTGAGTATATTTAAGGCAGAGATAGATAGGTTCGCAAGGAGATCAAATCAAATGATCCATTGCCCTGGCTTCCGTAGGTGCAGCCACGCCATCCATTCCCTCACGAACACCTGCGTCTTCCCCTTCCTCATCCAAACCTTATTGAGTTTTTTGAAAAAGTGACCAAAGAGATGGATGGGGGTAAGGCAGTTGATGTGGTATATATGGACTTTAGTAAGGCATTCGATAAGGTGGCCCATGGAAGGCTTCTGCAGGAAATGCAGATGTATGGGATTGAGGGTGATTTAGCTAATTGGATTAGGAATTGGCTAGCAGATAGAAGACAAAGGGTAGTGGTTGATGGAAGATATTCATCGTGGAGTTCGGTTACAAGTGGAGTACCTCAGGGATCTGTTTTGGGGCCCCTGCTGTTTGTAATTTTTATAAATGATCTGGATGAGGGTATTGAAGGATGGATTAGTAAATTTGCGGATGACACCAAAGTCGGAGGAGTGGTAGATAGTGAAGAGGGGTGTTATAATTTGCAGAGAGACTTGGACAAGTTGCAGAGCTGGGCCGAGAGGTGGCAAATGGAGTTTAATGTGGAAAAGTGTGAGGTAATTCACTTTGGCAGGAATAACAAATGTGTAGAGTATAGGGCTAATGGTAGGCCTCTCAATAGTGTTGTGAACAGAGGGATCTTGGTGTATATGTTAATAGATCTCTGAAAGTTGGCAATCAAGTCGATAAGGATGTTAAGAAGGTATATGGAGCCTTAGCTTTTATTGGTAGGGGGATTGAATTTAGGAGCCGCAACGTCATGTTGCAACTGTACAAAACTCTAGTGCGGCCGCACTTGGAGTATTGTGTGCAGTTCTGGTCCCCACATTATAAGAAAGATGTGGAGGCATTGGAGAGGGTACAGAGGAGGTTTACCAGGATGTTGCCTGGTATGGAGGGCAGATCTTATGAGGAGAGGCTGAGGGATTTGAGGTTGTTTTCATTAGAAAGAAGGCGGCTAAGAGGAGACCTTATCGAAACATTTAAGATGATTAGAGGTTTAGATAGGGTGGACAGTGATAGCCTTTTTCCTAGGATGGAGAAAGCTAGCATGAGGGGACATAGCTTTAAATTAAGGGGTGGTGGTTATAGGATGGATGTCAGAGATAGTTTCTTTACCCAGAGGGTGGTAAGGGTATGGAATGCCCTGCCTGCGTCAGTTCTAGATGCGCCAAGTTTGGTGGCGTTTAAGAGGTTAGTAGATAAGTTTATGGACGAAAAGGAAATGGTTTAGGTTAGAGAGTCATTGCTTTTTCCTAATTGGTCGGCGCAACATCAAAGGCCGAAGGGCCTGTTCTGCGCTGTAATGTTCTATGTTCTATAAATCCTCTATCCCCATCTGCAAATTTTGAAAATTGCATAATGCCATGTAAGTCACAGGAATCGCAATGATCCTAGAGATTCTCACTGACATGTAACGTTCCACCGAATTGTCCAGACAGCGAAACCTCGTTTTTAGCAATCCAGTTGGCTGATTTGAATTGATTTATTATTGTCATATGTATTAACATAGAGTGAAAAGTATTATTTCTTGTGTGATATACAGACAAAACATGCCATTCATAGGGAAGAAAACAAGAGAGTTGGAATGTAGTTATAGTCATAATTAGGTTGTAGAGAAAGATCAACTTAATGCAAGGTAAGTCCATTCAAATGTTTGACAGCAGCAGGGAAGAAGTTATTCTTAAGTCAGCTGGTGCATGACCTCAGACTTTTATATCGTTTTCCCAACGGAAGAAGATGGAAGAGAGATTGCCCAGGTGCATGAGGTCCTTATTTATAAAGAACAAAGAACAAAACAGCACGGGAAACAGGCCCTTCGGCCCAACAAGCCTGCGCCGCCTCCCCGATGTTCCCACTTCTACACACGATCCCTGTCCATGTTTATAGATCTATGGATTAAAAACCAAATTTGAGACAATTTAGGGAGAATTTGTTTTGCCAATTAGTCTAAGAGCACATCCTTGGGATGTGGGAGGAAACCGGAGCTCCCGGAGAAAACCCACGCAAGCACAGGGAGAATACGCAAACTCACACAGACACAGGCCCAAATCCATGTATCTGCACAGCACAGCAATAGTAATAACCAAGAAAGAAATAATAACCATAATCATGCTGGTTGCTTTGCCGGGACAGCAGGAAGTGTAGACAGAATCAATGAATGGGAGGCTGGTTTGCATGAAGGACTGGGTTACATTCACAACCTTTTGTAGTTTCTTGTGATCTTGGGCTATGCCAAGCTGTGATACAATCAAAAAGAATGTTTTTTAAGGTACAGCTGTAAAAGTTAGTGAGAATTGTAGCTGACATGCCAAATTTCCTGTCTGTTCTATGGCTGTCTTTATTCAGACATTGCAGTTATACCTATCATTGCTGGGCTTTGTAGACTGCATGCAGGTGTCATGAACAAGGTATTATGTGGATATATCCAGTCATCCAGGAGCCACCTCTGCAATTGCTGAGGGGTACCAGGCTTGTGGAAACTAAGAGAGAGAAATAGAGAGAGAGGGGGAGCAGACTTTGGATGTATTTCCAATTCACAAATCTTACTCTCTCCTTCTCTCTCTCTCTCTCTCACACACACACACACTTTCCTGATCCCTCACATTCACGCACACATTCATTCATGCACTTGCACTCACCATCAAGTGATGGCTGATCGTGTTTGAGAACATAGAACCTTTTAAAGAACACATTCAGAACCAGAACCAGAGACCCTATGGGGAAAGTAAAATCAAAGCCTTTAATATAAGTAAAAGGTGTTGAGGATTCTGTGGTAAAATCTCCATTCCCTCTACCTTCTGATCCAGAACCCATTGTAGCTAAGGATTCCAATATATTCTCCTGGACTTCAGAAACAAGTAAGAATCTGTCCTCTATAAGCATTGTGCCCGTCACTGGAATTTCATCTTGAGTTGTGAAAGCCAACATGACAGCCCTGACTGAAGACAATCAGTGAATAAGGAAATAGCATTATATCACCACAGGTCTGGTCACAGTAATAATGAACCAGAAGATGCAGAACAAATCCGATAATCAGATAAACATTGATTATTTGTCAGGAACCTGCCTCAGGATATTGACAAGATGGAGCTGAAAAAACTTTTCACGTTTTACGATGTAGTGGAAGGAACACTGCATTCGCACCAAGATAGTGGCCGCAGGCATTCAGCAAGGGCCAGTGAGACAAGGCATTAGACACTTTATCTTGCACTATAGCTCCAGCAGCCTCCACCCCGGTCTAAAGAAAGAAGAATTAAGGAAACAGCACTGAGTGACAATAAGTTCCAAATGGAAGTCCATGAGATAGAACAAAGAACAAAGAACAAAACAGCATGGGAAACAGGCCCTTCGGCCCAACGAGCCCGCGCCGCCACCCCGATGTTCCCACCTCTGCCCGTGATCCCTGTCTATGTTTATAGATCTATGAATTAAAAACCAAATTTGAGACAATTTAGGGAGAATTTGTTTTGCCAATTAGCCTAAGAGCACATTTTTGTGATGTGGGAGGAAACCGGAGCACCCAGAGAAAACCCACACAAGCATGGGGAGAATGCGCAAATTCCCACAGACACAGGCCCAAATCCATGTATCTGCACAGCACAGCGATAGTCACTGAGCTGTCGTGTTGCCCATCAAATGGTCCAGGTCAAGCGTACATTACGACATGAAGCACTAGGATACTCTCGAAAAATCCATAGGTGCGCAGAATTGCTGGCCTCCAATTGGCCAGCATGTTCAGAAATGTTCCGCCTACCAGTAAAGGGTAGTTATCCAAAAAATTAAAGTGAGGCTGCTTACAAAGTTGGGCTTGCACCCAACATTCACACTGGTATGCAGGAAGCCTGTTTTCAGAATAAAATGCTGACTCAAGTGTTCATTTGCAACATTCAGAAAATCCCTTCCTAAACAACAGATGTTTTCCAAACAATCATGCTTTTTAGCCAAATATTCCTGTTCAGAAACTCAAGAAATAGCATCATTATTTCACTTTAATTAAAAACAGTTATTAACTCAACAACAATGTGCATTTATACAGTATCTTTAAAGGAACACTATCAAACAAAATATGACACCAAGTCACATAAAGAGATATTAGGATAGATGGCTAAAAGCTTGGTCAAAGAGATTGATTTTATGGAGGGCTGTAAAGAAGAGAAGGTTAGAGAGGCAAAGTGGTTTAATGACAACATTTCAGAGCTTCAGACACTTGAAGATGTATGATGGAGCTATTAAAATTATACATTCATAAGGCTTGAATTGGAGGAGTGCAGTAATCCCCAAAGGTTATATAGCTGGAAAATGTTGTTGAAATAAGGAATGGTGAAGCCATGGACTGATTTGAAAATGAATAAAAATCATGCAACTATTCCATAGGCTCGTTCAATAGTTATTACAACTGATTTGGTTTGCTTGTGATATTTGAATCCATATATTAGTTAAATACTGCATTTAAAACATTTCTGATGTCTATATGTTCTCTAATAAAAATAATACTAAAATAACTAGTAATAAGATGCACACTTACACTTAAACATAATTTCTAATCTTGAATTTTCAGCCTGCTTGCGAAGTTCTTCAAAAGCCATTATAATTCTCTGAAGTTAGATTTACAAAACAGGAAAAATTAAATACACGTCAGAAAGGAGCTCATAAATTTAGATTAAAATAACTACATCAGAAAGCAGTAAATGATTTATAACGCCTTTATCTATCTAACAGATTTTATTATAGTGTACATCAAAAAGAACATAAGAACATAAGAAATAGGAGCAGGAGTAGGCCATCTAGCCCTTTGAGCCTGCCCCACTATTCAATAAGATCAAGGCTGATCTAAAGTGGATCAGTTCCACTTTCCCGCCTGCTCCCCATAACCTTTAATTCCCTTGTCTATCGGAAATCTATCTACCCGTGACAAGGTAGCCTCCACCACTTCAATGGGCAGAGAATTCCAGAGATTCACCACCTTTTGAGTGAAGAAGTTCCTCTTTAACTCTGTTCTAAACTGACGCGCCCCCCCCCCCCCCCCCCCCCAGCCCCCACTTACTTTGAGGCTATGCCCTCTAGTTTTGGTTTCCTTTCTAAGCCGAAAGAATCTCTCTACCTCTATCTAACTCCTTCATTATCTTGTAAGTCTCTATAAGATCTCCCCTCAGCCTTCTAAATCCAACGAGTACAGGCCCAGTCTATTTAATCTCTCTTCATAAGCTAAGCCCCTCATTTCCAGTATCAGCCTGGTCAACCTTCTCTGTATTCCCTCCAAGGCCAATATATCCTTTCGCAAATGCAGGGACCAAAACTGCACACAGTACTCCAGTTGCAGCCTCATCAGTGCCTTGTACAGTTGAAGCAAGATCTGCCTGCTTTTTTGTTCTATCCCCCTCGTGATAAAGGCCAACATTCCATTTGCCTTCTTGATCACCTGCTGCACCTGCAGACTGAATTTTTGCGATTCGTGCACAAGGACACCAGGTCCCTCTGCACCGTAGCATGCTGCACCTTTTCACCATTTGAATAATATTCTTTCCTATTATTATTTCTACCAAAGTGGGTATCTTCACATTTCCTAACATTATACTCCATCTGCCAGGTCCTCGTCCCTTTACTCAGTCTATCCAGATCTCTCTGCAGACTTTCCGCATCCTCCATGCAATTTACTTTTCCACTCATCTTCATGTCATCAGCAAATTTTGTTACCCTACACTCAGATTCCTCCTCCAGATCATCTATATATACGGTAAACAGTTGAGGCCCGAGCACTGATCCCTGCTGCATGCCAGTAGTCACCAACCGCCAACTAGAAAAGCACCCATTGATTCCAAATCTCTGCTTCCTGTTAGATAGACAATCTTCAATCCACACTAACATTTTACCCCCAACTGCATGTACCCTAACCTTCTGCAGCAACCTTTTGTGAGGTACCTTATCAAACGATAGAGCATCATAGAGCAAAAGTGATGTCACACAGCTGGCATCTATTTTAGGCATAAAATGGAGAGCCTTAAAAATCTGATTTATAAAGTGTCAAACAATTAGAAATCTCTTTCATATGTCAATTATATTGATCGGGGAAATTTATACAATTATGAAGGCAATTTTAATCTAACTCACCCAACAAAATCTGAAGGCAACAAGTCGGTTCCCCAACTATTTTGCACATTGAATTGCATTTCCACTAATTGGGTTAAATTGGGTGACATGTCAAAGATTGGATAGATAAGGGTAAAAGTATCTTCTATGAATCAACATAAGAACATAAGAAATAGGAGCAGTAGCCCCTTGAGCCTACCCCACCATTCAACAAGATCATGGCTGATCTGAAATGGATCAGTTCCACTTTCCTGCTTTCTCCATATAACCCTTAATACCCTTGTCTATCAGGAACCTATTTACCCGTGACTTAAATATATTCAGTGAGATAGTCTCCACCACTTCAACGGGCAGAGAATTCCAGAGACTCAACACCTTTTCAGTGAAGAAGTTTCTCTTCAACTCCGATCTAAACTGCGCCCCCCCCCTCCCTTATTTTGAGGCTGTGCCCTCTAGTTCTGCTATCCTTTCTAAACAGGAAGAATCTCTCTACCTCTACCCTATCTATCCGCTTCATTATCTTATATGTCTCTATAAAATCCCCCCTCAGCCTTCTAAACTCCAACGAGTACAGACCCAGTCTATTCAATCTCTCCTCATAGGCTAACCCCCTCATCTCCGGTATAAGCCTAGTGAACTGCACTCCCTCCAAAGCCAATGTATCCTTCCGTAAATGCGACAACCAAAACAGTATTCCAGTTGCGGCCTCACCAGTACCCTGTATAGTTGCAACAAGACCTCCCTGTTTTTATATTCTATCTCTCTCACTATAAAGGCCAACATTCCATTCAGCTTCTTGATCACCTGCTGCACCTGCCGACTGGGTATTTGCAATTCGTGCACAAGGACCCCCAGGTCCCTCTGCATCGTAGAATGCTGCAGCTTTTCACCTTTTAAATAATAATCTCTCCTACTATTATTTCTACCAAATTGGATAACCTCACATTTGCTAACGTTATCCTCCATCTGCCAGGTCCTCGCCCACTCACTCAGCCTATCCAGATCTCTCTGCAGACTTTCCATGCCTTCCACGCAATTTGCTTTTCCACTCATCCTTGTGTCATCAGCAAATTTCATTCCCCTATACTCAGCCCCCTCCTCCAGATCATCTATGTACATGATAAACAGTTGAGGTCCCAGCACTGATTCCTGCGGCACTTCACTAGTCACCAACTGCCAATCAGAATTGCATCCACTGATTCCAACTTTCTATTTTCTATTAGACAACCAATCCTCTATCCATGCTAACACCTTACCCCAACTCCGGGCACCCTAATCTTTTGCAGCAACATTTTGTGAGGTACCTTATCAAACACCTTTTGGAAATCTAAAAACACGACATCCACCGATTCCCCTCTGTCTACCGCACTAGTCACATGCTCATAGAAATCCAATAAATTCGTTAAACACAACTTTTCCTTCACGAATCTGTGCTGCGTCTGCTTGATCAAAGCATTCTTTTCTAGGTGCCTAGCTATTTCTTCTTTGATGACAGATTCTAGCATTTTTCCAACTACAGATGTTAAACTAACCGGTCTATAATTCCCTGCCTTTTGTCTGCTACCTTTTTTAAACAGCAGCATAACATTAGCTGTTTTCCAATCTTCTGGCATTTCCCTGGAGTCCCCCGAATTTTGATAAATAATGACTGAGGCATCCACTATTACCTCTGCCATTTCGTTCAGAACCCTGGGATGCATTCCATCAAGTCCCGGGGACTTGTCTATCTTCTGTCCTGTTAGTCTATCAAGCACTACCTCTCTAGTGACACTAATCACATGAAGGACCTCATCTCCTGCCATATTTCTACATTTAATATTCGGCAAGCTATTTGTGTCCTCCTCTGTGAAGACCAACACAAAAAACTTATTTAAAGCCTCAGCCATTCCCTCATCACCCACCACTAAATCACCCCTCTCGTCCGCCAAGGGTCCAACATTCACTCTAGTCAATCTCTTCTTCTTTATATATTTGTAAAAACTTTTACTATCATTTTTAAATTTAGACCCAGTTTAGCTTCATACTCTATCTTTCCTTTCTTTATCACTTTCTTAGCATTCATTGTTGTTTTTTTAAATCTTTCTCAATCTTCTAATCGTCCACTATTTTTAGCCACTCTGAATGCATCAGCTTTTAATTTAATACTCTCCTTTATTTCCTTTGATAACCACAGCTGGTTATCTTTTCTCCTACAGTCCTGCATTACCATCGTAATATATTTCTGCTGAGTACCGAAAAAGATCTATTTAAAAATCCTCCACTGTTCCTCAGCTGTCCTACCAACCAATTAGCACCCCCAATCTGCATTCACCAATTCCGCTTTCATCTTATCATGCTCCCCTCTGTTCAAACAGAGGACACAGGTTCAGGACCCTGCTTTCTCATCCTCATCTGCATCAGAAATTCAACTGTACTTTAATCACTTATCCCAAGAGGATCCCTCACAAGCAGATCCCTAATTCTACCTGCCTTGTTACACAGTACCAGATCTAAGATAGCTCGCTCCCTCGTAGGTTCCACTGCATTCTATTCAAGGAAGCTATCTTGACAGCATTCCAAAAACTCTTCCTCAAGCCCACCACTTCCGACTTGAGTCATCCGATCAATATGCAGATTAAAATCCCCCATAATTATCGCCATTCCGTTTCTGCATACATCAATTATTTGTTTGTTTGTAGCCTGCCCCACCTCAAAGTTATTATTTGGGGGCCTATAGACCACACTCACCAGCGTCTTTCTCCCCTTAAACATTCATTATCTCCACCCACAATGATTCCACGTTTTGCTCTTTGGAGCCTACATCTTCTCTTACTAGAGAAGATACCAAAAAATGTCAAATACTAGAAAAACATGTCATCACGAAGAAGCTTAAAAGTGGTTGGAGCCACGATCTTAATTCCACAAAATGCACAAAAGCATCCACTATGTTGCAAACCCCCACAATGTTTTCCACCAGAGACCTATTCATTGTTAGAAACTCGAATCTTGAGTTTCTGAGGCTTCAGCTGCATTGCTAGACTTCAATCCCTTTTGGACAAGGCAGAGTGTTAGATATGTTATTGAACTAGTAATTCAGAGGCTAATAATTCAAAACATGAGAGTTCAAGTCCCACAATGACAGTTGAAAATGTGATTTGTTTTCTAAAACTGAATCAGTGAAAAGAGTCCCCAGGCTGATACACTGGGAAAACAAATATTTGTTACGGGCAAGAAACCTACTGTTATATACTTTTGCCCCTGTGAGATTCCAACATCATTGTGGTTAAATTGCCTCTGTAGAGCCTTAGAAAGCCATTCCATCACCACATTCACACCTCAACTGGGATAGGCAAAAGAATGAATAAAATAGAGCTTAATTTTTCTTTATATTTGCCTGCTTTAAATCATTTTTAATTATGTTTGGTGCTTCACTGATGCATTTCTTTTTATATTAGCATATTTTTCTTCTACTAATCAGCCTGTGCTCCAATGCATCTCAGTTCCTTGCTGTATTCCTTACCCCAACGAGATCATAAAATCCTACAGTGCGGGAAGTCATTTGACCCATCAAGTCTACACCAACCACAATTCCACCCAGGATCTATATCCATAATGCTATGCATTCATCCTAGCTTGTCCCCCTGACATTAAGAGGCAATTTAGCATGGTCAATCCACCTAACGCACACATCTTTGGAATGTGGAAGGAAATCAAAGCACTCAGAGGAAACCCACGCGGACACTGGGAGAATGTGCAAACTCATCCAAGGCCAAAATTGAACCTGAGTCTCTGGCACTGTGAGACAGCGGTGCGAACTACTATGCTGTCGCTCACATCGCAGTGAATATAAAAACTGATTCATGTAAGAGTGAATTTCTCCGCAGTGTATCTGAGTGCCTAGACAGACATGGAGAGAATGTGCAAACTTCACACAGTGACCCAAACTTCACACAGACAGTGATCTAATTTGTGATGAAAACGTTTATGATTTTCATAACATGCAAAAAAAGTAACAATACAACTCGGCCTCCTTTGCCCATCTGTCTGTCCTTTCAATACGACACATTTCCTTGGATATTTAGATCTAGTCACAGCCACGTCTCTGTGATGTCCACAACATTATACCAGCCAATTTCAATAAGCTCATTTACCTTGTTCTGTGTGCTGCACACATTTAGGTACAACACTCTCAGTCCTGCATTGACCATCTCCCTTCTCATACTTTCACTTGTAATTGATTCTGATATGCATTCGGGCACTAGCCACAGCAACTATTATCATGATGTAATGTCTTCAATAAGGTCAATGATCTTTGAATATGAGCTCCTTGATTGCAATAATAATTGCCTGTCCAATCAGGGAGGCTCACCTGTATACAAATATGTGAGTGTCAGATCCACTGTCACTCCTGATTCTGACATCCTAAAGCACTCGGTGTTTTTTTTTGGGGTGTGTGGGGAAATTCCGTCTACCAGGGTAATTGTCGTGGTGGGGAGTGGGCATGGACATGCAAGAAGTGGGATTTTCTTTTTTTGGGACCAGCACAGCCAGAAAATCCTACCTTTGAAATGGAATAGAGTTTGTAATGAAAGAAATCTGGTGAAGAAAGACCAGCCTCTGAGGAGTTATCTCATATGGTTTCAACTTGTTTTGAATTTTTCTGGTTTAAATCAGGAAATCTTTTTATCAGATTGTTTATTACAACTGCATTCTACTTGTCCCAACTGCATTGAGGTTGATTTTTAAATGTCAGATATTGG
The DNA here is from genome assembly GCA_024679065.1 of Sphyrna mokarran. NCBI lineage: Eukaryota > Metazoa > Chordata > Chondrichthyes > Carcharhiniformes > Carcharhinidae > Sphyrna > Sphyrna mokarran. The sequence continues at coordinate 38,362,800 of JAGIQG010000023.1, forward strand.
TGCCCACCTTTCATGAAAATTTATGTGAAATTAAATCATCAAACAAGAGAATATTATTTTGATATGTCCCAGATTATAGAGTCATAGATCTACATCTGAAAAAGGCCCTTCAGCCCATCAAGTTTGGGCCAGACATCAAGCACCTATCTAGTCTAATCCAATTTTATCTCAATTATATCTATCATATATATTCTACCAAAGAATAATTTGATTCTAACATTCATTACCTGGCATTCAGATCAGGTCAATTTTAAATTTAATCACTAAAATGATTATTGAAATAATGCTCATACCTATTTTAGAGTTGAGTTACTGATAGGCATTGTATATAATGGGCTGCAACTTCCCAGCTCCCCAGCACGAATTTGGGGGGGTTCCCAAATATAGGAAGTTAGTGAACATTTTGGTGATAGTGACCACAATTCGGTTACGTTCACCTTAGTGATGGACAGGGATAGGCATGAAGCTGGGGGCTGTAGTTATAGCTGGGGGAAGGGTAATTATGAGGCCATCAGGAGAGAATTAGGGTGCATAGATTGGACTAGGGAACTACAGGGACTGGGAACATCTGGAATGTGGTGCTTATTCAAGGAGCAGCTGCTGCGAGTCCTTGATAAGTATGTCCCTGTCAGGCAGGGAGGAAATGGACGAGTAAGAGAGCCTTGGTGTACGAAAAAAGTTGATTTGCTGGTTAAGAAGAAAAAGGAGGCTTATGTCAGGATGAGGCTTGAAGGCTCAGATAGTGCAATGGATAGCTATAGATTAGCCAGGAAGGAGGTAAAAAGTGAATTGAGGAGAGCTAAGAGGGGACACGAGAAGATGTTGGCTGATAGGATTAAGGAGAATCCTAAAGCTTTCTTTCGATATGTTAAGAATAGAAGATTGGTTAGGGCAAGATTAGGGCCAGTCATAGACAGCAGTGGGAAGTTGTGCGTGGAGCCTGAAGAGATTGGTGAGGCACTGAATAAATATTTCTCTTCGGTATTCACGCAGAGTGCTGGAAATGTAGCTATGGAGAGCACTGAGGTACAGGGTTGCAAATTGGGGAGTATTGTAGTAGATAGGGAGGATGTGTTAGAAATTCTCGAGGGTTTGAAGTTGGATAAGTCCCCTGGGCCGGACGGGATACCCTAGGATTCTCTGGGAGGCAAGAGAGGAGATTGCAGAGCCTCTGGCTCTGATCTTCAGGTCCTCGTTGGTTACGGGTGTGGTTCCGGAGGACTGGAGGATAGCGAATGGGTCCATTGTTTAAGAAGGGGAAGAGAGACCTTCCAGGGAATTATAGGCCAGTGAGTCTTACTTCTGTTGTGGGCAAGGTATTGGAGAGAATTATTAGGGATAGGATTTATAGTTATTTAGAGAGAAATGAATTGATTGGGGATAGTCAGCATGGTTTCGTGAAGGGTAGGTCATGCCTTACTAACCTCATTGAGTTTTTTGAGAAAGTGACCAGAGAGGTGGATGGGGGTAAGGCGGTTGATGTAGTATATATGGACTTTAGTAAGGCGTTTGATAAGGTGGCCCATGGAAGACTTCTACAGAAAATGCAGATGTGTGGAATAGAGGGTGATTTAGCTAATTGGATTAGGAATTGGCTGGCAGATAGAAGACAGAGGGTGGTGGTTGATGGGAGATATTCATCGTGGAGTTCGGTGACGAGTGGTGTGCCTCAAGGGTCTGTTTTGGGGCCCCTGCTGTTTGTAATTTTTATAAATGATCTGGATGAGGGTATTGAGGGATGGATCAGTAAATTTGCAGATGACACTAAAGTGGTGGAGTGGTAGATAGTGAAGAGGGGTGTTATAGTTTACAGAGTGACTTGGACAAGTTGCAGAGCTGGGCCGAGAGGTGGCAAATGGAGTTTAATGTGGTAAAAGTGTGAGGTAATGCACTTTGGCAGGAACAATAAATGTGTAGAGTATAGGGCTAATGGTAGGGCTCTTAATAGTGTTGAGGAACAGAAGGATCTTGGTGTATGTGTCAATAGATCCCTGAAAGTAGGCAGTCAAGTGGATAAAGTTGTTAAGAAGGCATATGGAGTCTTAGCTTTTATTGGCAGGGGGATTGAATTTAGGAGCCGCAGCATCATGTTGCAACTGTACAAAACTCTAGTGCGGCCGCACTTGGAGTATTGTGTGCAGTTCTGGTCCCCACATTATAAGAAAGATGTGGAGGCATTGGAGAGGGTACAGAGGAGGTTTACCAGGATGTTGCCTGGTATGGAGGGCAGGTCCTATGAGGAGAGGCTGAAGGATTTGAGGTTGTTTTCGTTAGAAAGGAGGCGGCTAAGAGGGGACCTTATCGAAACATATAAGATGATTAGAGGTTTAGATAGGGTGGACAGTGATAGCCTTTTTCCTAGGATGGAGAAAGCTAGCACGAGGGGACACAGCTTTAAATTAAGGGGTATGAGTTATAGGACGGATATCAGAGGTAGGTTCTTTACTCAAAGAGTGATTAGGGAGTGGAATGCCCTGCCTGCAGCTGTTGTAGATGCGCCAAGTTTGGTGGCGTTTAAGAGGTTAGTTGATAAGTATATGGAAGAGAAGGGAATGATTTAGTTAGGAGGGGCATTGCTTTTTATTTTGGTCGGCACAACATCGAAGGCCGAAGGGCCTGTTCTGTGCTGTATTGTTCTATGTTCTATATGCTGTGGAATCCTCTCAGAAACTCCTAGGCAAGGATTACTCGGAAATTGTCCAGAAGCATTAAGTTTCTCTGAACAATTGCTCTGCAATGGGAACATTTCAAAAAAGTGATTTTAATCACTAACTTTGGCTGGCTCTGCCAGTTTAAAACTAATAATTACTCTGAAATAAAACCATTTCTACCTTCAGCATGAGAATTTTATACAAGACTGAGTCCCTCACAGGACACCATCTCGCTCCAAATCACCCCCCTCCAACCCCATTAACATTCCAGGGTATATTTAACCCTGACCCTGAGCCACATTTAATTCCAATCCTCACACCTCTCCCTACCTCCCAACCCAAGCCACAGGCTTGACTGTAAGTGACCCCCTCCCCAGCGACCTCTGACTAAAACACCCGCTTCCCCTCGGCATCCCACCCTAACTCAGACACCCACTGATGCACTTCTCCCAAATGACTTAACCCCTTACCAATTTCAAAGCCTCCATGGGTCTGAACCTGATACAAGCCTGAACTCCATTACCCAATGAACTTGACACTCCCCAAATCCAAACCACCAAATTCCATCCACTTATCAGGAAAATAACCTCCTTGGGGCTGTCAGTTTCACTGGGCCTTTAAGCTGATGTGCTTTTTGGCAGCCAGTGCAGTAAAAAAAAAGAGAGCATGGCCTCCCTAAGCTCACTGGTGTTGCACTGTGCTATGGCCATTCATTCAAACATTTATTAAGTATAAAAAAATTGGATAAATATAAAATAAACTATTCTTTTATTCCCTGTTTAGCTGAACAATTATATACAGGTTTTAAGATGAACACAGATTACAAAGTACGTCTTAAACTACAGTGGTATCATTAAGAGTCCCTTTTAAGCACACAAGATGACAATGATAAGACACACTCCTCTCTGAACCCAAGTGAATGCCTGTGGATTTCCCCTCAAAATCCCCTCAGGTGGTTCTTTTACAATGAACTACCTTGTCTTGCTGTACTCTGAGCTTCCATACGAGTGATTTCAAATTCCGCTTTCAAAAGTCATACTTGTAAATTATGCTTCCTCTCTGCTGCTTCCATTAAGGTTTTACTTTCAGATTTTACACCCTCCTTCAAGGTTTCCATTGTCTTAAAAGCTTTTACATAAACTCTGATGTCCAGCCACCAATTTGCGAATTATGTCTCCCAAATTGTAGTAATTTCTCATAAACCTTAATTACTACAGATTTGGCACAGCATGGTGGCACAGTGGTTAGCACTGCTTCCTCATAGCACCAGGGACCTGGTTCAATTTCCAGCTTGGGTCACTGTCTGTGCAGAGTCTGCATATTCTCCCCATGTCTGTGTGGGTTCCCTCCTGGTGCTCCAGTTTCTTCCCACAAGTCTGACAGAAGTGCTGGTTAGGTGCACTGACCATGCTAAATTCTCCCTCAGTGCACCTACACAGGCACCAGAGTGTGGAGACTAGGGGATTTTCACACTAATTTCACTGCAGTGTTAATGTAAGCATACTTGTGACTAATAAATGAACTTTACTTTTATATTCTGACCTACAGGTCATATGGTGGTTAGCACTGCACTGCTGCCTCACGGCGCCAAGGACTTGGGTTCAATTCTGCCCTCGGGTAATTGTCTGTGTAGAGTTTGTATGCTTTTCTTGTGTTTGCAGGGGTTCCCTCCAGGTGCTTCGATTTCCTCCCATAGTCCAAAGAAATGCAAGTTAGAGTGGCTTGTCCATGCTAAATTGCCCCATCTAAAACCAACTGTTTCTAGCACAGCTGAGAGAGCTGCCTTCTCTCTCACTACCTACCTCCAACCACAATCAAATTAGCTAAACTAAAACTTAAAAGCTTCTCTACCTTACAAGGTGGCAGTTGGTCAATAATCTTTGCTGGTTTATTCATTCTCCATGCCATAATCTTCTCTAAGCACACTGGAACTGCAATTGGAATTGAAACCAATCCATACATACAAACAGTATGAACCTAACTGTAGGTTTTACCCTTCCAGGCACAGAAGCATTAAATTAACCCACTTAAAAATATCCAAAGATTCATAGGTTAGGTGGATTAGCCAGGGTGATTGTGCGAGGTTATGGGAGGGCAAGAGTGCAGAGTCAATAGGCCGAATGGCCTCTTCTGTGATTCTATGATCTTGTGGAAGGCACCCTTATTGAGTCCTGCTCAGCCTTCCCCTCCAGGGCATTATCTTGCTGCTGGCAGTGGTCAATCACTCTTCTGAATGCTGGTGTTCTGGGGTTGGGGAGGAGTGCACCATATGCTGACTGAGGCCTAACCAGATGAAGCAGCTGCTTCTCCAGGCCAGGGTGCAGAGGTTCAGGCATAGACTGCATGAAATCTGCTGACACTGGGCACCCGTCTGATGCTGATTTGCATCTGTCCCTACCCTATGACATGGACCAGCAAATATGCCTGTAACAGATGCTGTAATTGCACAATGGCTCAAGGGTGCGCAGTGCCCACGGCTGCACACTGGCCTGCAGCATCTGTGCCAGTATTTCTTATGGTGGGATTCTCACACAGCCTAATCAGGTCATGCATGGCACCATAGATTGTGTGGTGTTGCCAGCACCCACAAGTGGGAGTACTGGCTCAAGCGAGGGATTGGGGTGGGGCTGGATCCATGCAGCAATGATAATAATCCACCATTCTATGCTCTTTCCAAACCCCAGGTGGACCTTAGATTGATTGATTTGGAGGTGGCCATTCTGGTTGCGGTGACAGAGGAGAAGGAAACAGCTCAGGAGGTGGCGGGCATGGAGAGACCACCGCAAGAGCAGCCACACTAGTCCCTCAGGAAGGAGGGCAGAGGGCTGCTGCTGAGGGTGGATGAGCAGGCTCCCGAGAGGGAACACAGAAGGAGGAGGGTGCTAAGGCCAAGGAGATACAGGCCCCGCAATTCATTCAAGCTCTCTCGGAGGAGATATGCTGTCACTAGCTCTGCATCTTCAAGACCACAGTGTGGCAACTTTGTAAGGTGCTTGCACACCTTGCACTTCAAGGGAGAGGCAGCCACCCACTTCTTGTTGACATGAAGGTGATGGCTGCCCTAAATTTTTATGCCTCTGGTTCATTTCAGGCACCCAGTTGGGATCTAATTGGGATCTCCCAGGCCTCCATGCACAGAAGTACGCAGCAGGTAACAGATGCCATGTATGCCTGGACAGAGCAGCACATAAATTTCAATGTGGGCTGCGCCCAACAGGAAGCCTGCACTCTAGGCTTCACTGCCATCGTTGTGTTTCCCAATGTCCAGGGAGCAGTGGACAGGATACATATCGCCTTGCAAGCCACACATGCAAAACCACAGCAATTTGTGAACAAGAAGAGCTTCCACTCCCTGAACGTTCAAATTGGCTGTGACCATCTTATGTGGATCATGCAGATTGATGCATGCCATCCAGGGAGTGTCTATGACAGATGGCTAACTGGTATGGAAGGTCTGAGTTACGAGGAGAGGTTAGGCAAATTGGGGCTGTTTTCCTTAGAAAAACGTAGACTTCGAGGAGAGCTAATAGAGGTGTACAAGATTATGAGGGGTATAGATAGAGTAAACAGGGTTAAGCTTTTTCCTAGGATGGACTCGAATACAACGAGGGGTCATGGGCTTAGGGTGAGGGGGGATAAGGTATAATTTGGATGCTAGAGGGAATTTTTTCACACAGAGGGTGGTGAGGATATGGAACACACTGCCAAGTGTGTAGAGGTGTAGAGGCCATCAGGAGAGAATTAGGGTGCATAGATTGGACTAGGAAACTACAGGGACTGGGAACATCTGGAATGTGGTGCTTATTCAAGGAGCAGCTGCTGCGAGTCCTTGATAAGTATGTCCCTGTCAGGCAGGGAGGAAATGGTCGAATAAGAGAGCCTTGGTGTACGAAAAAAGTTGATTTGCTGGTTAAGAAGAAAAAGGAGGCTTATGTCAGGATGAGGCTTGAAGGCTCAGTTAGTGCAATGGATAGCTAAAGATTAGCCAGGAAGGAGGTAAAAAGTGAATTGAGGAGAGCTAAGAGGGGACACGAGAAGATGTTGGCTGATAGGATTAAGGAGAATCCTAAAGCTTTCTTTCGATATGTTAAGAATAGAAGATTGGTTAGGGCAAGATTAGGGCCAGTCATAGACAGCAGTGGGAAGTTGTGCGTGGAGCATGAAGAGATTGGTGAGGCACTGAATAAATATTTCTCTTCGGTATTCACGCAGAGTGCTGGAAATGTAGCTATGGAGAACACTGAGGTACCGGGTTGCAAATTGGGAAGTATTGTAGTAGATAGGGAGGATGTGCTAGAAATTCTCGAGGGTTTGAAGTTGGATAAGTCCCCTGGGCCGGACGGAATTTACCCTAGGATTCTCTGAGAGGCAAGAGAGGAGATTGCAGAGCCTCTGGCGCTGATCTTCAGGTCCTCGTTGGTTACGGGTGTGGTTCCGGAGGACTGGAGGATAGCGAATGTGGTCCCATTGTTTAAGAAGGGAAGAGAGACCTTCCAGGGAATTATAGGCCAGTGAGTCTTACTTCTGTTGTGGGCAAGGTATTGGAGAGAATTATTAGGGATAGGATTTATAGTTATTTAGAGAGAAATGAATTGATTGGGGATAGTCAGCATGGTTTCGTGAAGGGTAGGTCATGCCTTACTAACCTCATTGAGTCTTTTGAGAAAGTGACCAGAGAGGTGGATGGGGGTAAGGCGGTTGATGTAGTATATATGGACTTTAGTAAGGCGTTTGATAAGGTGGCCCATGGTAGACTTCTACAGAAAATGAAGATGTGTGGAATAGAGGGTGATTTAGCTAATTGGAGTAGGAATTGGCTGGCAGATAGAAGACAGAGGGTGGTGGTTGATGGGAGATATTCATCGTGGAGTTCGGTGACAAGTGGTGTGCCTCAGGGGTCTGTTTTGGGGCCCCTGCTGTGTGTAATTTTTATAAATGATCTGGATGAGGGTATTGAGGGATGGATCAGTAAATTTGCAGATGACACTAAAGTTGGTGGAGTGGTAGATAGTGAAGAGGTGTGTTATAGTTTACAGAGTGACTTGGACAAGTTGCAGAGCTGGGCCGAGAGGTGGCAAATGGAGTTTAAGGTGGAAAAGTGTGAGGTAATGCACTTTGGCAGGAACAATAAATGTGTAGAGTATAGGGCTAATGGTAGGGCTCTTAATAGTGGTGAGGAACAGAAGGATCTTGGTGTATGTGTCAATAGATCCCTGAAAGTAGGCAGGCAAGTGGATAAAGTTGTTAAGAAGGCTTAGGGAGTCTTAGCTTTTATTGGTAGGGGGATTGAATTTAGGAGCCGCAGCATCATGTTGCAGCTGTACAAAACTCTAGTGCGGCCGCACTTGGAGTATTGTTTGCAGTTCTGGTCGCCACATTATAAGAAAGATGTGGAGGCATTGGAGAGGGTACAGAGAAGGTTTACCAGGATGTTGCCTGGTATGGAGGGCAGGTCTTATGAAGAGAGGCTGAGGGATTTGAGGTTGTTTTCGTTAGAAAGGAGGCGGCTAAGAGGGGACCTAATCGAAACATAGAAGATGATTAGAGGTTTAGATAGGGTGTACAGTGATAGCCTTTTTCCTAGGATGGAGAAAGCTAGCACGAGGGGACACAGCTTGAAATTAAGGGGTATGAGTTATAGGACGGATATCAGAGGTAGGTTCTTTACTCAAAGAGTGATTAGGGAGTGGAATGCCCTGCCTGCAGCTGTTGTAGATGCGCAAAGTTTGGTGGCATTTAAGAGGTTAATTGATAAGTATATGGAAGAGAAGGGAATGGTTTAGTTTGGAGGGGCATTGCTTTTTATTTTGGTCGGCACAACATCGAAGGCCGAAGGGCCTGTTCTGTGCTGTAATGTTCTATGTTCTATGTTCTAAGTAAAGTCGTTAGGCAGTCTCTCTGGATTTATTTAAGAGATACTTAGATGGACACATGAACAGAATGGGAATGGAGGGATATAGAAAACTGATTTAAAATAGGGATCGTGAGCCTTGGGAATCCCTGGGAAGTGTGTAAATAGATGATGATATTGATGTACTTGTTTTTATCCTACAGGTACTTTGGTCCGCCTTGTTATCTAACGAGGGGCATACACACGATGGGTCATGAGAGGGCTGCTCTTGGATTTTTTTCGAGAGTATCCTAGTGCTTCACGTCGTTAGTGTACGCTTGACCTGGACCATTTGATGGGCAACACGACAGCTCAGTGACTATTGCTGCGTTGTGCAGATACATGGATTTGGGTCTGTGTCTGTGGGAGTTTGCGCATTCTCCCCATGCTTGCGTGGGTTTTCTCCGGGTGCTCCGGTTTCCTCCCACATCCCAAAGATGTGCTCTTAGCTGATTGGCAGAACAAATTCTCCCTAAATTGTCTCAAATTTGGTTTCAATCCATAGATCTATAAACGTAGATAGGGATCATGGGTAGAAGTGGGAACATCGAGGTGGCGGTGCGGGCTCATTGGGCTGAAGGGCCTGTTTCCTGTACTGTTTTGTTCTTTGACAGCTTTGTCCTCAGGCAGTCGGACATCCCTAGGCTGTTTGAAAACCTGCCCAAACCCCCAGGATGGCTACTGCATGACAAAGGATACCCGCTAAGGTATTGGCTGTTGACACCTGTGTGGAGGTCTGAGACTGATGCAGAGACCCATTACAATTAGGCCCATTTAACACCCCCGTCCATCAACCTGCTTAAAATGCTTGGACAACTCTGGAGGGAGGTGGGGCCTCTTCAGTATGATGCTTTGCATAACATCGAGCAACTGCAGCAGGAGGAGGAGAAGGAGCAACAAGGTGGTCATCCTGTCAAATGAGGAGCCAGAGGAAAGACAGCGAGCGGCGTTGGCTGGTGCCCACAGGAAAAGGCAATAAAGGATGTCTTGATTGCACGTCCCTTCACCTAGCTGGTACTGTGCATTGAAGAGGCTGCAACCACCACAAAGAGCAAGTGCAGCTGCTATTCCCCCTCCAAACCAGCCTGGGGCCACAAACCACCACATCACCCTTTCCCACCCTCTCTCGTTCCACCACCCTATCCCCCACAAACATCCAAACCTGTTAATGTGCCTGGGCAGGCAATGGTTGTGAGTCTTTTGTATAACAGTTCTTCAATTTAAAGTGATGCATTAACCAAACACCACCAAGATCTAAACTCAAGATCTCCAATCAAAACAGGTACTTTAACGAACTAAGCCCATGTGTCGTTCGGCTCCACGATGCTGATATGGTCACCCCCCGCCTCCCCCCTCACCCCCTTCACTTGCGGTCAGTTTGGATATTGCCTGCCTCATCTGGAGTCTCCTATTTCTTTGTTGCTTTAGTAACTGGGCAGTTGAGGTTGCTCTGTACCATACTGTTGGACCCATTTATTGAATTTCACTCTCTCTAAAATGTTGTTGCTTCTTAAATTAAAATATGTATCAAGTAATTTTATAACTTTTATCAAATTTATCTGTGGATTTGGGAAACATTTTTTTGAATGAAGAAAGGGCCTCAATCTCAGCTATCTCCCTAGAGGGATTTGTCCTTTGACTCTTAGCTCCTTGCATACAGCAGTAGAAAGGTCATTGGCTGGAGCCGGCTATTTTACATGACTCCACCTTGTAGCCTATTATGTCTTATAGATGCCATAGTCAGATGGGATGGGTGTGGTTAGCCTGGTGTTCTAGCTTGGTCTGGTATTTTCTTTTGTATCTCTGATGGATCGCCTTAGATCATATCTGGCTTTCTTGTGTAGGTCAGTGTTACCTGACTTGAACACCTCAGATCTGGACATCAACAAGCGTGAATATCTCTTTCCTCCATGGTTTCCGGTTTGGAGAACACATGGATTTGCTTTTTTGGTACACGGTCTTCGACACACTTACTAATGAATTAAGTTCTAATTTGATGTCAATTATACAGTAGAAGTCACTGACACATAAAGGGACCAGAAATGGAACTGGGTATTGGTGCAGAATTGCATATGGGGTTGAGTCAGAGAAATAGTTTACGAAGAAGCAGAACTTGTGTCTCCCTTACTGAACAGCAACCTAGAGGCTCAAATAGATATAACCATTGATGGAATCCATCAGTGGCCAGCCAACAGGAGACAAAGCAACTTGATCTCCAGCTTACCATTTTCCTCAAGGAGTCCACCAGAGACCCTTGAGTGTCTATAGGGAGGGCTTCTAGCATCTCGCCATCCATTCAGATAAATCCATGAGATTCCAACCAATCCCAATTCCCTGTCCTAGTGATTCCATCACATCCAAGACCACAGACCAAGAATGGTGTGTCTGGCCAACAGCAGGCAAAAGAGTCATCCAAATCTTAACCCTTCAGAGGACATTGGGAAGGTCATCCTAACTGGTCGTATCTGTCAGCAGGGTGCTTCCACCTCTGCTCATCAGGGATGTAGCAGTAGATTAGGAAAGTTAAAATATATTAGAAGCATAACGGATGATGACCATTGTATGCTTTCTAGTCAATGAGACCTTACTCAGGGATTGTGTGCAATCCTATCCATTTTGTATATCCAGCTTGCAGATGATCAATTACTAAGCTCAGCAAACAAATATGAGTACCATTGCATATTTAGGTGCCAGAGCTCTGACCCTTGAATTTGCTGGCACGCAAGCCTCCAACTTTCTAACATGGCAATCGTAGCCATAATGTCGGGATGCAGAACTGAGCCACACATTTTGAGTGGCCCCTCACATCTATATCCTGCTAGGGTCAAACAAAATAATTATGTAGTGTGATCAAAGAATCAGTGGAAGCTTTTAACACTTCTCAGGATCAAATGAGATGAAACCCAGATCATAATAAATCTGATGAGAGTGCTTTATGATCAGACAAGTATTATTATGGCTGATTCATGTGTGTTTGCATTTTGCAATAGGCATGAGAGCAGGTTATTATGTAAACTTTATGATCCTAAGGTCATTTGAATTCATGGAAATGTCTTACATTCCTAAGAGTGACAGATATCAATGTGATGGAGACAGCGGCACCTGTTATACCTATATGACATCCCTTGCTGCCTTGACTAAAGTGTGGCCTTGCAGTTAAACCATTCAGGTGACACAGAATGCATTGTCCCATTTTAGCAAATGGATCTCCTTAAGAAGCATTGTCTGATTGAAGGCCTACTGCTACAAGTGCACCAAAGATTGTGGAGTTGCTATTGTGCCTACTAGGCTTTCATGCTAACTGCAGTGTTGCAGAGTTGTCACAGAAAGATGTACCTTCTGACATGTAATGCCATAACACCCTCATACAGGTTGGGCTTCTCTCAGCAAGAACACATGCTACCCATCCTTTTAACATCCGTCAAAGGACTAGGCCAATAGTTAGCAGAATGCTTGCGAGCTCACTCTCACATTGAAGTGCTCTGTTCAAAGGACAGAGCAAGCAACACTAGTGTTCATCTCTGTCCATGAGAGAGGATAATTGGACAAAAGGATGAAAGCAATTGGTCATCCACTCTTGAAATCTGGTGGCCAGAATGACCTCACATGTGCACCTGCCTCATCTAGGCAATGCTATGATTTGTTCCACTGCAGCTTTGACTCCTTCAAAGTCTTCACTCTCATCTTTTTCAATGTCTTCCTCATCGGAAGAGACATGCAGCTCCTCCATATCTGCATCTGGCGCATCCTTCCCCAACTTTACATTGCCAATGCGCAACCAACGAGACTATTTGGGAACTGCACTGGAGTACTTTATCAAATCTATTAAGACACTGCAGACATTGAAACCGCATTCTCAAAACTCATGCAGCTCAGCTCCATCAATGCTCAAGTAACAATATGAGGATTGTTGTTCCTTCCTTCTATAGGGTTTTGTGGCCACAAATCCATCATTAGCCAGATCCTTAGTGGATAAACTTTGTTGCCCTGAATTCAGTCTGATCTCTGAAGGATGTTAAGGATCTATGATCTACTCAAAATGTTTGGAAATGGAAGCCTGCCTTATTTGCTTCTTATTACCACAGACCCAGATGAACATTGGGTGATTTGATTTATTATTGTCATATGTATGAGTATAAACTGAAAAGTATTATTTGTGTGCTATACAGATAAAGCGTACCATACATAGCAAAAGAAAGGAGAGGGTGCAAAATATAGTGTAACAGCCATAATTAGGGTGTAGAGAAAGATCAACTCATTATAAGGTAAGTCCATGGCAGCAGAAAAGAAGCTGTTCATGAGTCAGTTGGGTATGTGACCTCAGATTTTTGTATCTTTTTCCTGACGGAAGAAGGTGGAAGAGAGTACGGAGTGTTTGGGGTCCTTGATTGTACTGGCTATTTTTCAGAGGCAGAGGGAAGTATAGACAAAATCAATGGATGGGAGGTTGATTTGTGTGATAGACTGGGCTTCATTCACGATCCTTTGTGGTTTCTTGTGGTCTTGGACAAAGCAGGAACCATACCAAGCTGTGATAGAACCAGAAAGAATACAATCTGGTTGAATCTACATTTGGTTGGAATCCTATCTTGTTCATGTATTGCCATGCTCGTTGCCAGGGAGGTTTTATAGCCACTTGAGTGCAGTCAATAGTACCCTGCAACTGTGGAAATCTGACAGTCGAAAAAAAGCTCAGCGCTCTGGCTTACTAGTCTCTTGATCTACAGCAAAGTGCATGCACTTGTGGGCCTTCATACTTCTGCATTGACGCATAGGAGAATTCAGACGGATCACCAGTGGAGTCTTGGAAGAAGCCAATTGCATGAAAATTCATTGCGATGGTGACTTTCAGGGCCACCAGGATCAGATGGTTTCCTAAATTCTATGGTGTCAGTTCCTGGAAAATATGAGTTACCAAATCCCCGTACAGACAGAGACTATGATTTTACCAGTTCATCCCACCCATCAATGAGCAGAGCAAGGAGCAAGCTGGTAAAGTTGTGCGAGAGCTGAAAAAAAGTCAGGATTGCATCCAATTTTTCAGCTCTTGCGATCTTACCAGAACAAGATTTCTGGCACGGTCAGCTCCTCGCCAATTTCCAGTGAAAGGCTGAGCAAATTACTGAAATTTATTTTAGTGTTTATTTACATGTATTGAGCAAGCCCAGCACTCAATCTTTATGGCCTCACCAGTAGAGGTTCTCTTCAGCAAAGAAAACATCTTTTTCCCTTGAAAAGGGAACATTCATGTTGCCTTCGCCAGTAGAATCAGAGACCATTGAAGCACCCAGGGAGGTCAAGGGCAAGGAGGGTGCCTTGGGGAGTGCTAGCCTAGCTCCTTGGCAATGCCTTCTATACAGGGCCTGAAGAGGGCAGAGCCAGGCGAGGGTGGCCCGATGGAAGGGAGGCCTGCTGTACACTCCGCAGTTACAATCAGTGAGTGAGGGGGGACCCACTGCCTATGAACAATGGTGGAAGGAGGGGGCCCACTGCCTCTTTGCATGCGATCACTGGAGGGGTAGGGTGGTCAATCAGTCTGGGTGGCAGAGGTTATATTTTCAGATGATGGGAGCTCGAGTGTGGAAGGCAGATTGGTTGAGGCTGACTCACTCTCTCATTGTTATGCTTCTGCTGTTGCTATTGAGCATGTACAGACACAGACGTCTGCACTTGCACAATAGCTCCCTCTGCTTCTGGCTGGCATGTTTAGCCCCACCCACTGCCTGTGATAGCTAGAAACAGTCTAATGGATTTTTTGCATACACTATGAGATTGGGAGTAAAAACTCGCCTAAAAAAAGATTTTAACTTCCATTTTCACACTACTGGACACGTACTATTTTTCTTGTAGAATTTCACCAAGAGGGTCAGTGACATAGTCACTCACTCATTTGTAGTTAAGGTATGTGAAGACTGTGGATATTCAGATTCAAGACCCTCATCCTCTGCATCCAGTTGGAGTCCTGCTGATATTGAGGCCCTCTGAACTGACACTTCAATCACAATCACTCTACCTTCTCTCGTATCTGTATGTGAGAATGTAAGCAGCAACAAATCCAGCCTCCATCAAAGTTTAGCTCTCTGGGGATCAGTGGGAAAAACTATGTGTCAGTGTGAGCCTCCAAATCTTCAACTTCAGTATATTTCTGAACATTTGATGGAGCATCTCCCCTTCCCAGCATGAGCAGCTGCTATGGATGACATTCATTAAGGATCTATATTGTTGGAAGTGGCTCTAAGACTTCAGAAGTCTCCAAAAATGGCCCTCAGAATGTTCACCAGCAGAGCTATTCTTTGGGTTAATATTGTGCTGCATCATTTGTTCAGGTTGCAAGGTGCTGGTGGTGAGGCCTCAATATTTGAACCTCCCTTTTGAGAGTGCAGTGATTCCCACCACCATTATGAGGATGCAATATGTTCAGACTGCACTTTCTCCAATGATTCCTCTCAAAAGTTTTCTGTCACTGATTGTAAAGGATATCCTCATGCAACTCCTAGATTCATTGAGGCAGAGGTTCCTACTCTCCATTGGTAGATTAGCTGACTCCTTCTGGAGTTCTATTACATAGTGAGCTTCTTAGCCCACCCCTTCACTGGCCATTGCCCATTATTGAGCCAGAAAGCCACCAGATCAACTCATACATTACAACAACTACATCCTATGCACGAATGACATTCTACTTAAATGCCAGCCTCCTCCCTTGTCTATGATTTTGCATGGGCAGAACAGTAAAGTTAAACATCTTACTGTTCTGCATCTTCCAACTCTGGCCCCAGCTTGCTTATAGCCGGTTGATTTTCGTCATTCTGGCCTAGGAGTGCTGTGGAAGGACCCACAGATCAAGGCCTCTGTGAGGAAGGATGCAAAAGTGGACACAGACTGTGAGACAACCTGCAGACAAAGGCCTCCATGGGAAGGATGCAAAAACGGACAGAAATTGCAGGGCATTTCCTTTCTGGGAATGAAGGGATGACTGAAATTATACCCAACTGAATTGTGCATTACTTAATGAGGAAAAAGGCATAACTGAGATATTTAGGAGCCTGCCAATGATAATGCAGGGAATCAGGAGAGTGAAGCAATTAATTAAGCATCTTAATTTGAATGTGCATTGCTCGCCCTTCCTGAGGCCTTTACCTGCTATCCCACTCAAAATCTCTACCCACATTTGTCCCCACACTCAAGGGGACCTTGCCTTGCAGACCTTTTCACAACATCTGCATATTTTTGCTTTCTTTCCCAGGGAGGCCTGACCCTGCTGGCTGTCCCACAGCCTCTGTCACTTTTTCCCCTTCTCTCATGGAGGCCCTGCCCTATGGACTGTTCCATAGCACCCTGCCTTAATTAAGCCTTGTCTGTGATACTGCCCTAAGTACAAGATGTAGAACATAGAACATAGAACAATACAGCACAGAACAGGCCCTTCGGCCTTCGATGTTGTGCCGACCAAAATAAAAAGCAATGCCCCTCCAAACTAAACCATTCCCTTCTCTTCCATATACTTATCAATTAACCTCTTAAACGCCACCAAACTTGGCGCATCTACAACAGCTGCAGGCACGGCATTCCACTCCCTAATCACTCTTTGAGTAAAGAACCTACCTCTGATATCCGTCCTATAACTCATACCCCTTAATTTAAAGCTGTGTCCCCTCGTGCTAGCTTTCTCCATCCTAGGAAAAAGGCTATCACTGTCCACCCTATCTAAACCTCTAATCATCTTATATGCTTCAATAAGATCCCCTCTTAGCCGCCTCCTTTCTAACGAAAACAACCTCAAATCCTTCAACCTCTCTTCATAGGACCTGCCCTCCATACCAGGCAACATCCTGGTAAACCTCCTCTGTACCCTCTCCAATGCCTCCACATCTTTCTTATAATGTGGCGACCAGAACTGCACACAATACTCCAAGTGCGGCCGCACTAGAGTTTTGTACAGTTGCAACATGATGCTGCGGCTCCTAAATTCAATCCCCCTGCCAATAAAAGCTAAGACTTTTATGTGAGTGCATGTGAGTGGATAAGTGTTGAGAAATAAGGCGAGTGACTTACCCTGACTGCGCAGAGACCATTCATCTTCTTCCTGCACTAAATGCACATCCTCTTGTGCAGAGAGCTTGTACTTACCAAAGGTGGGATATACTGTACCTTTGGGCTGACAAAGGCAGCGCTTACCAATGCTGTCATGTGGATTTGTGGCTTTGCTGTTTGGCCTACTGTCAGCCCTAAGGTACTGAGTATTCAACCTTTGCTCCATCCCCATCAAGTATTCTGTGGAGCGCTCCTTCTGAGAATCTTGGAATCACTTTCCTCGCAGCAATTCTCTTCACTGGACTTAGAACAAATGCTGAGGAGATGTTTAAATGGAGTGCCCCCACGACTGAAGATTTCAAATGATACCAGGATAGAAGAATCAAGAGTCAGCCCACCATGGGCGGGACATGGAGCTCATACCATTTCAAATATGACACAAAAACTTGTTGATACCATTGATGGGCTACTCAATACATTTTAGCCCAAAACTATATTTAGCCAAAACAATGAAAAATTGTACTACTATGGTACTATTTGCTCGCAGGATTGGAAAATCCCAGCCAATGTTTCAGGTTAATAATATTTCATCAGAGCTGATGTGATAATAACCAAATAATTTGTTTTTGTGCTACGATCAAGACAGAGGAGTAACTTACCTGCTCTTCTTCAAATATATGCCATGGCGTATTTTACATCCATGGGTAAACAGCGCCTCAAATTAACATCCTATTTGAAAGATGGCACCTCCAATAATAACATTCCCTCAGGAGTGAATTAGTGTCAGTCCAGAATTATGTTCAAGCCTTTGGAGAGATAAAAAACCCAGAACCTTCTGAGGCAAGAAAGCTATCGATTCGGCATGGCTGCCATTTCGAAGTAAGAGAAAGCCAATTGTGGACATTTCTCTTCTTTTGCCAGAAGACACAGGGAGGCAAAAGATCAGTGCTAGGGTTAAGGATTCAGTTATAAAACATATTGACTGACTTATCATTAACTAATTACAGAACTGTTGGGTTCATTTTGAAGAAAATATCACTGACCTCAATATTTTCAGCATTTTTAGCATAAAGTCGCCGTGTTTCATCTCTTTCCACTTCATCTAAAATAATTAAGTACAATTTTCAACATGAAATATGTTCTACTTCCAGTTAAATAAAATGATAAAGTGAAAACAGAAAATGTTGGAAATACCTGGCAGGTCAGGCAGCATCTGTAGATTCAGAAATATAGACCTAGATTTTCCAGTTGTGCTAGTCAGGACCAAAAAATTTGGACAGCAGCCTCTTGAATTTGGGTGGGAATTTCCAGTTTTGCAATGCTGGGACTGGAAAATTTTATCTATAAAAGTTAAGAGGTTGAATTTTCATCCTGCAGCCCCACTCCTAAAGGTGGCTGGTGGTGTCTGGCAGCAGTTCAGGAACTTTTTAAAGAGTGGGCTTTATCTTAGCTGTGCCTCAGCCTCAATATTCATCCTGCTTCAGGACTTCCTTAACAATGACAGCGTATGGGTGTGAGAATAACCTGCACCTGTCAATGGAAAGATTTCTATTTAAAAAGAACATGGTGGAGATCAAAATAATTACATTCTATTTAGGTTCCAGACACTTCAGGAATCAGAAGATTGAAAGGGAGTAGTAGAAAGACTGTCACTACTTCTCTGCTTCTTCTATGCAGTTTCTGCTGTGGGCAGTAGACAGAACTGTTGTTTCCCACAGACAGGAGGCAAAGCCTAGTTTATCAAATTAAATAGGTTTGGTAGAAGTGGCCAAGGAAATGAACAGCAAGAGTGTAGTCCCTTAAACCTAGATAGTGTCTCAAGAGGTTCAAAGACTGCAGGAGGGCAACAAAGTTGAGTAGCACCAAACCTCAGGAGCCAACTCCACACTCTGACTTCTCCAGCATTTCTGCTCAGGCTAACACACTTTGTGGCTCTACTGACTCCTCTCTCTCAAAGCATCACCTCACATCCCTATTTGAACAACTGACACTGACACACCTCTTGGTGCCTATCTCACACCTTTGACACTGGAATGGCCCACTTGTGCCATCAATGCAGGTGAAAATGACTGCTTCCCCATGGATGTTTTCAAGGCAGTGGATATCTGCTTTTAAAGAAACCCTCTTTCTGAGAACCTGTCCATATGTGTTACCTTAGCAGAATTCAATCATTCAGCTCAATCAATAACTTGAATGTGAGGATTGAATTTCTGCAATTTATCAAAGTTTGATCAAACCTCAAAGCATCCATCACATAACCTTTTTTTGGTATTTTTTTCCACGAAACCTAACAGAACAGTCAAACGCTTCCTCAGTATCCAACTGACAAGTATACAGGTCACTTAATAATTGGCTTCTGGTATTTCTTTATTCTTTATTTCAATTCAATCCAATCCAATCAAATCCAATTCAGAGTCCCAACAAGTTGTGAATTCCCGATCCAAGCTAACAAGATAGGGCTCTCACCTCCTGTATTGGGCTTGATCTACATGATCCAAGCTGATTGGAGTAGGTATAGCTCCTCCTCCAAGGCTGGATCTCATTTGCATCTTAGCCAAAAGGCCGAGATGCTGCTTTAAAAAAATTGCTTTAAATACAGCTAAAATGTAACCCAATGACTTCAACCAAGTACAGCATGTTGATACTACACTTGATCTTTGCCACTTAAGAAGCAACAATGCAAAGGCCACACCTTGTTTCTTCTTTGGTAGGGAACTAACCTGTGCCCGCACAGCCACTTCATTCTTCCACTGGCCATCAGATTCAGAATCAGAAATATTCGTGGATAATCATACACTAACAATTCACACTGCTGGGTTAGAGTCAGAAATAATTTGTTCTTAACATACTTAAATTATAGACCAACATCACTATGGTATTTCCTGTATGCCTCCAAACGAAAAGAAATCCCACAACACCAGCTTAACATCCAAAAAGTTTATTAACTTATTGAATATTAAGCTGGTGTTGTGGATTTCTTTCTGTTTTACCCCAGTCCAATGCCAGCAACTCCACATCATGCCTCCAAACAAGCCTGGGTAAAAGCTAAAAGTGAGCAGTCATGTCAGGTTTCCAATATGTTGGCATTCTCAGAAGCTTTAGACTTTATCCACACACAAATTTGCCTCCCACTACATATGAAGTTCAGGTTGATGACTTTAGATAAATGATCAATTCTGACAAAACATCAATGATCGGAAATTGTAATTTTGTTTCTCTCTCCAAAAATGCTGCTTGACCTTTGAGCAATTTTTCTTTTTATTATAGATTTCCAGCATCTGCAATATTTTGCTTTGGCAAAAATGTTAAAGTACTTGCTTTTATAGATTAGGTTATCATATTCTGATAATGGTAAAGTCTCATATCTTACATGGCAGAAAAGCCATACAAAATGTTGTATGTCGGGCAGCGTTAGCACTGCCCCTCATAGCACCGCCACCTCATAGCACCAGCATCCTCGGTACAATTCTGGCCACAGGTAACTTTCTGTGTGAAGTTTGCACGTTGTCCCCCCATCTGCATGGATTTCCTTCAGGTGCTCTGGTTGCCTCCTAATGTTTTGCAAGTCAGATTGATTGGCCATACTCAAATACCCTTTAGTGTCCGGGAGGTTAGCAGGGTAAATATGTGGAGTTATCAGGATAACGATTGGGTAGGATTGTTGTTGGTGCAGGCTCAATGGGCTGAATGGCCTCTTTCTGCACTGTTGGGTTTCTATGATTCTATAATATCAAACACATTTAGGTTACAGTTGTTTCCGAAGTAGAAAATGACTTGTGGACTCTTCAGCTGGGTAATAGTTCTTCCTCATGAGCTTGTGGGCACATTGATTAGATTGTGCAGTGAGTTGGAGACTCCAGTATCCAATTAAATCCAGCCCATTAAGTAATTATGGTACAAAAGAAAAGATTAAACTGGCCTTCACTTGTCAACACTCATCTCCATAACCTACATCACAAAAATACCTGCATGTCAAATCTATTTCAAAGTGCTCTGACACATCAGGTGATCATGAACTGCTTTAAAATTTCAAGTCCTTTTTTAACTTTCAGAAACACACTCTTAGTCAATCATTTGACTTAGGTTTCCTAATTGCAGCAACAGTGAGAACATAAATATGGTTCAATTTTCAAAGGCATGTGGGGATAAATGGGGCTCTAAACATTCATTGGTACTCTACAGGTCGAAAATTAGATCCAAGATGCACCCACACACTTCAATTGCAAAATCATGGGATGCCATTTTGCACACCCACCAGCAGCATGTATACTAAAAGGGATCACAATCTATACACATGTTTGTTGTTGGATTATTTCTTCTGGCTGCTGATTCAAGTGCATTGCATTTGGAGTTTTGTTGTATTTGTCTAAAAGTTCAATAATCAATGAGGCATGGTTTAGACGATGCTGAAGTACATTTCTAGTAATTTGATGGCCTTCACTGATTCAAACTGGTTCCAGTCATGAATGACCTGATAGTCACTCCTCTTCTAAATGACTATAGTTGGGAAAATGAAGAGAGCACAAGACAAAAAAATACAGAACAAGCTTCTAAAAGGAGGAAGAAACTAAGAAAGGCTTTCAGCTGGCCAGATGCAGCCAGAGTCTGCACGGTACAACTCCCTTTCCTGAAATTAATTCAGTGAGGACGAACACAAGACATCTTGTGTCATAACAGAAAGGTTCAAAGTAGCGCAAGAATCATATTTTGTGTCAGTGGATGACCTTGGCTCTTAACTTCTATGCATCCAACTTATTTTCTTCAAAGCCAATGCAAATACTATCCAGCTTTTCTAGGTTGGAGATTTCAGCAACACCTTGAATCTGTAATACATTCCTATATAAGGGAGGTTACAATTTGAGTTCATATTTGACTCAAACTTCTGGTTGCTGTAAATCTTTCCCTTCCTTGACCTTCCAACTACAGATTCTTCCTCTTATTGATCATTGATTTGCAGCCTCACCCTGTGTCCAACTCATCCTTTGACTTATTCTCCCATTGCTTCCCTTTCCTGAACAATCAGATCAGTCATGTTCTTATTGAATGGCAGAGTACGCTCTGTGGGCAAAGGGGACTACTTTTCTTCTTTCCACAGATGTTGCCAGACTTGAAGAATTTTTCCAGCTGTTTTTATTCATCCAGCTGTCTTATTTAATATAACAATACTTATAACAATAAAATACTTACATGCTTTTAGTTTTTCAGTTGATCTAGAACACGATTCTTTCACAAGAGTGCATAGATCTCTTGTAGAGTTGTGTCTAGAAATACAAATCATATATTAATGTGAATAAAATGTATTTTCAGTTATACTATCTTCAAGAAAATAGATATGGTGAGATTGTGAATTCCTGAAAATTATCAGCTAATTCTGAAAAATAAGGTCTTTCAGATTTTCCTTACTTTAAAACACTATGGCCGTGATTATGCATGCACTGATCTCGGCACTGACAGATCAGAGCATGCACAGTGGCCCACTCAGCACACTGATTTCAACTTCTCCAGTGGGAATAGGCCCCACTCCCTCAAATTTAATGGTATTCATGTCGGTGGCCTCTGCAGTGCACAGTGTGGGAAATTCTTCTCTGAATTCCCACTGAAAAGAAAAGCAGGAATTATCCCAGTTTTCACACGAATTCAACACTTAAACTTTTTTGGGAGAATTCAATAATCTATATGTTGACATATTTTACATTGCTAAATTCCTTCATTGGTAAATGAATAACTTGAAAATTTAAATAACTTCTTAAAAATATAAAACAAAAATGTAACTTTCTACTTAGAAGGTCTGCTGTTCACTGCCAATTCAGCTTCTTGAATGTCCTGCTCCCTAATCCCCCTTGTCGCTGCAGATCCTTTCACTTCTTGACTTTCCAACTGTGGATTCTTCGTCTCATCAACTGCTGACTTGCAGCCTCTCCCTGTGCTCAACTACTCTCCTTTGCTTCCCTCTCCTGAACAATCAGATCTGTCATGATCTTACTGAATGGCAGAGCAGGCTCAGGAGCCAATAGGCTTACTTCTGTTCCTAATTCATTTGTTCACAAGTTTGTATGCATGGTGTAAGGTAAAGTCAGAGAGCTGGGCACAGAAAGAGGTCATAAGTGGGAAGGTCAGGCATTGTGAAGTTCTGCAAGTCAGAGAGTAAGAGAACCGGCCACTCCAAAATGGCAACTATCAGGCCACAAGAGAAACAATACCATTCAGGATGGTGCTAGCGTGTGGCAACTTCATGCGAGTTGCCCCAGCGTATCCTCTAATTCCATTTTTTACTCTGGTTCTGTGCTTCTAAAACTTTATCTCTTATTTATGACTGTAACACTACGTTCCGCATTCTTTTCTTTTCTTCTCTATGAACAGTATGCTATGTCTATATAGCACACAAGAAACAATACTTTTCATAGTATACCAATACCAGTGACAATAATGTGTGTATCTGTGCATGGCACCTAGGGAGCACGCACAATAACTATATCCTGCAAAATTCAATATCCCCAGCTCATCAAGAACCATTCCAGGCTGCTGGGATGGCTTGTAAGGGCTAACGGATACCTGCTGAGGTCATGACTGTTATGCCAGTGCAGCGGCCCAAAACCAGAGATCACTAACAATGAGGCCCATGCTGCCACCTGGTCTGTTGTCAAGTGTTGCATCAGGCTCTTCCTTAAGTTCAGCTGCCTGGACCACTCTGGCATTGCCCTCTAGTACGACCCCTGAGAGTCTCCCGCATGATGGTGGTCTACTGCTCCACAACTTCACAGGCAGCAGGGAGACATACGGGAGTCAAAGAAGAGGGAGCTGGTGGACAGCCATGAGAAAATGGCAGACTGAGAGGATGTGGAGGATGTAATGGCTTCAACAAGGTATACGAGGTTGGCTTCTTGGAGTATGAACTCATAATCGTCTGCTCAATCAAGAAGTTTTATATAAAAATGGGAGTGTCATGTTTTCCAGCATTTTTGATTCGATTGTGTACCAGAAGTACTCTATGAGTGGAATAAAGTTTGTAAAACAGAATCTGGTGAAGGGACATCCGACTCTGAGAAGCAACAAGGGAAAAAGAATGACCCTAAGGAACTTGGTTGCTAACAGCCGGTTGGAATTGAGGGTAAGCCATTTTCATGCATCATGCCTCTGCCTGGAAAATTGGACTGTTTTAAACTGGCAGTGGAGGACTTGGGCCCAATTAGTGTGTGTGTGTTACTCTTTTACGACTAGTGATATTGTGGGGGATGAAAAGCAATTGGTCATTCTTCGACTACTTACAGAATGGCAGCATTTGTCATTATTTGCAGCTTAATTTTTCCAAAGGCACCAGATACCAAAACCTTCCAGGAATTGCAGAACTAATGTAATATAATGACCCTAAGCCACCTCTGATTCTGAAAAGATACCAGTTTTACTCAGCAATCTAGGAGACAGGGAAGTCTATTACAGTTTTTTAACAAGGTTCTGATTTGCAGAAGCTTGTGAATTTGGATTGATGCCTAATGCGATGCTAATCTGGGATGTGGGATAAATAATGGAACTATCTAAAAACGTCTTTTGGCAGAAGCTCAACATGACTGCAAATTGGTGCTATAGCTGACTTTATCATTGGAAAAGGTGACAAGAGGGACACATGACTTGCAAGATATCCTGATGGAAGTGGACATCCACGTCAATTTGTCTGAGTTTGGGGACCAGCATTTGAGCACAGGCAATTAGAAAGCATCCCTCAGGAAGTATCTGGGTACAAGTAAATCCACGTCTGCCCACAGGATAGCTTCAAAAGACAAGCTATCTTGTCTTTTGATGAGACAGTCAGCAGTTCCTTTAGAATCCAGCTTGGAAAAACATTGCAACTGTTGCCAGTGTGCACAGTCAGAGCTGCAAAGTAAAATTTCAAGGCCTAGATTTAAGATATAGGCCAGTGTCCAGGAGAGTGTGCACCCTCGAAGTTCCAGCGATGTCCAATGAGGAACAATTAAACTGCATAGCAATGTCCAAATCAGAACCAATCACAGTAAGATGAATGTCCACTATTAATAGAGGTCAACACAGGCATGACCATTGGTCAGAGAATCAGTGTTCAGTAAAATTCACACTGGACTCCCAATCTTTAATCAAGATTGAGGACTTATACAGCAAAACCTTTGAAAGTAATGGATACAATCTTTGTTCCTGTCTCTAATGAAAAGCAACTAGTTCAGTTACCATTAATGGTAGTGGAGGGCTCAGGCCCGAATCTAATGGAGCAAAGCAGTTGAGAAAAATCCACGTGGACTGAGCAAACATTTTCCAACTAGAAAATAGCCGCTTGAGTGAAATGTTTCAAATACCCAGAAGTTTTCTGAGAAGCGCTAAGAACCATAAAAGCAGCTGAGGCAACCACTTCAACCAGGATGCAATTTTGAAAAGGCTTACCTACTATTGTTTGCTTTAAGGAAAAAAGTGAAAACAGAAATTAAGAGACTGGAACAAGAAAGTATCATAACACCTGTCCAGTTTCCAGAATGGGCAGCACAGGTTCTGTCTATTTTTGAAGCCAGATGGTTCAGTCCGTCTTTGCAGGAATTGGCAAATACTCGATTCTTGAAATTAAATATGAGTCATGCTTATTTGCAGTTGCAGCTGGATGAGGATTCACAGAATATTCTACCATCAAGACTCTGAAACCAATATAGAAGGTTATATTTTGGAATATCATTGCCTTCTCGATCTTCCAGAGAACATAGCGAACATCTTAGAAGGTTTACCCCAGGTGGCCATTTATTTGGATGATGCTCTCATCACAGGTAAAACAGAAGCAGAATAATTACAGAACCTGGAGGAAGTACGCCTAAGAAGGGAAAAATATGTCTTCCTGATACCTCAAGTAATCTATCTGGACTACAAAGTAGAGAAATCAAGTCTACATCCTTTGGAGGACAGAGTGCAGGCAATAAAAGAAGCCCAGTTCCTACGTCCATCCAGAAGCTATGGTCTTTTCTGCAGCTTGTGACAATACTTATATTGGAAAATTTATACGAAACCGGACCTCCTTCTTGGTTCTGCTACATCAACTGCTGTAAAGGGGTCGAGCTTGGGAATGGTCCTCCCATGAAGAACTGGCTTTTAAGAGAATAAAGAAATAGCTGTTATCATTGAATGTCTTAGCTCATTAAGAGTCTAGAAAAAAGTTAGTGCGAACCCGCAAAGCGTCCAAATGTGGCATTGGGGCAGTATCAGAATGGGGAGAAACGTTCAATAGCACTTGTCTCCAAGACCTTGATCGTATCACAAAGTATGCACGCATTGATAAAGTAAGGTTCACAGAAACATTTCAAGTAAAAAAAATTCCATCAATATCTTTATGGACAGAAATTTCTAATTGTCTCTAATCACAAGCTGCTATTGGGACTGCCAGGAGAGCACAAAGTAGTGCCACCAGTAGCATTGATCTGTATTCAGTGATGAGCATTATTATTGGCCGCTTACAATTTTCGGTTGGAACATTAGCTGGGAGGCTGAGTGGCAAATGACACTTAAGCGACACCCCAAATCTAGTACCACGTATAGAAGAAACGGTAATGACTTGACTTTTCTGGATACCTTTCCAGAACTTACAAGTAGTATACATTTTTGGATGCAAAATAACACTGTCCTTGCAGAAGTTAAATGCTTAGCACTGACAGAGAAAATAGAAAAGCCAATACAGCCCCAATTCCATCCTTACTGAAGTAGAAGAAAGTAGCTCACGGCAGAAAATGGAATACTACTATGAGGGACATAAGTGGTTGTTCTGAGTCAGGAGCACCATCATGCTGGTTGAACTACATCAGTATGTAGTTCTTTCACCAACCAGGAGTTCAAAATAAAAATGCTGGCAAGAGACTGTTTGCTGGCCTGAAATGAGCACAGACATAGTGATGCTCATGGGTCAGGGACAAAAGTTGCCACCAGCAGGTCCCTTACACCATGGAAATGGCCGCATAAATCATGGCTGTTGCTGCATGTGGATTATGCAGGCTTATTCATGGGCTTGATGTTCTTGGTCATAGTGGATAGTGGACTTGTCCACTTCATTTTTGAAGCTTAGGCTTTCAGAGGTGCTGGTCTCCGACAGTGGACCGGGTCTTGCCAGCAATGAGTTCATCCGGTTCATGAAGTCGACAAATCAGGACGGCACCACACCATCCATTGTCAAAAGGCCTCATGAAGGCAGGGTCCAGATTTTAAAAGTTGATTTTAAAAAACAGACAGCAGCATCAATGGACACCAAGCTCTCCCATTGGTTATTCAATTACAGAAAAACCCTTCATGCCCCTACAGGAATAGCATCCACATAATTGTTTACGGGCAGACAATTCCACACCAGATTAAGTTTGTTCTTGGGGTGTGTGTGTGTGTGTGGTGTTGAGGTTAGGGGGTGGCTGAACAATAAGAAGCCCATCACAAAGGCCATGAAAATAACAGCCAGGTGACAGAACTGGTGGCCGCTGAAGAAGTTTGGTTAAAGAATTACGCTTATGATCCCACATGGTCACCAGAAATGGTGCACTCTAGGGTGGGGCCCATATTCTACAAAATATCTGTGAGTGAGGCCATCCTGACAAAACACTGGACCAAGTGCCAACCTCAAAATCATAGTTCATCCAAAAGCCAACAATGCCCAGCAGGCCAAGAATAAAGGAAAGTCCTCCCAGGCCGGCCAGCCCCGCCTCTCCATCTGCCATAGTCAATAACTGTACTAAAATGAAAATGTGCACAGAGAGATACCTGTACTCTTCATTTGCCTGTGACAGACAAGATAATGAGTGGTAATATTGGGACAACCATTTTTCACTACTGGAATGATGAATTGTTCTTTGTTCTTTGAACTATACCTGTGGGATCTCATGATATGTCCTGTATGCAATTTTTATTCAAGAGCTTTTCTTTCCTGTTCTTGTTGATCCTTGTTTATCAATTTTCATGCTCACAAAACAGAATCCAATAAACATTGAAAACAAAACGCTCAAATATCAAGTAGGTAATCTCTTAGTAAGCTAAAAGTCTGTAGCCTCTGATGCAATACTGGATTTTCAAGTAAATTAGAATGCACTCTATCCAAAGTGTTCGAAGCACAGGATGATACAGGGCAATGGATTAAATGTGCTCTAACAAGCCTGAGCATTAACAAAATAGGCCAAATGCCTTCTTTGTGTGCTACAAATCTAGAATACTGGGAAATCGAGCACCTTTGAAGACAATACCAAGAAGCCAACACTAATGGCCTTAGCAAATGAGGAGGGTATACCTGGCTTTCCAACTGTTTGTTTCAGATGGTAATATAGGCAGCATATCATTTGCTGGTGGTGCGATTCTCTGGTCCTGCTGTTGTCAATCAGATTTCCCATTAAAGCCATCCCATACCACCGTGAAACCTGCAGTCAGGCATGTGCTGCCAGCAGAACCAGAAAATCCCACTTGTGCAAATGACCGGAGATTTCCAACTCATGGTTTCTGTTTTACAACATTAATAATACACTTCTTCCCATAATAATTTCACACTGTGAAAATAACTAAATGTTACGTGTGTGCTTTAATCTGAGCTCTTTATATATACAACCAATAATTAACAGAGGTTTTCACTGTCATTATCTCACACATAATATATTACTTTACTGGAAATTAAATATTTGTTATAATTGAGCCGAGGAAATGTTATTTTGAATTTTACTTACATTTTTGTCGCTTCTTCATTTTTACTAATCTCTTCTTCTAGCTTCATACTAAGATTTTCATTTTCAAACTGCATGATGAATTAATAATTAAGTTATAATTTAACAGCAGTAATTTGAATATGACTACTTTAAATTATAATTACCAGGATGCTAGCAGGGTGGTTTGAGTATAAGGAGAGGCTGTATAGACTGGGACATTTTCCCAGCTTGGAGTAAAGGAGACGCGAGGATGATCTTACAGAGATCTATAAACAATGAGGGGCATAGATCAGTTAGATAGTCAACATCTTTTCCCAAAGGTAGGGAGTTTAAAACTAGAGGTTTAAAGTGACAAGGGAGAGATACAAAAGAGTCCAGAGGGGGCAATTTTTTTCACACAGAGGATGGTGAGTGTCTGGAACAATCTGCCAGTAGTACAGGTGGACATAATTTTGTCTTTTAAAGCGTTTAGATAGTTACATGGATACGATGGGTACAGAAGGATATGGGCCAAACGTAAGCAACAGGGACTAGCTTAGTGCTTTAAAAAAGGGGCAGCATGGACTGTTTGGGTCAGATGGCTGTTTTCATGCTGTAAACCTCTGACTCCAATTCAGTCATTTTGAATTATTTAAGTCTAAGTTAAATATCGCTTTTCAGATTTAAAACCTGTATATCTACATATTTGAAAAGAAGGCTAATCCTACAAGCAACACTCTAACCTCAAAAAAATTTGTTTTGACCATGTTATTGTGATTGGTTAATACCAGTTTAAAATCTGGGTGAGCTCCAAGTTTTAGAAATATGCAGTTTGAAACCCCCTGGAGTCTAAAAGCTGCAGGTTCACAACATAAGGCCTACAAGGTGATGATATAAGCAACCATCCAGGAATTGTGCTCAAGCGCAAATGAATGACTAGCAGCCAAAGGAGTGTTCATGTTCTATCCATACTCCTGCTGTTTCCATTCTCCTGCTCTCACCCCTGCTCTTGCTTACTTGTGCTCTTCTCACTCTGCTCCACTCTCTTTTCCTTAATCTCTCAATAGACTTCTGCTCTCTAATGCACTTTGCGGCTTCTTCCCTCTGCTTCTAGTGTTTTCTCTGGGCTCCTGCTCTACATTGCTCTTGCCAAAGATCAGCAGATTGTAATGAGAAGCATGCACAGCCATCTCGCTGATATCTGTAAATACATACATGAGTTTACTAAAACACTCTCTACAAGCAACATTCCTACAATTCAGGTATGGGTCTGTGATTTGTAGTCTATTTGAAAAGGTTCTTCAACAAAAAGGTTTGAGAACAACTGTTCTAAAAATGTCTGCAACTGCTATTCAGCAGAGGGTTCCTGCAGAGGAAGGAAATGCTCTCTGTTCAGAAAAACACATGGCCTACTTTGTTTCTCCCAACATTTAGATATCAGGGAAATCTCAAGCACTATCTCTACTCAAAACTACTTTGCCAAAGATGTGCTAGTTTGGTTGACTGGCCATGCTAAACTGACTCTATTGTCAGGGCAATTAGCAGAGTAAGTGTGTGGGGGTTGTGGGAATGGGTGAGATTGTGACCAGAATAGAGTCGATGGGCCAGATGGCATCCTTCTGTACTGTAATGGTTCTATGATTTTGCCTGTTAAAAGGCTTCTGCTAAGCCATCAAAGGCAGTTAATTCTAAAGTAAGATGCACTTTCGCCACTAATCAGTCCAGAAGCAGGAAAATATACTGGTTAAATGTAAAGGCACTTATCACAGAATCTTACAATGCAGAAGGAGGCCATTTGGCCCATCAAGTCTGCACTGACCACAATCCCACTCAGGCCTTATCCACAGTGCCCAATGCATTTATCCTAGCTAGTTCCCCTGAAATAAAGGGACAATTAAACATGGCCAATCCGCCTAACCTGCATATCTTTGGAGTCTGAGATGTCTTGACAATTCTCTTCTTTCTCTCAAAACAAAAAAAAATTACCCATAATGAGCATAAGACAAAGGCAAACAAGGTGGGGCAGCTTCACTGACAAATCTCAATCAATCTGAGCAGGATGTACTAAAAATTATAGACAGGAACAAGATAGACTGTTGGAGTTGGTAAAGAAAAGCTGAGGTGGCAACAGACAGTTAGTAAAATTTGAGACGGGTGTATCATATATTTGTGTTTTCTCAATGTATTACAATTATTTTAATATTGGCCACAGGGGAACATCAATAAATCTCTCCATGGGCCTCGTAGAATACGAGCTCTCCAATTAGGTGAGTGGAGGCTCATCCAATAGGGAAGGAGCAGCAAGTGTTTTAAAACTAGCTGGCTCCACTCAGGTCAGCAGTAAAAGACAAGGGACTGACCTGCACTCTGTACCCCCTGAATAGCGTTCGAATAACCAACAATCGAGGGTATTGGTGACGGAAGACTGAACTTTGTAAGATTATTACAACAATGCTTCAACATCAAGTCTCTTTTCTTCAAAGTAACGTCAGTACAGGTGGATCTTCTTCAATTTACCATTCATACAAATCTCATAAATATCAGGAAATAATTCGCCACTCTGACTGCCTAAGTACTTCATGGATTTAAATCTCCTGCCATTTTTTAAAAAATTCTTTTATGGGATATGAACAACACTGACAAGGCCAGCATTTGTTGCACATTCCTAATTGCCGTTAAGAAGATGGTGGTAAACCTTCTTCCTAAACCGTGGCAGATCTGGTGGGTGGAAAGTTACTTTTTGACAAAGCAACGACAAAGGAATGGCAAGACAGTCCAAGTCAAGATGTTGTATGGTTTGGAGGAACTCACAGGTGGTGATGTCCCCACATGAACGCTTCCTTGTTCTGCAAACTGCGTTTGCAGGATCCTTGGTGAGTTGCTTTGGTGCACCTTGTAGATGTTACACAATGTCACTGCACCAGTGGTGGAGAAAATGAACATTCAAGGTGGTGAATGGGCTAATTGTCAATTGAATTGCTTCGTCCTGGGGTGGTATCAAAATTGGTAACAAGGGTAACAAAATTTGCTGATGACACAAAGATGATTGGAAAAGCAAATTGCATGGAAGGCACGAAAAGTCTGCAGAAAGATTTGGATAGGCTGAGTGAGTGGGCGAGGGCCTGGCACATGCAGTATAACGTTAGCAAATGTAAGGTTATCCATTTTGGTAGAAATAATAGTAGGAGGGATTATTATTTAAAGGGCGAAAAGCTGCAGCATGCTACAGTACAGAGGGACCTGGGGGGTCCTTGTGCACGAATCGCAAAAACCCAATCTGCAGGTGCAGCAGCTGACCAAGAAGGTGAATGGAATGTTGGCCTTTATAGCGAGCAGGATAGAATATAAAAGCAGAGAGGTCTTGCTGCAAATATACAGGGCATTGG
The DNA here is from genome assembly GCA_024679065.1 of Sphyrna mokarran. Taxonomy (NCBI): domain Eukaryota; kingdom Metazoa; phylum Chordata; class Chondrichthyes; order Carcharhiniformes; family Carcharhinidae; genus Sphyrna; species Sphyrna mokarran. The sequence continues at coordinate 38,394,403 of JAGIQG010000023.1, forward strand.
GGAGGCCGCAATTGGAGTACTGTATGCAGTTTTCGTCCCCGCATTTGCAAAAGGATATACTGGCCTTGGAGGGAGTACAAAGAAGGTTCACCAGGTTTATTTCAGAGATGAGGGGGTTAGCTTATGAAGAGAGATTGAATAGACTGGGTCTGTACTCATTAGAGTTTAGAAGGCTGAGGGGTGATCTTATAGAGACATACAAGGTAATGAAGGAGCTGGATACGGTAGAGGTAGGGAGATTCTTCCTGCTTAGAAAGGAAAATAGAACTAGAGAGCACAGCCTCAAAATAAGGTGGGGGGGGCGGGGCGGATGTAGCTCAGAACGGAGTTGAGGAGGAATTTCTTCTCTCAAAGGGTGGTGAATCTCTGGAATTCCCTGTCCATTGAAGTGGTGGAGGTTACCTCGTTGAATATATTTAAGTCACAGGTAGATAGATTTCTGTGATAAACAAGGGAATTAAGGGTTATGGGGAGAAAGCGGGAAAGTGGAACTAATCCACTTCAGATCAGCCATGATCTTATTGAATGGCAGGGCAGGCTCGAAGAGCTGGATGGCCTACTCCTGCTCCTATTTCTTATGCTCTTATGTATCAAGCTTCTTGAGCAGTGCTGGAGCTGTATCCATCTAGGTAAATGAACAACATTGTAGATATTGTTGAGCACTTTAGAGGACAGACGAGCCTTTTAGATGGTAGACTGCACTGGGGAGTCAGGAAATGAGTAATTTACTGCAGAATTATCAGCCTCTGACTTGTTATTACAGGTATAGGCAGAAATTTTCTGGCCATTCTTGCCGTCAGGATCTTCTGGTCCCTCCAACAGCAAAATTCCACCATGGGTTTCCCAGCAGTGGGAGTGGGCAGAACGGTAAATCCCATTGCCACTGGTGAGATCAGAAGTTCCTGTCACTGTTCAATGACAGACCATCTTTGTCGCTGAAAAACATGCCATGGGAGTAGGGAGTGGGAGAGATCCACCCAATATATTTATTTGGCTGATCTATTTGAGTTTTTGAGATAATCCTCAGATTATTGTTGGTGGGTATTCTGCTTCAATTAATACCATTTGATACAAATGGAATCATGTCATTCTATCTGTTCCATTACAACTCAGGAGGAAGTCAGATGAGGTTGCCAAAGGCTTTCATTGATTGAAGCATTAAATGCTTGGGATCTGGGAGTGAAAGAGGGATAGAGAGCTAATTCTCCACACAGGAAGGAGGAATATCTGAGGTGGCTGGGGCTGAAATTCTAGTAGCCTATGTTATCCCCATTATCTGCATGGGGAAATCATTAACTGACTTCCAAGTTGGGCTCATTGTATGAGCTCTCTGGTGTTTGGTAATTAACTAACCAGATGGAGGTTGTATACGGAGCCCTATATAAAGTAAGACCCTGTGAGGGTCCACTAAGCTTTTGATCCTGGTTGGGACCTGTTGTGTTCATCACAGGCTTGTGTTTATTTTCATATGCAAAATAAGAGCATGGTTCCTTTACAACCAACTCCTAGAGTTATTATAAGGCCCAAGTCTTCAAATACTATGAATAAACTGCATTCATTTTACACAAAATCATAGAATGGTTACACATAAGAGGAAGTCATTTGGCCTATCATGTTTTTCTTTCTCTCTCTCTCTCTCTCTCTTTAAGTGAGGAGAACACTTGACATAGAGTACAGCCTGTGGCAAGAACCTGCAAATAGAGCCTTTTAATATGGGGATGCTATTGCACTGTAGCTATAATGTTGGAATGTGAGCCTTTATTGGTAATCAAGTCTTAAAGGTACAGACAACGTGAATGGAGAGAAGGTTAAGCACAGGTTAAAGAGAAGTGTATTTTCTCCAACCAGGACAGTTACTGAGATTCTGCAAGCCCAGGGAAGTTGTGGGGGTTACAGACAGTGTAACATGAACCCAAATCCCAGTTGAGGCTGTCCTCATGTTTTCGGAACTTGGCTATCAGTCTCTGCTCAGCAACTCTGCATGGTGATGCGTCATGAAGGCCACCTTGGAGAACACTTACCCGAAGATCAGAGGCCAAATGCCTGTGACCATAGAATCATAGAAATCCTACAGAACAGAAAGAGGCCATTTGGCCATTGAGTTGCATCGACCACAATCTCACCCATGCCCGAACCCTATATCCCTACATATTTTATCCATTAATCCCTCTAACCAATCAACAGCCAATCAACCTAACCCACACATCTTTGGACCGCTGAAGTGTTCCCCAAAGCAGGAGAACATTGTTGTCTGGATGCTGAGCAGTGTTCGTTCATTGTCGTAGCGTCTGCATGGTCTCCCAAATGTACCATGCCTCGGGACATCCTTTCCTGCAGCGTATCAGGTAGATAATGTTGGCTGAGTTGCAAGAGTATGTACTATGTACCTGGTGTATGGTGTTCTTACATGAGATGATGGCATCCATGTCGATGATCTATCATGTCTTGCAGAGTTTGGTGTGGCAGCATTGTGTGGTGTCGTGATCACTGTTCTTCTGAAGGCTGGGTAGTTTGCTGCGGACAATGATCTGTTTGAGGTTTTGCAGTTGTTTGAAGGCAAGAAGTGGGGGTGTGGGGATAGCCTTGGCAAGGTGTCTGTCTTCATCACTGACATGTTGACAAAGAAGATGTCACAGCTTCTCCACTCTAGGGAAGTACTGGACGACGAAGTGTACTCTGTCCACCGTCCCGTGTTTGTCTTCTGAAGAGGTCAGTGCAGTTTTTCACTGTGGCGCTTCGGAACTGTCAATTGATGAGTCGAGCACCATATCCTATTCTCATGAGGACATCTTTCAGTGTATGGAGGTGTCTATTGCGGTCCTCCTCATCTGACAGATCCTGTGTATATGATGGGCTTGTACATAGGGAATGGCTTCTTTAACATGTTTAGAGTGGAAGCTGAAATGGAGCATCGTGAGGTTATCCATGGGCTGTTGATACAATGAAGTGCTGAGGTGACTATCCTTGATGGAGCTGCGTGTGTTCAAGAATCAACCGATTCCAGACAGTAGTCCATGGTGAGTCTGATGGTGGGGTGGAACTTGCTGATGTCATCATATAGTTGCTTCAGTGATTATTCACTGAGTCCAAAGGAAGAAAATATCATTGATGTACCTAGTGTATAGCATCAGTTGAAGGTCCTGTGTGGTGAAGAGGTCTTGTTTGAACCTGTGCATGAAGATATTGGCATACTGAGGTGCCAATTTGGTCCCCATGGCTGTTCCGTGTGTCTGGATGAAGAACTGGTTGCTAAAGGTAAGACACTGGAGTCCAGGATGAAGCGGATGAGTTGTAAAATTGCACCTGGAAATTGGCAGTTGTTAGTGTTGAGCACTGAAGCTGCAGCAATGTCATCGACGTGGGGGATGCTGGTGCAGAGTGCCGAGACATTCATTGTGACAAGGAGTGCTCCTGGTTCAACAGCTCAATATGTGCTGAGTTTCTGTAGGAAGTCCGTAGTGTCGCGACAAAAGCTGAGGGTTCTTTGTACAATGGGTTTCAGGATGCTCTTGATGTAGCCAGAGAGGTTGTCACATAGAGTCCCATTGCCCAATAGATTTTGACACGGTGAGGAAGTTAAATTAACACAAGATTATTAAAGCACCCTGTTTTACCTGTACTGATGCATTCAGTTCACACACACAGTGAGACTCAGTTACTCCACTGATTTTGATAATCTGCCAAAGCTCCATATTTAAAAGTTTTTGAATGAAAAACCATAAAATAACAATAAAACATTCCTCAGGTAAGCCATGATTCCCTTCAACTGACTTTTCTGGCAATTTTCCCTTTGTGCTTGCTAGGGTGCATTTCTATATGCAACCTCCAGCACTGATCCATTATTCAAAGACAAACACTTACATTATTAACAGGACATTTGATCTTTAGCCTGATTCACAAGTCCTCTTCCAGCTGTGGCCCAAATTTGGAGCAAATTTGCCCCTTCTGACAGGACACTGACTCATTTAACCCAGAGGGATTGAGTGTAATTGTAGTGCTCCAATTTGTTAACTTCTCCCTTATTAAGAACAGCAAATGGCACTGATAAAACATTGATTCTGGGATTTCAATCTCTATTCACTCAGTGACTTACTTGGTCAGGCAAAGAAGATGGGGCATTAACTGATTTTCAAACGAGATTCTGGTATTAAGATGTCCAGTTTAAAAAGAGGAAACACAATGATACATATATTTACATATACATTTCACAGCCTGAATTTGTTAACAGTAGAATTGGTAATACTGTGATTAAGGCTGTTAATGAACTACCACATACAGCTACATATCTTGTTTTCCAATCCTTAGCATTCTGCTGAAAAGTTAATTATCAGACAACTTTTCCTGTTGCTCTATCAGGGCTACTGTTTCAGATCCATATTGATTAAATGTGTGTCACTTGGCACTAGATTCTGACCGAGATTCCCCAGAGACAGCAGAAAGGGAAAGCCCATTTTCTTAGCCCTTACTTTTCTTGATACAGCCATGCTGACTACTATTGAGCATACTAAACTTCTCTAAATGTTCATAAATCCTGTCTCTCAGAATCTTCTCCATCAACTTACCAACCATTGAGGTTAGACTCACTGGTTAGTAATTTCCTGGGCTATCCCTATTCCCTTTCTTGAATATAGAAACCGCATTCGCAATCTTCAAATCCTCCGGAACCTCTCCCAACTCCATCGATGACACAAAGATCATCGCCAGAAGTTCTGCAATCTCTTTACTGGCCTTCCACAGTAATCTGGGATACATCCCATCCGATCCAGTGATTTATCTATCTTGATGCTATTCAAACCTTCCAACACATCTTTTTTAATATCCACATACTCAATCTTTTCAGTCCCCTGCAAGCCTCCAGATCTTTTTCAACCATGAATACTGAGGTAAAGTATTCATTAAGCACCTCTGCTATTTCTATCGGTTCTGTTGTCAGAAGCCTAGTAGGTATGGATATCATCGGTGCAACTTGCGGGCCGAAGGGCCTGTTTGTGCTGTAGTTTTTCTATGTAGCATGTTTTAAAAGTAATGGCAGTGTCAGGAATCTTAATACTAGACAGATCAGGAAAAAGCAAGACAGGAGCAAGGGAAGTCTAGATTAAACAGCATTTATTTCAATGCAAGAGGCCTTATGGGCAAGGCATGAATGGGTGCATGGGACTGGGATATTATAGCAGTTAATGAAACACGGCTAAGGGAAGGACAGGACTGGCAACTCAATGTTGCAAGGTACAGATGGAAAGATAGAACAGGAGAGGCAAGTTGCACTTTTGATTAAGGAAAACATCATGGCAGTACTGAAAGAGGATATATTCGAGGGTTTGCCCACTGAGTCTATTTGGGATAAAATAAGAAATAAGAAGGGGAAAATCATTTTGATAGGGTTGTATTACAGGCTCCCAAATAGTTAGCGGGAAATTGAAGAGCAAATATGTAAGGAGATTATAGACAGCTCCAAGAAAAATAGGGTGGTAATGGTGGGGGATTTTAACTTTCCCAACATTGACTGGAACAGCCATAGTGTTAGAGTTTTGGATGGAGAGAAATTTGTTGAGTGTATTCAGAAGGAATTTCTCATTCAGTATATGGATGGCCCAACTAGAGAGGGGAAGTAAGAAAGGGCAGGTGACAAAAGTGTAGTGAGGGATCACTTTGGAACTAGTGACCATAATTCCATTAGTTTTAAGATAGCTATGGAGAATGATAGATCTGGCCCAAAAGTTAAAATTCTAATTTGGGGCAAGGTCAATTTTGGTAGTATCAGACAGGAACTTTCAACAGTTAATTGGGGGAGTCCGTGGGAAGACAAAGGGATATCTGGTAAGTGGGAGGCTTTCAAAATTGTGTTAACCAGGATTCAAGGTAAGCACATTCCTCTTAGCATGAGGGGCAAGGGTGATAGAAGTAGGGGACCCTGGATGTCTTGGGATATTGAGGCCCTGGTCAAGAAGAAGAAGGAGGTGCATGACATGCATAGGCAGCTGGAATCAAGTGGATCCCTTAAGTACATAGGGTGTAGTGTAGGAATAGAGTTAAGAAAGAAATTAGGAGGGCAAAAAAGGGACACGAGACTTCTGGCAGATAAGGCAAAGGAGAATCCAAAGCAAAGAGCTTTCACAAATACATAGAAGGTAAAATAGTAACTAGGGAGAGAGTAGGACCTCTTAAAGACCAACAAGGATATCTATATGCAGATCCACAAGAGATGGGTGAGATCCTAAATGAATATTTCTCATCAATATTCAGTGTTGAGGAAAGCAAGGATGTTAGGGAACTTGGGGAAAAAAATAGTGATGTCTTGAGGAGTGTACATATAACAGAGAATGAGATGGTAGAAGTCTGAAAGTGCATCAAGTTAGATAAATCCCAGGACCTGATGAAGTGTATCCCAAGACACTATAGGAGGCAAGGGAGAAAATTGTGGGTCTCCTAGCAGAGGTACTTATCATCGATAGTCATATGTAAGGTGCCTGAAGATTGGAGGGTGGCAAATGTTGTGCCTTTGTCTAAGAAAGGCTGCAAGGAAAAGCCTGAGGACCACAGGCAGGTGAACCTCACATCTGAAGTGCATAAGTTGTCAGACAATATTTTGAGAGACAGGATCTACAGGCATTTAGAAACGCAAGGACTGATTAAGGACAGTCAGCATGACTTTCTGAGTGGAAAAACATGTCTCACAAATTTAATTGAGTTTTTTGAAGGGGTAACCAAGAAGGTAGATGAGGGCAGTGCAGTTGATGTTGCCTACATGGACTTTAGCAAGGCCTTTGACAAGATTCCGCATGACAAGTTGTTGCATAACGTTAAATATCATGGGATCCAGTGTGAGGTAACTAAATGGATACAAAATTGGCTTGATGACAGAAGAAAGTGGTTGTTGGGGGTTGTTTTTCAAACTGGAGGCCTGTGACCAGTGGTGTGCCTCAGGAATCACTGCTGGATCCCCTGTCATTTGTCATTTATATTCATAGTTTGGATGAGAATTTAGTAGGCATGGTTAATAAGTTTGCAGATGACACCAAGATTTGTGGCATAGTGGACAGTGAAAAAAGTTATCTAGGATTGCTACAGGATCTTGATCAATTGGGCCAGTGGGCTGATGAATGGCAGATGGAGTTTAATTTAGATAAATGGGAGGTGACACATTTTGCTAGATTGAACCAGGACAGGACACAGTTAATGGTAGGACATTGGGGAGAGTTATAAAACAAAGAGATCTAATAGTACAGGTTCATAGCTCCTTGAAAGCGAGTCATAGGTGGTGAAAAAGGCATTTGACATGCTTGTCTCATTGGTCAGAACATTGAACAGGAGTTGGAATATCTTGTTGAAGTTGTACAAGACATTGATAAGGCCACATTTGGAATACAGTGTAGAGTTCTGATAGAATATTATTTAACTAGAAAAAGTACGGAAAAGATTTACTAGGGTGCTATCAGGACTTGATAGTTTGAGTTATAAGGAGAGGCTGAAGGTTCCTGATTTCAATTTTTTCATCCTTGCCTTCTAGGTGCCCAGTATCTGCATCAAAGACATCAACATTGTTCTTGTCTGAGACAGATGCAGTAGTGTCAGTGTCTACCTGGGCCAGAAGTTCACTTCTGGAGAAAGCAAAATTATGAAAAGCGCAGGCTACAACAATGATAAGTGACATTCACTCAGGTTTCAGTACGAGAACCGTATCTTCAGCACACCAATGGACCCCTCCAACACTGCCCTTATGGATACGTAACAGAGGTTGTATTCATCTCTGCCTCTGTTCTCAGGTACCTAACAGGCATCATTAGCCGCCTTTTCAATGGGTATTCTTTCTCACCATTTAACCACCTGTCAAGGTGAGCTGGAAGTGGTGAAGAGATTTGGATCTTGCAAGTAGCACAGTATGTTAGCATTGTGGGAGCTGACTGGGAACACTGCACAGACCTGCAAAATTAGGATCTTGTGGTCACAGACTATCTGAACATTCATGGATGGAAACTTTTTCTGTTCACAAAGGTGCTTAGCTGACCGGCTGACTCCTTGATGGCCACATGAATGCAACAGGTGGCACTCTCGATGAGGGGAAATCCTACAATTGCAGCAAAGCCTCTCTCCCGCTCAGCCTGGCTGACTTGGTCCATCCTGAAATGTTCTCACCCACTTGAACAGAGCATCAGTCAGCAGCTTTACACAACTGTGTGCAGCTTATTATTGCAAGACTTTGCAAAGATCACTGTCAGAGCCCTGGAATAATCCAAAGACATGATGGGTTTTGTACCACAGTGACCTTCAAAGCAATGCATATCCACCCACACGACTGGAGACTATCTCTAGGTCAATCATATAGCAGGTGGCTTTTATGGCTTCCCTAGAAAGCTGTCATCTCCTCCAAAGCATTGGAAGTGGAGTACTTTAGTAATTTACTTTTTTTTCAGAGTCACATGTGGATCTTTTAGCAACATCAGGGTGGGAAATGCTGGCCAAAACTCACCACTGAAGAGGCTCTCTGGTAAAGACAAACCTATATCTGTGTGTGTTTGATTCTCTGAGTAGCATCTTTTCCAAGCACTTGGATCAATTGGTTTAACCATCTAGAATTTTTGGGTGAATCTTCTATTCCTTTTATTCAATGTACCTTCCTGTCAGTCCCACAGAGTATGCGAGCATTCCCAGGCCAGGCAACTACTCTTCCTCCTCCCAGTCAGTCCTGCAGTGTGTCCGAGGCTGGGCCCCCAAGCAAGGCCTGATAGCTGCTTTCCTTCCAGTCTATGCATGCTTGCCCTCCTGTTTGTGCAGTTACACTGAGAAACCTGCAAATGGCAGCAGCAAGTAGAGCCTCAGCCCAAAATCGGACGCATAAAGATGGCACATTTATATGACATAAACTATAAACTAATAGATCAACAGATGTTCCAGAACAGTACTTACCAAAACATTCCACAGCAGGCTGCAACTCACTTGTTGAAAACCAATGCTTTAGTAAGACCACAACTGTTATATATTTGAAAGGGTTGAATGCTCGCTTTAACAGCTGATCACAAGATTTGGATGATCTCTAAAGAGTAATCCTTTAGGGTGTTTGTAGAGGTGACTGTTTTACTTTCAATTTGTTTTATGTGCAAAGGAGAGAATATCTCTTAGAATAAATTGTTAATTTAGGTCTTTGCGTGCAAATCACAGTTTTTCTTTTTGTTTAAAACCTAACGTGGTTAAGATATTACACAAAAAGAAAATTGGCAACGAGCATGAGATATTGCTCCATCAAGAACATTGAGAATAGATCCGCAGAAAAAGAAGAAGACATCATTTTGGGTCATCATACTTCAAACATTTGATAGTCTGGAAGAAGCAACAACAGGATTAAAGATTGATGTGCCAACGCAACAAAGCAAGTAAAAAAAGCCCTTTGTGTGATTTAAAAAAGGTTTTTTTCCTGATTGGAGAAGGGTCAAGATGCAGGCAGTTTTCCAGCATATTTCAAAAAAAATTGATTCTATGCTGAAAACAGATGGGATCGTTTGAAAAAAATACATAAAGTTAGCAGTCTCAAGGATGAAGATGGCAGTACTGGGAAGAGAGTAAAAAAAATATACTAAGCAACATCAAGTTGCTGGCGCCTGCAAGAAAAATAACAAGTTGATCAGGATTCAAATTTTAAAAAATAATCGTCGCATTCTATGCAGAGCATTTTTAGTATTTTGTACAAGCAAATAAAATTGTAAATGAGTTTTTTGTGCCTGTATTTCTCAGCACATAAGAAACTTTTTGAATTTGAACTGGACTTTGGTTCATCCAACACAGCCAAGAACCAAAACTTATAATGACCTGACAAAAATCCTTGAAGAGCATTGCTCTCCAAAGCCATTCATCGGTGCAAAATGGTTCAGGTTTCACTATAGGAATCAAGTGAAGGCGAAAGCATTGCTCAATCTGTGGCAATCTTAAAAAGACTGGTACAATATTGTGAGTTTGGTGAGTCGCTAGAAGATACTCTTCAAGATCATCTAGTTTGGGTCTCCAAAATTAGACTGTCCAAAGAAAATTGATTGCTTAAAATGCTTTGCCTTTAAAGGCAGAAGTAGAAATCACAGAATCAATGGAACTCAAAATATTAGCTCTGTTCACTCTCCACAGATGCTGTCAGACGTGCTCAGATTTCCAGCATTTTCTGTTTAGGTCCAATGTCTTACATGATTCAAACAAAAAATGAACTAGTTTGGTGACGCTATGCTCACCGATGATTATCTCAAAATCATTTCTCAGAATAATCTCCAGAAGTACTAGCCTCTTTATTCGCTGGTGTAGGAAATACTACTACAGAAAACTATGTTGAATCTGAGTTGCCTGATGATTGTGTCTATGCCACTATATCACATGAGAATGATGCAGAATTATTTCCAAGAGAGGAAGTGTCCACTGAAGTTCTTGTAGGGTCAAGAGCAGCCAAATTCCAGAACGCACTTACAAGCAAAGAGGAACAGATGTCCCCCGGTTGACTTTCTTATTGACTGTGTATAATGATTAATGATGCATAGTACTGAGTAGAATATTATTGACCCTATGTATAACACCATAGTAATTTATTTTCATGATAACAGAAGTAAAGAGAGAGAGACGTTATATATTTAAAAGTGTTGCATGTTTACTTTAAGAGCTATCAGAGACACAATGGCGACGTCATTAAGGTGTTTGCAGAGCTCCTATTTTATTTTCAGCTTGTATACTGTGCAGTGCAGAGAATATCTCTTACAATAAATCTGTTAGTTCAAATCTGCATGTGCAAACCACAGCTGTTCCCTCAGTGCTGACCCTCTGACAGTGCGGAGTGCCCTAAGTACTGACGCTCTGACAGTGCAGCGTTCCCTTCGTACAAACTCTCTGACAGTGCAGCATTCCCTCAGTGCTGATGCTCTGACAGTGCAGCGCTCCCTCAGTGCTGATGCACTGACAGTACAGCATTGCGGGAAGTCCATAACTAACAGCCATAGTTTAAAGGATAAGGACTTTTAGAACTGAGATGAGGTGAATGTGTGGAATTCACGACCACAGAATGACATTGAAGCCAAAATATGGTGTAATTTTAAAAAGAAATTAGGTAAAGCTCTTGGAATTAAAGGGATCAAGGGAAGCACATCAAAGTATATAAATCCTTGATGAAATGTATCCCAGGATGTTGTGGGAGGGAGGGAATTATGGTCCCCTAGCAGAGATATTCAAATCATCGACAGCCACAGGTGAGGAGCCTGAAGATTGAAGATTAGCAAATATTGTGCCTTTGTTTAAGAAGGGCTGCAGGGAAAAGCCTGTGAACTATAAATCAGTGAGCCTGTTAGGATATTTTGAGAGACAGGATCTACAGGCATTTAGAGAGGCAAGGACTGATTAGGAACAGTCAACACAGATTTTTGCGTAAAAAAATTGTATCTCATGAGTTTGATTTAGTTTTTAAAAGTAACCAAGAATATAGATAAGTGGAGTCAATGTACATGGACTTCAGCAAGGTCTTTGATAAGGTACTGATTGTTGCACAAGGTTAAATATCATGGGATCTAGAGTCAGGTAGCCAATTGAATACAAAACTGGCTTGACAGAGGATGGTGGTAGAGGGTTATTTTTCAAAATAAGGAGGAAACACAGGGATACAGGTTCATCATTCCTTGAAAGTAGAGTCACAGTGGAGTCACTGAATACAGAAGTTGGGATGTCTTGTTGAAGTTGTACAGGACATTGATAAGGCCATATTTGGAATACAGTGTACAGTCCTCGTCACCCTATTCTAGGAAGGATATTATTAAATTAGAAAGAGTGCAGAAATGGATAAAATGTTTGGAGAATGGATGAGAGAGGAATTGATAAGAGTGAAGGGTTTTTGATATGAGAATTAGCTTAACAGCAGGAAAACAAGTGATTAAGAGGGTAAATAACAGAGTATAGATGTAGTGTTAGAACTGATTAAACTATTAAATCTTCATTTTCTTTAAAGATCTTCACAGTAATCACAGACACCTACCCAACCTGACCTCACAATGTTACTTGCTCTATGCTGATGTTGGAATCGTAGCTGCAAAAATGACATATTTCAGTGGGGACATATCTGGTGAAGCATAGATGTCTCAAACATTGATTATTTTTAAGATTCAGATAGAAGAATTCTACACTGCAATACTTCTAGCAGCTCGTGCCACTCTCCAAGACCTCTTTCATACCCGCAATCATATTCAATCTCAAGAGGAAAACCTATTCTTTGTTCTTTGTTCTATTAGTCTGCCAACATTTGTTAGCAACTGGCTTGTTATTAGGGTGAATGAATAGATTTAATATAAGGGAGGATAGCGCCAACACACCATCATTAGAATAAAGAGCACATGGTAGTCAAATGCTTATACTTCAAGTAACTGAGATCAGCAGAACTCTCAAGCAAAATTGTTTATGTGTAAGAAGAATAGATAGACTCTAGCTAGAATGAGATAATGGTCCTACTTTTGGGCAAGGGTTTAATAATAAACTTTTGTAGACAACATTGGAATTTAAAATGATGCTCTGTGTATTGACTAACTGTATTAACAGTATGTATCTGTGACTTAGAGCTAGGAGTCATATTAGAAGAGAATTGTATGAGCGATGTACTGCTTTCAAGGTCCTTCTGATTTAGTTCTCTCTCACCATACGATGGAAGAATAAACAAACATGCTTTATCCAAGCCTCCTTCACAAACTTCACAACACCTTTTCACAATCCTTGACATTAATAAAAAGTGTACGAATCCCACACTGCTGGGCAGGTCATGTCATCCGTATGTCAGACAAGCGCATAGAAGAAATGTTTCAAAGACACACTCAAAGCCTCCCTGAAGTCGCTTGACATTAACACGACCACCTGGAATATGCTGGCTCAAAATCCCCCTACCTGGCACTGCCTCATCCACAAACGTTGTCAAGTTCACAAAGCAAGGTGTACTGCTGAAGCACAACTTAAGTGCGAGCTGTGCAAGTCCAGAGCTATAGTGCCTACACAAGTCTGTCCATTATGTGCCAGGACATTCCGTGCCCAAATTGGCCTGATCAGTTATCTTCAGACACACCACAACCAGCCTCAAAATGAATAATGGTGTCGAGGTCCTCATCGATGACAACGGACAAACAACAACATCATGGCTGATGGAATATTTGAATTTGAATTCAATAAAAAAATGAAAAATTAGAAGTCTACCAATGACCATAAATCTATTGTCATAAAATCCCACCTGGTTCACTGATGTTCTTTGGGGAAGACAATCTGCGGTTTTAACCTGATCTGGACTACATTTGATTCCAGACCCACAGCAATGTCATTGACTCTTAAATGCTCTCTGAAATGGCCACTTAGTTCAGGGACAATTATAGTTGGACAGTAAATGCTGGCCCAGCCAATTATGCCCCTGCAAATTTAAAAGATGTTTTAAAGTGAAGGCATCAGCAAAAACGTGCAACGTCAAAATGACAACAAAAGCATCAAACCACGTCAGGAAGTGTCTGCTCTGTATATTTCCAAGTGCACTTCACATCAAAAGTATGCATACACACCGCAGACCCCAACTTAAATTTTTAAAAACACTGGTTGCGAATCAACACTATCAACCCTAATTTCTCATCCTTAGAACTACAGGACTTTCGCTAAAATTTAAGGCTAGGCTTTTCAGGACTGAGTTAGGAAGCATTTCTACATGCAAGGTGTGGTAGAATTTACGCCTGTCTTCTACAAAAAAAACACTTTTTGCTTGGTCAATTATTAACTTAGCATGTAAAATTGATCGTTTTTTTAACCAAAAGTATTAAGGGATATGAACAAAGGCAGGTATCAGAAGTTAAGTTCATTAATCAGCAATTATCTCACTGAATGGCAGGAAAGGGCCTGTTCCTGTGCTGCAATTTTCTTTGTTCTTTGTTTCCAGATAAGAATAGTGGTAAGGGTAAAGAATGGATAGATAGAGGTGATGGCTTGAAAGTCTGTTGTACTGTTATGTTTCCTTTAACATTCTCAGTTCTTCTTTTACACTCCTTCTCTCTTCTGTGTCAAGCTTCTCCATACCCACCACCTCGATCTATCCATTCTTTATCCTCAGCACTATTCATATCTGAAAACAAAGAACAAAAAAAATTACAGCACAGGAACAGGCCCTTTTGCCTTCTAAGCCTACACTGACCAAGCTTCTGATAGCCTTATCCACAATCTCCCGTGCTCTTCTTGCCTTTCTCTATTACTTCCATAGTACAAAGCCTTCCATATTCTTTAGCCGATTTTAACTTTTCTTACATCTTTTCCTGGGGCTTCTGAGTATGTCTTATTTTTGTACTGCAGATGTTTTATTTAATTATCAGCTGTTCAGTCTTCCAAAGATGGCTGGACTTGTGGATAGTGAGGAGCATTGTCAGGTGATATAGCAGGACATAAATAGGCTGGTAGCTTGGGCAGATAGATGGCAGATGGAATTCAATTCTGATAAATGCGAGGTGATGCATTTTGGGAGAAAGAATGTAGGGGGGGAGGTATATGATAAACGGTAGACCTATTAAGAGTATAGAAGAGGGACCTGGGAGTGCAGGTGCACAAGTCTCTGAAGGTGGCAGAGCAAGTGGAGAAGGTTGTGAAGAAAGCATTATGGTATGCTAGCCTTTATAGGAAGGGGTATAAAGTACGAGAGCTGACCTTTAATGTTGCAGTTGTATAAAACGTTGGTTAGTCCTTATTTGGAATACTGCGTCCAGTTCTGGTTGTCTTACTACTGGAAGGACTTGGAGACTCTGGAGAGAGTGCAGAGGAGGTTTACCAGGATGCTGCCTGGTATGGAAGGTCTGAGTTACGAGGACAGGTTAGGCAAATTGGGACTGTTTTCCTTAGAAAGACATAGACTTAGAGGAGATCTAATAGAGGTGTACAAGATTATGAGGGGTTTGATAGAGTAAACAGGGTTAAGCTTTTTCCTAAGATAGACTCGAATAGCACGAGGGGTCACGGGCTTAGGGAGAGGGGGTAAGGTATAATTTGGATGCTAGAGGGAGTTTTTTCACACAGAGGGTGGTGGGGGTATGGAATGCGCTGCCAAGTAAAGTGGTGGAGGCAGGCACTCTGGAGTTATTTAAAAAATACTTAGATGGGTACATGAACAGAATGGGAATGGAGGGATATAGAAAACTGATTTAAAATAGGAATCATGAGCCTTGGGAGTCCCTGGGAAGTGTGTAGATGATGATATTGATGTACTTGTTTTTATCCTACAGGTGCTTTGGTCCACCTTGTTGTCTACAAGGGGCATACATGCGATGGGTCGTGAGAGGTCTTCTCTTGGATTTTTTTCGAGAGTATCCTAGTGCTTCACGTCGTTAGTGTACACTTGACCTGGACCATTTGATGAGCAACACGACAGCTCAGTGACTAACGCTGTGCTATGCAGATACATGGATTTGGGCCTGTGTCTGTGGGAGTTTGCGCATTCTCCCCGTGCTTGCGTGGGTTTTCTCCGGGTGCTCCGGTTTCCTCCCACATCCCAAAGATGTGCTCTTAGGCTAATTGGTAAGACAAATTCTCCCTAAATTGTCTCAAATTTGGTTTTTAATCCATAGATCTATAAACATAGACAGCGATCACGGGTAGAGGTGGGAATATCGGGGTGGCGGCGCGGGCTCATTGGTCCGAAGGGCCTGTTTCCTGTGCTGTTTTGTTCTTTGTTCTTATCTCGGAACACGGTAGACAGAGGTTAGCACTGCTGCCTCATCGTGCTTGGGTTCAATTCCCAGCTTGGGTTACTGTCTGTGTGGAGTTTGCACATTGTCCCCTTGTCTGCATGGATTTCCTCCCACAATCCAAAGATACGCAGGTTAAAAGGGTTGGCTATGTTAAATTCTCCTTCAGTGTACCTGAACAGATGTTGGAGTATGGCAAATAGGGGATTTTCACAATAACTTCATTGCATTGCGACTGTAAGCCTACTTGTGACAAATATATAAACTTTAACTTTTAAATATTTGCAATCGGAGAATAGATAATCTACAGCACATAGGGATGCCAGGATAGGAGAAACAGTAAGTCACAGTAGCAAAGATACACAAAAAGGAGTAAAGGTTGAGGATGTGATACCAAAGATCTAAAAACAAGAAGAATGGTGATAAATAGCCAGAGATAAATGCATCAAAATCATGACCAGCAAGAGAGAATCTAACCATCTCCTTTTGTCACTCAATGCCATTAGCTGAATTCCCACAGAAGCACCCACTAAATCAACACACCATTGATGAAAAACTTAACTGGACCAGCCATATAAATACTGTGGCAGCAACAACAGAACATAGGCTAGAAATTCTGCCAAAAGAAGTAATCTATCAATTGATTCTGTCCATCATCTCAGAAGCACAAGTCTGGATGTGATGGAATATCTTCACTTATTTGGATTAATGCAGCTCCGACAACACTCAAGACGCTCAATATCACTCAGGACAAAACAGTTCAGTTGACTGATACTACCTTACACATCCACTCCCTCCCCACGGCAGACAATGATAATAGTGTATAAAATTCACAAGATGCACTGCAGCAACTTGCCATAGTCTTATAAAATTCCTTGTGTGTCTTTGTAAATCACTTCTCAAGTCCATGACACTAAGTGTACAGGACTACCATCACCAATAAGCACACAACTAAGTCACATATCATCACTGGCTTGAAAATTTGCCAATCCTTCATTATCATTGGGCCAATATCGTTATAAAGCAGAGGTTGATTTTCCCCTCTGAGAACTAACATCAAAACCCCCAAAAAGGAGTACCTCTCTTCATAATCTGTGAAATGTTTGTGTGAACTCATTGTGGTTAAATACAAAATAAATCCCTGACATTCACTCTAAAATCAACAGACAACAATTGATTATCTAACTAACAGGGAACAACTTCACTAAACTATTAGCAAACTAATGGTATGTTGTTCCAATAAATACAATTCTCACTCATTAACAAAAAAATATTTAGTTATCTCTAAATTACAGCCAGGTTTTGTGTCTTCTGGAATATTCTGGGCCTTCTTTGTTAATTCTTCTTTCTTTTTGGTGCCTTTGCTATCTATATAGGAATTTGAGCTAAGAGGTGTGAGCTATAGCAATTGACTGCCCTCTTCTTTTATGATGTCATATCAATATTTCACACAGAAGGATTGTCAAAACTATCAGATTTAAATTTAATAGGTTCTTGGTATCTATGTGGCGAATTCAAATTGATTGGCTCAATTCAAAAAATTCAAAAGCCTGAAAGCCTGTTGCCTTGGTAACACTGCTATTTGGCCTTTCAATACAAATATTTCATCTTGGGCATAGTATGTGCTTGGACTTTTAACCTCTAAGCACAAACAAATCACCACCTTTTAATAAAACCATGCCATGCTTTCCCTTCTTTGTATTTTACAATTTTACAAACACTAAATTCTAACATCCTGCTTTTCAATCTACAATTACTCTACTCATCTTCATAACAATATCCTGGAACTCCTTCATTAATAGCACAATGAGTTTAGATATACATCACAAGGATTGTAGAAATTCATAAAGCTCACTACCACTCTCAAGGATAATTAGGAATGGATGCTGAACTTGCCAAGGATCCTGCAACTCACGAACAAATAAATGGAGACACAACTAGGCGGACAAAGAAAAATAAATTCAGGAAATTAAATTCAAAGCAAAGATTATACAAGAATATCAACCAATTTTCCATTTGAAGCTCAGGAAAAAAATTGGTGTATGATGTTAGAGACCAGGGAACAAAGGGAAAACAGAATACCAGGCAGAAATGACAAGCAGAGAAGCCAATCAGATGGGATTACAAAATATAAACATTAGTAGTAGCCAAGACTTACCATCAGCTATGTTTAAGGAAAACATTTCTCTTTAGGCAAATGGGATACAAGAACAGGTAGCTAGATGGATAAGGAACTGGCTTGGTAATAGGAGACAGAAAGTAATAGTGGAAGGGTGTTGCTCTAGCTGGAGGTCGGTCACTAGTGGTGTGCCGCAGGGCTCGGTACTGGGACCTCTTCTATTTGTAATATTATAAATGACTTGGAAGAGGGAGTAAGTGGAGTGATCAGCAAGTTTGCAGACGATACAAAGATGGCTGGACTTGCGGATAGTGAGGAGCATTGTCAGGCGATACAGCAGATGCAGAGCATAGATAGGCTGGTAGCTTGGGCAGACAGATGGCAGATGGAATTCAATCCTGATAAATGTGAGGTGATGCATTTCAGGAGAAAGAATGTAGGGGGGAAGTATATGATAAAGGGTAGACCTATTAAGAGTATAGAAACGCAGAGGGACCTGGGGGTGCAGGTGAACAAGTCTCTGAAGGTGGCAGAGCAAGTGGAGAAGGTTTTGAAGAAAGCATATAGTATGCTAGCCTTTATAGGAAGGGGTATAGAGTACAAGAGCTGGCCTTTAATGTTGCAGTTGTATAAACATTGGTTAGACCTCATTTGGAATACTGCGTCCAGTTCTGGTCGCTTTACTACCAGAAGGACGTGGAGACTCTTCAGAGAGTGCAGAGGAGGTTTACCAGGATGCTGCCTGGTATGGAAGGTCTGAGTTATGAGGAGAGATTAGGCAAATTGGGACTGTTTTCCTTAGAAAGACATAGACTTAGAGAAAATCTGATAGAGGTGTACAAGATTTTGAAGGGGATTGATAGAGTAAACAGGGTTAAGCTTTTTCCTAGGATGGACTCAAATAGTACGAGGGATCACAGGCTTAGGGTGAGAGGGTTAAGGTATAATTTGGATGCTAGAGGGAGTTTTTTCACACAGAGGGTGGTGGGGGTATGGAATGCGCTGCCAAGTAAAGTTGTGGAGGCAGGTACTCTGGAGTTATTTAAGAAATACTTAGATGGGCACATGAACAGAATGGGAATGGAGGGGTATAGAAAACTGATTTAAAAATAGGGATCATGAGCCTTGGGAGTCCCTGGGAAGTGTGTAAATAGATGATGATATTGATGTACTTGTTTTTATCCTACAGGTGCTTTGGTCCACCTTGTTGTCTAACGAGGGTCATACACGCGATGGGTCGTGAGAGGGCTGCTCTTGGATTTTTTTCGAGAGTATCCTAGTGCTTCACATCGTTAGTGTACGCTTGACCTGGACCATCTGATGGGCAACACGACAGCTCAGTGATTATCGCTGTGCTGTGCAGATACATGGATTTGGGCCTGTGTCTGTGGGAGTTTGCGCATTCTCCCTGTGCTTGCGTGGTTTTTCTCCGGGAGCTCCGGTTTCCTCCCACATCCCAAAGATGTGCTCTTAGGCTAATTGGCAAAACAAATTCTCCCTAAATTGTCTCAAATTTGGTTTTTAATCCATAGATCTATAAACATGGACAGGGATAGCAGGTAGAGATGGGAACATCGGGGTGGCGGTGCGGGTTCGTTGGGCCGAAGGGCCTGTTTCCCGTGCTGTTTTGTTCTTTGTTCTTTGTTCTTTAAGAAAAACAATTCAATTACAAAAACAGATAGAATATTTCATACTTGCCTGCTGCTCTTGTATTGCTTTACGTTGAACTTCAATAGTTTGTTTATTTTCCTGCAATTTTTTATCTTTTTGCCAAAGTTCGTTATCCATAGCTAATTTCCACCTCTTGATTTTTTCAGCTTCGTGGAACAATTTTGTGTACAGTTGGCTTATATGTTCAGTGTTCTATTGAAAATTAATGTAGGTATATTAGCAATCCTTAGGTCCTCTCTAAATAATCAAAAAATTTAGACCCAAAAGATTTCAGATGCTTATTGGTGCTAATATCAACTTGAAGCAGAAATGAGCTTTTTCTTACAAAGTTCTACCTGCATACTGAGTATATCCTTCTTGTAATGCATAGTTGTATCATTTTATTGGTGAATAAAATATCTTATAGCTACAGCAAGGCCATTCTTAAGTCAGGCCGTTTGAAATTGGCTTTTGTTATGATTGGGGAGGGTGGAGGGGTGGTGGTGAGGTGATGGTGACAGGTGGAGGATGGGAGACGAGTCGCATTTGCACTAAACCCACATAAAATTCAGCCCTCCAAAGTGAATGACCACATAATTTCGATTCCATCTCCCACAAATTTGCCCAGTGATTTCATATTTATTGACTTAGCTTCTTCAGGTAGCACCATCCTTGATTATGTGAGAGCTGCCAAATCACAAATTATGTTGTGATTCAACTATGGGGTACAGCAAAGAGGCAGACCCCAAGTCTACCTCAGCTGGAACAAGGACCGAACCCATACTATTGTTGTAATTCCACATCGCATGCTAATTGTCTAACCAATTGAGCTAACTAACTCAAGGCCTTGGAATAGATTCCCTAAAACTCTCTGCCCCTGTACTAATTGTGCTTGCCTTATTTAAGATATTCTTTAAATCCTCCTTCTTTGATCAAGCTTTCGATCATCTCCCCCAATATCTCTCCATGTGACTCAGCATCTATTTTATTTACAAAGTTTCTGTGGAAGTGCTTTGAGATGTTTTATTATTTAAAGGACATGGCATATGTACAAATTGTTATTGTTCCTAAATGACCACCAATGCCTCTACTTTCTCAGAAGGCTAAGGAAATTTGGCATTTCAGCTATGATGCTCATCAACTTTGACAGATGCACCATTTTTGGTGCACTTTCTGGTTATCACAGCTTGGTACAGCTCCTGCTCTGCCCAAGACTGCAAGGAACTACAAAAGGTTGTGAATGTAGCCCAATCCATCACGCAAACCAGTCCACCCATTGACTCTGTCAACACTTCACACTGCCTTGGCAAAGCAGCCAGCATAATTAAGGACCCCACACATCCGGTATATTCTCTGTTCCACCTTCTTCTGTCGGGAAAAAGATACAAAAGTCTGAAGTCACGTACCAACTGACTCAAGAACAGCTTCTTCCCTGCTGCTGTCAGACTTTTGAATGAACTTACCTTGAATTAAGTTGATCTTTCTCTACACCCTAGCTATGCTTCTAATGAATGAGAATTCATCCTTGTATGGTAGTTCACAACTAGAATATTTATCAAATGTGTGCCGATGTTTCAATTGCATGGTTTCCCACATCACTCTGGCAGAATGGGAGCGCATAGAACCAGCAAGTCCAAGTCGACAGAGATTAGGGCACTATTAATAAAAGTCACCGCAGCAGGACAAAAAGTTTACTTTCCCACCATGGAGATACCAGTGACACTCCCCCTCACTCCATCACCAACCCTCTCCCACCTCCCCCCCCGACTCCCCGCCCCACACACACGCGCGCACACACACACACAAACCAGTGCAGTATTCCCATTCTTCCACCTGCACTCCCCCCCACAGGGCAATGAGCCACCTCACCACCCTCTCCTGTTCATGGGGCAACCATGAGGACCTACTCCTAGCCAACCTGTGCCAGGGAATGTTCATGGCTATGGCTGGCCATGTTCCTCTCTCCACTCTCCTCCCAGGAGCTATATTTACCTGTACCACGGAGGAAACCCCTCAAATCTTGTTTGGTTAAACTATTTGCAAACCTCATCGATGTATTTAGTGAGGGCAGGAGAATCATGTGGTGAGTATCCTATTATTGTAATCTAAGTTAAAGTTATTTAAATGAGGTTCCCATTCATTGTGGGTGTAAGGTCTTCTTCTGTCAAGAAGAGGAAACAAAAGTTTGAGAACACATACCAACTGACTGAAGAACAATTTTTTCCCTGCTTCCATCAGACTTTTGAATAAACCTACTATATAATAAGCTGATCTTTGTCTACACCCTATCTGCAACTGCAACACTACATTCTGCAATCTCTCCTTTCCTTTCCCCCACATATTCTATGAACAGTGGATTTTGTTTGTATAGTATGCAAAAATACAATACTTTTTGACTTGATTTATTATTTTCGCATGTACGTACAGGGAAAGATATTGTTTCTTGCACACTATACAGACAAAGCATACCGTTAGTAGAGAAGGAAATGAAAGAATGCAGAATGTAGTGTTATAGTCATAGCTGGGGTGTAGAGAAAGATCAACTTAATGTAAAGTCCATTCAAAAGCCTGATGGCAGCAGGAAAGAAGCTGCCCTTGAATCAGTTGGTACATGACCTCAGATTTAGAACATAGAACATAGAACAATACAGCACAAACAGGCCCTTCGGCCCACGAGTTGCGCCGATCACATCTACCAATCCACAGACCTATCTATAACGCCCTATCCTATTTTTTTCCATATACTTATCCAGAAGTCTTTTAAAAGACCCTAGTGAGTTTGCCTCAACAACCTTTTGTATCTTTCTCCTGACAGAAGAACATGGAAGACAGAATGCCCGGAATGCATGGGGCCCTTAATTATGCTGGCTGTTTTGCCGAGGCAGCAGGAAATGTAGACAGAGTCAATGGACAGAAGGCTAGTTTGCAGGAGGTGATGGATCAGGCTACATTCACGACCTTTTGTAGTTTGTTGCAGTCTTGGACAGAGTAGGAGTCGTACCAAGCTGCGATAAGCCAGAAAAAATGCTTTCTATGATGCATCCATAAAAGTTAGCGAGAGTCATAGCTGACATGCCAAATTAACTTAGTCATCTGAGAAAGTAGAGGCATTGGTGGCTTTTCATAACTATAGTGTCAGCATGAATAATAAATCAAATTTCTTACCAACAACTGGCACCAGTACAGATACCCACATCTAGGTGAGATCACTAAGTAATCAGGTTTTGGATCATTCACTGCTGAGAACCACAGCTGCAGATTCACAACAGGCAAAGGTAGGAACATCCCATGGAATCAGCACTTGGAGGGATGCCAGAGCCCAGAACTCTGCTAAACCCCTTCCCACTGATGCACCCCTGTAGACCTACAGATACTGTAGACGCAAAGGCAGAGACACGAGCATCAATAAGCAATTAATGCATTCCTCCTCAGACTGCAAAACCAACTGGAAAAGTCCCATCTCCTTCTATCTGAGGAGATGGTGCCATCATTTCACCACAACAGGCCAACATTGTGAGGATGGTATCCACAGTGGAGGCCTTGGTGCAAGGCCTGTACTGCATGGCAGGAGGTGTCTGCAGCATGACTCAACTCATGACCTTCATGCCCAAAGGCTCGAGCCCATGATGCAGGACTTCAACTGCATGGTGCAGACATTGGAGAGAATCTACGAGTGTCAGTGCCAGAGGACTGACACTTGTATCTTAGTCCAACTGCCCCTGCATCCATGAAACAGAACAGAGGTCCCGGGAATCTTAAGAGAATTGGCAGGCATACAGCCCGGGTCCTCCAGCCAGGGGACCTTAGGCATCTCCAGTCCATCTGTTACGCCACTTTCTATAAGCGACACATCTCCAATTTTTGATACCGAAGAGGGCAGCAATCAAACATCCATACTGCCCAAAAGCTGGCCTGGACGCTTCAAGTCCGGCCCAACAAGGGATCCTGCCAAGGTCATCTCAGACAATAGAGCATGGAAGTTAGCTGACCACATCAGTTTCAATTGTGGATCCTGGGGATACACCTAGACATAGCATGAGGGTAAGGAAGATTAAGAAAACATAGGCAATTAGTGGTCACAAGTAAATATAAGGATTCTTGTAAATAGGTCACCATTGCGTTGAATGTTTTACACTAAAATTAACTTTGTTCAGCCACAAGCCTTCTCCTTATCTGTTCATACCACCAAGATGGTGCTTACTGGGGTCTTTTAAAAGACTTCTGGATGAGTATATGGAAAAGAACAGGATAGGGGGTTTTAGATAGGTCTGTGGATTGGTAGATGTGATCGGCGCAACTCATGGGCCGAAGGGCCTGTTTGTGCTGTACTGATCTATGTTCTATGGAGGAACCAGCACACTCATCCAGCATCTCATTTGTGTGGAGTGTGAGATAGAGTAGTGCTATGTTCCTCCCCCTCTCAACCACAAAGCTAATTGCCCAACCCCCCTCACACCCCCTCCATTAAAGTGCATCCCTCTCATGTCTTACACTGATCATGAGGCCGAAGGCTGTCAAGATGCTAACATACTGCCCAGCCGGAGGGATGCGAACAGCAGGACCCCGGACATGAGTGGGGCCTGTAGTAACTGATGCAGTGCATCATGTGTTTCTGATCCCTGTGATAAGGCTATTCAATGGCAGAATGCATTTAGGTTTCTCTCAGGCAGGATTCAGACATATCACTGAGGACAATAGCAGTATCATTGTTCTCAATGCAAGTCATCATCATTCTCCCACAGAGTCCGGCCAATGCTTCTGCATCCTGCCCATGATGCCTAACAACAGCATGGGAGCATATTGTTGGCACTATCTAAATGGTTAAATGTTAAGTCTCCACGGTAGGAGAGCTCTTTATTCCATAGTCCTGATTATCACCAAAGCAAAACACAAGAAGGCTACGCCTAGCATGTCAGCAAAGTAAGGTCTTGTCCATTGCCCAGGTTGTTTCACCTCTTCCTCTGTATGGTCACCCTTGCTGCTGTCCTCAACATCCTCCTCATCCAAGGTGATGTGGCATTTCTCCATCTCCTCCAGATCTAGGTGGTCTCCCCTTCGTAGCGTCAAGGTGTGGACAGCATAGAGACTTCAACAGGAGACCTTCTGTGGAATGTATTTTAGGGCAGTCCTCTATCTCCAACCAGGCATCTTCAGCAGGTCAATTGCATGCTACATCACTGTATACATTGTAGTGTGAGCCTCATTGTAATGAATTTCTGCTGGTGTTTATGTCCTTTACACTGGCATCAACAGCCACTTCCTGAGTGGGTACCCCTTGTCCCCAGGGAGCCACATCTCCAGCCCTCATTAGCCCTCAAAGACAGCTGGGATCTGAGAGCACCCAACATGTAGCTGCCAATGGACACAAGAAACAGGCGCATTCCTGCATGATGTGCATCGTGTGGTTCCATGTATGTACCATTACATACCTGCATCCTCATAACTGGTTTGGGATTTCCTAGCAACTTCTCTCTCATACTGCTGCCTCAGTATGGATTCCAGTGACACTGCAATCATCCTCGCCTCAGGGCAAAGCCCTTCAGGCCATTTCAGAACTCCCCACTTGCCCTGACAGTCTGGCCTCTCATGGGTTCCCACACAAGTATCTCTCAATTAATCCTATGCTAAGCCTCTTGTTTTCAAGCCCTCCCATCTTCTGGCCAGTCCCCACTAAGGAAGGGCAGGAACCCAGGTAAGGAAGTCAAGAGAAGCACTGTCTGCATACCATGCTTCAAAGTCTGTTTAAAGCAAGGGACAGTTAAAATGAAGAGAAGTTGAGGTCTATATTGGGACCTCCAATATGGGAATTCTGGGACTCCAAAATTGGCCCAGATTGCACTTAGCTATGTCCTCCCCCACCTCCCCCATTCTCTCCAATGTTTCCTGCACAGTCAACATCCCAGAGGTTGATGGCTGCCTGAGCATTCACGTCCAAATTCCCCCGCAGAGATGAAAGTTCCAAGTTCAGGCTTATGCAGACCTATTGTAAATGTCACAGGGATGATGTCACACAAGCGCTGCTGAATATCCAATAAGGGAAGCAGTCCCAAAACAGTGCTCGCTAATGACATGCTAATGTGTTAAAATAAGCTTCCAGGGGTCCTGTGACATCTTTCACACTGCTCCAACAGTGCAGCACTAGAAGGTCGGAACTCAGAAACTTGCCAACACGAATCGTGCTTTCCAACGTTCTCCGGATTTTGAGCACGCACTGTCATTCTCACGGACAAGCAACTCAGTTCAAAATCCACCCAACATAAATACAATTCCTATAGATTTTACCATTAGCAATCAATTATTCCTACGTTATGCAGAGAGTAAGAAGAATATTCAATTATTATTGGTTCAGTTGCTACTTTTTTCAATTGACTTACCTCATTTTCTATACAGCGCATCTTTTGTGGCTTTAGTAAAATAGGATCTATAAAATCTAAACAAAAACATTTTAACTTATAAAGGTAATATTAATGAAATAATTAAGTTTTCATCCCTTAAACAAAATTATTCATATATTATGTACAGTTGCTAAATATAATATAAGAACATGTTGTAAAATTCTGCAAATGTTTACATGTTGCACAGGCAAGTTTCAATTAGGCACCTCACAGTATCACAGTCACAGTTGTGTTAGGGTGCAGAAGAAAAGCCTTTGGCCCATTGTGTCTGCAGCAGCTTTCCAGACAGGCATTATGACATAGTGCCATTCGCCTGCCTCTTCCCTGCAATGCTGTTCATTATTTTTGTTCTACTGGATATTATCTAATTTACATTTGTCTTCAACCAAGGAATGAGAATAAAAGTATGGAATTCAGGGAGAGACACTGCAAGTTTCTTGAACAGACTGACATAGGATTGGAGATATTGGCATATTTAAAAGTGGACAAATTTCTAAGTCCAAATGAATTATGTCCCAGACTCCACGGTAGACAACGGAGGAGATTATAGGGGCTCTTACTCAATTATTTTAACTCCTCTTTGGCCATGGGTGAAGGTGCCAGGGGACTGGAGTAATGCTAATGTGGTTCCATTATTTAAGAAGGGTTATAGAGATAAGCCAGGGAACTATAGGCTAGTGAGTCTCATGTCAGTGTCAGGGAAACTATTACAGAGAATTCTGAAGAAGAGCATTCATCTCCATTTGGAGGGGTAAGGCTTGATCAGACATTAGCATGGTTTCATCAGAGGGAAGTCATGTCTAACAAATTTGATAGAATTTTTTGAGCCACTAACAGGCATGCAGATGAGGGTAGTGAAGTTGATATAGTTTATATGGATTTCAATAAGCTTTTGATAAGGTCTCACATGGAAAACTTATAAAGAAGACAAACGCAACTGGTTTTCAGAGTAATTTGACAAATTAGATTCAAAATTAGCTCAGAGAGTGATAACAGAAAATTGTTTTAGTGACTGGAAGTGAGTGTCCAGTAGTATGTGGTAGGGAGCTGTGCTGGGTCCTCTATTATTCACCATTTATATAAATGACATAGATGTGCATATTTCTGAATACAGAAGACCATGTTAATAGGATGGTGAAAAAGGAATATGGGACATTTGCCTTTATCAATCAAGGTAGTGATTACAAAAGCAGGGACGTCATGTAGGAGTTGTATAGAACTTTGGTGAGGGCAAGCTAGAGTACGCCACATTATAGGCAGGATGTGATTGCACTGAAGGGGTGCAGAGGAGATTCACCAGGATGCTGTCTGGGATATAATATTAACATTATGTTGAGAGATTGGATAGGCTTGGGTTGTTTTTGTTGGAGCAATGAAGACTAAGTGATGACCTGATCAAGCTGTACGAAATTACAAGGGATATGGCGACAGTGGATAAGGAGCAGTTTTTTCCTGCTTAGTTGGAAGATCAGTCACAAAAGGACAAAGGGTCAAAGTGATGGGCCGGAGGTTTAGGGAATGTTAGGAAAAGCTTTTCTACCCAGAGGGTGGTGACGGTCTGGGCTGCCTGAGAGGGTGTTGAGGAGAGTTGCCTCACATCCTTTAAGAACTACCTGGATAAGCACTTCGCACATCATAACGTTCAAGAATATGGGCTAAGTGCTGGTAAATGTTATTAGATGGAAGGACAGTTGTTTCTTGTGTGTCGGTGCAGACTTAATGGACTGAACGGCCTCCTCTAGATTGTATGATTCAATGATTTTAATGCCCTTTTGAATATCTCCACTAAATCTCCCTCCACCACACTTCCTGGCAACGTGTGGAAATTTATTTTCTCACATCACACTTGCTTCTTTTACAAATCACTTTAGATCTGTGCCCT
Source organism: Sphyrna mokarran (assembly GCA_024679065.1). Classification (NCBI taxonomy): domain Eukaryota; kingdom Metazoa; phylum Chordata; class Chondrichthyes; order Carcharhiniformes; family Carcharhinidae; genus Sphyrna; species Sphyrna mokarran. The sequence continues at coordinate 38,422,144 of JAGIQG010000023.1, forward strand.
TGCATTCTTGATCCTTTTATGAGCGGGAATAGTTTCTCCCTAGCTACTTTGTCCAGCCCCTCATGATTTTGAACAACTGATTCAAATCTCCTCTCAGCTCTCTTCTCTACAAGGAAAATAGTGCCAAAGACTCCAATCTATCCTCATAACTGTTGTTTCCTATCCTTGGACCATATTTGTATCCTTCCCATCCTTCCTATAATGTGGCATGCAGGACCGAACACAATATTCCAGCTGAGGTCTGAGTAGTATCTGGTAAAAGTTAAACATAACCTCCTTGCTTTTGTACACAGTGTCCTATTACTTAAGCCCAGAATACTATATGTTTTATTAATAGGTCTCACTGTCTGTCTTCAATGTTTGATGCACAGAACGCTCTAATACAGGTTTGTCTGCTCCGCCCCCCCCCACCAGAAAAAAATATTATGCGAACTGTATTACCTCATACTTCTCCACCCTGACCTTCACCTGCTATTTATCTGCCCACTCCACCTAACTATCTATGTCCTCTTGACGTCCTACACTGTGACTCTACTGTGTCTGGCTGCTGGCTAGTTGAAAGGTGTTTGGACTGCAGATTTGAAGCAGTCTTTCTTTCCTGTTTGGAGTAAAAACTCTGCTGCTGGTGATTTGCTAGCTAGAAGTTACAGACAAGCAGCGGCTCTATCTCTACCTCAAGGGAGTTCCAGGATGAGGAATTCAGAGTTTCAATTCTCCATTCAAAGAACTGATTCACAGCAAGAGTTGCAAAATCCAGCACCACGTGAGCAGACTTACTTTCTGTGCTAAGCCTAGAACAGAGCTGTATGTTTGTAGGGGTGTTTGTGGTGGACCAGTATTTTTAGCTGTGAAGATATACATAATATCATTATTGATTTTTTCTTGTTTGTAATTGGTAAAAGTTATTGCCAATTATCTAAATGTATGTTAATTGTATTCTTAAATAAACTTTGATAAAAGCTCTCAGGTGGTCACTTGAGTGATACATGGAGTGAAACATCTTATGCTTTCCCGTGCCAAATTCAAAGCACAAAGCCTATGATCTAGGCTGACTTCACAAAATACTCTGGAGATTCTGACCTGGATTATAACAATATTTCCAAGTTTTGTATCATCCTCAAACTTTGTATTTGTTCCCTACATACCAAGATCTAGACTTGCAATTTGTATATATCAGGAGAAGCAAGGGTCCAATTGTTGACCTGGGGAATACCACTACAAACCATCCCCCAGCCTGAAAAGAATTCACAAGCATTATTCTCTGAACCTATTATTCAGCCAAATTTGGATCCACATTGACACTGTCCCTTTTATTCCATGAGCTATAGCTTTTCTCACAAATTTGTTATGTGGCACTATATTGAATGCCTTTTGAAAGTCCATCTTAGCAGAACTATTCTCACTGACTCTTCAAAAAATTCCAGCAAGTTAGTTAAACACAATTTTCCCTTTAGAAATTAATACTGGTTCTTCCTAATCACTCTACATTTTTCTATGTAATAACTGATTATACCCCAAATAACTGTTTCTGGGAACCTTCCCACTACTGATGTTATAATGACTGGCCTGTAATTGCCAAGGCTATCCTGCCAACCTTTATTGAATAAGGACATAACATTTTCAATTCTCCAATCTTCTGGCACCTCCCCTAAGTCTAAAGACTGGAGGAATATGGACAGTGCCCCTGCAATTTCCACTTCCACTTCCTTTAATATTTTTGCATGCATCTCATCCAATCCTTAGCTTTGTCAACTATAAATACAACAGTATATTCAACAGCTGAAGATTCCACCCAGAGTTGGTGTTTCAGGTCTGTAACCTTTTATTACAATTATGAAAAGTTAGAAACGTGATAGGTTTTGAGTAAGGAGTGGATGGGACAAAGACAAAAGGTAGGTCTGGGATAGGGTGAACAAAGACAAGGGACATTGAATGACAGAAGAGTTGGTCTTCCAGAACCAAAGAGAATCTAATGGGGTAAAACAAGAAACAAAAGACGTGCCTTGGGCAGATAAGTGCAGACTGAAAGGAAAAATTGAAGCATGCAAAGAAAAGAAAATAGTCACCAAGGTTATGGGTTGAAATTGTTGAACACAATGTTGAGTCAGCATGGACCTGTAGGAGACGGTCAGGAGTTGACGAGCACCTATAAATAAAGCCCATGTATTGCAGTGCAGCCGGAGTCAACATATGCCTGTCGGAGATAGTCGACAGCGAAGGAGCACATCAATTCACCATTTCAGAGGCAGCAAAGAACAACTACAATATCACAGGAAATTAGTACATTGATTGGGCATTAAGTATTAGGGGCAGTGTTTGCAAAAGCAATATCTAGAATAACGGAACTTTAAGACCATAATAAGACAATACTAAACCAAAGTATAATAAAGTAAACATAAGGGGAATAAAGTTGAGAAATAGCAGGGCAGCTCAGTCGAGTGTAGTGTGGGTTCTGTAATATGTGCAAATTAGTGGATGTTACCGGTGTCCTAGACAACCATCTATGCGGAAAGCACTGCTAGCTGCAGAAACTTTAACTCCAGGTTTTAAAGTTCAAGCAGTGGCTGGAGTCACTGTGGCCATTTGCCAGCCTGAGATAAACGGATAGCACATTCAAAGACGTGGTCATAAGCAGTTTAAAGAGCCTAGAACAGAATTCGTGACCACCAGGCAATCCAAAAGAGATGGGCAGGTACTGCAGGAATCCCCTGCTCACAAATCTATTTTCCAGGCCTTTCTATGGCCACAGAAATGATTCCAGGATGGTATGTTGCCTTCCTGGTGTCAGGGTAAAAGACGTCATGAAGTGGTGATCAACCAAAAGTTGTGGTTTACATTGGTAAACTTAGGTAAGAAGGGGTACAGGATACTGCTGTCAGAATTTAGGGAACCGGTGAAATGACTTTAATCAGGCCACTGAGTTTGGCCTATTGGAATATGAACTCCCTGATCAAGGAGTCAATTGATGGGCCATTCAGGGAGTTTTTTCCTTGTATTTAACCAGGAGTGTCAGTTCCTCTGACATGCCCGAAGGTAGACTGCCTACTGATAGCATTCTATGATGGAACTGTAAATAAAGAGCTTTTAGTGGAGGGACTTCTGCTTTCAAAGACTTATTACACCTGCTGACAGGTCAATCAATGATTATCTATGCAAGTCCTGGGGATATCACATTTCTTCTCCTCCAAGTCTGAGGGATTTCCAAAATATTCTGGGCGTCAGGACTGTTTCAGTCTTTTGGCCAACTGCCTTTTCTCTATTTCATATTTGAGCAGGTCAGGTGGGGTATATCGTGTTGGCAAGCATATCTTTCTGGATGACTGTCGAAGTACTATTGGACTTGGTTCTTCCTCAATGATGACTTCTGGTTGGATCCACTGTTTGTTTCCATTTTGAAGTTGGAAACCTCATAAGTGTTTTTGAGCCTCCTGCTGATTCAGTCTTTTGTAGTTTTAGAGTGTACTTGAGATCCCAGGTCGCATGCTCGCTGTGTTAGTTGCTTCCATTGACAGCTCCTGACGACAAAGATGGTCTGTAGGTTTCCTTAGTAGCTTGTCCCCAACATTTACCATATAGGACACTAGTCCTGTTCTTCAAATAATTTTTCTTATGACTATGGGGTGATGTTTTCAAAATTTTGCACTTGGACCGTGTCCACCCTTATTCCACCTTGGCCCCTTTTTTGGGCTTCTTGCTTTTCTTCAGTTCTTCTACTTAAGTTTGGGAAGATAAGGGTTAGCCTGGTCTGTAGCTGCCTGCCCATCAGTAACTTGGCTGGTGCTAAACCTATCATTACAGTGGCATCATTCTGAAATTGAAAAGGAAACAAGCTAATTTTGTGTCTACAGATCCCCAGTCTATTTTGTCAATCCATAACCCATTTGACAACGGATAGTACAGAGCCATGCAGACATGTCATCCTCCATTTGTTGCCATAACTGTCCTGAATTCCCTATTGATAAATGGAGTTCCACTGTCTGCCACAAAAACTTCTGGGATTCTGTGGATAGTAAAAGATTGTTTAAGTCTCTCTATCATGTTACGCGATGTGGTGAACGTCATCTCCTGCACTTCCATCCACTTAAGAGTGGGCGTGATTAGTATCAGAAATAGTGAGCCCATAAATGGTCACGCAAAATCTAATGAACCCAAACCCATGGTCTTCCTGACTATTCCCAGGGCTGCAGGAAAGCTACTGGTGGTTCCTTTTGGTTTCCTTAGCACATTCTGTATGTTTTTACCATCTTCTCTCTGTTCACATCTATGCTGGGCCAAAAGATATTATGTTTATCGCTAACATTTTTATTTTAAATATCCCTGAGCAGCCATCATGGAGTTCTTAAAGATAAGCCTTTGCGCGAGATGCGGGATAATGCTGACTTCTATGTTTAATTCCGGGTACTTTGTTGCATATGGCTTCAAGTCTTGTGCTGGATATTCTTGCATTCCTCCATTTAATATTATGTGGCTTAATTTTGCCAATGTGGGATCATTCCGAATCCAAGTCTTAATTTGTTTTGCTGAAATTGGTAATGTATCCATAAAATTTAATGCCATTACAAACTCATCCATTCTTGGTGACAAGAATAAGCTTGTGGCTAAAGCTAGCCAACTCAAGACATCAGCGCCAGTGACATATGTCTCTGGTCTATGCTTCGAGATGTACTCATAGGTGCTTAATAATAATATCCATCACTATATTCAGGCTGACACTTTAGGAGGAATCATTTTGTGCTCACAAAAGAGGCCTAACAGATTTATGGTCTGTTACAATGGTAAAATGTTGACCAAAGACATATTGATGGAATTTTACTGCAAAGACCATTTTAAAACCCTCCCTATCGATCTGTGCATTCCTTCTTCCATGTCGGCTAATGTCCATCAGGTATATACAATTGGGCACTCCATTCTCCTGCTCCTTCATCAGATGAGCAGTGCTCTGAAAGCTTGTGATTCCATATAAACGTGTTAAACTTTAACTTGGTGTTGTGAGACTTCTTACTGTGCCCAAGCCAGTCCAATTCCAGCATTACCACATCTTTGGAATAAAGCACACATCAATGATTTCTCAAAAAGTAGACGAGTATATTCATACAATCTCTTGTGCATGTTTATCATCATTTTTCTTGATAGCACATAATTCTAATTGGAGGTATGCATGACTCACATCCAAATTTGTGAAAATCTGGTCTCCAAATAATTTTGCTCTAATTGCAGCATTGGATATTTGTCCAAACAAGATGCTCTGTTCCCATCATTTACAATTACCACAGAGGCAAATTGTGTTGTCTGGTTTTAAAACTGAAATTAAAGATGTGGCACACTCAAAAAATTGCATGATCGAATAGTACTCAGCTCTTCTAATTGCTTCAGCTGGGTCTCTATTTTTACTCATACAGCATATGGAACTGGTCTTGCCTTAAAATATCTTGGTTGAGCACCTGGATGAATGATTGGAAATGGCTAGGATTCAATTACAAATGAAACAGCATGAATTAGAAGCAAAAGTGAGAGAGGTAATTGCAGCAGAAAATGAAAGAGAGCAACACAACAAAAAACAAAAGAAATGAAATAGTTTGAATTGCAAGTAAAAGAAGTGAAGCTACTTAAATCATAAGCAAAGGAAAAAGAAATGGAAAGAATTGCAGAGGAAAAAGAGAAAGAAATAATAGCAATGGAAAACAAGAGTGGGGAGACAATAACCTAGAGGTATTATCACTAAATTATTAACCCAGAAACTCAGCAAATTTTCTCCGAACGTAGGTTTGAATCCAATCACAGCAGATGGTGGAACATGAAACCAAGAAAAAACATTTTGAATTGAGAATCTAGAATGACCATGATTTCATTGTTGTAAAAAATTCATCAATGTTCTTTAGGGAAGGAAATCTGTTGGCCTTACCTGGTCTAGCCTACACGAGACTTGAGAGCCATACAATATGGTTACCTCTCAACCAAGGGCAACCAGGAATGGGTAAAAAATGCTGGCCAGCCAGTGACAACCATGGCCCACGAATGAATTAAAGAAAGAGATAGAATAGCCCTGGCACAACAAAAAGAGAAAGAGAGGCAATTTGAACGTCAGAAACTGAAACTGAAAAGTGAATTTAAAATGGTGGACATTAAGGTAAAGGCCAGGATTCTCCCAAAAAAATTCTGAGTTGCCAAAGCGCAAAAAAAGGGACTAAATCCCGCTGTGTTTTTCAGCATGATTTCCAGAAGAATTTCCAACATTCTTTGCATCACAGAGAGTCCTAATGCGATTCACTCTGGAAATCTGGGAGCAGGGCCTATTCCTGCCCAAGAACCTGGCAGCATAATGCTGAAAAATGTCACTAACTGCTCCTGCACATGCACCAATCTGTCAGTGCAGAGATCCGTCACACAGAAATACACAGTAGCAGCACCCCCCATTGCTAGCCTCCAAATTGTTAACCAGCCCAATTACTGGCCAGCCCCTCAACACCCAATTGTTAGCCTTCCAGACTTCCCTGGGTCAGCTGCAACATCCAACCACCATTCCCTTCTTCCCTCTTCACCCCCCCCCACTTGGGCTAGCCTGAACTATCCTTGTTCCTTCCTCTCCCAAGTGACCCACAGGCAGTCGATCACCATCATCCTGTGGGATTGCCTCCCCAATAGGCTGCGTCTCCCCGGCACTGCCGATGTCCAATGGGCAGTGCCACATTGTCAGGCTGGCACTGCCAGGCTGGCATTATCGAAGAGGCATCTCCTTTACCCCCGACCTCGTGAACAATGGGACGATAGACTTGGTAAAATAGGACAATGTGGAGATGCCAGTGTTGGATTGGGGTAAACACAATAAGAAGTCCCACAATATCAGGTTAAAGTCCGATAGGTTTATTTGGTAGTACAAGTCACAAGCTTCCAGAGCGCAGCTCCTTCATTAGGTGAGTGGAAGTTCTGTTCAAAAATAGGGCATATAAAGACACAAACTCAATTTACAAAATAATGGTTGGAATGCAAGTCTTAACAGGTAATCAAGTCTTAAAGGTACAGACAATGTGAGTGGAGAGAGGGTTAAGCACAGGTTAAAGAGATGTGTATCATCTCCAGTCGGGACAGTTAGTGAGATTTTTCAAGCCCAGGCAAGTCGTGGGACTTACAGATAATGTGACATGAACCCAAGATCCTAGTTGAGGCCATCCTCGTACATGCGGAACTTGTCTATCAATCTCTGCTCAGCGACTCTGCATCGTTATGTGTTGTGAAGGCCACTTTGGAGAACACTTAGCCAAAGATCAGAGGCCCAATGCCCAACACCACTGAAGTGTTCCCCAACAGAAAAAGAACACTCTTGCTTGGTGATTGTTGAGTAGTGTTCATTCATCCTTTGTCCTATCCTCTGCATGGTCTCCCAATGTACCATGCCTCAGGACATCCATTCCTGCAGCGTAACAGGTAGACAATGTTGGCCGAGTTGCAAGTATATGTACCATGTACCTGGTGGATGATGTTCTCACATGAGATGGTGATATCTGCGTCGATGATTCAGCACATCTTGCACAGGTTGCTGTGGCAGGGCTGTTTGGTGTCGTGGTCATTCGTTCTCCTGAAGGCTGCATAGACTGCTGCAGTCAATGGTTGGTTTGAGGTTGTTTGAAGGCAAGAAGTGGGATGTGGGGATGGCCATGGCGAGATGTTTATCTTCATCAATGACATGTTGAAGGCTCCAAAGAAGATGTTGTAGCTTCTCCGCTGTAGGGAAGTACTGGATGATGAAGGGTACTCTGTCCGCCATGTCCTATGTTTATCTTCTGAGGAGGTTGCTGCGGTTTTTCGCTGTAGCGCATCAGAACTGTTGATTGATGAGTCGAGTCTGTTCTTATGAGGGGATCTTTCAGCTGCTGGAAGTGTCTGTTGAGATCTTCTTCATTTAAGTATATGGAGGGCTTGTCCATAGCAGATAGCTTCTTTAACATGTGAAAGCTGGAGAAGTGGAGCATTGTGAGATTATCCGTGGGCTTGCAATACAGTGAAGTGCTGAGGTGACCATCCTTGATGAAGATGCATGTGTCCAAGAATGTAATCGATTCCAGAAAATAGTCCATGGTAAGTCTGATGGTACGATTGAACTTGTTGATGTCATCATATAGTTGTTTCAGTGGCTGTTCACCATAAGTGCAAAAGAAGAAAATGTCATCGATGTATCTAGTGTATAGCATCGATTGAAGGTCCTGTGGATGAAGAGATCTTATTCAAACGTGCATGAAGATGTTGGTATATTGAGGTGTGAATTTAGTCCCCATGTGTTCCATATGTCTGGATGAAGAACTGGTTGTTGAAGGTGAAGACATTGTCGTCCAGGATGAAGTGGACAAGTTGAATCTGGAGATTGGCAGCTGTCGGTGTTGAGTACAGAGCAGTTGCAGCAATGCTGTCACGGTGGAGGATGCTGGAGTAGCGTATCAAGACATCTATTGTGATGAGGAGTGCTCCTGGTTCAACTGTCCAATGTGTGCTGAGTTTCTGTAGGAAGTCCATAGTGTCACGACAAAAGCTGGGGGGTCTTTGCACAATGGGTTTCAGGATGCCCTCAACATAGCCGGAGAGGTTCTTGCACAGGGTCCCATTGCCTGATACAATGGACGGCCAGGTGTGTTGGCCTTGTGTATTTTCGGAAGGCAGTAGCGATCTCCAATGTGGAGTACATGGGATGAGAGCACGGAAGATGCTCTGAAAGTCCGCATCAAAAGTCTTGATCAATCTGTTGAGTTGACGGGTGTGTTCTTTGGTCGGATCTGTGGGTAACTGTAGTGTTTCTCGTTGTTCAGTTGTCAGTATACTCCTTTACAGTAATCAGTTCTGTTCAGTATGACGACGGTCCCTCCTTTGTCTGCTGTTTGATGACAATGTTGCAATTGGTCTTGAGAGCGCAGATGGTGTTGCGTTATGCTTGGGTGATATTCAGGACTATCTTGTGAGATGATGAATCTGGCATTGTCGTACCTCCCTGACGGCTTGGGCAACAGCCTTCCAGAGGAATCCAATTCAACTCTTTCCTCCTTGATTGCTGCAACATGGATCTCTCTGTCAGCTGTTCCAATTCAGTGGCTGTCTCATTGTGTTCGCTGTTGGCCTCTTGAGGTTTGTGGAAGAAGTCTCGCAGCTTCATTCGCCTGATGAGTTCCTCTGTTTACTGCGAGACTGATGGGGTCTATTTTGGTGTGGGAAGAAATTGAACCCTCAGCTGAGAACTTTGATTTCATCTGGTTGAAATGTATAGTCCGACAAGTTGACAATGGGCTTCTCTGCAATGGTACTGTTTTCCAGTGTGGTACCAGGAAAGGCTTGGTTGCTGCTGATGGTGATGCCAAGTTTCTCAAGTTTCCTGTTCTTGATGTGCACGTAGATGGTGTAGTTCCTTTGTCTCATCTGCTTGGCAGAGTTTCACAGTTGGTCTGCGTCCTGAGTACAAGTTGAGAATATAGAACATAGATAGGACATAGAACATTACAGCGCAGTACAGGCCCTTCGGCCCTTGATGTTGCGCCGACCAATGGAATCAATTTTATGACCCTCTATCCTAAACCATTCCAATGCTATCCATGTGCCTATCCACTGACCATTTGAACACTCTTAAACTTGACAAGTCCACAACTGCTGCAGGCAGGTCATTCCACACCCTTACTACCCTCTGAATAAAGAACCCACCTCCAGCATATGTCCTATAACTACCACCCCTTAATTTAAAGCTATGTCTCCTCGTGTATTCCATCTCCATCCGAGGAAAAAGGCTCTCACTATCCACCCTGTCTAACCCTCTGATCATCTTATATGTCTCAATTAAGTCACTTCTTACTTTCTTCTCTCTAATGAAAATCATAGTTGAAAATATGGACTTTATCTTGGTTTCCAGGATGCAGCATTTGCTGTTGAGCTGGTGTATGAGGTGGTTGAGGGATGTGAGAGAGGTGTGACAGCAAAATCTCTCAACATAATCAGTATTATAGGTTGACCTGAGTGCGTTCGTGATCCATAATCCTTTTGGTATTTTGTCTGCTTTCTTGTATCTTTGCAGAAACTAAACGTCTGTGTCAATATGCACAATTTTCTTGGAGATATCTCCACATGGAACCAGCAGTTTGTGGTTTCAATGGTAGCTATGACATGGGCATGCCAACATTGGACTGGGGTAAGCACAATACAAAATCTCACAACACCAGGTTAAAGTCCAACAGGTTTATTTGGTTGCACAAACCACAAGCTTTCAGAGTGCTACACCTTCATCAGATGACTGGGAATTCTATTCACAAGCAGGGTATATAAAGAAATCAACTTAATTTACAAAGTAATGTTTGGAATTCGAATCTTTATAAGTAATCAAGTCTTAAAAGGTACAGACAATGTGACTAGGGAAAAGGTTAAGCAGTGGTTAACGAAATGTGTATCGTCTCAAGATAGGACAGTTAGTGAGATTTTGCAAGCCCCAGGCAAATCGTGGGGGTTACAGATGGTTTGACATGAACCCAAGATCCCGGTTGAGACCACCTTCACGTATGCAGAACTTGGCTATCAGTTTTGCTCAGCGACTCTGCATTGTCATGTGTCGCAAAGGCCGTTTTGAAGAACTTACCTGAAGATCAGAGGCCTAATGGCTGCTGAAGTGTTCCCTAACAGGAATAGAACACTCTTGCCTGGTGATTGTCGAGAGGTATTCATTCATGCGTTGTCATACCGTCTGCATGGTCTCCCTAATGTATCATGCCAAGTTGCAAATATACATACCATGTACAGGTGGATGGTGTTCTCATGTGAGATAATGGTATCCGCGTCGATGATCTGGTACGTTTGTGGAGGTTGCTGTGGCAGGGTTGTGCGGTGTTGTGGTCACTGTTCTCCTGAAGGCTGGGGTAGTTTGCTGTAGACAATGAGCTGTTTGAGGTTGTGCGGTTGTTTGAAGGAAAAAACTGGGGGTGTGGGGTGTTTGTCCTCTGAGGAGATCGGTGCATTGTTCAAACGAGGAGGATCGGAACAGACACCTCCAGAAGCTGAAAGATGGCCCCATAAGAACAGGATATGGCCCTCGACTCATTGATCAACAGTTCCAACGTGCCAACATTCTCAGAAGACAAACAAGGGACATGGCAGATGGATACCCTTCGTACTTCCCCGAAGCAGAGAAGCTACGACATCTTCTCCAGAGCCTTCAACATATCATTGATGAAGACGAACATCTCACCAAGGCCATTCCCACACCCCCACTTCTTGCCTTCAAATAACCACACAACCTCAAACAGATCATTGTCCACAGCAAACTATCCAGCCTTCAGGCGAACAGTGACCATGACACTAAACAATCCTGTCACAGCAACTCTGCAAGAAGTGCCAGATCATCGAGATGATGCCATCATCTCACGTGAGAACACCACCCACCAGGTACACAGTACAAACACTTGCAACTCAGCCAATGTTGTCCATCAGATATGCTGCAGGAAAGGATGTCCCGAGGCATGGTACATTGGCGAGACCATGCAGACACTACGACAATGGATGAATGAACACCGCTCAACAAGCACCAGGCAACAATGTTCTTTTCCTTTTGGGGAACACTGCAGCAATCATGAGCATTCGGCCTCTAATCGTCGGGGAAGCATTCTCCAAAGCAGCCTTCATGACACATGACAACGCAGAGTTGCTGAGCAAAAACTGATAGCCAAGTTCCACACACAAGGATCTTGGGTTCATGTCACACTATCTGAAACCTCCACAACTTGCTTGGGCTTGAAAAATCTCACTAACTGTCCCAACTGGAGACAATACACATCTCTTTAACCTGTGCTTAATCCTCTCTCCACTCATATTTTCTGTACTTTTAAGACTTGATTATCTGTAAAGACTCACATTCCAACTATTATTTTGTAAATTGAGTTTGGGTCTTTATATGACCTGTTTGTGAACAGAACTCCCACTCACCCCTGATGAAGGGGGCAGCACTTCGAAAGCTTGTGACTTGTGCTACCAAATAAAGCTATTGGACTTTAACCTGATGTTGTAAAATAGTTTGCAATAGAGGTAAAGGAAATAACAGTTTAAGCTAAAAAAAGTGAAAAAGAATATACAGCCTGGTCAGGAGCTGTTGACTAGAAAGTACCCAATCTCTTTATTTTTTGCGTATTTAATGTTTACCCATGTGTACCAGGAGGAGTGGGTGAACAAGGTATAATTTCAAGAGGTACGGGGACAAGTGAATCTTTGATGGCTAGAGATGAGAGTCACTTAGAATGTGTATTACAGAAAAAATGGTAATATGTGAAATTTAGAGTGAGAAGAGCAGTGTTCCATAAGGTGAGGTTGGAGAGTTCAGTGAAAAGTGGTAAAATGGTGGCTGGAGTAAGTAATAAAGAAATTATCTTATCCATGAATACAGTTCATTTTGGGTAATGATATAGATGGATCACAGGTGGCAGCAATTGTTACTGTGGTTGAAAAATCCAGTGGGAAATCAAGCATGTCCTGGGATTTTTTTTTCCTGATTGTGTGGTAACAAGGTCACAGGCTAAGACAAAAAGGAAAATTAAAATGTGAAGATAAACAAGTTGAAGTTCAATTATCAGATGGTTGAGAAAGAACAAGAACAGGTAGAGAAGGATGAAACGGATGTTTTTAATTCAGGAAAGTTAGCAAAATTACAACAGAAAAAACATAGCAATAAAATAATTGTATCATAAAGTATACCTGGAAAAAGGTATACTGAGTGTATACCAGAATTTTATTATCTTATAAATGACTTCTTAGTGAGGAAATAGAGACCTTTGCATATTCAGGCAGATGAAAAATGGGCAGAAGTTCATCAAGCTGTATTACCGGTACATTAGAGAAAAAAGCAGTTCTGGGTAGCACATGAAGTACTATCCGAAGGTCATTTGGGAATAAGGCGAACTCAAGATCAAATACAAAAACATTTTTATTGACCTCACCATAAAAAGATGTGATTGAATTTTGCACTTGTCGGGTAATAGGAAAACGTCAAGCAGTGATTAAAATCAACATTCTTAATATCCATATGAGGATTTGAGGAACCTTTTACAAGGGTTTTAATTGACACAGCCCTCCCTAAAACAAAAAGCAGGAATCTGTTTATTTACCACAATGGATGTTTGTACTAGATTTCCAGAGGCCATCCCATTATGCAGTATTATAACTAAAAAGAATCGTAGAAGAATTACTTAAATGTTTTACTGGATATGAACTACACACAGAAATACAGTGAGATCAAAGTTTAAACTTCACATCAAAGTTTTTTCAAGGAGGTTATAGATAGCTTAAGAGAAACCAATTTAAATCAACTGCATACCACCCAGAATCATAGGGTGCATTAGAACAGTGGCCTCAAAGATACTGAAAGCCAATAGTCAAGATTATTCGGGAGGATTAGGATAAAATCTGTACTTTTTTACAATCAGAGATGCACTTAATGAACCAACTAAAATCAGTCTATTTGAATTGATTTTTGGTCATGAGGACCACTTAAATTAATCAAAGAAAAATTGGTGAGTTTGTGTTCTGAGACTATATTATAGGACTATGTGTCAAATTTTAGGGAGAGATTAAATAGAGCTAGTGATTTGGCCAAAAAGTATTTAAAAGTGGAACAGCATGTGATGAAACAGGAAGTGAATAAGAAATCAGAAAATTGTAGTTTTGCTGGTGGAGAAAATGTATTAATATTACTATCAAAGATAGTGAACCTTCAAAAACAAGGTTTAGTGGACCTTATCAAATCAAAAGGAAATTGAATGAGATAATAAGAACTCCAGAGGAAAATTCACTCAATGTGTCACGTGAATATACTCAAATGGTATTTTAATAGGAAAGGAAAGCAAAAGCAGGATGTGTTAGTGGTTACAATTCAGAGTGAAGAATTCAGATGATTCTGAATTTAACATACCTCAAATTAACTTGGATAATGAGGAAATTATCAAAAATTAGAATAAATTATTGAGTTAGCTTCTGAAGGAAAATCAAAATTACCTTCAAGAGTTATTGAAATCACGTGGAGAAATATGTGAGACTAAGCTAAATACTAAAATAATTATGAATGAGGTAGAAATTAAAAATGCTATTGCAATTGAACTATATCTGTGTAGACTTAATCCTCTCAAGTTGGCACAGTTTCAGAAGAAGAAGCTTATGTTTGCTCATTCTGAGATGCGGCAGCCAAAAGTTTCAGTCATATAAAACTGGCAAAGGCAGAGAAGAATGAGTTACTGGACAATAATGTGAATAAGAAAACTGAGCAGGTATGGAGTCAGATACAAGACAAATTGACTGTTTTGGAACCTGTTCCTGAGTTGTAGAAATTATCTGAACATAAGCTTTCAAAAACAGCTTATCGTCGATGCAAAGGAACATAAAGATGACTCAATAATCATGTGTGCTCTCAAAAAGACTGAGGAGCAAAAGTATTGTACCACTGCAGACAAAAGAAAAAGACAATGATGTGAAGTAAGGTTATTGCTGAAACTGTACCATTACTCAAAATTGGCTGCTTGGATAATGAGTTTGTACAGTTTGCACACACATGGACACCCAGTGAAACAATACTGTTTAGAGCTGATGTTTGAGTAAATTATGATGGCTTTCATTGCAGCGTAACTGTCACAATAATCTCTCGAACCATGGTTGCAAAAGGTTCGGACGCCAAGGAAGAAAATCCACTGTGTGTCATTTGCCAGAGAGTATGCAGATAGTGATGGTGAATGTCTAGAGTGAACAATGGAGTTAGATTACCTGCCAGATGAACTATGGCCAGTTAATAAGAAAGGGAACAGAAAGATTTTCTGAATGACCCTGACCACACAGAAGTGAAACTGGGAGAGTAATGCAAAGGACAGACTCTCTTTGACAAAGTTTGTGAGCAGTTCAATCTTCTCGAAAATGATTATTTCATTTTGATATTTTGGGGCTGTGAAAATCAAGAAATAGTTGGACTCAGCAAAGGAAACTAGAAAGCAAATCTGAAGTGGTTGTGCCAGTTTGCATCCAATGTAACATTTTACCCTCCTGATCCTGCTTAGTTCTTTGAACTCCTCCTGTTAGGATGTAACAGATTAACCAGAGTTAATTTATAATCATGACAACAAAATTGAGCTCACACTTGGAATCAAAGCAGATTAAGGACTGAAGGAATTTTTTTGGAAAGAATAAGCAGTATTTTCTTAAGGGAGAGGTGTGGTACCGTGCCTTTAGGGTGTGTACTCATGTTTCTTGTGCGGGAGCTCTTTAGCAATTCTATGCAGCAGAACCGATTTGTCTGTTTTGTTTACGTAGCATAATTAATCTTAACTGGTACAATGTTTGTTTTAATCTGGATTAATGCTGTTCTGTTGTTTTTAGTGTGGGATTTTGCAGAGTGGGGCTTGATTAGGTTGATTGACAGTTCAGGTCATATGGCTGGATGGAGCTGGGTCTGTCCCGACATTCATTACAATCATGGCTGATCATCCAACTCAATAGCCTAATCCTGCTGTTCCCCAGAACCTTTGATTCCATTCGCCCCAAATGCTATATCCAGCTGCCTCTTGAATACATTCAATGTTTTGGTATCAACTACTTACTGTGATAATGAATTCCGCAGGGTCACCACTCTTTGGGTGAAAAAATATCTCCTCACCTCCATCCTAAATGGTCTACCCAGGATCCTCAGACTGCGACCCCTAGTTCTGAACATCCTCCCTGCCTTTACTTGTCCAGTACTGTTAGAATTTTGTAAGTCTCTATGAGATTCCCCCCTCATTGAACACCAGCAAAAACAATCCTAACCTAATCAATCTTTCTTCATATATATCAGTCCCGCTATCCCTGGAATCAGCCTGGTAAACTTTCGCTGCATTCGCACAACAGCAAGAACATCCTTCCTCAGAAAAGGAGACTAAAACTGCACACAATACTCTAGTTATGCAAAAGGACAGCTGCACACTCCCCTCTCCTAATTTATAGTCATTCAAGTAGTAACCTGCCTTCTTGTTTTTGCTTCCATAGTGAATAATCTCACATTTATTCAAATCATTCTGCATCTACCATTGATTTGCCTATTCACCCAACCTGTCCAGATCATTCTAAAGGATCTCAGCAACCTTGTCACAGTTCATCCTCCTATCAATTTGGTATCATCTGCAAACTTGAAATGTTACATTTTGTTCTTTCATTCACATCACTAATATACATTGTGAATAGCTGAGGTCCCAGCACCAATCACTGTGGCACCTTATTAGTTACTGCCTGTCAATTTGAAAAGCACCTCTTAATTCCTAATTCATAAAATACCTTGGAGTTTCTGATCCACTCCCTGCCATATCAGGCAGACTGGGCATCTTCTCTCTTAAGACTGAGCGGTGACCAATAGAGGTCTTTAAAACTATAAAAGATTTGATAGAGTGCATACAGAAGGAATGCTTTTGTTTGTGGTGAAAAGCATAACCAAAGGATACCAATACAATGTAGTTACCAAGAAATCCAATAGGAAATTCAGAAGCAACTTTTTTTTACCCAAAGACTGGTGAAAATGTGGAACTAGATGTCAGACGCAAAGAAACAAACAGCACATGCGTTTAAAGTAAGTTAGCCCAGCATCAGGTATTACAGATAGGCAATGTAATCTGATGAATCCAGAAGGGGATGTAATTATTATTAAAAACAGAGGATTATTCCAACTGTAATCTTTTAAAATACAATTGGTCTTGAATATCAATTTTACCTTGGTTTCCAGTTTTAGATAACTTAGGTGTGCTTGGCATTAAGAAATGTATGCCTATGTCATCATTACGGCAACCATTAGAATTCTGAAATTGTAAAATAAGTTTATTATTACTAACAGGTTCTAATGCAATTTTGAACAAGTACATTGACCTACTCTGAACTATTCACATATATAATAATAGCATTATTTTGAGTCAAATTTTACACACAAAGTGATCTTTGTTAATTTTTGAATCTTTGATCCAGATCTTCCCCTAGTTACCATAAAAATACATTGCTACATTTTTTGTAGATTGCAATGAGAATTTTCTCTCCTGAATGCAGCACGAATACATCACCAAAGTAGGTAGGGAGACTTTATGCCAAGGTGCAATTCAAGTGAAGCTACGTGCACCTCTTTGGCATCACAAGCTGAAGATAAACCTCTTGAAAGTCTGCATTCAGCTCAGACTGCACTCCCGCAAGAGCAAGAACATCCTTCCTCAGAAAAGGAGACTAAAACTGCACACAATGCTCTAGGTGTGCATAAGGACATCCAGGTCACATTGCACACTCTCCTCTCCCAATTTACAGTCTTTCAGGTAGTAATCTGCCTTCTTGTTTTTGCTTCCAAAGTAAATAATCTCACATTTATCCAAATTATACTGCATCTGCCATCCAACCCGTCCAGATCATTCTGAAAGATCTCCCCATCCCTCCCACCTCCGCTCCCCCCACCCCCACCCCTCCACTGCTTCATCTCCACCACTGTCCAAACATCAGAACAGTCCAAACTAAATCAGTGCCAAATCTCAGATATAAGGACAAGCTCATTTTACAAACTGACACTTCTTGGCTGGATTCACAGTGGACTCTCCTGGAGCTCACGATGATGCACCACAAGTACTGAATTTGTGTACCAGTGGGCTTCCTGGAGGCTGTGCTGCCACAACAACGGTGAACAACTCATGTACTCATAACTGATTCGAAATTTAATGGGAGTAGCCACCCAAATACATTAGCAAAGGCCAAGCTGAATCTTCTGGTGAAGAATTCAGCTGGAGTCAATCTTTACATAATTATATGTGTTTACTTTTACAGCCACATATTATGAGCTGGCATTACAATACCTTATCAGCCACAGTTAACTTTCAGGGACAGAAGTGAGTCCCATCACCTGTGTACAATTAAACACAATCATCAGATTCTTTTCTCTTTTAATAGAAATTAGAGGACAGAGTCTTGAGCCCAGACTGTCCTCGCGCAAGAACGGCATTGCATGCTCAAAATCTCGGAAGTTTAGAAAAATGCAATTCCCCCCGGCAAAATGCTGTTTTGCAATTTTGGACCAAGCCCACCAACTGAGTGACACGCAACATGCGCAGAAGATTGGGAACCTTATTTTAATTCATTAGCATGTTATTAGCAAGCACCCATTCCAGATATTGATCCCACAGCGAATGTTCAGCATGCATTAGCAAGACACCACACCAGTGCCATTTAAAACAGTTCTAAATAATTGAGGATCTGATGCCTTTACCTCTCAAGGAGATATCGCAGGTAAGCACTCAGACAGCCATTTGTCCTCAGCCTGTCCAATACTGAAGGGACATCAGAGAAACTGGGGACACAGATAAGTGCAGCTTGGTGCTGAGGGTCATTCTCACCCTCATGGGGTAGATGAGGTCAGATGCCATGCGAAAATGGAGTTTGAATACTATTCACCCTGGTGGTTTACAGAGAAAATAATGTGGGGATATGGCATTTGTGTCAGAGGGGATGTTGGAAGGACAGCAGATATTAACACAATAAATGAGAAGCACTTGAATGGAAGTCACAGAGACATGCAGGGATAAGGTTGAGGGCTGTGGCTGAACTCCCCAAAGCTCACTGTGAGGTTCTCACTCTTTCAGTGCAAGATTCACTGGTTTGACCTTTCTGCTAATCACAACTGAACAGTGCAGAGATAAAGACATGCTGCCACACATGCTCAGGGCCTACAGCTGTCCGGGGAACAGGAGCACAAGATCAAACTTGGAACGGTACCAGCTTAGAATTTTCCAGTAAAAGTGCTCATACCATCAACTGTCCAAGCCTCAATACCTGAAAACGTTTTGTCTATCAGTGGGCCACTCTGCAGCCTAGAATCTTCTGGCGAAAGTGCTCATTCTTTCAGATGTCCAAGTCTCGGTACTGAAAAAAGCTTTGTCTGTCCCGGGGGATAGTGGACCACCTCTGCCACATACTGTATGAGCTGACACCCCATGGAACTAGAGGTACCCATTGCCCATGGCCCTTAAAGTCACAGCCACATTAAAATTTAGTCATGGCACCACAGGAAATAACTGCAATAGCTCCCATTTTGCTATTTACAAATGTATGAGGGAGGTCACAGATTTTTTTATTCCAAAAATATACTTTATTCATAAAAAATATTCTCAAATAAACTATTCAAAATGGCTGATCCAAAAATTACAAACAGTGCAAAAAAAACTATTTTCCCAGTACAATACTATGCTTATTTACACATTACATTCATTATGTTTCATTGCTTATAACTATATACATGCCTCAGATTTTACTGTGTGCTGTTATTTTTCAGATTGGCACACAGTTACGCAGGCCAAGGGTATCCTGTAGTTACCTGGCCCTCAGTCTGCCAAGCTGATAGGCTTTACAGTGTGGCCTTTCCCCATTGTGCCTTTGTGGTGGCTGCCCCAAGCTTGACCGCATCCCTCAGCACGTAGTCCTGGATCTTGGAATGTGCCAGTCTGCAACACTCGTTCGAAGACAATTCTTTCAACTGAGAGATCAGCAAGTTTCAGGCAGAGCAAACTGCGTCCTTCACCAAGTTGATGACCCTCCAGCAGCAGCTGATATTTGTCTCCATGTGCATCGCTGGAAACAGCCTGTTGAGCACAGAGTCCTGCATCACCAAGCTGCTCGGGATAAAACTCAACAAATACCACTGCATCTCACTCCAGATCTTCTTTGCAATGGACATTCCACAATGAGGTGTGTGACTGCCTCATCACCCCCCGTAGCTGCTTTGAGGGCAGCACGTAATGATGTTGAGACCTCGAGTGTGCATAAAGGATCTGACGGGAAGTGCCCTTCTCACCACTAGCCAAGCAAAGTTTTGGTGCTTGTTTGTGAGTTCTGGTGATGAGGCATTCTGCAGATGACAATGACAGTCTGCTCAGGGAATCATCCGACAGGATCCGCCATCTCCTTTTCTCTCAGGGCTTCAAGGACGTTACGTGCTGACCAGTGCTTGATCGCCATGTGGTCAAAGGTGTATTGGCGGAAACATTTCTCTACGAAGGACAGATGCTGGGTTACGGTCCAACTAGTTGGAGCTTTCCGCGGCAGTGTGGCCAGACCTATCCTCCGCAACACTTGGGACATTAGAATTTCAAAAAGTAGTGGCACTTGCTGTTAGTGTACCGAGGATCTACACACAGCTTGATACGGCCGCGAACGGCAGCCATCAGAATGAGAGCGGCATTGGGAACGTTTTTCCCTCCGTTCTCTGGAGATTTGTGCATTGCTTCCTTCGGACGCGATCCATCTTTGATCTCCAGATAAATTTGAAGATGGCCTGGGTCATTGCTGCAGCGCAGGATTTGGGGATAGGCCACATGTGCACTATGTCCAACAGTATGGACAACACCTCGCATCGGATCATCAGGTTTTTTTCTGGTGATATATAGGGAGCGTTGCCCCCACAAGCCTAATTTTTGCCTGGCTTTGGTGATGCGCTTGTCCCAGTTTTTGGTTCATGCCCCTGCCACTCCAAACCATATCCTCAGCATGTTAAGGTAGTCCGCCCTGAAGACGAAGGGGACAAAGGATCTGTCAGCCCAGTTCCCAGAGAACATGGCATCGCTCTTGCTCTGGTTGACTTTGACTCCCAAGGCCAGCTAGAACTGCTCGCAGACTTGGAGGAGCCTGCGAACAGATGAGGAGTCTGAGCAGGAGACAGCCACATCATCCGTGTACAGGGAGGCTTTGACCTGCATGTCTCCACTGCCTGGGTTGTTTCTAAGGGCCTTGGCAAAGGGTTCAAAGTAACATATAAAAAGGACGGAGGAGAGAGGGCAGCTCTGCCTGACTCCAGACTTGATCTGAAACCTCTCTGACTCCCACCTGTTGATTGAAACTGCACAATTGATGACTGTGTACAGCAGTCGGATCCAATTGCGGATTCCCTCCCCAGTTCATTTTGGAGAGCACATCCATTATGTAAGTGTGCAATATTCTGTCAAACGCCTTCTCCTGATCTAGGCTGATGAGGCACCTATCCACCTGCCTGTGCTGCACGTAGGCGATCGTATCTCTGAGTAGCACGAGGCTGTCAGAGATCTTCCTGCCGGGTACAGCACAGGTTTGATCAGGATGGATCACTGACCCCAGAGGAGACTTGACCCGGTTGGTGATGACCTTGGCCAGAATTTTATAATTCATGTTCAGGAGTGAAATGGGTCGCCAATTTCTAATTTCTTCCCTTTCTCCCTTCTACTTGTAGATGAGTGTAATAATGCCTTTCCTCATGGATTCTAAATTGCTGCCTTCCAGAAGCGTATTCTCGTGTACTTCCAGGAGTCCAGGCCTGTCAAGTCCCACAATATCTGGTAAAACTCAGCCAGTAAACCATCGCTTCCAGGAGTTATGCCCTTTTGGAAGGACTCAATGGCCTTTGTCAGCTCATCTAGAGATAATGGTCTGTCCAGGTTCTCCCACTAGTCATCATCTAAAATCTGCGTGTTAGACGACAGGAAAGACTGTGAGGCCATGCTGTGTGTTGGCTTCAGGTCATACAGTCCGGCATAGAAGGATTTGCGGATCCTCAGAATGTCAGATTACGATGACCTTAAGAGCCATCTTCTTCCTTCAGGCTGCTATTACAGAGATTTCTCTGTGCACTTTCTGGAAGAAGAAACGCTAGCACTTTTCATCCTGCTCAACGGAGCAAACCCTGGACCGGAAGGTGACCTTGGAGACCTCCGAGGCAAAGAGCGAGGCTTGCTGGGTCTTCACCTCTCGGAGGTCCTCCTTGACATCAACCCCGATCGACTGCAATTGGAGTAGGTCCTGCACGCTTTTCTGGAGTCGGGAATTTCCCCCTGTCTTTCCCTGGCCTTCTGAACCCCTTTGCAGATGAAAAACCTCTTGATGTTGCCCATGATGGTTTCCCACCACAGCGATGGAGACTCAAAGGGTTTCACGGTTCTCCAACTGTAATAAACCTTTTGAGTTCCTTGAGGTTCTCTGGGGTCAACAGTTCTACATTTAGTTCCTGCCCACTTTCTGGTTTTCCTCTAGCTGACAGTCAGTCGGCAGGAGGCAATGGTCAGAAAAGAACACCACTTGACATCAGTGGACCTGACTATGAGCGCGCGGGATACAAACATGAAGTCGATCCTGGAGCTGACAGACCCATGTGGCCACAACCACAAGGATCTACACTGCCCTCCATCTGTTGAGCTGCTGAAGATATCAAGCAGCTTGGCATCTTTCACTGTCTCCAACAGGGCTCTGGACATAGCGTCCAGTTTGTTTTCAGCCCTGCTGATCAGTTGTCCTTGTCAATAATCCAATTAAAATCCCCACCCAGAATGATTGGTCTGGAGATGATGAACAGCGGTGGCAGCTGTTCAAAAATTGCCAGCCCTCGGTCTTCTTGGCAGGGGCATATACATTAATCAGCCTGAGAGGACAGTTCTTGTAGGTGATGTATGCTATGAGGCAGAGTCCTCCCACCACCTCCTTAACTTTGGAGATGGTAAAGTTGCCTCCCCACAGCAGGATACCTAGCCCGGAGGAATGGCAGTCATTCCCATCTGACCAGATGGACAGTCCACACGCTTGACCAATGCCTATAGCTGCTGAGGTGAGATATTCACACTCCTGTAGGAACAGCAGGTCAGCTTTGACATTAGCCAGGTAGGAAAAGCTGGTTGCACATCTCAAGCCATTTTTAATGCTACGTACATTTATAGAGGCAAACTTTAAAGACATTTTTAAAATTTTAAAAATTTGTCAGTTCTTACATGTCTTTAAGTCAGCATGCTCCAGGTGCAGCGTTCCTGTGGTACTGATGAAATTCTGCAGGGCTGCAGGGCTGAGGTAGCAGTCTGACCCTGCCTCAGATCCCCAACGGCGATGGATGACATTGTCGGTGTCGTGTTGCCCTCAGTTGGTGCCAAGGTTGCAGACCGGTCTCCGCCTTAAACATTGTCAGTGTCCTTGTTTCTGTTTTCTGGGGTCAGGATAGCCTCGGCCGCACTGCTGCACCCATCAGCTGGATGGTCCCCAGCTGCAGATGTCAGTGGTCTGTGCCTGCTGTGGTTCCCGTGCCAATTTTAAGTGAACTTCTTGATGTTTTGTCGGCTGCCAGCTTTCTTTTCCTTGTCTGAGGAAGCATCGCCACTAGAGGCTCTAGTTGCAAGGGATTTCCTTTTCCAGATGTTTTTCTTTGACTTTGCATCCTGCCAGGGGCCCTCACAATCTCCACTCATCTGGTCCATGGCCTCTGCGCCCTCTGCTGATGGTGGTATGGATTATCATCCTGCTGCACTGGAGAGTTCATCCTTGCTTCAGAAGCTTTCTCCATGCCAGCTTCTTTTGCAGTGGACTTCTTGTTCCCTGAAGCAGCAGGAGCACTTGCTTCCTTCCTCCACCTTCGATAATCTGGGCATAGATGACCTTCCGCTTGGGGCAGGTTTGTAAACATGGCCAGCCTCCTCACACAGGTTGCAACATTTGCTGTCTTTGCAGTCATTCATCAAGTGCCCTTCCTTCAAGCAGTTTCCGCAGAAAGTGGTGCTGCAGCTTGTGGCAAAAGACCGGTTTTGCCGCAAATGCGGCACACTTTCAGCTGTCCCGCATAGTACAGGAAGCCTCGATTCTGTTCAATGGCACAATTGGGGGGCAGGTGCAAAAGGCCTCCCTTGGGGTCTGTCTTCAGGGTAACTCTCACCTGCCTTTTACAGATCCAGATCCCGTACTTGTCCATGATGTCCATGCTCTCTCTCTCTTCACCTCACGTACCTGCAGAGGAATGTCAGCACGTCAGTCGCAAGGATATACAGGTTATATTAACCCACTTCCGCTGAGATGGCATAGTGAACAGGGACTCCGCCATCAGGATAGAGAGGGGCTCCTCTTTGCCTTTTTCCTTCAATGCTGTCAGGGACTTGATGCATTCTGACAAGCTTCTGAAGCTGACATCCATCTACGGCTCGTTGCTGTACTCAGCCACATTGTAGATATCTGCTGCTTGGAATCCACAGTACTGGAACAATACCTTCTTCACAAGGTAGTCACGGCCCACAGGCAAAGGCTTCACCCAGATGGTGTTGGGCAGCCCCTGGACTGTAGAGTAGCTGCAGCCATAGCTCGAAGATACTGAGTCTAACTGTACTGGCGTTAGGTCCAAGCCAGAGTCTTGAAACCAGCATAAAGATCCACCTGTAACAGCAGAGCTCAAGTGTTGGAGACGATCGTCTGCCAGCCGTCTGACACCTGCTTCTTCAATCCACAATCCCCATCGATATTTAATAGCTCTTTGCGAAATCCAAGCCACTGGTTTTGATCATGCACTTGATCTTAGCCAAAAGGCCGAGAAGCGGTCACAGATGTCCTCTATGCAAGGGCAGAAAAGTTTATAAACTTGGATCTGGATCAGGCAAGCCAGGACACTAGAGCCATGAGCTTCGTCCTCATAGTAAAGATGCCCCAGGTACAAGGCATCATTGACTGCACACACATGGTTCTTAGGTCATCGGTCTGACAAGTGGTTACCATTCATGAACTGCAAAAAAATCCACTCCCTCAACGTCCAATTCATCTATGATTACACCATGTGTTTCATGCAGATATGTGTGCCTGTTGATGACAGAGTAATGTGACGAACTGGGTCTGCAGCAGAGAGAAAGGAGCTTTTCCAGTTTTAGAGTTGCAGTTCTAGCCAGGAGGCTGCTGAAGACAGAGAACTGCAAGCTGTTCTTAAACTAACTTTCTCTCTTTGACAGCTTCAAGTCTGTTAACACAATTTATAGCAAATATATTTACGGTTGCTAACTGTACTTGAAGTGGCATTTTAAGTCTCAAAGAAGAATGTTGCTTACTTGGAACTGAAACAGTCACAAGCTAAAAAGTAAAGTTGCTTCCTTTCAATTTTAAATATTGCACAACCGATAATAGTAAATTATGTTATTAAATAAAAGTTTTACTATAAAAGATTCCTAGTTTGTCTAGGAGTCATTCCTGGAAGGAAGTATCCTTTCCTCACATTTATGCCAAAATAGCGAAGTGTTGGAGACGGTCATCTGCCGGTTGTCTAGTTTGTGGTCTAGTTTGGCATGCTAATATAACTTGAAGTTCTGGTCCAGCACCCTAACAAAAGATCATTGATGACGCAGCTGAATATCTTAGGCCTAGGACACTACTCTGAGGAACTCCTGCAGGATGTCCTGGAGCTGGGATGATTAACCTCCAACGACCTTTGGGCAGAGGATTTTTCTGACTTCCATTGATTTCAGTTTTGCTAGGGCACCTTGATGCCATATTAAATCAAATGCTGCCTTGATATCAAGGGCAGTCATTCTCAACTCAACTCTGGAGTTCAGCTCTGTTGTCCATGTCTAAACCCAAGGTCATTTGCCAAGTGAATATAGCAGAACCCAAAATGAGCATCAGTTGTTGCTGGATAAGTGCTGCCTGATAGCACTGTTGATAACCCCTTCCATTATTTTACTATTGATCAAGAATAGACTGATGGGGCAGTAACTGGCTGGGTTGGATTTGTCCTGTTTCTTGCGTAGAAGACATACCTGGGCAATTTTCCACATTACCAGGTAGATGTCACATGTAGTTGTATTATAACAGCTAAATCTATTGTGCCAGTGGAGTCGGACATGTCCCCTCACCACTCTCCTCGGTAATGATGGTGCCTGGGACATTATCTGTAAGATATAATTCCATGAGTATGACTCCATCAGGCTTGCCTAGTCTGTGATAGGGATCTCACACTTTTGACAGAAACAACAGGGCTAGGTTTGCCATCAGCCTGAAGAAGAGTCATCTAGACTCAAACGTTGGCTCTATTCTCTCCCCAGAGATACTGTCAGATCTACTGAGATTTTCCAGTATTCTCTGTTTAGGTTTGTCATTACTGTTGTTTCTAGTGCCTAGGTCAATGTCAGGTGGTCCTTCCATCCAGTTTTATTTCTTCTTGTTTTCTCTGGATACAACTGAATGGCATTAAGTGTCAACCAGATGGGTTTTTATGACAATGGTTTCATGATCATCATTAAACTTTTAATATCAGCTGTTTTATTGAATTCAAATTCAAACCCAGGTCCCCACAGCATTGCCATGGGTCTCTGGATTATTAGTCCAGCAACAATAAAACATGCTACCACAGTAATTATATAGACCAAAATAGTGAAAATCTCTATAAGGCTGGTCCTCAATTTTAAATGCTACTCTAATCTTAATAATAACTTCCTTATAATTAATTGACATGCAGCATGAAGATAGCTGAACATTTGTTTTTTTGTTACAAATAAAACATTGCAGGACCTGCCTTCAGTTGAACATAATGAAGCAAGTGATCCTGCAAACAATTATTTAAATCAAAGCTCTGCAGTCCTGCCATAGCCAACAAAGAATGGTGGTGAACAGTTATGCTAACCAGAAGGGATGCAACAAAAAAAATCCCAATTTGCAACGATATTAGAGCTCAGTTCATCAGTGCAAAACTAGGCTTAAACATCGATAATTATCTTCAGCCAGAAGTTCGGGTGGACGATTCATCTTGGGCTATTCTTGCGATCACCAACATCACAAGTGCCAATCTTGAGCTAATTTAACTCAGTTCACATGATTCACTGCATCATAAGGTCAAAAGTAGCAATATTCACTAACGAATGCACAATATTCAGCACCATTCGCTATTCTTCAGATACAAAATTCTTCCTTGCAGCAAGATCTGAACAGTCATACTTGAACTGATGTGTGGCAATTAATGTGCCAGGCAATGACTGATCAAACAAGAGAATCTAACCATCTCTTCTTGACTATCAATGGTATTTCTATTGCTGAAACCTTCAATTCTGGGGATTACTATTGACTAGAAACTGAACCAAAACAGTTAAGGGAAGGCAGTGACCTCGTGCTATTGTCACTGGATTTGTAATCCCAGAGTAAAGCTCTGGGGAGCTGGGTTTGAATCACACCACAACAAATGGTGAAATATGAAAAAAAAAGGTGTGGTGCTGAATAGCTCATTAATTATGCACAAGTGTGTTCCCATCCAGTTCATCCAGCCAGCAGCTGATTCACCCACTCACCTTCAGCTGACAAGTCAATGTTTAAATATCAGCACCATATTCATTATACTCATATTGTTCTCTCCAGCCCAATAATCTTCAGCAGACCATACAAGGTGTGAGCAACCCTGAGAGAAAAAGGCTAGCAATCACAAGAACAAAGAAAATTACAGTACAGGAACAGGCCCTTTGGCCCTCCAAGTGCTGACCAAAGAGGTATTCTGTTCCTTTATTCATCCATCCATCTGCCCTATTGAATCTGAAGACTTCATCCATCCCCTTTCAGTAAATAATGTAGCATCCCTTTGACCTGTTGTTCTGAGCTTTTCATGCAGCCTTGTTGGGGTTCAGTTTCCCTCCCCTCAGTCTTCCCTCTGCTTTGAACAGTTCATCTTCTTCATTCACCCCTTGCCCCTCTGTGTGCTACCCTGAGTCTTAATCCTTTCTGCTCCCCATCCAAAAACCTGCCTTGCATACCCTTCTTCCACCTGCCACCACTATCTGGTAAGGCCACATTCTTCACCTCAGCCTTACCTTGCATTCACCTGTCATATTTCAGATCTATGTTGTGGTTGCAGTGAGAGTGCTGCAAAACTGTCCTGTCCAGACAAACACTGCTGTGTAGCACCAGGTGCAAGGAGGCACCTGTATTCTCACTTCCCCCACCCCCAACCCCAGGCACAGTTCAGTGACACAGGAAGGTCTATGAGTCCAGCAGCATGGTGCTACACACGAAGACAAGCTCGCCATAGAGATGGAGGCAGGAACCTGTCTGCCCTGAAAGAGTGGTGAACAACACATCAGGAGCAGCGCAGATCTTTGACTAAAGTTGCTGCACTCACCCCAAAGTCTCTGGAGGATTAAGGACAGTCTTGTGCATGCCACTCATTAGCAATTGAATTTGATGCTGAAGTAAATTCTCAATGGCATGATGCAAAATTGAAAAGTCTGATGGGATGCCATTGGGCAGCTGGTTTAATTAAAATTCGTGAGATAGAAATGACTATAAGTTGCATTTGTGCCACCTATGGAGGTGTCGGTGTTGGACTAGGATAAACACAGTAAGAAGTCTGACAACGCCAGGTTTAAGTTCAACCGATTTATTTGATAGTAAATTCACAAAGTTTCGGGGTTTGCCTCTTCAGGTGAATGGAGAGTTCTGGCCTCAACAGAGCAAATAACAGCACCGACAGTTTACAAATTACTGACTAGAGTACAAGTCTTTACAACTAACCTGCTATTCAAGTCTTAAAGAGACCAACTATGTGAGTGGAAGGAGCATTAAGCACAGGTTAAAGAGATGTGTATTGTCTCTAGACAGTACAATGACTGAGGTTTTGCAAACCCAGGCAAGTCATGGGGGTTACAGATAGTGTGACATGAACCCAAGATCCCTGTTGAGACCGTCCTCATGTGTGTGGAACTTGGCTATCAGTCTCTGCTCAGCGACTCTGCGCTGTTGTGTTGTGAAGGCCCCCTTGGAGAATGCTTACCCAAAGGTCAAAGGTCAGAGACCGAATGCCCATGACTGCTGAAGTGTTCGCCAACAGGAAGGGAACAGTCTTGCCTGGTGATTATCGAGCAATGTTCATTCATCCGTTGTCGTAGAATCTGCATGGTCTCCCCAATGTACCGTGCTTCGGAACATCATTTCTTGCAGCGTATTAGGTAGACAACGTTGGCTGAGTTGCAAGAGTATGTACCGTGTACCTGGCGGATGGTATTCTCACCTATGACAAAGTCATCCATGTTGATGATTCAGCATGTCTTGCAGAGGTTGCTATGGCAGGGTTGTGTAGTATTGTGGTCACTGTTCTTCTGAAGGCTGTGTAATTTGCTACGAACGATGGTCTGTTTGAGGTTGTGCAGTTGACTGAAGGCAAGAAATGGGGGTGTGGAGATGGCCCTGCCAAGATGTTCGTCTTCAACGTTATGTTGAAGACTCCGGAGAAGATGTCGCAGTTTCTCCGCTCCGGTGAAGTACTGGACGACGAAGGGTACTCTGTCCACATTGTCCCGTGTTTGTCTTCCGAGGAGATTGGTGCAGTTTTTCGCTGTGGCACATTGGAACTGTCGATCAATCAGTCAAGGGCCATATCCTGTTCTTATGAGGGCATCTTTCAGCGTCTGGAGGCGTCTGTCATGATCCTCCTCATCTGAGCAGATCCTGTATATACGGAGGGCTTGTCCATAGGGGATGGCTTCTTTAACGTGTTTTGGGTCGAAGCTGGAGAAGTGGAGCATTGTAAAGTTGTCTGTGGGCTTGCAGTACAGTGATGTGCTGAGGTGATCGTCCTTGATGGAGATGCATGTGTCCAAGAATGCAACCGATTCTGGAGATTAGTCCATGGTGAGTCTGATGGTGGGTGGAACTTGTTGATATCATCATATAGTTGTTTCAGTGATTATTCACCATGAATCCAAAGGAAGAAAATATCATCGATGTATCTAGTGTACAGCATTGGTTGAAGGTCCTGTGCAGTGAAGAAGTCTTGTTCGAACCTGTGCATGAAGATGTTGGCATATTGAGGTGCGAATTTGGTCCCCATGGCCGTTCCGTGTGTCTGGATGAAAAACTGGTTGTTGAAGGTGAAAACATTGTGGTCCAGAATAAAGTGCATGAGTTGCAAAATTGCATCTGGATACTGGCAGTTGTCGGCGTTGAGTACTGAGACAGTTGCAACAATGCCATTGTCGTGGAGGATGTTGGTGTAGAGTGCTAAGACATCCATTGTGACAAGGAGTGTCCCTGGTTCAACTGCTCCACGTGTGCCAAGTTTCTGTAGGAAATCCATAGCGTCGCGACAAAAGCTGGGGGTTCTTTGTACAGTGGGTTTCAGGATACCCTTGACATAGCCAGAGAGGTTCTCACACAGAGTGCCATTGCCAGATACAATGGGACAGCTGTGTGTGTTTGCCTTGTATATCTTTGGGAGGCAGTAGAGACCTCCAACACGGGGAATAGTGGAATGAGAGCATGAAGGGTGCTCTGAAGGTCAGGATCAAAGATCTTGATCAGAGTGTTAAGTTGACGAGTGTGTTCTTTGGTGAGATCTGCAGGTAACTGTCTATATGTTCCTCATTGTTCAGCTGTCGGTACACTTCTTTGCAGCAGGTTAGTTGTAAAGGCTTGCATTCTAATCAATAATCTGAAAACTGTCGGTGCTGTTAAGTGCTCTGTCTGAGGCCAGAACTCTTCATTCACCTGAAGAAGGGGCAAATCCTGAAAGCTTGTGAGTTTACTGTCAAATAAATCGGTTGGACTTAAACCTGGTGTTGTCAGATTTCTTACTGTTTGTGCCACCTGCCAGTGAGAAGAGCGCCTTGTCATTAACCCATAATTGAATTGCAATGGGATTGTGTATCAATGGAATTCCAACTTTTGGTTCCTGCCAGATTCACTGCACTTTACCCGCAGTGGGCTGCCTTGGAGAATTCCACCCAAAAGGCGCAACCTTACAACATTTGCCTTGATTGGTGCAGTGAGATGATAAAATTGCATATGAAGCGAAAAATCAGAAACACACCTCGTGAGGCGTGCAATAGCATGCATTTGAATGGATTTCAATATTGTTAGTGAATATGACATGCAATCACCCACCTCCTCTCACTCACCAGTAAGATGTCATGCTGGCAGGAATTACAGCTGCTGTATATAAGTGTGATTCAGGTGCAGCACTGACAAAGGCAAGCAAGAAGTGAGTATCACTGAGCACTAACCTTCGCTGCATTGTCGCAGGTTCAAATTTTACATGAATGCAGGGATTTTGGTGAGGGGGACATCTTCATATGTGTGGAACACAGGAACACATGCGGTATCTTGGATTCAGATCACACTATCTGGAACACCCACAACTTACTTGGATTTGCAAAATCTCACTAACTGTCCTGTCTGGAGACAATACACATCTCTTTTACCTGTGCTTAATGCTCTCTCATTCACACCATTTGTACCTTTAAGACTTGATTACCTGGGAAGACTCAATTTCCAATCATTATTTTGTAAATTGAGTTAGTGCCTTTATATGCCCTATTTGTGAATAGAACTCTCACTTATCTGATCAAGGGGCAGCGCTCTGAAAGCTCGTGGATTTTGCAACCAAATAAACTTGTTGGATTTTAACCTAGTGTTGTGAGACTTCTTACTATGTTACTCCAGTCCAATACTGGCATCTCCACATCATGACTGCCCAGGTAGGCCAGACCCAGCAGGAAGCCTGGGCTGCAAGCTTCATGCCATCAGTGGAATGCTGAACGTGCAGGGGGGTATTGATTGCATGCCTGTTGCTCTGTGGACCCAAACCATTAAGCACTGCGTGTTGTGAACAGAAAAGGGTTTCATTCCCTGAATGTTCAACTGATTTGTGCCAGAAGATGAACATCTTGCATATGTGTACATGTCATCGAGGGAGCGTGCATGATAGTTTCATTTTGTGAAGCTCAGGCATCCATGGGATCTTCAAGGACCAGCCCAGGCTGCTGGGATGGCTCACAGAGGACAAGGATTACCTACTAAGGGCTTGACTGATGACACCAGTGCGAAGGCCAAAGATTGAGGCACAGACCCATTCTATTGAGAACCGTGCAACCACCCGGTCATCGCTGACTGGTGCTTTGGGTTCCTGAAGATGCAATTCAGGAAGGGGGTGGGACCTCCAGTCATGCCCCATGCGAGTCTCCCTCATTTTCATGGTCTACTGTGCACTCCACAATCTGGTGCAGCAGCAGGGAGACTTCTTACAGGAGGAAGAGGGCAAGCAGGCAAATACCCTTGAGGAGGAGAGAGCCCAGAAGGATGTGGAGAAAGAGGAGGCCAAGGAGGAGCAGCAGATGGAAGATAGGCAGCGGCAAGAATCCAGCAGGGCACTGAGGGGGTGTGCGATCCACCAACTCCAATTTCGCCTCACAACCCTTCTCTACACCCCCACCAAGGTCCCACTGACATCAAACCAGGTGATAGGCTTAGGTTGGTCATGTTGGTCCAGGCAGGAGGATGATTGCAGCTTGCTATGCTTGTTATGCCGGACACTGTGATGGTGTTCTAGTGCAATACAAGACTGACTCCTACGTTTTCTCTGACTGCACAGAGGTTCTGGGCCAAGTCTGAGTGAGAGTTGAGACATCACCATCAGTCTGATGCAATCCGTTTGGGTTGGGGGAGTGGGGAAATCCCAGGGTCCAGTGGGTGCCCGGATTGCCATGCTGCATGATGATGTGGATAGTGGAGGACATGCCTGTCTACATCAATGGGGATAAAATAGAAATATTTGAAAGCCTCAAGTTGCTTGGTATCTAGATTACCAATAACATATCCTGGTCCCTGCATACCAATGTTATAGTTCAGAAAGCCCACCAACATCTCTCCTTTCTCAGGAGGCTAAAGAACATTCAGCATGCCCCCTATGACTCTCACCAACCTTTACAGATGAACCATAGAAAGCATCTTTTCTAATTGTATCGCAGCTTGGTATGGCTCCTGCTCTATCCAAGATCATAAGATACTACAAAGTTTAAGTCTTAAGTTTATTTATTAGTGTAACAAGTAGACTTATATTAACATATAATGATGTCCCTACACCTCTGGCCCCTGTTCAGATACGCTGAAGGAGAATTTAGCATGACCAATGCACCTAACCTTGTCTTGGAAAGAAACCAGAGCATCCAGAGGAAACCCACGCAGGCATGGGCAGAATGTGCAGATTCTGAGCAGACAATGACCCAAGCTGGAAATTGAACCCAGTGAGGCAACAGTGCTAATCACAGTGCCATGGTGTTGCCCTAGGATCGTGAATAAAGTCCAGTCCATCACACAAACTGGCCTCCTGCCATTGACTCTGTCTACTTTTCCCGCTGTCTCAGAAAAGAAGCCAGCATAATTAAGGATCTCATACACCCCAGAGATACTCTCTTCCACCTTTTTCTGTCAGGAAAAAGATACAAAAGTCTGAGGTCTCATATCAACCAACTCAAGAACAACTTCTTCCCTGCTTCTCTAGTTTCATAGTTGTTTGTGACTATCAGAGTTTTTAAAAATTTTAGAATTTATTTTCCCACTGTAAGGGAATCGAGTTTCACTCTGAAGAAGAGTAATTCAGATTCGAAATTTGCTAAAGGTTATTGCATAAAATAAAAGTTCATGGTGAACTGGGTAATATATTGGCATAGATTAAAGATTGGCCAGCCAACAGGAAGCAGAGAATTGGCATAAATGGGTCAATCCAAAGTTGGTAGGATATGAGGACAGGATGTGACTCTTGCAATACAAAACTTTCTATCTTAGTCTTGAATATTATTTATTAATTCTGGAGATTCTGACTAGTACTTATTGTCTTTTCCTAAGTATCCCTGAGAAGATGGGAGTAAACCACCTTTGTGGACTGCTGCAGTCTGCATGGTATCGGTACACCTACAGTGCTGCTAGAAATGACCAATCTCCACGTCTCTCTGGAGTAGAGAATTCCAAACATTCGTGACCACCAGAGAGGAAATTCCTCGTCATCTCCATCTTAGAAGGGAGGCCCTTTGTCTTTAAACTGTGTTCCCTAATTCTCCATTGCTCCACAAGGAGAAACACCTTTTCAGCAATCTGAACAATCAAACCCCCCACAGTATCTGATGTGTTTCAATAAATTATCTCTCATTGTTCTAAACTCCCAGAGTATGGGTTCAAACCTGCTCAACCTTTCCTCTACAACCTAGGGATCAATCTATGAACCATCTCTGAAATGCCTTCAGTGCAAGTACAACTCCTCCTTCAATAAAGAGCCAAGTTGTACCCAGTATTTCTTTGTAGTCTTATTGTAGCACAACTTTTCCACTATTACACTCAATCTCCTTTGCAATAAGAGTCAACATTCCATACCCACTTCTAGACACATGCTGCATGCGCATGCTTAATTTTTGTGATTCATGTATGAAGATATCCAAATCCCTCCGCATGTCACATTCTGTAATCTCACTATTTGAATATTTTGATTTTCTATTCTTACCAAAGCAGACAACCTCAAATTGCCCAAATTATACTCCATCTGCCAAATTTCTGCCCAATCATTTAACTTATCTATGTCACTTTGCAAATCTTTTCCTTTTCACAAATTGCTTTCCCACTCATCTATCCACTCAGCAAATTTGGCTACAATAAAATCCCTGAACACTGAGTTCTTATGTTGTAATGGCACATTATCAAATGACTTTTGAAAATCCAAATATACTACTCATACTGGTTCCCCTCTGACCTGTTTGTTATATCCTCAAAGAATGCTAGTAAATTTGTGAATCATGATTTCCTTTTCACAAAACCATGTTAGCTCTCCTGATTATATTATGATTTTCTAAACATCTTGTTGTTGCCTCCTTAACAGTGATTTCAGCACTTTTCCACAGATGTCCAGTTTTAAACTGCTAGATTTATTCTGAATCCATTTAAGCATGGTGGTAGAACCATCACAGTGTAAAGAATATAAGAACATAAGAACTAGGAGCAGGAGTAGGCCATCATAGCTTATCTTAATGTGGACTCAACTCCACTTACTCTCTCACTCACCATAACCCTTAATTCCTTTGCTGTTCAAAAATGTATCTATCCTTGCCTTAAAAACATTCAATGAGGTAGCCTCAACTGCTTCACTGGACAGGGAATTCTACATTCACAACCCTTTGTGTGAAAAAGTTCCTCCTCAACTCAGTCCTAAATCTGCTTCCCCTTATTTTGACGCTATGCCTCCTTGTTCTAGTTTCACCTGCCAATGGAAACAACTTCCCTGCTTCTACTTTATCTATACCCTTCATAATCTTATATGTTTCTATAAGATCTCCCCTCATTCTTCTGAATTCCAATGAAACTATCTATATCCCTTTGCAGACTTTCAGCATCCTCTGCACATTTTGCTCTTCCACTCATCTTAGTGTCATCTGCAAATTTTTTTCACACTACACTTGGTCCCCAACTCCAAATCATCTTCTTAAATCATAAACAATTAACACTGATCCCTGAGATGCACTACTAGTCACTGATCGCCAACCAGAAAAACACCCATTTAACCCCTCTCTTTGCTTTTTGTTAGTTACCAATCTTTAATTCATGCTAATACATCACTCGTAACACTGCATCTTTATCTTATGTAGCAGTCTTTGGTGAGGCACCTTGTCAAACGTCTTTGGGAAATCCAGATACACCACATCCACAGGTTCCCCACTGTCCACTGCACATATAATGTTCTCAAAGAATTCCACCAAATTAGTCAAACATGACCCGCCCTGCATGAACCCATGCTGCTTGCTATCAATGGGACAATTTATATCCAGATGTCTCAATATTTCTTCCTTAATGATAGATTCAAGCATTTTCTTTACAACAGAAGCTAAGCTAATTGGCATATAGTAGTTACCTGCCTTTTATCTACTTCCTTTGTAAACAGTGGCATCACATTTGCTATTTTCCAATCTACAGGAACCAACCTAGTGAATGTTGGTAAATTACCAGTACTGCATTTGCTATTTCTCCCACCATCTCTTTTAGTACCCTGGCATACATTCCATCAGGGCCAGGAGACTTGTTTACCTTTAGCCCCATTAACTTGCCCAACATTACCACTTTCGTGATAATGATAGTTTCTAAGTTCTCAACTGTCATAGCTTTCCTGTCCAGGATCAGGAGATGGGGGAAGGGTGGAGCAATTGTCAATCAACTTTGCATGCACACAAGCCCCCTCTGCAATCCAGTACCCTTACCCACCACTTCCCTCACCACCAGCATAAATCCCCTGATGGATTTTGTGATGCAGAGTGCCATAAATTCATCTTATTAAGCTAACCAAAAGAGAGGTCTGGAAAAACTCCCTTATTCCCACCCATTGGAAAGTTAGTTTTTTGGGGGGAAAATTGCCCCATTATATTTGACTGTTTGAAACAAAGAAACAATCACATTCTGAATGCAGCGATGTACAATTGTTTGATGGACCCTTAATAACTTTGCCTGACAGTGATATTGCTATTGCTGCCTTGAAAACAGATATGTCTGCAACAGGCAATATTGGTCTTGAACTTTCACCCTCTGTTTGAAGACACCACTTTCTGACTCAGCAAGACAGCTACTGAGCCACAGTTGACACCCAAGGACCAAATAATCTCATTTTTTATTTCACAAGGGATCTCACAAGGGCATGGTACGTGGGAGCAAGAGCAGACGTGTGATCCATTTACAATCGCAAACATCAGAACGATGCAATTTCATGTTCACTGGCTAGCATACGAAAATTTCATGCCAGGCATTTACTACCTCCACTATAGTGCTGCTGGTAGGCAACGGAAGTATGGTGTCACTGGGTCAAATGGTATCACAGAAGTGAATATGAAACTAACCCACACAACTCCCTGAAAGGCTGCCAGAAGAGCCTAATGGAGCTGTCAAAAAGCAATTGGAAAATTTAGCACAGATTATGGCCTCAGAACCTAGTGCGCACAGCAAGCAGGATACTAAATTTGGTGGGCACTTTTAAGCATAATTCTTAAACAACATCCTGCATACTGCAGTGCAAGTAGTGAATGCCCAGCATGGAATATTCTTGCTGTGGGGTAGCAACCTTGCACAGCGCCAGGGACCAAGGTTTCATTCCAGCCATAGGTAACTGTCTGTATGGAGTTTGTACATATTCTCCATGTCTGCATAGGTTTCCTCCAGGTGCTCCAGTTTCCTCCCATAGTCCAAAGGTGTGCAAGTTAGATGGACTGGCTCTGTTAAATGGTCCTTTATTGTCTCAAGATGTGGTGAACGTGCAGGATTACAGGTACAAGGTGAGGAGAGAGCCTGGGTAAGACACTCTGTCAGACAGTCAGTGCAGACTTGATGGACCGAGTGGACTTCTTCTACTCTGTAGGGATTCTATGATTCCAAGAGTTGGCCATCCCACCAGCAGAAGGAGGCTTGAATGGAGGTAGTTGTCCAGGTGACTGAGCATGCTATGCTGCGCCATGAGTGCATCCAATGCCAGAAACAGTTTAATGATCTTCTGCAGTCCCCAAGGAGAGTATCAACTTGGCATGGAACTGAATATAGATGTCTTGAAGGATGGCTATAAATTGCATCACTCGAGAGTGTCAAATACACAGTACCCAACAGGAACATACTCATATTGGGAGGAGTTACTGCTCACCGTGTGCATATTGAAGGGTGAAGAAGGGCTAATCTGACAGGCATCTCAAACTGGCTCTCGGAGGGGGGCAAGTTTGGAATGGTGAAGGGAAAAGAGAAGGCTTAATGTGCTGGAATGTACACAAATGGGAATAAGATGCCTGACATCCTGATCCTGTCCAGGTTTTGATGGATCCCCATGCAAGGAATGCAAATGAAGTGAAAGATCCACAGATTTCCTAAAGATAGGAAGGATGGCAAGAATGCAGTCCACAACTGACAGACTTGGGGAATGTGCAAGAAGGGCATGGTGATGAAATCTCCAAATTTGAGCCACTGCTTGGCCACTATGTCAGGTAAGCCATGCGAAGGATACAGGATGTGCTCAGTGCTTCACATCATCACTGTCCATGAATCAAGTGGACACAAGCATCTTAGAAGCTCATCCGCCCCTTCTGGCCATCACTGCTAAACCATAAAATATAGGAAGAGAATTAGGCCATTCCACCCATTGAGTTTGTTCCACCATTCTAGCATGTTTGATAAGTTTCTCAATACCACTCTCCCATCTTTTCCCCATTACCTTTGATTCCCTTCCCAACAAGAACCTATCTACCTCTGTCTTAAATACACTCAATGACCTGGCCTCCACAGTCTTCTCAGGCAATGAATCCCTTAGGTTTACCACCCTCTGACTGAAGAAATTTCTCCTCACCTTGGATCTAAAGAGTCATCCTTTTATTCTGAGGCTATACCCTCAGATCCT
This sequence comes from Sphyrna mokarran, assembly GCA_024679065.1. NCBI lineage: Eukaryota > Metazoa > Chordata > Chondrichthyes > Carcharhiniformes > Carcharhinidae > Sphyrna > Sphyrna mokarran. Next base: position 38,460,077 of record JAGIQG010000023.1, read on the forward strand.
AACCTCATGTACTAATGGAAACATCTTTCCCATGTCCAATCTATCCAGGTTTTTCAGTATTTTCTAAGTTACAATGAGATTCCCACTCATCCTTTGAGTACAGGCACAGAGTTCCCAAACGCTCCTCATCATGCAAAGCTTTTAATTCCTGGGATCATTCTTGTGAACCTCCTATGGGCCTTCTCTAAGGTCAGCAGATCCTTCCTCAGATACAGAACCCACAACTGCTCACAATAAACCAATGTAGTCTGACCAGAGCCTCAGCAGTACATCACTGAGGGATTTTCAAACTGAATCAATCTCCCAGAATGCCTCAGAGAGATTCATGCCGAAATTGTGAGGAGGGCCTATTCCCGCCCACAGGCTGGTAGCATGGTGCTGAATTGGCCACTGAGCATGCGCCGATCTATCATAGTGGAGACTGATGCATTCGCAGTGGCCCCGCACTGTCAGCCACCCAATCGCAGGCCAGTTCCACGAGCCCACATCTCTGGCCTACAAACCCTCTCCACTCCCCTCATCACCAGCCTTCCGGACATCTCTGGACAGCCCAGTGACCCCCACCCCATCCAACCCAGCCAGCACCGATCTCCTTGATCGTCCCATCACCCGATGGCCAACCTGACTGCATGCCACTCTCTGTCTGCCTGCAATCCACCAATCCCTATGTAGAGTGGCAGCGGGACTCCAACTCCATTGATCAGCATCTCCCTTGCCCCCAGGGCTCTGTCTTCCCCTTCTGGCACTGAGTTGTATCACTCTTCAGGCCCTATAATCTTTGCCCTAATTCCACAGCCCTGCACCTTCAGGTCCTATGGCTTTAGTGTTCAGGCCTAGTACACTGGCTCCACCTGGCACCGGTGCCTCTGCCATTACCCCCTCCCTTGCTTTTGACGGCATCTCCACCCACCTTGGTTTTACCAGCAAACAATCACTCTCGCTGTTGCTAGCCCCTTGTCTTTGCCAAGGCCAATACCCTCTTTGTCTTTGCCAGCATCTCCTTGCCCTTGCTGCTCCCCCTGAACACCCTCATACTGCATGACTCTCCAGCTTCCCTGAGTCTCTTGTCAGTATACCCCCATCCATAAGGCCTTTGCTGTCAAATGCCTCCACTTGCCAGTACCCTCTTTCCCCTCTGAAGAAACAATGCCAGTGGTGAGCTGAGCACTCATCTCTCAACTCCTTTTGGGGTGAGCTTATTAGGTTCTCATCTTTTGACATTATTCACATTGACATGACTTCATGTCGCCATGGGCAGGCCTTAGAACATTGGGGAATAATTGCTGCAGGAAGGCCTGATAATGATCTGCTAATATATTGAATTAATGTTCTGACTATTTCATGGTGGGGATAGGGGACAATCGCAACAATCTTCACACCCGACATCAAACACAATTAAGGTTATTGTGAGATTTTCCAACCTGTCGCCAATCCCACCCAATAAGAACAGGAGCGGAAAATTCCAACCAGACACTCATTCTCTTCAAAATCATGCCCTTCTGGAAAGCCATCTTATGGAAAGTGCACCAACCTTCAGCAAGACCTTTGCAGGGGGGCATTGCAGGGTGAAACCTAACAGAGCTACATCCTCAGCGGCCCAATGGTCTGCTCAATGGCAATTCTTATTCTTATAATGGCAATGACCATTCTTATGAACAGATGGATCCAATTATAGCACCTCATTGATTCCATCTTGAGGTCACAAAAGAATTCCAAAAGACATTTCTTCAACAGAATCTCTTGTTCTCTAGAAACCATCCATGAAGTTTAAGTGGTGACATGAAGAAATGTGACACCTGGACTGCCAAAGGATGAAAAGGCATAGTAACCACAAGGAAGGGAGCACACATATGCCCTGCACCTATGAGAAACCAATGATGGAGATGAATCAATCAAATATATCTTTAAGTTCAAATTCTCCTTCCTTTTGTGCCTGTGAAGCCTAATTTGTATGGAATTTATATACTGCCCTGCTTTGCAAACAGGGCATCAGTGATCTGCAATATTCAATAAATATCTGCTACTGCTTGAGAGATGCCACCAAAGTAAATTGCTGATCAAAGGAACAAGCCAGAAGTTATGTTCAAAAGCATCAGTGACTTCAATGGCTTCTGGCAGGGCATGACTCAGTGCTGAGAGGTTTCTGGCTTCAACAGTGGGGGCACAAATCTGTTATCACTGCCTGGATAGAGTTTTCGCAACACTAATTCTCCAGAGATGATAATAGCCAGAAAGAAGTCTTACATGTTTTATGACAGCGAATCATAGCACTTTTTATGATCTCTAGTGAAACGCAAATGCTTCTAGGCCACTTCAAATAGTTGGAATTATTAGTCACCTCTTCTTCACCTTTTCTTGGTGTCAAGACTGGACCAATGCATTTGTATCGTTTGACCAAACTGACCTCAGCATTTCTGCATGTCAGCACATGTAATACATACTAATAACAGAACATAATCTTGCTGGATTATTACGTACATGTAGCAAAGCAAAGGATTATTTGTAAACTATTCCCCAGTATGACCTGATTTCATTTTAACTCACCATCATCTTCTCGACGGCAATAGGGATGGCAACAAATGTTGGCATTGCCAGTGGCACCCTCATCCCATGAGCAAAGAATTAACCCAGATGCCAGCAAAAGCAAAACAATAAAATTGCACAGTAATGCAGTAGATAAAGGGGAACTGGTGGATGTGGTGTTTTTGGATTTCCAGAAAGCGTTCGATAATGTGCCTCACAAAAGATTGCTGCAGAAGGTTAAGATGCAGGGAGTCGGGGGTAGGGTATTAGACTGGACAGAGGATTGGTTGTCTAATAGGAAGCAGAGGATAGGTATTAATGGGTGCTATTCTGATTGGCAGCTGGTGACTAGTGGAGTCCCCCAAAGTTCGGTGCTGGGGCCTCAACTATTTACCATTTACATAGATGATCTGGAGGAAGGGGTAGAGTGCAGGATGACGAAATTTGCTGATGACACAAAGATGAGTGGAAAAGCAAATTGCGTGGAGGGTGTGGAAAGCCTGCAGAGGGATCTGGATAGGTTGAGTGAGTGGGCAAGGACCTGGCAGATGGAGTATAATGTTAGCAAGTGTGAGGTTATCCACTTTGGGAAGAATAATGGCAGGAAGGACTACTATTTAAATGGAGAAAAGCTGCAGCATGCGACAATGCAGAGGAACCTGGGGGTCCTTGTGCACGAATTGCAAAAACACAATATGCAGGTGCAGCAGGTGATTAAGAAGACGAATGCAATGTTGGCCTTTATAGCTAGGGGGATAGAATATAAAAGTAGGGAGGTTCTGTTGCAGCTGTATAGGGTGCTGGTGAGGCCGCACCTGGAGTACAGTGTGCAGTTTTGGTCGCCACATTCGAGGAAGGATATATTGGCCTTGGAGGGGGTACAGAGAAGGTTTACCAGGCTGATACCGGAGATGAGGGCGTTGGACTATGAGGAGACACTGAATAGGCTAGGTTTGTACTTTTTGGATTTTAGAAGGCTGAGAGGGGATCTTATAGAAACTTATAAGATAATGAAGGGGATGGATAAGGTAGAGGTTGAGAGACGCTTCCCACTTAACAAAGATAGCAGGACTAGAGGTCACAGCCTTAAGATTGGGGGGCGCAGTTCAGATCGGAGTTGTGGAGGGGTTTCTTCACACAAAGGGTGGTGAATCTTTGGAATTCTCTGCCTGATGAGGTGGTGGAGGCTTCCTCACTGAATATGTTCAAGTCAAGAGTGGATAGGTTTTTGACTGACAAGGGAATTAAGGGTTATGGGGAGAAAGTGGGAAAGTGGTACTGAACCACTACAGGTCAGCCATGATCTTATTGAATGGCGGGGCAGGCTCAAGGGGCTGTATGGCCTACTCCTGCTCCTCTTTCTTATGTTCTTATGTAACATTCAGTATGTAAATTATTGAAGTTTGCAAATTGTCAAATCGGCATATAATACATCAATAAATTTTAAAATCCGTGTTTTTAAAGAGCTTTGTTAAAATATTATTATTTTATGTTGATTTCTGTCAAGCTCTGTGTATTCGTGTAGCAGAAAACTAACTGAAATCTCTCTTCCTCTTCCTCCCTTCCACACATTGCAGTTTGCAGTTTGCCCTCCCCATCACCACACACACATACCCACACCCACACACATAAAAGCGCCTTTCCCCGACTCACTCACTCAGAAGCGTCCCTCCCCGCCCCCACACTTGCTCTCTCAGCAGCCTGACCTTTCCAACAGCCTTAGAATAACATCACACAGGCCCCTTCGTGATCATTGTGAATGATGCTTTGTCGTAGATCCTGTAAAATACTCTTGCCCCTGAACAGCAGATTAATTAGATATGATCAATCTGGTTCACCCTATCCTCACCCTCTACTTTCATGATGTTTCAAATATTCTCAGGTCTGGGTGTTAATTTGTCATCTGGCGCATCTTATTTTCCTGTGCTTTCTATTTTGTCCCTGTTAGGATGGTTCTAATAGAGAAAATAACTGCTGCTCAGGCACTGTTCAATTTGCACAAAGGATCAACAAACCTCCATGGCACCAATCCAACAAAAGTAAGTATACATGCACTGTAAGGCAGGTCTCTCTTTGCCTTGTTATGATTATATCATCACAATGTTGCTGAGAGGGATATGTACATCATATTATTTCATTGCAATACTTAAAAAAGTATAAATAAATTCTTTCAGAGAATAAAGCTGGATGTAGGAGGCATAACTAACTCCTTTCACCCATATGATGGTACCTTAATTTGTGCTACATTTGGGAGAAGAAAAACTGAAAGTATAATTGAAATACGCAGTGGATTTTTAAAAATTGTTTAAATTGATTCTGAGTTTCTTCCTTTTACCCTTCCTAGGTTATTGATCACAATCCATCAATTAACAGGTCCCAAGTTACAAAATTAAATGCTACATCCTTGCTGGCTATCATTAGAGTGTAGTTTATACATTTTATAGCAAGGTTTTGTATTGTGCATGAGAAATTAAGGCACCCATATTCAATCGTGACAGTGTGCAGCCCAGACTCTACATGGCTAGTTCTCTTGCATAACCTCTCATCACATCTCTCACTGGGAGCTTGCTGCCTGCAACGAAAGGTGGACCCAGGCAATGTATGGTACCAATGTACTTTGCAATTGTCTATACTTGCTTTCTTCCAGACAATGACACTGACAATAATAGCAAGTTCACGCCTGACCCCATCAGTGGTATATGAAAATGACTGAGAGCCATCTTACCTGGACAGGTATCCTGAGGAATTGCTCCAATACATAACACTAATAGGGATTGAATGGCAAACTGAGTGACAGAAAAATCCACACAATGATGACATAAATAACACAGGAACTATCGAACTGAATTGATACAAGTGACAAAGGTCATCTGCTGGCTAATTAACCATTAAAACTCTAACCAGAGATAATTCTGAATTCTTAAAAGAAGGCCTGCTGAAACTCTAAGGCTTGCTGCTCTTCACTACTCTCTCCATTCCCTGCTCCTCCTGCCCCACTGCTCCCTAATTTTCCCACTAACTGTCAAACTCCACAGTCATCAAGCAACCAGCAGCAGTGAGCTTTGGTGTATGTTCTGTACAGTACAAATGTAATTGACCACTTCCCAGGTTCTGCTCCCAACTTAGCAAAGGTCAGGAAAAAAAGAATCAAAAGGGCAGAATTCCATTCCCCAGTTCTCAGAATGCTGCCAAATGTTAGAAATCGCTCATCCCTGGATTCTCTGACAAGTCCAAGTAGCTTAATCTTTGAAGGTACATCCAATGCTGAGAGCATGACCTCCATTGAATTTCTGCCCTTTGTTTCTGTCCACTGCCTTCTTCACATCCAGAATTCTGCATCCATTCCTAACCCTATTTCCAACTATTAATCCCACATCCAGCTGTTGCCTTGCTAGCAGCTAGCAATAATGACTGGACCTCCAACTCCTTATACCTCTATAATCCCTCACCAGTGCCCAAACACATACAGAACACTTGCTACAGAAATTCTACTTATCTGATGGCATTCATATGTCAATGGAGTGCCTTTCTCAGCTTTAATCTTTTTTGAGGCCATCTAATTGCATGGTGCACCATGACTGGCCCCAACACTTTGCCATATCCTTTCATTGGGCTGTTCCTGACCCATCATGGAACGCATGTATCTTCACAAAAAATCCAAATTGGCCCTTGACAACAAGCTCATTAATAATTATCAGAATCATGATAATCATGGTTACCATGTCATGCTTTTCCACCTCTTGAGCAAAGTCGCTGGCAGTCCAAATGGTGATGACAAGCTGGCAGTGACAGTCAGGAGCACTAATTTTCACATCCACCTGCCTCAGTACTCTGCCCCGTATGACAGCAAAGATACTGTACTCACTACTGCTAATAGCAATTTTAATTCAAAGAAAAATTTGTAAAATACATATTTCTTTCACCTGCATGAAAAAGCTGTCATCTGCTATTTCTTGCGGTCTTACTGCAGACACAGGACCATAATTCACTCTTGGTGGAATAAACAATTTGAAAGGATTTTCTTTTATACCATCTCCAACCGTCTTAGGTTCCATTGTGTAGTATCTGTTGAGAGAAATTATTGCCTTTTAAGCATTTGAAAATTGTAACTAAAATTTGAAAATTGATTCTTAATGTAAGCCTCTTGCAAGCAAAAATCATTTCAATGATCAAAAAATGCATCCGGATTTTCTGTTCAGCCAAATTTCTATTCAGAGCAGCTGGACTTGAAAGGGTGAACGTGAAGAGGATGCTTCCACCAGTGGAGAGACTAGAACTCAAGGGCACAACCTCAGAATGAAGGGATGCGCCTTTAAAACTGAGATGAGGAGGAATTTCTTTAGCCAGAAGGCGGTGAATCTGTGGAATTCATCACCACAGAGGGTGTGGAGGCCAGGTCACTGCAAAACACTACTTTTGTACCTATCAATTTACACTCTCAGAAGTACATTACCAAAATAGCTAAAAAAACTCAAGCTTACTTTTCCTCCAGTAGGAGAGTCCACTCTGATATCTTGATCCCCAAATCTTTCCTTAAAACTCCAAATTACTACTCTAGCTTTAGCCTTACATGCACAATTACAAGTGTGACAAGGCTGGCTATCTCGTCTGGTATTTCAATGTACACTCCAAAGTCTTTTGTTTTTTTTCTTCTTTTACATAGAACAGTACAGCACAGGAACAGGCCCTTCAACCCATGATATTGTGTCGAACATGATGTCAAATTAAACTAATTCCTTCTACCTGCCATTATTCCATATTCCTCGATTCCTTATATATTCATACGCCCTTAAACATCCTTATCGCATCTTTATTCATAGCTATCTTAAAACTTAAGGAATTGTGATCATTGTTTCCAAAATGCTCTCCCACTGAAAGATCAGTCACCTGGCTAGGCTCATTTCCCAATACAAGGTCCAGTACGGCCCCTCCTTTAGTTCCTCTATCGCGTACTGTTTCAAGAAACTCTCTTGATTACACCTAACAAATTCTGCCCTGATAAAGCCTCTTGCTCTAAGGAAATCCAATCAATATTGAGGAAGTTAAAGTCACCCATTATGACAACCCTGTTAATGCATTTTTCCATAATCTGCCCACATAGTAGCTCTTCAATAGTGGCTGTTGGAGGGCCTATACTATAATTCCATCAGAGTGCTTGCATCCTTCTTATTTTTAAGCTAAAACCCATATTGCCTCAGTGGATGAGCCCTCCACTATGTCTGCTCTGAATATAACATACTCCCTGATTAGTAATGCAACTCCTCCACTTCTTTTACCTTCCTCTCTATCACACCTGAAACACTGAAACCCTGGAATGTCGAACAGCCAGTTCTGTCCTTCTCTCAGCCAAGTCTCTGCAATGGCCACAACATTATAGTCCCATGCACCAATCCAGGCTCCAAGCTCATCTATCTGTCCTATGCAATACACTTATTGTGTTGAAATAAATGCACTTCAGCCCATCAGTCTCATCATGTTTATTAACCCATTCCTGTCTTTCCTTATGCAGCTTATTTTCCAAGTTATTGGCGGCTATTAAAAATTATCTAATATGAGGGCTTCTACTTCCATTCAAGCAAAACAGGAATGTAGTGCTGATAGGGATAATGTCGTCAGAGCAACAGATAAGATTCACTGCACCTGAGAATAGGAGTCGAGAATTCTATGTTGCTCACCTGACAAGGAACAGCATTCCAAAAGCTTGAGTTTACTATCAAATAAACTTGTTGGACTATAAGCTGGTGTTGTGAGACTCCTTATTGCCTTCGTGGTCTCAGTGATCATGAATCTGCTCTAAGTTGGAGAAGTACATGCGGTGGCAAGGGGAGGATCCAGTTGTCATCGACTTAATAGATATCAGTGACATAGACAGAACTAAGAAAGAGGTTCTGATTTGGAAGTATACGCAATTAAAAAGCAGAGCCTTTAGCAACAAACAAACTGGCATAAGAAAAAGTAATGTGGGAAGAATGGGTTTAGGTTCATGGGGCACTGACACCAGTATGGGAAATGTGGGAGTGTACTAGTGGGGCAGTCTGTACTTGAACTGTGTTTAGACCAGTGTTCTGGCAAATCATGTAACTTGGCATGAAGGAAGATTAAAGGGAAAGGTAAAATCCATAGAGCAAAGTTGCAATAAGAATAATGATAATCAGAGTGTGACAGGAAAGGACACAGCAAACAAATTTAAGAATGCGCCAACAGATAAGAGCAGAGATTGTAAAAATAGTAAAAAAAAACTAAAAACTCTATCTGAATGTGTGTAGCATTTGTTTCGGACAGGAGGGACAGTTTAAATTAACTGCCCTGATTTCTCCACTCACCCTTAAACAAAAGGTTAGTCTTATTTCCTCCTTTATGAATTGTGGAATCATTTCGCACCCCTTATATTTGGTATTTCCAATCCGTGGACAATTCATAAACTTGAAGTAAGATGAAGTGCATAGGATGATTTATTTTCACATGTACAAGGGGTTTTGCAATGTCAACCCCTTTTGCACTCAAAATAAATGAAGGATATGGAAAAAGAGGATTCATGGCATGACCACAATGAAATAACGTTTTATGCAATAAAAATTTAATGAAATGATCCTTTATAGGGGATTGTAGGGTGGTCTGTCTTTCTCAAAGTGAGACTTCCACAATGTCAGAAGACATGTAGAGCAAGACTTGGAGGCATGAGTTCCAAAGTTCCAGATGTTTGCAGTTTTGATGAAGGCAAGAGCTTTTTTAGCTGCCACTTGCTTAACGGTAAACATCACAGGCTTTGGGCCTGGAGTCCTGTTATTTTCGAAGATTAAACTGTATAATTAAAGGAGTGCACACAACCCAAGTCTTAGTCATGTGATACTGGTTTTGGGTTACTAAATAAGGCCCTCCTGTTGAGACAGTTGTGTTAAAACAATTAATGCTTATTAATCATTATTGAAGATGAGGACTACAGATGGATGTCTTTACCCATAGTTGGCTGGAGCACACCAATCATCTGAGGGACCATTATCTTACTTGGTTAAAATGCTTATGTGATGCAAGCTGTTACAGTCCAGGACCTTGGAGGTATTAGCCTTTGTTTGCTTTGAAACTGCTCAGAAACATCTGGAAGCCAGCATGTGACAAGCTGGAGCCATCTTGTTAGCTCAGCAATTATCCATTTTGAAGAGTATAGAAAAATGACTTTATACAGTGGTCCAACTGATGAATATACATAATTGTGGGGTGTATGGGGTGTCAGGGAGGAGTAGTACCTCTGGTGGTGGAACATGTCGCATTCTTTTCAGGGTGGTTTGTCCACCCTTTGTCTCTGGCACTCAGCTCTCACCTGTGGCTCCCCTTAGCCGTCTGCATGCGATAGCAACCGCTCCAGACAACAGCTTCAACAAGCCGGCTAAACCAGGTGAGGGTAGCCTACAGGTCTCAACCCTCAGTGAGACAAAAAGATATCTATCCCAGCATGTGAAGACAGATTCCAGCGAATTGAGCGGACGAGACAAACGGAAGGTCCAATGGTCAAGAAGGCGGTCTCTGCAAGCATTGTGGAATGCGAAGAGCAGGACAAGATACAGAAGACATCCTGGTCATCCACTGCGCCTAGTCCCATCTCCAGCCATCCTGACTCTTGCCTTGCCACTGGATCCAGATGGGAATTGGGAAGAGAGAGTGAAGCTGACGCTGCGCAACTCTTCTTCACTTTAATCCAAATCAAGCGCCAGTCTCGACACGATCATCATCGTCATCCTGTTCAACCTTTGAGATCCTGTGGCGATGGGTGAGCAATGAAGCAGCAGGTGCAGATACACTGGGAGCTGTAGTCATGGACCTGCACTGAGGTGGATCAGGTCTAATGGTCATTTTCTGCTGACTGAAGCAGCAGTGAAACTCAGTGTCTACCTGGGCGACTGAGCAGTCCGCTTCAGGAATGCAATACTCACCTCCACAGAATGAGGAAGAGACTAGAAAAGGTGCCCTAAACATTGCCGGCTTCACTACACCCTGGCCAGAGAACAAACAAAATAAAACACAAGGTGACACCGCTCACCGTTGGCACTTGGAACATGCGCACGCTTTTGGACAATCCTACAGCAGACAGATAAGCGAGAAGAACATCCTTAGTTGCCAGAGAGCTTGCAAGATACAATACTCATTGCAGACCTGAGTGAAACTCGCTTTGCCAACGTAGGTCAGTGGACTGAAACAGGACGTGGATACACTTTCTTCCGGAGTGGTCGTGGCAATGATGAGTGCCATGATGCTGGAGTTGGATTCAACGTCAGGAATCACCGTGTTTGGAAACTTGCTTGTCTACCCAAGGGTGTGAATGATCAGCTTATGACATTTCAGCTTCCACTGCAGAACAGAAGTCAAGCCACCCTAACCAGCATCTACGCCCCCATAATGAACAACCTGGACAAGATGAAAGAACTAGATGCCCTGCTATCAGCAGTGAGCAGTACCAACAAGCTGATCTTGCTTAGTGATTTCAACGCAAGAGTAGGATGTGACTCTGCAATCTGGCAGAGAGTCATTGGGAGGCATGGAGTGGAGAAGTGTATTAGTAATGGCCTACTCTTAATGAACATAGAACATTACAGCGCAGAACAGGCCCTTCGGCCCTCAATGTTGCGCCGACCAATTAGGAACAAGCAGTGACCCTCTAACCTAGACCATTCCCTTTTCATCCATAGACTTATCTACTAACCTCTTAAACGCCACCAAACTTGGCGCATCTACAACTGACGCAGGCAGGGCATTCCATACCCTTACCACCCTCTGGGTAAAGAACCTACCTCTGACATCTGTCCTAAAACCACCACCCCTTAATTTAAAGCTATGTCCCCTCGTGCTAGCTTTCTCCATCCTAGGAAAAAGGCTATCACTGTCCACCCTATCTAAACCTCTAATCATCTTATATGTTTCAATAAGGTCTCCTCTTAGCCGCCTTCTTTCTAACGAAAACAACCTCAAATCCCTCAGCCTCTCTTCATAAGACCTGCCCTCCATACCAGGCAACATCCTGGTAAACCTCCTCTGTACCCTCTCCAATGCCTCCACATCTTTCTTATAATGTGGGGACCAGAACTGCACACAATACTCCAAGTGCGGCCGCACTAGAGTTTTGTACAGTTGCAACATGACGTTGCGGCTCCGAAATTCAATCCCCCTACCAATAAAAGCTAAGACTCCATATGCCTTCTTAACAACCTTATCGACTTGATTGCCAACTTTCAGGGATCTATGCACATATACACCAAGATCCCTCTGTTCATCAACACTATTAAGAGTCCTACCATTAGCCCTATACTCTACACATTTGTTATTCCTGCCAAAGTGAATTACCTCACACTTTTCCACATTAAACTCCATTTGCCACCTCTCGGCCCAGCTCTGCAACTTGTCCAAGTCTCTCTGCAAACTAGAACACCCCTCTTCACTATCTACCACTCCTCCGACTTTGGTGTCATCTGCAAATTTACTAATCCATCCTTCAATACCCTCATCCAGATCATTTATAAAAATTACAAACAGCAGGGGCCCCAAAACAGACCCCTGAGGTACACCACTTGTCACCGAACTCCAAGATGAATATCTCCCATCAACCACCACCCTCTGTCTTCTATCTGCTAGCCAATTCCTAACCCAATTAGCTAAATCACCCTCTATCCCATACATCTGCATTTTCTGCAGAAGTCTTCCATGGGCCACCTTATCAAACGCCTTACTAAAGTCCATATATACCACATCAACCGCCTTACCCCCATCCACCTCTTTGGTCACTTTTTCAAAAAACTCAATAAGGTTAGTAAGGCACGACCTACCCTTCACAAAACCATGCTGACTATCCCCAATCAATTCATTTCTCTCTAAATAACTATAAATCCTATCCCTAATAATTCTCTCCAATACTTTGCCCACAACAGAAGTAAGATTCACCGGCCTATAATTCCCCCGAAAGTCTCTCTTCCCCTTCTTGAACAATGGGAACACATTTGCTATCCTCCAGTCTTCCAGCACTATACCCATAACCAACGACGACCTGAAGATCAGAGCCAGAGGCTCTGCAATCGCCTCTCTCGCCTCCCAGAGAATCCAAGGGTAAATCCCGTCCGGCCCAGGGGACTTATCTAACTTCAAACCCTCAAGAATATCTAGCACATCCTCCTTATCTACTTCAATACTTTCCAGTTTGCAACCCTGTATCCCAGTGTTCTCCACAACTACATTTACATCTCCCTGCGTGAATACCGAAGAGAAATATTTGTTCAGTGCCTCTCCAATCTCTTCAGGCTCCACGCACAACTTCCCACTGCTGTCCATGACTGGCCCTAATCTTGCCCTAACCAATCTTCTATTCTTAACATATCTAAAGAAAGCTTTAGGATTCTCCTTGATCCTATCAGCCAAAGTCTTCTCGTGTCCCCTTTTAGCTCTCCTCAACTCACTCTTTAGCTCCCTCCTAAGGGACTCCTTCCTAAAGACTTAGTTCTGGTCCCCACATTATAAGAAAGATGTGGAGGCATTGGAGAGGGTACAGAGGAGGTTTACCAGGATGTTGCCTGGTATGGAGGGCAGGTCTTATGAAGAGAGGCTGAGGTATTTGAGGTTGTTTTCGTTAGAGAGGAGGCGGCTAAGAGGAGACCTTATCGAAGCATATAAGATGATTAGAGGTTTAGATAGGGTGGACAGTGATAGCCTTTTTCCTAGGATGGAGAAAGCTAGCACAAGGGCACACAGCTTTAAATTAAGGGGTGATAGTTATAGGACGGATATCAGAAGTAGGTTCTTTACCCAGAGGGTGGTTAGGGAGTGGAATGCCCTGCCTGCGGCAGTTGTAGATGCGCCAAGTTTGGTGGCGTTTAAGAGGTTAGTTGATAAGTTTATGGAAGAGAATGGTTTAGTTTGGAGGGTCATTGCTTTTTATAATGGTCGGCGCAACATCGAAGGTCGAAGGGCCTGTTCTGCACTGTAATGTTCTATGTTCTATGTTCTCCTGGCTAATCTATAGCTATCCATTGCACTAACTGAGCCTTCAAGCCTCATCCTGTCATAAGCCTCCTTTTTCCTTTTAACCAGCAAATTAACTTTTTTAGTACACATATCTTTTTTAGCTGCACATATCTCCATTTAGTAATGAAGATATGTGCAGCACACAACCTCCTCATCACCAACACAACCTTAATAGATGACGGTCGGTTGAGGACAGCTTCAAAGTCTGCATCCATCTCTGTAGGATTTGAGTCCTTTCTGTAATGAGAGTTGTACCATCTGTACTCAGGAGGGAGAAACTCCCAAGAGACTGATGTCTGTAGAGAGTGTTGAGGACTTCGAAGAACTGTTTCAAATCGTTTCTGTCAGCGTATCCTTGTATTTCATCTGTCTTGGGACTCAACCAGACATCCTGCATTTTGCGCAGTTTATTCTTGACTGTCCTAGAGCAGGACTGGACTAGCGAGCACTAGCAAAAGCATTTTTCTTGGCAACTGATAATGGGTTGGCCCTATGAAGATGATGGTTTTCAACCAGTAGAGTCTGTATCTCCTCATCATTCTTGTCAAACCAGTTGTGCTGCTTGTGGGTATAGGATGCAAGCATCTTCAATACTTTGCCCACAACAGAAGTAAGACTCACTGGCCTATAATTCCGCCGAAAGTCTCTCTTCCCCTTCTTGAACAATGGGAACACATTCGCTATCCTCCAGTCTTCCGGCACTATACCCATAACCAATGACGACCTGAAGATCAGAGCCAGAGGCTCTGCAATCGCCTCTCTCACCTCCCAGAGAATCCTAGGGTAAATCCCGTCCGGCCCAGGGGACTTATCTAACTTCAAACCCTCAAGAATATCTAGCACATCCTCCTTATCTACATCAATACTTTCCAGTTTGCAACCCTGTATCCCAGTGTTCTCCACAACTACATTTACATCTCCCTGCGTGAAGACCGAAGAGAAATATTTGTTCAGTGCCTCTCCAATCTCTTCAGGCTCCACGCACAACTTCCCACTGCTGTCCATGACTGGCCCTAATCTTGCCCTAACTAAGCTTGATTTCTAAGTTCAGCCAGTGCTGAAGCTATGCTGGGGTTCTTTACTTGGTTGCATTGGTTCTTTTCATAACCTTGCTTGCTTGTGTTTGCTTTTTGGGTCTGTATGTGAAGCCTCATTTTGGAGACAATGAGCCTGTGATCTGTCCAGCAGTCAGCACCACACATGGCCTTAGACACTCTGACACCCTGCCTGTCTTTTCTCCTGACCATGACAATGATCAGATGCCCATGCTTAGAGCAGGGATGCATCCAGGAGATCTTATGGGTAGCTGAACTTTGAAATCAAGCTTGCTGACCTACACCTCACAAGCAGCGCTGAGGACGTCTGGGAACACTCAGGGGTGCTGTCCATTCATCTGCACTGAAGATGCTCGGAACCTATACCCACAAGCAGCATGACTGGTTTGATGAGAATGATGAGGAGATACAGGCTCTACCGGATGAAAACCATCATCTTCGTAGGGCCTATCAGAACAACCCAAGAAAAATGCTTTTGCTAGTGCTCGCAGGACAGTCCAGAATAAACTGCGCAAAATGCGGGATGTCTGGTTGAGTCCCAAGACAGATGAAATACAGGGATATGCTGACAGAAACGATTTGGAGCGGTTCTACGAAGCCCTCAACACTCTCTACAGACCTCAATCTCTCGGGAGTTTCTCCCTCCTGAGTACAGATAGTACAACTCTCATTGCAGAAAGGACTCAACTCCTACAGAGATGGATGCAGACTTTGAAGCCGTCCTCAACCGACCGTCATCTATTAACGATGATGCAATAGACAGGATTCCCTAGGTCGATGTCAACAGCACCACGGATGACCCCCCGATAGTAGCTGAAGTCACTACCCAGTGGCAAAGCCCAGGAACAGATAACATACCTGCAGAGATCTACAAAGCTGTTGATCCTGTACTTATCGAGAAACTCAGCGAGTTGTTCCAGTCCTTTTGGAAGCAAGGATTCATTCCTCAGGAACTTAAAGATGCTTCCATTGTACACCTCTACAACGCGAAGGGCAATCGGCAAGTATGCGACAACTGACGAATCTCATTGCTCTCCATCACAGGAAAAACCCTCGCAAGGTTCCTGCTAAATTGTCTGGTCATTCATCTGGAGCTGGGCCTGCTTCTAGAATCACAGTGTGGCTTCCATAAATGTCACGGGATTACTGACATGGTTTTTGCTGCGCACCAGCTTCAGGAGAAGTGTCAAGAGCAGAATCGCGAGCTCTTTTCAACCTTTGTTGACCTAGTGAAAGCCTTCAACACTGTCAGCCGACAAGGCCTGTGGAGGATCATGTCAAAGTTCAGCTGCTCCCCCAAATTCATTCAAATGGTACGCCAGTTCCATGTCGGCGTGACGGCCAGAGTACTGAATGGCAGAGAATCCTGAGGCATTCCCAGTCACCAATGGTGTCAAACAGGGCCGTGTGTTCGCACCCACACTGTTCAGCATGATGTTTACTACCATGCTGAATAATGCCTTCCAGGACAGCATTGTTGGAATCAGCCTCAAATACAGAGTGGATGGGAAGTTCTTCAATCTGAGGAGACTTCAAGATATTACCAAGTGAAGGAGACTGTTCTGAGAGACTTCCTTTTTGCCGATGACTACGCCCTATATGCTGACTCAGAGCCAGAGATGCAAGTCAGTATGGACAAATTTTCCATGGCTTGTGACTTTGGATTCACCATCAACATTAAAAAGATCAAAGTCATGCACCAGCCTGCTCCTCATGCACCATACACAGAACCCATAATCACAATCAAAGAGCAGAAACTACAGGCAGTGGACCAGTTTACTTATCATGGCAGCACCCTTTCTCAAGTAGTGACTTTTGGCACAGAAGTTAACTGCAGAATAGCAAAGGCAAGTTCTGCTTTTGGTAGACTGTAGACAGTGGTAGACAGTAGTGCTCCACTGTATGAGAACATCGAGGAATCAGCCCAGCAACAAAACTGAAAGTCTACAACGCTGTGGTACTCTCTACCCTCCTGCATGCTGGTGAAATGTGTATTGAAGGCATGTAAGACAGCTCAATGATTCCCACATGACTTATCTTTGCAATATTGTGCAACAGATGGCAAGACAAAGTATCAGATACTGAAGTTCTCTCTAGAGCAAGCCTCCCATCAGGCCACACATTGCTGATGACAGCGCAGACCCAGTGGGCAGGTCATATCATCTGCTTGCCAGACAAACACATACACAAGCAGCTGGAAGACACTCATAAGGAGGGCAGAAGAAATGTTTCAAAGACACTCTCAAGGCCTCCCTTAAGTTGCATGACATTGACACGACCATCTGGGAAATGCTGGCACAAAACCGCCTTACCTGGCGCTGTCTCATCCATAAGGGTTGTCAAGCTCACGAAGCAAGGTGTATTCCTGAAGCACAACTTAAGCGCGAGCTGCGCAAGTCCAGAGCCACCAGCGCAACAACTAGTGTCTACAGGTCTGTCCAATATGTGCCAGGACATTCCATGCCTGAACTGGCCTGATAGGTCATCTTCCGACACACCACAACCAGCTTCAAAATGACTAATGATGTCAAGGTTCTCATCGACGATGATGGATGAACATATATAATTGTTCCCTTCTTGTCTCAACAGTGACACATTCTGATGAAAATGGATGAATTGACAGCTCAAATGGAAATAAAGGTTCTATAGTGACAAGCAGTGCTGCCTCACAGCACCAGGGACCCAGACTGGATTTCCCAACTTGGGTCATTCTCTGTGTGGAATCTGCATCATCTTCCCGTGTCTCAGTGGATTTCCTCCGGTTTCCTCCCACAGTCTGAAAGACGTACTGGTTCGGCGTATAATGGCTATGCTAAATTCTTCCTCAGTGTACCCACACCAGAGTATAGCGACTAGGGGATTTTCACACTAACTTCATTGCAATATTAATGTAAAACTACTTGTGACACTAATCAATAAACTTTAAACCTTTGAAAAAGTTGACGATCTGGATTCAAGCTTGCAGCATCAAATAATCACACCCCGCTTCCATAATTTCATTGTGTTAAATACACTAAACGTTAAATGATAGATGTTTAATTTTTTTCTGTTTATGTCACGTCACATTGGTATAACACTTTTTTTATGGCCGGGGAATGGTAATACGATTCACAGAAAAGTTGGGTGCAATTCCGGAATAAATGTGACGCAAAAAATTCCGACATCGACATTCCCAATGTTTGGTCTAGAGTCCCTAATCTGAAGAGCTACCAGATCACTTCAGGAGGACGTTTGCCAACGGACTCTGTGGTACTAGTTATGAATTGCAAAGGGTAGTGTGGACGAATGCAATGAAAATATTCCTATGGTTGCTTGGCCAACAAATATTTCTGTGAATGTACGCAGCCCATAACCACGGAGCAGTAGTTGAATACTTACTTAAGGTATTCACACAGTGGCGGGGGAGATGGAAACGCCGCTAAGCAGCTGAGGAGATGGAGCAAGCGACAGCAACAGCAGCCTGGATTCCACTCGAGGCACTGGTAGCTGCTCCACGCGCCAAAAACCGTTTAACGGACAACTGGTAGAGCGCGCGGCGCCCTAACGGTCACTGAAGGCGCGAGCTTCTCCTCTCGCTACCCCAGTTCAGTCCAGAAGACAGGCGCGGGCTACGTTCTCGTTTGTCTTGCAATTAGTTCTTAAAAATGTCAGCAAAACAGAAAGTGTTTGAGCAGTATCCTACGCCAGACGCCCTCAATGAAGTTCCCTCCTTAACACAGTCTTCATTTTTTTCTGAATATTACCCACATTTACTTTTCAGTTTTACTATTTCCTTGCTGAGTTCCCCCTCCCCCACCAAAGGATATGCTTTACTTATATACCAATGTGCAAACCAAAATCGGCTTCTTAATATATTTACAAGCACAGTTGATATCTACAAGTTTCATTACATGTCAAACATAGAGTCTGAGGAGTTTTTACTCAAATTACAGCCCGTCTACTATGGCAGAAAAACTCGAAATGGTGTTCTTTCCCCATTAGAGGCAGCCTCCCCTAAGTTTTAGTGCATCCATCAACAGGTAGTCTTCAATCTTGGAATGTGTCAGTCTGCAATACTCAGTTGTGGATAACTCTTAACACTGGGACGTCATCAAGTTTTGGGAAACCAAAGAATATTTTTCTTAAGATTAATATCCTCCAACCGCAATTGCTGTTAACTTGGTAGGCTAGAGCACAAGAGTTTTATGTCATTGAGCCACTTGTGATGAGCCTGGAGAAAAGTCACTAAATCTCTTCATAGACCTTTGCAAAGGTGCATTCCAGAAGAAGATTATCTCAAGGGCAATATGCAAAGGTGGTGAGACTTGGGTTTGCAGGAAGGATCTGATAGAAGAATATTTCTCACCACCAGCCAGGCTAGGTTTTGGTGTTAGTTTGAAATTTATGCTGATGGGGAAATTCTGCCAAATTATTTTGACAATCTGCCAAGGGAACCATCCAACAGGATCTACCATTTCCTTTTCCCACAGGGTCTTGAGGATGTTTCATGCAACTATTGTCTGATGAATTTATGGTCAATTTATGGTGTTTTTCTGCATAAGCTTCACAATGGGGGTCAGGTGATACTGAATGGTCCAATAGTTTGTTTCGTTCTATGATAACATGATGAGACCTCTCCATCACAACACTTGGGCCAGCTAAACCTCAGTATTTAATCATACCTCGTATTTGTATACTGAGGATATACGCACAGCTTCATGCAGCCACACATAATAATGTGTGGCTGCATGAAGCCACACATAATAATTAAGGGCGATATCGAGTACATTTTTTCCTCCAAAACTTGAACTTGCGTATCATAGAACATAGAACATAGAACACTACAGCACAAACAGGCCCTTCGGCCCACAAGTTGTGCCGAACACATCAAAACCTACCCAGCCATAGACCTATCTATAACCCCCAATCCCATTGGATCCCATATACTCATCCAGAAGTCTTTTAAAAGACCCCAGCGAGTTCGCCTCGACCACCACCGACGGCAGCCGATTCCATTCACTCACCACCCTCTGAGTGAAAAACTTTCCCCTAGCATCCCCTCTGTACTTGCTTCCCTGCACCTTAAATCTATGCCCTCTTGTCGCGACCATTTCAATACACGACCGTATCGTGTCATATATAGAATAATTTCAAGAGTAGCTCACTCCAGATGATCACTGTCATGGTCAAAACGTGAAGGAAAATATATTAATATATATTCATCAGCTGAACTACATTAAAAGTCATTTTTTGTGTTTTCCAAAATGGACAATTGCTGAGCTAACAAGATGACTCCAATTAGTCATATGCAGCATTCTAGCAGTTTCAAATTAACAAAGGCCAGACTGTAACACTTCTGACATAGCATAAACATTCCAATCCAGCAAACAAAATGACCCAACAAACAATTTGTCAGCTCCAGCCAACTTTGAACAAGGACAACTCTTTGCAAATTCTAGTCTCTAATAATGGTGCTAATAGACTCAGCAGTAACTGTTCAAACACAATGATTCCAAGAAGAGAACCTTCATTTTTTTGATCCGATACCAATGTCTCTAAGAGGAAAAGGGTTCCTGACTCAAATTAAACACCTCAAGATTCCAGACACCATTTGTCCCGCATTGAGGAGTAGTGGTCGGAGCTGTATCACATGACATAACTGCCCTGCCAACATCATCTCTCCACCCCCTCTCCCCAGGATACACTGTAATATTGTTCAGTGGAACTGAATTCGGGCAGTTACAGTTTAAGCCCCCATGGGAACAGAAGTCCAGTAACAGCCTGTACTATCTACTATCAAGCCAACAGCAGCAGAAAGTACTCCAGCCCTCAGCAAAAGCTGCTGGAACCTTGGAACTCATAACTCCAGATTAAAGGACCTTCTCCCATCTCACCTCTGGAAAGACTAAACTACCCTACAATCAACCAACTTATGCTTGACTAGAGCATTCCATTAGACTTTTGATTCTGGACTCTAGTCACATGTAAATTTGTATTTTATTGTAATTGTGCCCTGAACCCTCTTCCTCTTTCTTTTCCTTGTCTCCCATTTACCATGTGAGTGAAAAGAGTTGGATGTTGTGAAATGTCACTTATGCGGGGGTGCTTATGTTTGCGCACAAAAATAAGCCAAATCCTTTTCATTTTATCTTACCTCAGGTATGCCATGAAAGTTATTCATAGAGGCTTGGAACACTCCACATGTAAGGGTTTTCCCCATTTATGAAGGGAAATTAAAAAAAATCTTTCTGTTTACAGATGAGTAGAAAGCAGGAAAATCAAGGCAGTCAAATTGACCCTCTCCTGTCCATTACACCGGGTTCTTATCCATAATGGAAAGGGAGTGACCCTTCCACATGTGTATTTTTGTTTCATCATTGCTAGCTGCTCCTTCCAGGTTTTGGTAGCCACCTGGTATCTACGAACTACTTTCCAAGCATCTTCATGTAGTCTGATCTGACAATGAAGGGGACAAAGGATTAGTCAGCCCAGTTCCCAATGAACAATACTTTTCTCTTTCCAATATTTACTGTGGCTTCTGACGCTAATTTGAACTGATGGTCATCAGTTATCACATTGAAAATGGATCCAAGCAGAAGAGGGTGACATTGTCCATGTACAGGGAAATGTAGATCTGAGTACCTCCGCTCTCTGTGTTGTCACCCACTTATGCTCTTAAATTTCTTATGGATTCAGCAAAAACACAACACACTAATAAGACAGAGAGGACAGCCATGCCTGATTGTAGATTTGATCAGCAAGCTTTCCAATCTCACCCATTGATGGAACTTGCACTATTGTTATTTCTGTAGAGCATACAAACATACAAACAAGGAGCAGGAGTAGGCTATTTGATTCCTCAAGACTGCTCCACCATTTAATAAGATCAGAGTTGATCTAATAATAACCTCAAATCTGCATCTCCCCTAACCCTGATTACCTATCACCCATTTCCTTAACATAACTCTATTCAACTTTGCCTTAAAAATATTCAAGGGTTCTGCTTACATCGCCTTTTCAGGAAGAGGTTTCTAAAGACTCACAATATTCTGAGAAAAAAAATGTTTTGCCCATCTTTGTTTTAAATAAGAGTGACCTCTTATTTTTTAAACAGTACCTCTAGTTCTAGATTCTCCCACAAGAGAAACCACCCTCTCCAAACCCCCCGTCAACATCATTCAAGATCTTGTTTGAACATAAGAACACAAGAAATAGGAGCAGGAGTAGGCATCCAGCCACATGAGCCTGCCCCTCCATTCAATAAGATCATGGCTGATCTGAAGTGGATCAGTTCCACTTCCCTGCTTTCTCCCCATAACCCTTAATTCCCTTGTTTATCAGAAACCTACCTACCCGTGACTTAAATATATTCAGCGAGGTAGCTTCCACCAATTCAACTAGTAAAGGATTCCAAAGATTCACCACCCTTTGAGTGAAGAAATTCCTCCTCAACTCTGATCTAAACTGCACCCCCCTCCCTTATTTTGAGGCTGTGCTATCTTTGTACTGCTATCTTTTCTAAGCAGGAAGAATCTCTCAACCTCTACCCTATCCATCCCTTTCATTCTCATGTGTGTCTCTATAAGATCCCCCACAACCTTCTAAACTCCAATGAGAAGAAACCTAGTCTACTCAATCTCTGTTCATCGGCTAACCCCCTCAGCTCCGGTATCAGCCTAATGAATGTTCTCTGCACTCCCTCCAAGGCCACTATATCCTTCTGCAAACGCGGCGACCAAAACCGCACGCAGTACTCCAGCTGCGGGCTCACCAGCACCCTGTATAGTTGCAAGAAGACCTTCCTACTTTTATATTCTATCCAGCTAGCTATAAAGGCCAGCATCCCATTCGCCTTCTTGATCACCTGCTGCACCTGCAGACTTTTTTTGCGATTTGTGGACAAGGACCCCAGGTCCCTCTGCACCGTAGCATATTGCAGCTTTTCACCTTCTAAATAATAATCGCTCCTATTCTTATTTCTACCAAAGTGGATAACCTCACACTTGCTAACATTATACTCCATCTGCCAAGTCCTCGCCCACTTGCTCAACCTATCCAGATCTCTCTGCAGACTTTCCACACTCTCCACGCAATTTGCTTTTCCATTCACCTTCGTGTCATCAGCAAATTTTGTTACCCTACACTCAGCCCCTTACTCCAGATCATCTATCTATATGGTAAACAGTTGAGGCCCCAGCACCGATCCCTGGGGCACTCCACTAGTCATCAGCTGCCAACCAGAATAGTACCCATTGAGTCCTACTCTCTGCTTCCTATTAGACAACCAATCCTCTATCCACGCTAATAATCCACTCTTAATAGTGTTGATGAACAGAGGGATCTTGGTGTATGTGTGCATAGATCCCTGAAAGTTGGCAATCAAGTCGATAAGGTTGTTAAGAAGGCATATGGAGTCTTAGCTTTTATTGGTAGGGGGATTGAATTTCAGAGTCGCAACGTCATGTTGTAACTGTACAAAACTCTAGTGCGGCCGCACTTGGAGTATTGTGTGCAGTTCTGGTCCCCACATTATAAGAAAGATGTGGAGGCATTGGAGAGGGTACAGAGGAGGTTTACCAGGATGTTGCCTGGTATGGAGGGCAGGTCTTATGAAGAGAGGCTGAGGGATTTGAGGTTGTTTTCGTTAGAAAGAAGGCGGCTAAGAGGAGACCTTATTGAAACATATAAGATGATTAGAGGTTTAGATAGGGTGGACAGTGATAGCCTTTTTCCTAGGATGGAGAAAGCTAGCACGAGGGGACATAGCTTTAAATTAAGGGGTGGTGGTTTTAGGACAGATGTCAGAGGTAGGTTCTTTACCCAGAGGGTGGTAAGGGTATGGAATGCCCTGCCTGCGTCAGTTGTAGATGCGCCAAGTTTAGAACATAGAACATAGAACATTACAGCGCAGAACAGGCCCTTCGGTCCTCAATGTTGCGCCGACCAAGTAGGAACAAGCAGTGACCCTCTAACCTAAACCATTCCCTTTTCATCCATAAACTTATCTACTAACCTCTTAAACGCCACCAAACTAGGTTAGAGGGTCACTGCTTGTTCCTAATTGGTCGGCGCAACATCGAAGGCTGAAGGGCCTGTTCTGCGCTGTAATATTCTATGTTCTATGTTTTATGTTCTAATACCTTATCCCCAACTCCTTGCACCCTAACCTTTTGCAACAACCTTTTGTGAGGCACCTTATCAAACACCTTTTGGAAATATTCCCGACAAGAAACAGTCATGATTGGTGTGTCCTGTCACTATGTGGGGATGCCACAATGTGCTAGCAACTTTGCAGAAAGTGATGGAAGAAGCTCTGGACTGAACACATGCAAGAAGACATCTTATCAGAGCCAGCAGCCATTGAAAGGGTGCATAAGTGAGAAATAAGTGAGAACTTATTTACAGAGGTAGACACTATCTATAAGTAGCTAACACCCATGTCCATGTTGTGCAACTAGACCATCCAAATCTTTCTAATCCTTCAACATCTTAATGTTCCTCAGAATCAACAATGGAAGTACTGACAGCTTGCTTTCTACCATGCTCTGTTGTCTGTGATTACCTTGGCGAGTGTCCTTTGGCAGATTAAGACTTGGAGGGCCTCAGCCTGCTTTTAGGCGCCTGCTGTGTGGCAGTGCCACTTTCCCTGGCTTGTGGAGCTGGAGCTGAAGCAGTCACAAGAAAAGGGGAATCAGTCATCTGAATGGATGACCCCATGCTGTGAATCAGCTGCTCCTCCTTTTTATTGGAGAAATGGCTAGCTCCTGCACTGGTGATGCGAGCCCCAAAAGACTTCCCTTAGTCTGAGGTTGAATCCAATAACAATGACCGGAATGACAGCCCAAACTTCCAAGAAAATAACTTCAGAATGGCAGCTCTCAAAAAATGATGCACCAGTGAGGTCAACTGCTATCGGAGGAGCAACGGAGTGATCCCCAAGGCCCATGGTTTCCTCCTTGGAATAGAGGGTCAGCTAGATTGAGCTCAAGGAGCTCTGCTGTTCATCAGCAATGTCACTTGTGGATGCCAAGAACTGTCTGTATCATGGATTGCATATCCTGCAGGACAGAAGTCTTGACCCAAAGTCTCCTCTATGGCTGTTATTCTCATTGTATTGACCTCGTTGTGTCGGAGTATTGACACTATTTCCTCAAATAGAATGTGGTAGGACTCAACTCTGCTTTTCAATTGGAGGAGTTTGGCTGACATCCCTCTCTACTTTGCCTTTGGAGTTCCATCAACTGAGACATGACTGAGTCTTTGGCACATCATCTGACCGGGACTCAGCAAATTCCTGGCCTCCAACAATCCTCCAAGTGCAGGAACCCTTGGACATTCCTGCCTCTACCTGCTGTGTATCAGATAAAGTTAAGTACTTACCAGTTTGTGATCCTGAGGCCTCTGTAAAATTAGGGCTCCCCCAAGATGTGTCTCTGTGCTGATAAAGGGTGCGGGTGAAAGTTATGTGGATCTTCTATGTCAATAACGGAGAAATTGTCTGGGTTGGTGTTGGAGCTTCTAGGACCTGGGCTGCCTCCCTGATATGCCTATGTAAGAAGATTTCATTAGTGTGTGGCAAAGGCTTTCAGATGCAGAAGCCTGAGGGCTCAGCTTTAGAGAAAGAAAAATCCTTCATAAATCTCACCCAACAAGTTAACTGCCAATAAGACTGAGATCTTAAAGCAATACTTCCAAACATTTTTGCACTGTTACCTCATCTTGAAGTTTGACAATTGACTTGACCCTGGAATAAGCATACTGATATTGGAGAGCAGTGGGGCATCACTGGTGTAGATGTAAGGGGGGAGCAATAGAGCTGTAGAGTGAGGTGGGGAGATTTGTGAGGGGGCTGGAGTTGTAACAGCAGGAGAATTAATTTGTGAATGGTGCGGGCAGTGGGGAGAGTTGCAAGAGGGATTGGGAAGAGCTGTGAGGAAGTAAAGGACTCAGAAAACATGCAGAAACATGTTTTTAACCTATTATTTTGTGGGCTCTATCACTGGCAGTGATCAGACCTCAAAATTGAAACAAAAACAGAAAATGCTAGGAAATATCAGCAGGTCTGACAGCGTCTGTGAATAGAGAATAGTCCCAACATTTCGAGTCTGGGTGATTCTTCATCAGAGCTAAGAGTAAAGAAAATCAGAAAAGGGTGGGAGGGTGGTTGGGGGGGGGGGGGGGGGTGGAGGTGATGGCTGTAATAGGACAAAGGAAAGGGAATGTAAATGATAATGAAAAAGACTGAGAGAGGTGCTACTGCCCTGTCCACAACATCTTCCCATCACCTCAAAACTAATTTATTTAGGCTATGCCGATCAAACCAAGGCAAGAAATGGCCTCAGAACCAACGCCTGGATTTTCCCATCTGAATCTCTGCTCCATTTATCTTTCCTGCTGTGGAGGAGACAATGCTCATTAATCTAATTGATCATCTTGTGGTCTTCACCCCACAGTCTGAGAACCTCTGTCTTATAGGTATTGACAAGTTAGGTGACATTAACAACGATAGACTAGTAATTGTCCTCTGGTTCATCCAGCCTATTTTGCACTATTGTGATACCCTGTGTTTTACAAAGGGTGTATAGTCCACTGCGTTAAGTCATGAAACCTCTTGAGAGAAATAAACAATTTGATAAAACCCAAGACAATTTTGGGAGAAAAAAGTCTGGGATATTTTTCCACAACTCATGTAGGCAAACAAATGATCCAGGAGATCACTGACCCTGAATTCTCTGCAGATCTAACCTTATAAAAAATATGTCTGCTCCAGCCAGAAACAGATCCAGCATTTATGTAGAGGAATTTGGAAGCATTTAAAGAGGAGTTGTGCATGGGGACAAAGCTTCAGGATATTACTGTAATGCACTAATCTGTGAAAGATGCGTAGGTAAGAATGCCTTTTTTATGTCACAATGCTTTGTCTTCGTAATGCTTCACTCATCATTAATGAGACCATAAGACGTAGGAGCAGAAGTAAGCCATTTAGCCCATCGAGTTTCTCGATCATTCAATGACTGATAAGATATGATAATCCTCAATTTTATTCTCCTGTCTTATCCCCATTATCCTTGATTCCCCTTGAGTAAAAAGCTATCACAGCATTGAACACACTTAAAGATCCAGCCTCTTTAGCCCTCTGCAGTAAAGAACTCCACAAATTCACTACCCTTTGAAAGAAGAAATTCTTCTTCATCCCTGTCTTAAATGGAGACTTCTTATTCTGAAATTATGTCCTCTGGTTCCAAACTCTTTCACAAGGGGAAATATCTCTTAACACGGTAGCACGGTGGTTAGCACTGCTGCTTCACAGTTCCAGGGACCTGGGTTCGATTCCCAGCTTGGATCACTATCTGTGTGGAGCTTGCACTTTCTCCTCATGTCTATGTGGGTTTCCTCTGGGTGTTCAGGTTTCCTCCCACATTCCAAAAATGTGTGGGTTAGGTTGATTGGCCATACTAAAATTGCCCTTAGTGTCCTGAGATGTATAGTTTAGAGGGATCAGTGGGTAAAGACTGTAGGAATATGGGGGTCGGGCTTGAGTGGGATTGTGGTCAGTGCAGACTCAATGGGCCGAATGGCCTCTTTCTGCAACGTAGGGATTCTAAGTCATTGTAAGCATCTACCATGCCAGTCCCCTGAGAATCCTATGTGTCTCAATAAGGTTGCCTCTCATTCTTCTTAGCTCCAAATGAATACAGCCCAACTCAATTAACCTTGCCTCATAAGCAAATCCCTTCATACCTGGGATTAACTTAGTGAGCTTTCTCTCGACTGCCTCCAATGCTATTATATTTTTCCTTAGATAAGTGGACCAAAACTGTTCACAATGTTTAAGGTGTGGTCTAACTAGTGCCTTATATAGCAGCAAGACTTCCCTGTTCTTGTACTCGATTCCCTTTGGAATAAAGGCCAACGTTCCTTTTGCTTGCCCAATTATTTGTTGAACTTTCATGCTAGTTTTTTTTTGTGATTTATGTATGAGAATGCCCAAATTCATCTGTGTTGTAGTTAGATTAAGTTTTTCTCCATTTAAATAATAACTCCTCTATTCTTCCTGCAAAAATGCATGACTTCACATTTTCCTATGTTATTTCCACCTGTCAAGCCCTACGAGTTACAGGCTGCCATTTTGAAAACACCCCTCTTATCCCAACATTCTTTTATCAGTTAACGAATCCCTTATCCATGCTAATATACCAATCCCAACAGCATGGGAGCTTATCTTATTAAGTAGCCTTTTGTGCAGTATTTGGAAATTCAATGTATTACATCTACTATATCTTGTGCATTACCAATTCAAAGAATTTTGATAAATTTTTCAGGCATGATTTCCTCTTCCTGTAGCTGACTCTGTTTGATCATATTATATATTTCTAAATGCTCTGCTATTATATGTTTTACAATGGTCTCTAACATTGTACTAATGACAGAAGGTAAGCTAACTAGCCAATAATTATCTGTTTTTGTCTCGCTCTCTTTTTGAATAAAGTTGTTTTATTAGCAATTTTCCAATCTTATGGGACTTTTCCAGAATTTAAGGATTCTTGGAAGAATTCTATCATTGTAGCTACTCCCTTTAATAACATGGGATGCAATCCATCAAGACCCAGAGGGTCTGATGGATTGCATCCCATTTTATTAACAGAGTATAACATAATCCCATGTTATTAACAGAGTTTAACCCAATCAGTTTTCCTAGTATTTTTTCTCTCATAATAGTTACTGTATTTATTTTCTCCCACTCCCTTTTTATTGATTATTTAGTATTTTTGGAATTGTTATTAGTGTCTCCTACTGTGAAGACTGATACAAAGTATTTGTTTAACTCCTCTGTGATTTCCTGGTTCCTTATTATTATTTTTTCAGTCTCATTCTCTAAAGGTCCTATGTTCATTTTGACCTCTCTCTTCATTTTTATATATTTAAAGAAGCTCCTGCTGTCCATTTTTACATTACTTGCTAATTTACCCCTCCGCCTCTTTTTTATGTTTGGTCATCTTTTGTTGGTTTTAAAACTTTCCCAATCTTCTGGCTTACACTAATGTTTGTCACATTTAATATTAATGTTAATCTTAAATATTAATATTAATTATATATTTAATAATATAATTTAATCCTATCTATAACTTCCTTGTTTAACAATGCTTGATTAATCTCTTTCCTAGATCCTTCTTTCTCATGAGATATAACTTTGTTGTGAGCCAAGAACTATTTTTATAAACATTTGCCATTACTGATCAACTTTCTTTCTGTTAAACTTTTTTCTCAGCCCATACCATCTAACTTTGTCCTCATTCCATTATAATTATCCTTATTTAAGCATAACACAGTTGTTTCTGACTCAAGTTTCTCACTCTCAAACTGAATTCTAAATTATGCCATATTATGGTCACTGTTCCCTAGGGAATCTTTTACTCTGAGATTGTTTAATAAATCTGCATCATTATGTATTACCAAATCCAAAATAGCTTGACCATTCTTTCAATTCCCTCTGCTTTCCTTCTTACTTAAATAATATTTTACACATGAACAGTTGATTAATTTGAGCAGACTCTTCAGTTGTACCCAGTAATATATCAGACAATTTCTCAAAGATATTAAGCATTAGAAATAAACAGAAAACTAGGATAAAAACAGTAGGGTAAATTTAATGTCCTGGGATATGAGTCTGAGAAGCAAGATATGGGTGAATTCAAAAGGGTTGAGAGTTGATGTGCTGTTTGATCTTTCTCATTCCTTTCTTTCATTTTCATTCAAAATTGCTCTGTGTTACGCTCCAATATCTGAATAAGAAATTTGCTTCCATGTCTTCTTAGTCTTGCTATTTAGTCAGCTGCCTTGATTTAAAACAGAATGGCTTGCCTTGACAGCCTAAACTAACTCAAATTTTTCTAAGGACCAATTCCACTTTACTTAGCACTTGTGCTATATTATGATTGACAGAAGAAACTGGTAGGAAGTTGCACCTTACTACATAACAAAACCATACCAATTTGCTACATGCATTTGCTTCTGAATTTTCTAGCCATTATTTTTCAATTATTAGCAATCAAATATATTCATAGTCCAGTGCTTTGTGCATGGAGTGATGCTAGTTTGTATCTGTGATTTCCTCATCTAGAGAGATCCTATTATCAGTCATTTTAAACTGAGGTGATGACTTTGAGTCAGAATATTCAGTGATATATGTGAATTATATAATAGCTGATTTTATTCAGTGAATACACATTCCACCAAATATTGCTCTATCATGACAATGTAAGAGAGTTTTAAGCTGTCAGTTAATCACAGACATGTATATGTGTCTATCACATTCTTGTAATTTTGTGTATTTAGCTAATATTTACAAATTGAGTTTTGATATTACATATAACATGAGTTACCCATGAAGGGTGTCACAATACAGATCTTAAATATAGATTTAAACTTATCAGGAAGTATTAGAAACTAGTGACAATTAAAACTCCCTTGTGGTGTCATGTCCAGGTTTTCACTTAGTTTGTCTTACAGCATATAGATATCATTTTAATATTTTCTTTAAAATAGCATTTTTTTATCCGCTCCAGGTGAAAGTCTCTAAAGTTTCTCACTCCTAATAAATTCTATTAATGCCCATTGTTTTCAATTAAAATTCACAATGTATAGCATAATAGTTTATTGAATATTCTTCATTTCTAGCATTTGAAGGAATGCTGTACTTTTTTCATTCAGATTTGTTATAATAATTTTAAATGAATATTAGTGATTTTGTAATTTAATATATGTATTGCAACATTTTGTAATATTTAATGTAAATTCATGTCAAAATTAAGAAGATTATTTGGGAATTTAGGCACATTTGGGGATGTGACTATCTAAAAGATTGCTTTTTCAGCTGGTGCTCAGCTTAAACTTTCCCAGCAAATTCTTGGTCTTATTACTGTAATTTCAGTAATGTGAAATACAAACTGTCTTAATTACTGGCAGGCCAATCTTACACTGATTGAGAAAAATGCTTTACAAAGTAAAAATATAATGGCAAAGCAATTGGTGACAAAGGAAATAAGAGGTGTTGGTCAGTATGGTAAATAAAAATATAAAAGCAAGAGTCTCAGTTACTGTAATAACTGGAGACTTGTTATATTCAATAACTAGATTTTGCCTTCCACATAGTTTGACATAGTAGCTGCTGACTGATGAACGTTAAAGTGAAATCTTACATCAATGATTTTTATGGTTTTGTATTACAAAAAAAGTCTGGTTTGCAGTGGAACAGACTGGTCCAAAAACACCTGTAAAACTCTGTGATAATCCTTCACTGTACATCCCAAATTTCACAGAGCAAGGGCGTGAGTTTCTGATCCTTCATCTTCCATGACATCAATACCTCTGAATGGTTGTGGTTAAGTGTTCTAAGTTGAGTAAGGCGACCTAACAGCCGAGCAAAGCGCTGTGGACTCTCTGGATGATGGATCTTGGAGTACTTGTATAAAATCTCCAAAAGAGGCTCCTGTAGCTTTTCTACATGTTCTTTATTTTTTATATAGGGCCGATCTACAAAACAATAAAAATGACCATAAGATGTGAACAACCAATCTTGTATATTGCAAATTACATTTATATATATAAATGTGAAAGTACATGGGGTTGATTTCATCTTTCAGCCTAGGTATTAAAGATTGCCTGGGCATGGCATGGAAAAGAAAATCTGTTTGGAAGGTTTTCATGTCTTGATTGTTATCTACTATTACCTACTATTCTCTGGCTGTTCACACCCCAGCCAAATCACCATTCACTGCAGCGGGACAGAGAATCCCAGTTGCAGGTGAAGTCGAGAATTCCATCCTATATTTTAACTCCTTTGAAATGAATAGGAGAGAAGTCTAACTAGTCATATCAGTGCTGCATGTACATTCTTTCTGATCTCTGACTAGATGATGCTGACTAACCAACCAATAAAGTAAAAATTATACCCATGTATCTGGCAGTATTTTAATGAAATTATTCAAAGAAGTGAACAAATTATGACATGAATGTTGAATATTCCAGGAGAAAATAAAGGAAAAGACATCTTTTTTGGTGGGATTTCAAAAGGTACTAGATACAATGGTTTTTCCATCAGCTGTAAAAGCAAATCCATTCAAAAATTACAGTTTCTAGTAATTTGACTGCCACACCTTCTTCTTTTATCCAATGCAAAAACTGAAATAATTTTTTGAATGCTTACATAGAAACAGTAAAACTAGGAGGGGAATAAACACTCAGCTCTGTTCCACCATTGAACGTGATTGTGGCTGATCCTTATTCTCAATGCAATATTCCTACTTTCCTCCCCATATCCCTTGATACAATTAAAAACTTGAAAACAACCTGGGTGGGAATTTACAGCCTTTTTCGTCCCAACCTTCCTTTCACATCATAGGCTATAAGCCATCAGGCTCTGGGAACTTGCCTACCTTTAATCTTTTTAGGAAGTCTCGAGAAGTTGAGGATAACTTGCTCCCACACTTTCACATAAGTTCTTAGGTATCTGAGGAATCCAATGTGTGATCTATAGTCTCTGTCACAGGTGGGGCAGATTGTGGTTACAGGTGCAAGTGAGTGGAGTGCCTTGGTTATCACAAACTCACTATTTCATGCACTATGACGCTTGGCTGTTACATTTTTAATCTTTCCTATTAGCAAATCCCACCAGCACTCCAGCAGTGGGTTAACAGGCAAAGGGGAGTGGTGTGCTGTAAAATTGAGTTCTATAATAGCAGCTGTCAGCTATACACCACACATGTACTTTACCTATGACAGGGGAAGAATTGTACACCTTGTTTGACCAATGCCAAATTGAGTTCCTTATGTGTCCAGGCCACGAGATAAAACTTGGCAGCATCATAGCAGGCCCAGGGAGGGTGCCTCTGAGTTGGTCACCCTGCACCAACTGGAGACCGTCTCTCCAAGGTAATTCTCTGCCTTTTTAAGTTGGCTGGATCAATGCAATCCTGAATGTGCCATTTTCTTTATGGTGGCCAACATTGCTGAAACCCATTCTGTAGTCTTTTTTATGGGAGTTATAATATCCAGTGTCATTATCTGATTTAGTTCATTGACTACTTTCTGCTACACAGCTATTGGTACTCTTGTCAGAGCAAAAATTATTGGTGGTGCATTGGTGAATCATTTAATCTCATTTGGTATATTGCTTGTAGCTTACCAATTTCATCACTCTATCATATTGTTGCAGCTTTGGACTGAATTGGATGAGCTTCAGTACAAAGACCAGCAGTGGCATTACATTCTGGTTGACCATATGAAACTTGAAGCTGCACTCTGTAAAATGGAGAATGGCCATATCTTCACTGCAGATAGTTTGTCTGCCATGGCCACAAGGACAACCTGCTTTTGGGATCCAGTGCTGCATATGGGTCTAGTTCTCGTATCATTTGGCTGGGCAATACTTTACACTTTGCTGCATTGTCAATTTTTATTTTTGCATTTCTGCAAATCATGTTCAGAGTGATGAAAATCTTAATCTTTTCTGTAACAGTGTGACACTCTTACAATAGAGTGTTCTTGGATGTTCAATGGTTTGGTTGCTCTGACTGAACTCTGGTCCAATCAGATACTCCTAACCGTGGGAGAACTAACCAGCTGCATGTGCCTGGTGGCAATGGAAGGAGGCCGTGATTTCATTCTGTAGCATTTTTGCTAAATGATTCCACTTACCACACGTATTGCAGCATTTACTACACACCAAACCTGCTATTCTATTCTAAAGCTGATGGCCACTTCTATTGGGACAGGTGTGCTCTGTACAGTGAAAACTTCTGTTTCTCACCTGAACTCCTAGCTTCTTTTTTCAGGCTGTTTGTTTAGCATGCAAATGCAAATGGCTAAATTTAGCCAGAAAATCATTTGAAATGCCTTCTCTTCCTGTTCTCAGACCATTATTTCTGGTGTGCCTTAGGGATTTATCCTTGACCCCATTCTATTTCTCAGCTACAATACAGCTCCTCAGCAATATTATCCAAAGATTCAGTGTTAGTTTTCACATGTACACTGATGGCACCTTTACCTCACCACCAGCACTCATGCCTCCTCTATCAATTTTTGACAAATTATTAAACCACTTATATCAAGTACAGGATAAACAGGAACTTCCTGCATTAAATGTTGGAAGGACTGAAGTCACTAACTCTAAACTCTATTGGATAGCTAGAGATTCCTCCTGACAACAGTCTGAGATTAAGGGTGTCCATTCACAACCTTAGTATCACCTTGATTTTGAGATAAGCTTCTGATCTTGTATTTCTGTTATCACTAAAAATTCTATTTTTACTTCCATAACATAACCTGACTTTGTTCCTGTCTCAGCTTATCTATTTAAAGTTTTAATGTTTACTTATTAGTGTCACAAGCCAGCTTACATTAACACTTTAATGAAGTTACTGTGAAAATCCCCTAGTCACCACACTCTGGAGAATTTAGCATGGTCAATGCCTTTAACCAGTATGTCTTTCAAACTCTGGGAGGAAATCAGAGCACTTGAAGAAAACTCACGCAGACACAGTCAGAATGTGCAGGCTCTGCACAGACAGTGACCCAAGCCAGGAATCAAACCCAGGTCTCTGGAATGTGAGGCAGCAGCGCTAACGACTGTGCCACCATGCTGCCCCAACCTGCTGTTGAAACCTTCATTCATGCCTTTATTACTTCTAGCATCGACTATTCCAATGCACTCCGAGATGATCTTCCACATTCTACCTTTAAGCTTGAGGTTGTCAAAAGTCTGCTGTCTATGTTTAGCTTATAGCAAGTCCCCAACTCCAAAACCCATATGTTTGCTGACCTAGTTTGGTTCCAGGTTAATCACTGCCTTGATATTAAAATTCTCATCCTTGTTTTCAACTCTCTCAGAACTCTCTCTTTGTAATCTCTTTTAGCCCTTCAATTCTCTGAGATAACTGTGCTCCTCCAATTCTGGCACGTCTGCATCCACACTTTTAATTGCTCCATAATAGATAAGTAATTAGTGGCTTATCTTCAGTTGTGGAGGCCCCAAATCTGAAATTGCCTCTCTTCACTTCACTGCCTCTCTATCCTGATTTGCTCAAATGATTTTATAAAATTCATTAATCGAGGGATTGAGTTTAGGAGTCGGGAGATAATGCTGCAACTTTATAAGACCCTTGTCAGACACCACTTGGAGTACTGTGTGCAGTTCTGGTCGCCTCAGGATGTGGAAGCTATTGAGAGGGTGGAGAGGAGATTTACAAGGATGTTGCCTGGATTGGGAGACATGCCTTATGAAGATAGAGGTTTGTAAGATGTTGAGAGGAATAGGTAGGGTGGATTCTCGGAGGCTATTTCCCAGGGCTGAAATGGTCGCTACGAGAGGACACAGGTTTAAGGTGTTGGGGGGCAAGTACAGAGGAGATATTAGAGGTAAATTTTTCACTCAGAGGATGGTGAGTGAATGGAAACGGCTGCTGTCAGTGGTGGTAGAGGTAAACTCTGAATTAAACTAAATAAAAATTATAACTTTTCTATTAAAACTTTAAAAGCAGAGATATGTATTGACAGAATGTTAAATGCAGATTCTGCCATCATACATACAGATCCACTGAAATAGAACATCAGTTCCCAGCCAAGAGACATTACTTCCATACCATTTCACCTTTATTTCATTGGAGCCAATCTCAAACAAATCAGTGCTTGGTTGGATTAGATTCATAACATTCACTAGTGTAATTTAGTTAATGATTTTTATTTTTTACCTGAAAATAGAATTGTGGTTGCAGAAAGTAAGGCATATTCAGTGTCTGTCACGTTCAGTTCCCCCATACTTCTGTAGAAATCGAACATTGGTGTAATAAATTCTTCAGCTGTACCTGGTTATACAGAGAAGCAAACTTAAACTTTCCAAATTTACTTTTCAATAAAACATCATATGATGCATGATATTTGAGTTGTGTTTCATGTATGTAAAAATTTAAGACATATGTTAAAAATAAATTCCATTGAAGATCCATTTGCTTTAATAAATTGAAATATAGAATCATTAGAAATAGGAACAGGAGTAGGCTATTCGACCCTTCAAGCCTGCTCCACCATTCATTGTGGCCATGGCTGATCATCCAATTCAAAAGCCTGATCCTGCCTTCCTTCCATATCTTTTGATCCCCTTCACCCTACTTTCATTCCCTTCTCATTAATTAGTATCCTCAGTGATGGAAAAATAAAAAAGTGTGTAGTCTCATCTGGAATTTGCAGCATTTCAAAATTGCTTTTATCCTAGCAGCATTTGGGGGGAATTATCTATTTCCAACAGCAGCAGGAATCATAGTGAGTGAGGGAAACAGGATTTTGTGGGAGGCCAACAAATCAGTTTCCCTGATATTGGGAGATTAAAATGAAATCTTATTCTCCTATTCTTCATGGCAGCTTAAAGGTTGATTGAATGTTTCCCATGGGACAATATCAGGAATTCCATTTGCATCTCAGGAATGCTCATTAAAAGCCTAACAGACGGTAACCGTGTTCCTTCTCCAAATAAAGCACCCAATCAATGGGAATTTACAACATGGCTTATGACTATATGTTCATGATGTGCACCAGATGAGATGGACTTCCTCCTGGACCTTTACGTCAGTTGGTGCTGGTTTTGCCTTCCTAGGGACCATTCTTATACATAAGTAGTGAACCCAAACTAAGGCTGGAAATGATATACAGGTGAAGGTGGGGTGGAAGGATGGAGTAGAGGATTTGCAGAAGATGTAGACAAAGGCTCAAAGCCTGGATGGAAGGATAGAATGGTGGCTGTGCCAGGGAGGCAGATGAAGGCTGGGAGACAGGATAAAGTTTCCAGGGAAGGGGTGCAGAATGTGAAAGAAGGATAAATGTGTTAGATGGCAAGGTGATGTTGATGATGAAGTCCAGGGGAGAACTCAGCTGAATGATGATAGGAGAGAACAATGACCATTAGAGGGGGAAGCAGAATATGGTAGTGTAGGATGAGACACGTCTATGTCTGACAGATGTAGATATCAATGGACACCAAGGGAAACAAGATAGGTGGCACAGGTAATGGGAGGAATAGGGTCAGGGTGGGCATGAGTGGTAGGAGTGTTGGCTGCAAGGGGCAGAAAGCCATGTAGAGGTGGATGATGATAGCATTCAGGATAATGGGGGAGGTTCAAAGGTGACAAAAGGGAAATAAAAATGACATTGGGTGGTCAGTGCTGTTGAGGAGAAGGTAATGGATGATAGGGGGAAGGTAGAAGGTGGTGGAGCATGTTTGGAAGAAAGTGCGCATTATTTCTTGCACATTATTTCTCCAGCAGCAGCAAGTCAATACCTTTTAAAACTATATTACATCGAAGTGGGAGGAGGGTCTTTTCTGGCTGGTAGAGTCCAAGATCAGCATAATCTGCTGAATAAAGAAATCCCCTGAGGAAACTGTATGAGAACAGTGCTCAGTTATGATCCTTAGTGTATATAAAGCCCACATTGCAGTAGGTTTGTTTATGTGCCTCAGAACAGTGAGATCCAGCAGGTTGAGGAGCTGCTGTTCAGTCTGAGCTATTTGCCTTTGGCTGCAATCAGAATCAGAGTTGAAAGGAGAAAAGGAAGTGGATGCCTAGAAGCAACGTGGCAGGTGATGGCTAGTCAACTCCTGCCCCCAAACTTCCATCCTCCAGGGTGAATAGTCATGTGGTTAGTATTCTATGCTGCCGAGGCAATGGTCCCATATAGAGTTTTGAAGGTGCTGAGAACAAGCAGAAAACTGTCCACATGAGGCTTCTTGCAGATGGCTCTCATCACCCTGGTCAAACAGCATTGTCTCCACATTTATATGTGACCAGGAGGAAGACCCATCTCTAGTCCTCTTGGTGTTTTTCATCTGGAAAGGAGAACACCAGCAGGATAATCAATGAACTGATGAGTGATTCTCCTGTATCCAAGTTATGTACAGAACTTTGGTGAGGCCACAGCTAGAGTAGTGTGTGCAGCTCTGGGTGCCACATTATGGAAAGAATTGAAATTGCACTGGAAAAGGCGATTCATCAAGATGCTGCCTGGGATGGAATGTTTAAGTAATGAAAAGAAGTTGGATAGGCTTGGTTTGTTTCCTTTGGAGCAGAGAAGACTGAGAGAGCAACTTGATGCGGCTGTACTAGATTATGAGGGACATGGACAGAGTGGATAAGGAGCAGTTATGCCACTTAGTTGCAGGGTCAGTCACAAGGGGACATAAGTTCAAGGTGAGAGGCATGAGTTTAGGATGTGAGGAAGGAACTTTTCATCAGCAGGTGGTGACAGTCTAGAATCCGCTGCCTGGAAGGAGGTGGGATAGAGGTAGTTTATGTCACATCTTTTAACATCTGGATGAGCACTTGGCACATCATAACATTCAAGGCTATGGACCAAGTGCTGGCAAATGGGATTAGGTGAGAGTTCAGGTGTTTCTAATGTGTTGGTATGGATTTCATGGGCCAAAGGACTTCTTCTGCACTCTATGATTCTATAATATGACTGGCTGGGAATTAAGTGTGGCAAGTGTATTGGTCATTCATCATGGTCACATATCATGTGCCTTTGCTGACAGTGCAAATGCAGAGGTAAAGGCTACTCACTATGGTGAGATTATGTGAGAATGAATAAACCTCCCCCCCCCTCCCCCAACAGGTTGCATTGCAGAATATCCACTGAAACTTGCAGAAGGAATGAAACTGCGTACATTTACAAATGTGAAGTAGACACAATGAGTGAATATCGCTGCCACAATTGTGCATTTAATGCTTTTTACTTTATCTTACTCCATCACTACAGTTAGGTAGAGCTCCAATATCCACAGCAAAGTTGGAGACAGACTGCCGAATATTAAGTCTTGTTGCCTTCAGCTGGTGTTCTCTGAGGCTCGAGGTCTGAGGGCCCTGCCTGCTACAAATCTTCAGCAGGGATACTCTAATTGGCTTGACCCACTGGAGGTGGTAGAATCATTAACAGGGGGGGAGTTGAAGTTACGCCCTTGGAGAATGACCTAGGTGTATGTGCCCAGGATGAATATCTGGAGAAACTCCACCCTATGGTTTCCACTGACCCTTCCATGAGGAGAAAGTGCACCTGGAAGGAAGTCAAGGTGCCACATTTCTCTTTTGCCTGGCCACTGCTAGATCTCACCCATGGCTAAAGCAATAGAATGCATGTCTTAGTCAAAATTCAGCAAAAACTGCTGGACCTGGATCTTCAAGGAAGTGCCATCCTTTCCATACAGACTTCAATGCACTTGCAAACCACAGCCATCAGACAGATGGATTCCTCCATCCCTCATCCCATTTTGCCGATGACTCTTATGACTTTGCCTGTTGTTCTTCTGCCTCTCTATGCATCTCCAACATTTGTCCAAGGATCGATTTCAGAGGCTCATTGTCTGAAGGACTCTGCAAGTTTTTGACCTCCAGTAGAGTTCCAAATGCCAGAAGCGTAAGCTGCCACTGCTGTGAATCATGTCTGTGAAGTGATCACCAGATTGTGAACCCAAGTCTGATGTAGAATGAAGACCCACTGAAGTGTATATCTGAACTGGCGGAGAATGCAGGTGAATGCAGTGATGACTGTACAGTCGCAGGATCCTCGTCCTCACATTGGAGTCCAATCTGGAACAAGAATCCTGGAAATTGGGTGAGTGAGGGGGTTATGTGGGGGTCTCCTTTGTTTTTTCAATTTTTTTCACCTTGCAGGAATTTGTTCATACTCTACTTGCCTTTATAGGACACATTATAGAGTATAAAAATTGGTATCTGATGTCACAGTTGTACAGAACGTTGGTTTGGCCACATTTGGAGTACTGCATCCAGTTTTGGTCACCGCACTACCAGAAGGACGTAGAGGCTATGGAGAGAGTACAGAGAAGGTTTACCAGGATGTTGCCCGGTATGGAGAATCTTAACCATGAGGAGAGATTGGGTAAACTGGGGTTGTTCTCCCTGGAAAGAAAGAGAATGACGGGAGACCTGATAGAGGTGTATAAAATTATGAGAGGTATGGATAGGGTGAACAGTGGGAAGCTTTTTCCCAGGTCAGAGGTGACAAACATGTGGGGTCACAGGTTCAAGATGAGGGGGGTGAGGTTTAATTCAGATATCAGAGGAACGTATTTTACACAGAGGGTTGTAGGGGCCTGGAATGCACTGCCAAACAGGGAGGTGAAGCGGGCACACAGGGATTGTTTAAGATTTATCTGGATAGTCACATGAGCAGACTGGGAATGGAGGGATATAAAAGAATGGTCTAGTTGAATCAATGAGTTGCGCAGGCTTGGAGGGCTGAAGGGCTTGTTTCCTGTGCCGTTATTGTTCTTTGTTCTTTATACTATAGATGAAGAAGTGAGCTGCTGAATATCTCGTAAGTGGTTAAGCTTTATTCTGTTCAGAAGGTTTAAAGTAGTATACAAACTTGTAGTAAGATTAATAAACTATATCAAAAAGGAAAATTATTGAATAAAATAATTAAATCATTAATAAAAGTGTATTATGAACCGCAGGACAGGTAATGTGTCACAGCTGCTGCATGCAGGCGCCCCTGAATGCCAATGTGATCCAGGGTAAAATGTATCTGTTGTGTTTGTAACTCAAAGAGCTTTGGCTCAGTGCTACTGAATTGGAAGTTGAGCTACGAACACTAAGATGCATTAAGGAGAGGGGAACATTATCTGTACATTTTATACTAGAAGGCAGTCACACCTTTTATTGTCTTCTGATTTGGTTAGCAGCCAGGGCAGGAGACTGCAAGTGAGGCAGGTAAAGGGATCCCAAAGCTTTGAGATTCTTTCAACTTGTTTGAATGAAAGTGGAGGCTTCAGGGAGTATGAGCCGACTGACCATGGCACAGTAATACAGAAAGCTATTGAAGTGGGACAATTTGGTGAGAGGAACACTGTTCTCTGCAGGGAAGAGTGAAATTGCAAAAGCATGTATTGCCTGCCCGTGCTCGGGTTTGAGACATCTGTTCAGGACTGGAAAGGAGCTTGGACTGGGAGACGAAGGATCTACTCATTGAAGTCCATGCAAATATCAATGACATTGGCAGTAGTCAGTATGATGAACTAGGTACCAAAATAAGAAGCAGAATCTCAAAGGCGATGAGCTCTGGATTATTTCCTGAGCCATGTGCAAATTGGTATAGGGCAAATAAGATTAGAGAAATAATTTGGATGTTCAAAGACAGGTATGGGAATAATGCATCTAGTTTGTGGGGATTTGACATCAATACTGAAGAAAGTGGATGTGGTACGTTGAAACAATTTACACCTGAACCATGCTGGGACCCGTGTTCTAATAAATTCCAAAACTAAGGAAATAGAAGGAATTTAAACTAAATAGTGGGAGCAAGAGTTCAAATTTGGGAAGATCAAAGGGAAGAGACAAGGCAAGAGAGGAAGGTACAAAGATGGGAAATGATAAACAGACCTTGACAGGAAGGGATAAAGAATACAAGTCTAAGAGCAAGTCAGCAGATAAGACTGGAGGTTACATGAATAATAAAAGGACAAAACAAAAGGTTCTGTATCTGAATGTATATAAAAGGAGGTGGTCACACATTTTATGGTCTTCTGATTTGGTTAATAGCCTGGGCAGGAGACTCAACTGAGGCAGG
Source organism: Sphyrna mokarran (assembly GCA_024679065.1). NCBI lineage: Eukaryota > Metazoa > Chordata > Chondrichthyes > Carcharhiniformes > Carcharhinidae > Sphyrna > Sphyrna mokarran. The sequence goes on from JAGIQG010000023.1 coordinate 38,501,263, forward strand.
TAGAAGGATCCAGAAACCTTTGAGATTCTTTCAACTTGTTGGATGAAAGTGGGGCCCACAGGGAGGATCAGCTGACTGACCATGGCACACCAAACAGGAAGCTATTGAAGTGGGGTGAGCAAAAAGGAATGTAATGGTAGTAAGGGATAAGTTGGTAAGGGGAACATTGTTCTCTGCAGGAACAGATGAACTGATAGCTCAAATAGACATACATAAACATGATCTGACAGTTATTAAAGAAGAATGGTTGCAGAATGACATAGATTGAAACCTAAATATTAAAGAGTACATGATACCTAGAAAGAACTAGGAAAATGTTCAGCGTGGCTCTATTAATTAATGACGAAGTTAGCACAATAGAGAGGATGATCTTAAGTTCAGTAACCAAGATGTAGAAGCTGTTTGGGTGAGGTGAAAAATTACAAAGGCAAGATATCACTTGGAGGAGTGGTGTACAGGCTCCGTAACAGGCAGGTCTTATGAGGAGAGGCTGAGGGATTTGAGGTTGTTTTCGTTAGAAAGGAGGAGGCTAAGAGGGGACCTGATCGAAACATATAAGATGATTAGAGGTTTAGATAGGGTGGACAGTGATAGCCTTTTTCCTAGGATGGAAAAAGCTAGCACGAGGGGACACAGCTTTAAATTAAGGGGTGATAGTTATAGGACGGATATCAGAGGCAGGTTCTTTACCCAAAGGGTGGTTCGGGAGTGGAATGCCCTGCCTGCAGCGGTTGTAGATGCGCCAAGTTTGGTGGCGTTTAAGAGGTTAGTTGATAAGTATATGGAAGAGAAGGGAATGGTTTAGTTTGGAGGGGCATTGCTTTTTATATTGGTCGGCGCAACATCGAAGGCCGAAGGGCCTGTTCTGTGCTGTAATGTTCTATGTTCTATGTTCTATGTAACAGCACCCACATGATAGGACAGAGTACAAAGGAAGAAATATGGGAGCTTGTCAGAAATAATGACACAGCGATAGCCATGGGGATTTTAATCTATATATGGGAAGGAGGAGTAGCAGATGGACTTCAACTCAGATAAATGTGTAGTTGTCCAATTTGGCAGGTCAATTAGGATAAAGGAGTGTAATATCAAGGGTAAGACTCTTAGTGTAGAGGATCAGAAGGACTTTGGGATTCGGGTCCATAGGACTCCTAAATCGGCGTTGCAGGTAGAGATGTGGTTAACAAGGTGTATAGTGTACTGGCCTTCATCAATCGAGGAATTGAGTTTAGGAGTCAGGAAACAATACTGCAGCTTTATAAGACCCTAGTCAGATCCCTCTTAGAGTACTGTGCTCAGTTCTGGTTGCCTCATTACAGGAGAGATGTGGAAGCTATTGAAAGGGTGCAGAGGAGATTTACAAGGATGTTGCTTGCATTGAGTGGCATGCCTTATGAGCATAGGTTGAGGGAGCTCGGTCTTTTCTCCTTGGAGAGACAAAAGATGAGAAGTGACTTGACTGAAGTGCATAAGATGTTGAGAGGTATAGATTGGGTGGATTCTCAGAGGCTTTTTCCCAGGGCTGGGATGGTTGCTATGAGAAGACACAGATTTAAGGTGCTGGGGAGTAGGTACAGAGGAGATATTAGAGGTATGCTTTTCATTCAGAGGGTAGTGGTGAATGGAATTGGCTGCCATTGGTGGTTTTGGAGGGAAATTCGATAGGGTCTTTTAAGAGACTTCTGGATGAATACATGGGACTTAATAGGATTGAGGGTTATAGGTAAACCTAGTAGGTAGGGATATCATTGGCACAACGTGTGGGCCGAAGGGCCTGTTTGTGCTGTAGTTTTTTTATGTTCTATGTTCTATGTTTTACATAGATTGGATAAATCAGATGGCAAGGGCAACCTAAATGAAGAGTTCATAGAATAGTTTTCCTAGAACATCATGTTCTGGAACCAATCAGAACATAGAACATAGAACATTACAGTGCCGGCCAGTGGACCCTTGAACCTAAACTATTCCAATATCATCCATATGCCTATCCACCGACCATTTGAATGCCCCCAAAGTAGGCGAGTCCACAACTGAGATAAAATCATCAGAGATGATTTATCAGAGATAAAAGCTCAGCCTAAAACTGATACTGTACTGAGATAGGATTAATTACTGAACTCATGATGAAGGCATCCTTAGGTAGCAGTAGTCAGAATGTGATTGGATGTTACATTCAGCTTGAAGGACTGAGGAATGTCCAAGACTAGGGCTGGAATTCTCTGCAAAAATTTCTAAGTGTTGAATTCATGGGAAAACCTGAGTAATTTTCAGTGGACACTAGAATCTCCCACACTCTATGCGCTGCAAAGGTCACCAGTGTGAATATCATTACATTTCAAAGAGCACGGCTAATTCCACCTGGGAGATTGAAACCAGCAGGGTCTATGCACTGGACCCATACTGTCAGCTTCTCACTTGCTGGCTAGTTCAATCGCTGGCCAACAACCCTCCCACAGTCCGATCATGGTCCCAGCTCCAATCCCCTCATGACCCAGAGCACCCCAAGTTCCAACCCTGATCCTCCCCTCCGACACATTTTCCCCCAGCAGGCAGACCCCACCCCAGTGATGACTTCCTGACCCCCACCATCGGCTAAATGTCACCTCCTCGCCACCCCGGCTGATCAAGCTCAATGTCTAACCTCCCTTCCCAGTGACAACCCACCTCACCCCCACAACCCCACTGCAGCGCAGAACCCTCCCCTGGCTGACCCCCATAGCCTAGCCCAATTGCTGGCCTCCCTCCTGCCCCAAACAATCCCAAAGTAGAGTAGTGGCAGGATCCCTCCCCCACCTCCATCAATCACCCCACCAGACTCCCCCCATCAGGCCCCACCCACCAGGCCCTGTTCCCTAGGCAATGTCTGATGAGCAGTGCGAAGGTTCCCATAGGCATTGACACTTTGCCCCTTTTACAGTGTAGGGGCACAAATGGCACGGCCAATGCTCATGGAGCATTATCCCCCTGCTGTCTAACTCTCTGGGAGGCCCCAATTACTCTCCCTTTACCCTAGTGGAATGTCCTGAAAGTTTCCCGAGGGCAGGGACTGACTGTAAACCCCACTAGAGTGAAACAATCTGGCAGGGTGAGAGAAGCTGGCAGGTCTGGAGAATTCAGTCCTGGACCCGCTAATTACATTCAAAATAGATTTAAATAAGATTAAAATTACTTATGACTTCATCCTTCACGCCATCAGTTCCCAGCACAGATCTGATGGCACCGGAAATCCAGCGCTGGGAGATGCGCTTATGGCAGGAACGCACGCATGATTCTCCCACCTCGCTGGGCTGGAAAATTAGCACGGTGGGATAGGAGAATCACCCTTTAGTATTTTAAATTTACATAAGGCTATTATGAGGGGTATGAAAGCAGGGCTAGTTAAAATGAACTGACAATTTAGTTTAAAGGATAGGTAAGTAGAGATGTTTTGGCCGATATTTAAAGGGATATTTCAGAATTAATAATAGATAAGTTCAAATCAGAAAAAAAAATTACAAGGAGAGAATCCACTTTTGTAGTTAAATAAAAAAAAGTTAAAATGGTATCAAACTTAAGGAAAAAGCTTATAATTATGCAAGGCTGGGTGGCAGGTCAGGCAATTGGGGAGAATAATTTAAAAAAACAAAGATTGTCAAGGGAGGAAAATTAGAGTACAAGAAAAAGTTAATTAGAAATATAAAGAGAGAAATATCAGAGATAGTGTTTCTATAGGAAGTTAAAAAAAGAGTTAACAAAGTGAGTGTTAGTCCTTAGAAAGTGAATCTAGGGAATTAATAATGGGAAAAAAGAGATGGCACCTGAATTGAACAGGTATTTTACATTGGTCTTCACTGTAGAGGATATAAATAATATCCCAGAAATAGCTAAATCAGGAAGTGGAAGGGAGGGAAGAACTCAAGAAAAAAAGTAATCATGAGGAATGTAATATAGAACAAATTGTTGGAGCTGTGGGGTTGATGTGTTCCTGAATCACAAAGGACTTCATCCTAGGATCTCAAAATAAGTAGCTAATGAGATATTTGATGTGTTGGTTTTAATATGCCAAAATTCCCTGAATTCAGGAAAGTTCTATAGGATTGAAAAGTAGCGAATGTAATTCCTTTATATAAAAAGACGGAGTGTCAGAAAGCAGGAGACTACAGGCCAGTTAGCTTAAAATTTGTAATTGGGAAAATGTTAGATATCATATTAAAGAACTTATTTCAAGGTACTTAGATGGGCTCAATTTAACCAATAGAGTCAACATGTTTTGTTGGAGAAATCATGTTTAACCAATTTACTGGAGTTCTTTGAAGAAATAACATGTGCTATGGATAAACTGGTCAATATACTGTCCTTAGATTTCCAGAAGACATTTGATAATGTGCCATCACAAAGATTATTGCAGTAAATAAAGATTAATAGTATAGGGGGTAACATATTAGCATGGATAGAAAGTTGACTAGATAACGGGAAACAGAGAGTCGGCACAAATGGATCATTTTCTGATTGGGAAGATGTAACAAGAAGTGTGCCATAGGGATAAGTGCTGGGGCCTCAATCTTTTACAATTTATATAAATGACCTTGCTGAAGGACTGAAGGTACGATAGCTAAACTTGCTAATAATACAAAGATAGGCAGGGAAATAATTGTAAAGATGACATAATGACACTACAAAAGGAGATAGATAGGAATGGGAAAAGATCTGGCAAATGGAGTACAATGTACATGAATATGAAATTGTCAATTTTGGCAGTAATGCAGAGCTCTGAGATGCAGAAGGATCTGAGTGTCCTAGTATTTGAATTACAAAAGGCTGGTACCTATGTAAAGCAAGTAATTAGGAAAACTAAGAGAAATTTATCATTTATTGCAAGGGGAATAGAACACAAAGGGAGATATGCTTCAGTTATACAGTACATTGACTACATTTGTCTACAGTATTTGTCTCCTTAATTAAGGAAAGTTGTAGATGAATTGGAAGCAATTCAGAGAGGTTTGCTAAACTAATATCAGGAATGGGCTGATTGTTTTACCAAGAAAGGTTAGACAGGCTTTCTTTGTATCTGCTGGAGTTTAGAAGAGTAAGAAATTATTTGATCGAAACATAGAAGATCCAGAAGGCTCTTGACGGCTTTGATGTAGAGAGAATATTTCTACAGATGATCTAGAATTAGGATCACTGTTTAAAAATCAGGGAACACCCAATTAAGAAAGAGTTGTGGATTTTTTTTTCACACAGAGGGTTGTGAATCTTCGGTACTCTCTTCATCAAAATCCAGTGGAAGCAAAGTCTCTGAATATTTTTAAGGCAGAGGTAGGTAGATTCTTAGTAAGTAAGAGGGTGATAGGTAATTGGGATGGGTTTACAATTGGGTTTACAATTTGAGTTGAGTTTACAATTAGATTAGCCTTGATCTGATTGAATGGTAATTAGGTTCAAGGGACTGAGTGATGTACTCCTGCTCCTAATTTGTATGCTCTTATTTGTTCCTCCTTCTAGATGCCCTAGGTGATGTGGCTTCCTCTAATGGAGGATGATATTCTTCCCCTTTCTTGCAGGTACCTCGAATTGAGAGGAGAGAAAATTAGTGATTTGCTCATGTATTACACATCATTCAGACATTGTCTGCACATTGGCACTATATTACTTGAGTTTCCTCACTGGATTGTTGGGGGATGCTGATATGCCTTCCACACAAACATAGCCAGTGTGTCCTTAAATGGGATGAGATTCTGAACTTCAGGGTTCCACCTCTGGTCTGTGGTTTGTCCCTCTTGTTGAGGGCTATGTTGTCCTGTTTAAAGACAGATGGGTGGAGTGTGAGCCCTATGAATGAAAACACGATTCAGAAGCTTACATACCTGTTGTGTGTGCTGATCCCTCCCTAGTAAGGAATTAAGATGCTGTTTGTGCAGGATCTTTATATGAAATATTGAGCCTAGAGGGCTATGACACGTTGAGTCATATTGACATCCTTGTGGATACTATCCTTTGGACTGCATGATATCCTTATGAGAGTGTGAGTTTGTAGTGAGAAGAAGTTTATCTTAACCTGGTGAAGTGGATGAGATCATTCATCCCTTTCCTGCACTCAGGGTGGTCTTTCTCTAAACCACATGGGTTTTCACTTTAGCATAACATATTCTCTGATCACAGTATGATCTTACCTGTATTGGGGAAACCAAATAAAGATTGGGCAACTGCTTTGCAAAAACATCTTCATTCAAACCGCCTTTTAAATAGTGCATTGCTCACTCAAAAAGATAAGGATGCTTCTCAACTTAATTTTAGGAAATAAAGTTGGACTTGTGTATGGGGTATCAATGGAAGTGAACACTTGAGGTAGTGATCATAATTCAGTTAGTTTTATTGTAGTTATGGAAAATGACAAGGATAGATCAGGACAAAAAAGTTTCAATTGTCCTATTTTTAATGGGATGTGATCATTGTTGACAGGACCACCATTTTTTGTCCATCCCAATTGCTCTTGAGAAGATGGTGGTGAGCCACCTCCAGTGTGCTAATGTAGATACATTCTTGTTATATGGGGAGTTCTGGGATTTTGATTTGGCAATGATGAAGGAACAATGATATATTTCCAAGTCAAGATGGTGAATGACTTGGGGAAAGACTAATTTTACGAACCTGAGATGTAATTTAGCAAAAGTGGACTGTAAACAGCCAAATAAGAATAAACAAGTGTCAAAACTTTGAGAAACATTCAAGGAGACAGTAAAAAGCTTCATAATAAATATGTTCTCATAAAAAAACGGTGGAGCTCCAAAATCTAGAATCCTCTGGATGTCAAAGAGCTTAGAGAGTAAGAATATGAAAGAAGGGAGGTTTTGTCAGTTAGTGAGTGCTCGATACTGCAGAAAGCTTGGAAGCATATAGAAAGTGCAAGAAATTAATAAGGGAAATTAGGAGAGCAAATGCTGGCAAGAAAATTCAAGAAAAATAAAAATATGGTTTATTGATAAAGAACGTGAAGATAATGAAGAAAAATGTAGGACGTTTCAAACCAAAAAATTAATCTGTGCCTGGAGATGGAAGACTTCTAAATTGATGCTTTTAAATTGATACTTGCATCTGTCTTTATAAAAGAGGGGGGAGTATATTGTAGTTAAGGAAGAGCAGTGTGAAATATTGAATGGGATAGGCATACGGAGATAAGAGTTTTAACATCTTTCAAAGCAGATAAATTCCAAAGCCAAGAAGCATGTATTCCAGGCTATTAAGTGAAACAAGTGAGAAAATGGAGAAAGTTCTGACCATCACTTTCCAATCCACTCTGGTTACAGGTATGTGTTGGACGACAGAGAATCTTCTAACGTTATAATGTTGTTTAAAAGGGGAGAAAACAATAGACTAATAATTACAGACTTATCAGGTGGTGGGAAAATTACTGGGACTGTTTCTAGGAACAGTATTAACTAACATTAGTTAGAACAGCATAGATTAATCAAGAACAGTTAGGAAGGATTTGTTAAGCAAAAGTTTCATCTGAGGCAATATGATTGAACTTTTTATAGTAATAACAAGGATGATTAGTGTGGATAGTGTGTTCTACATTGTATTTTGCAAGATCTCTAATTAGGTTCCACATGCCAAACTGATCAGAAAAATAAAAGCCCATGGGATCCAGGCAAAGTGACACGTTTGTTCAGTTTTGACAAAGGGTTATCTGGACTTGAAACATCAGCTCTTTTCTCTCCTTACAGAGTCAGTCAAACCTGCTGAGATTTTCCAGCATTTCTGTTCTGGTTTCAGATTCCACCATCAGCAGTAATTCACATTTATTAAATTTGATCTCAATATTGGCTCATTGGCAGGAAATAATATGCTCAATGGGTGTTTTTATGACTGGAAGGCTATTTCTGTGGGTTTTTGTCAAACTCAGCAGGTCCTATATCAATGATTTAAACTTAAACATGGGGGTTATGATTAAGAAAATGATCCATAATTTGGACATACAATTTATAGTGTGGAAGGAAGATGTAGATAACTGGAAAACGTTAAGAGAGTGGGCAGGTGAGTAGAAAAATGGTAAATGGAATTCAATCTGGTAAAAAAAATGAGGTTATGTCCCTACTTTAGAAGTTTTATATAACTTGCACCTAACAACATTCATGTAACATCAATTGCACTCAAAAGCAATCATTCAGCTGTCATTTACCATCAATTGCAATCAAAACAATCACTAAGCTACTATTTAATATTGTCACTGACATCAATGTCATCAATTATCTCAAACCACAGTAATGAAGCATTTGTGATTAGCATCTAAAGCCATGACATTTGTTTTCCTTATTACTGAATTTCAGTAGCTTCAAACATCACAAAAACAAGCTAACTTTAGAAAAAGTAGACCTTTTGTTGATTAGATACTTTCATTATTTTACTTTATAACCAATAAATCATACAGCACAATCTATCCAGGCAACAACCTCTTCCCTTTGGCATGACCGGACCTCCCACCTAGATTGCATCTGTTCCCTCTCCATCAGCACCTTCCATCACCCTCTGAGTAATTTTCTCCCCATCACTCCAACTGAGCCCCACCCCACCAGCACCCCTTCAAGCAATTTTCTTCCAACAGCGCATCACCATCCCCCCCACCACTCGTCCCACTCCACAAAAGAAAACTGTCAAAAGTAAACCAACCCAAAACAGAGCCTGTATTAAGTCATATGAGCAAAAACTTGGTCAAAGAGATTAATTGGACTTTAAAGACTCAGGGAAAATCAGAGACTGCTTTCCCCACAATGCAGATTTTTGGTCCTATTTAATACTGACGTCAGGACCCTGAAGCTGGTGGAAACAATCCTGGCCTGGGTGTTTGAAATGGACTTGTGCGATTTTCTGGTCCTGGCAATGGTAGGAGCCACTGCTCAGAAAATCCCAGCAGGAAGATCTTTCAGGCTTTTGAATTATTAGGTTTATGAAAGTAAATATAAACCAGAAAAAAATGCCCCATTTGCCCCTTTCCTTCAGCTTGCATTAGTTCTCTTCCTCTGTCCCCAAACCCCTCTCAATCTCCCCTTCCCTGTATCCCCCTCTCTTATTCATCTCCCTCTCCTGCTTTACTTCCTCCCCTCTACCCAATCCCTGCTGTACCGTTCTCCTTTGCTCCCTCTCCTCTTTACACTCCCCCCATTCCCTGTCCCTCTCCTTCTCCTTTCCTCTCCCTCTGTTAACTCTCTTCCTCATTTTCTTCACCCTCATTTGCCTCCCCCCTTTTCTCTCCCTCTCCATCCCCTCCCAAGCTGGAGATTTCCACTCAAGGACTGCCTAAAAACACAAAGTGACTTTTTCTAGGTGCTCAGACTATAACTTTGACATTGCACAGGAGTATTGCAGTCCATGGCAATGAGGTGACTTGTTGGGGAAATTGATGATTAGGGGTTTCAAGAGAGGTCAAAGGATGGTTCTGAGAGCAGTGATTTTGAGAGACATCAGGAGACAACTTGGGCAGCATGATCAAGAACTTGGCAAGAAGCAAGGCTTGAAGACTAAATGGAGAGAGCAAGTGAGGGGAAGAGATTAGAGACTAAAGGAAGGGAGTTTAGACCCTGGGATTGAAGGTGGGTGGGACAAATTTAAATCCTGAGACATAGGGGTGGTGGGTGGGTAGAAAGTTTAGACCTGAGACTAAAATGAATTAAGAAATAATGGCGATCTGGTGGTGGTGTCAAACACGGCAGAACTATTTGTTTGGACAAAATGAAAAACTGAATAAATTCAGCTTTTTAAAAAATTCATTTATGGGATGTGGGCATCACTGGCTTTACCAGCATATATTGCTCATCCCCAGTGGCCCTTTAGAAGTTGTGGTGAACTGCCTTATAGAGCTGCTGCAGTCTTTGATGTATAGGTACACCCACAGTGCTGTTAAGGAGGGATTTATTGTATTTTGACCCACCAACAGTGAAGAATTTTCAAGTCAGAATGGTGGGTGATTTGGAGAACATCCAGGTGTTCATATGTATTTGCAGCCCACTGACTTTCCTGATGATAGCAGTTGTGGGTTTGAACGGTGCTGCCTAAGGAACCTTGGTAAGTTTCTCTAGTGCATCTTGTAGATGGTACATGTAGCTGTCATTGTTTGTCAGTAGCGGAGAGAGTGAATGGTTTAAGATGGTAGATGTGGTTCCCATCAAGCAGGCTGCATTGTCATGGATGGTGTTGAGCTTCTTGAGTGTTGTTGGAGTTCCACTCGTTCAGGCAAGTGAAGTGTTTTCCATTGCATTCCTGATTTGTGCCATATAATTGGTCGACAGGTTTTGGGGGAGGCAGGCAAGGATTTACTCGTAGTTGGATTCCTAGCCTTTGACCAGCTCTGATCTCCACTGTATTTATATGGCTAGTCCAGTTCAACTTCTGGTCAATGGTAACCTCTAGAATGTTGATTGTGGGGGTTCAGCAAAGGTAATGCTATTGAATATCAAGGTGCAATGGTTAGATCCTCTCTTGCTGGCACTTTTGTGGTGCACTCATCAGCCCAAGTCTGGATATTGTCCAGGTCTTGCTGCATTTGGACATGGACTGCTTCAGTATCTGAACAGTACGAATGCTACTAAACATTTTGGACATTCTCACTTCTGATCTTATGATGGAAGGAAGGTCATTGATAAAGCAACGGAAGATGGTAGGGCTTAGGATGCTTCCCTGAACAACTGCTGCATTGACGTCCTGGAACTGAGATGATTGATCTTGAATCATCACAACTATATATCTTTGTGCCAGGTATAACTCAAACCAGTGGAAGGTTTTCTCCCAATTCCCATTGACTCCAGTTTTGCTAGAGATCCTTGATGCTATACTCAGACAAATGCTGCCTTGCTGTCAAGGGCAGTCACTCTCACCTCATCTCTGCCATTCAGTTCTTTTCTCCATGTTTGAACCAAGGCCTGTAATGGGATCAAGAGCCGAGTGATCCTAGCAGAAACCAAACTGAGCATTCATGATCAGGTTATTGCTCAACATGTCCATTTGATAGCATTGTTGATGACCCCTTCCATCACTTTACTAAGGATTGAGAGTAGTTGGGACAGTAGTTGGCCGGGTTGATTTTGTCCTGTTTCTTATGTACAAGATACACACATCATCAGGTAGATGTCAATGTTGTAGTATTATTTAAATAAATAGGTTGCAGAATGCACCAGATAGCTTTGAGTACATCTGATAGTATTAAGCAGGCTGGACAGCTTTGAGTGCATTATGGTTGAGAGTACATTCAAATTTGATACCAAATTCATTCCAAGTTCAAAGTCAGGGTAAATACGTGGGGTTACAGGGATAGGGCTTGGGTGTTCAAACTTTTGATGTCAAATCATTGTGCAAACTTGAACTAAAAAATTATGTTAAAATCTTTGGATAATGGCACTTGTGGAGGGCAAACAGTGCAAGGTAACATTCAACAAGAAGTGAGATACTGAAAAGAGTAAAGATCAGAAGAATCTTGGAGACCATAAGCATATATCCCCAAAGGCAGGAAGAGAGGTAGATAAAGTGGTCAAGAAATTATACAGGATATTAAAGAGTAAAGGTTAACATCAGAAGTACCCAACATTGATGTAACTATGATACAATGCTGCATAACACATAACAGAGATCTGGAGGAAAGCAGAATTTAACCTTGTGCAGAATTACTGAGATGTACACAAAACTGTAAATAAATAATAATACAGCAAGTTAGCTTAATATTTTTCATAAGAGAAATGTTAGACACTATTATTAAATATTATATAGCAAGACACTTAGAAAAATTCAAATTAAAATAGCAGAATCAACACAGTTATATGAAAGGAAAATCATGTTTAACTAATTTTTTACAGTTCTTTGAAGAAGTAACATTTGCTGTAGATAAAGGTGTACTTAGATTTCCATAAGACATTTAATCAGGTGCCACATCAAAGGCTAATGTGGAAAAGGAAAGCTCACTGTGTAGGGGGTAACATACTGGAATGGATATAAGAATGGCTGTCTAACAGGAAACAGTGAGTAGGCATAAATGTGTCATTTTTCTGGTTGGCAAGATGTTGAACTTCACTGGACACTTCAGCAGGCCGAGAACAGAATGGTCAGAGTGGAAACAAAGTGGGGAATTAAAATGGTAAATATTAAGAAGCTCAGGGTCACCCTATTGATTGAATGGGGGTATTCCACAAAACAATCACCCAATCTTCATTTGGTGTCCCCAGTGGAGAGGGGTCTACATTGTGGACAGTGAATACAATATAGTAAATTTAAAGAAGGGCAAGTAAATCACAGCTAAACTTGGAAGGAGGGTTTGGGATCTTGGACGGTGGAGAAATGAGGAGGTAAATGGACAAGTGTTGCATTTCCTGCAATTGCATAGAAAGGTGCTTTAAGGGAGGTAGAGGGTGTTAGGAATGACTGAAGAGTGGATCAAGGTGCTGCATCAGGAATAGTCGCTTTGAAAAGGCAGGGGAAATGTTTGGTGATGATATCAAGCTGGAGTTGATGAAAATAGCAGAATGATCTGTTGACTATGGAGGCTGGTGGGGTGGAATGTAAAGATAAGAGAATAGGGAGAGGAAGAGATGAAGGCAGAAGTGGGTAAAATGGGCAGCACAATGGCACAGCAGTTAGCACTACTGCCTCACAGTGCCATGGGCTTAGATTCAATTCCCAGCTTGGGTCACTGTCTGTGTGGAGTTTGCATGTTCTCCCCATGTCTGCTTCCTCCGGGTGCTCCAGTTTCCTCCCACAGACTGAAAGACATATTGGTTAGGTGCCAGAATGTGACAGCTAGGGAATTCCACAATAACTTTATTGCAGTGTTAATGTAACCCTTACTTTGTGACTAATAACTAAACTTTTAACTTTGGATTGAACATGATGGAAAGCCCTGTCAGCCATACTGGGTGAGAATCCTTGGATGAGGAAAAAGGATACATATCAGATGGGCTGGTGTGAAAAATTGTATCACCAGAACAGTGATGACATTGAAGGAGGATGGAATTCTCCCATTTTGAAACTAAGTTTTTCAGTTTAGTTTATTTATCAGTATCACAAGTAGGCTTACAATTTTGCAATGAAGTTACTGTGAAAATCCCCTAAGTGCCGTGGAAGGAAACAGGAAGGTGAAATATTTCCTGCTGTGGTGGCCAGCAGAAAGAAATGCCAAATCTTCCTGCCCTGACCTTAATTATTATTTACCTGAGTGTTTTATGCAATATTTTGTGGCAAGGCCTGCCTTGATTTGATTTATTATTGTCACACATATTGGGATACACTGAAAGTGTTGTTTCTTGTGCACTATACTGTTAAAGATACAGATAAAGCATTCTGTTCACAAGTACTCATGTCCAGATGCCTTATTGAAAAGGCATTACTGATCCACTATGGAAGAAAAAAAATTGACCTTCTGAGAAAGAAGATGGATCTCCAGGAATATTTTGAAGCTGGAGGATGGATAACCTCCAGAATACTTAATCTAGAAGGCCCACCTGCTCTGATGTTCCAGGATCTGGCATTGTGGATGGCCTCTATACTGAACTCTGGGGGCAGTCCTGAGCATTGTTCAGATGAGTCCCAACGTTTGCATGCCACATTGTTCAAAACATGTTTCATGGCAATGCTTTTACTACTGGCACCATAAAGCATTTTATAGACCTTCATCTGCATCCCTATAAATGACATACACATCAGATTGCGGGTTTTTCCGATCCACCATGGCAGGAACCGGTGAAATACCCCCTCTGTAAATTCATGCTATTGTGACACTGATTTCTGGGCCTCTAGCCATGTTCTTCTACCATGCCTGCCATTAAGAACACTGGCTGGGGCCTGGGAGAATTCCACCCAGAGAAACTGGATTATTGGTCAGTATTACAGGAAGCAGGGGTGAGACTTTGTGTCAAGATAGCTAGGGGTGTCTGTGGATTTGTAGTGAATATTAGTTGATAGCATATCTCCAGAAATGGAAGGTCCAAAGCCTCTTTCTGTGTCATAAATTTCTGGGTGCAAAGTCAATTTTGTCAGCAAAACAGGTCTGGTACGATCAGGGAAGGCAAAAAATTAGGCATAAACTTGATTTTTCATCTTTTTGCCCAATCTTACCATATCGCATTGCTGAATAACAAGATTATAAGGTCACGCCCACTGATTCCATTGCAACCGTTACCTTGAGTTTGTAATTCGCTTGTAATTTTGAGTCTCTACCCACTCACCCTGATCTCTCCATGTTTGGCTTTCTACCCTTTTGCAAAGAAGCTCATTGTAAATTTGCGATGAGTTACTTTGCAGCCTTCCAGACTCCAGATCATAACCTCTGCCCCTATTTTTTTCCAAATGTTGGTAATGATTTTGCTTTTCTTCATTTATACCTCCATCAGACCTATCTTTTGTATGTTCACTTGTCTCCCTTGGCCTTACAGCTTCATTCCTTTTGTTATTTAATCTCCTCTGCTTTCCAACCCCTTTAGGACTTACCGTTTTGCTTTTTTCAGTGCTTCATTGGTCCGGTATTTGATTAAAATCTATTACATTTTTAATTTTGCCTAGTTCTGATGATTTATCAATGGCTTAAAACAATAACCGTATCTCCCTGCACAATTGCTGCCAGATCTGTTGAGTAGTTGCAATATTTTCTGTTTTTGTTTCAAAGTTCCAGCATCTCCAGTATTTTATTTTTCTTAATGAATCAGGTGTTTAGTTATCAGGTTTTCATTACTGTAAATACACACAATTCCTGCCCTTATTGTATACTTGTCATGTGTTACCTCTATTCACTGAGAAAATTAAACTTATTTGCATTTACCAGTCCCCAAATAATATTCCAGACCTGCACAATTTCTCCTTGAGTTCAAAAAGGAAAATGCAATCAGGTGTGTTGTAATTGCCTTCATCACAATTATTGCAATGCAGTAATTGTATAGAAAGATAGTACCTAGCGTGCAATTTGGAACTATAATTGAAACTTCATCCAGATGGGACTGTTCCATCATAACAGCTGGAATATGCTCTTCAAAACACTGGTTATGACAACACCCAGAAAGTGTGGAAAAATGATCAGTATCTGTAAAACAAAAGGAAAGAATCATTTGGAAAGAAGAAATTCCAATCAGGTATAGCCTGATACCATATGGCAACCATCTGCATTCCATCACACAACTAAAATACTTCCTAATTTGCTTTTGGTGTGTGAATACTTGAACATCAATGAAAACAAAACAATTCTGAAGCAGGGAAAATGAGTTGTTTGATATCCTTTTTGTAAATCCATGCTGACTTTGTCTGCTCATACCACAGTTTTCAAAATACTGATCTATGAAATTCTTGATAATGGATTCTAGCAACTTCCCTCGCACCAATGCTAGGCTCATTGGTCTATCATTCCCTACTTTCTCTCTGTCTCCCTTTTTAAATAGCAGGCCTACATTAGCTCCCCTCCAATCCAACAGAGATACCCTTCATTACAGAGCCCAAGAAATTTTGGAAAATGACCACCAATAGATCTACTGTTTCTATGGCCACTTCCTGAATCACACCAGAATGAAGATTATCAGGTGCTTGAAATTTATCCACCTTCAATTCCATTAATTTTCCCAAAACTATTTCTCTACTAATCCTGTTGTTTTTTCAGCTTTTCACTAAAACCTGTGGTTCTCAGAATTTACATGCCATAAAGCTTTGCACAGCTCTTTGGAGATGAAACGTCTTGAAAGAAGTGATTGCTTTGATTTGGCAAGTACTTCCCCTCCCAAATTGTTTTCATTGACAGATATTACCATGCAGTATTAGCTATTGCTAAATGGGTAACACTCGATCTAAGTCAAAAGATTCTGGGTTCATGTCTGACTCCAGATACCAGAGCATAAGGTCTATGCTGACTCCAGTGAAAAACTGAGGGGTTTCTGTTTTTACATGAGTCACAAAACTGAGTATCATTCTCCCAGTGAATATAAAATTGTAGCACTGCTCAAAGAAGAACAGGGAATCTGGTATCCTCAACCAATATCATTAAAATAGATCATCTAATCATTATTCCATTTAAGTTTGTGGGATCTTGTTGTGTTTCCTTTTTTTTCTAAAATGTGTACCTACCAATCTTTATTTGAATCCCCTGTTACTTACCCTGGATAAATTGGTGACTAATCTGTGTGAAGCGCTGGTTGTACAGCTGTGCAGACCGGAGGAACATCACTTCAACAGTGGAACCTTTTAGCAACGCAATCTGATCTTCGTGGTCTAAAGTCTGGAATCCTTAAACAATATACAAACTACTGAATTTCCAAATTGTCATATTCAATCTCTTATTAAAAACATTCAGAAGAAACAAAAAGCAATCAACAATATTGCCACAAATAACTATTTTGAAAATTATTTGTATTATTTAATGTTTAATACTTATTCAACTTTTTTAGCCATCATTTCTATATTAAAAGCTAAATAATATATATTCACTTCTTCATATGCATTTTCTTAGCAAGAATACAAATCAAAATGGGGAAATGGTGGCATAGTGATAATGTAACTGGACTAGTAATCCAGAGACCAAGGGACATTTGTTAAATCCCATCATAGCAGCTGGTGCAATTTGAATTTAATTAATAAAATCTGGAATTGAAAGCTAGTCTCAGTAATGGTGACCATGAAACTATTGTAAATTGTATAAAATCCCACTGGTTCACAAAATCTCTTTAGATGGTATTCTGCAGTACTTATCTGGTCACTCCAGGTCCCCATGCCCAAAGCAGTGTAGTGGACTCTTAAATGCTCACTGAAATGCCCTGGCAAGCCATTCAGTTCAAGAGCAATTAAGGATGGGCAACAAGTTCTGGTTTGCCAATGATGCCCACATCTCATTCAAAAATATTAAAAAGAATGATTGTCTTCTCTAAATCGGAGGAACATTCAGTTTTCTGCCCTTTTTTCTATTTTTCATGTAACATGAAAGCTCCAAACTCTTTACATTGTCAAGAAATTTCCTGGGGAGCTTCCTGGAGGGACAAACAGGGAGTGCAAATATAGATGAAGTAGGAAGCCTCAATAAGGCATTCTACATAATTTTTCTTTACTTTCATGAGGTAGGTGACAAAATGCAGCAGCATTTAGAGAATTAGATAATAATCCTTGACTTGGTCTTTTCTAGTTCAAAGGTATGGAGAAGACAAATATAGCAAGACCAGGAAACGACAAGACCATTTTGGAACTCATGCTAATTTCTTGCCCCTAATGCCATTCTCACCTGCCAAGAATTAGGGTGGAAAATTCCCTCGTCCCCCAACCAATGAGCAGAACTTTTTGCTCTCTGCACAGAGTGTTGATTGAGGCAAGAAACCAGTATGTAGTTCACAGGCTGCACAGCCCTTTTTCTCCAGATAATCCAGCATTCTGGCCGATAAAATCTGCAGACATGGTCCACACCATCACACTGGCAGACTGGGACAGAAAAGGTTGGCAGCTGAGAATTCTGAGATCGGGGCACCCAGGGGTCAAAGCTGAGAACAATATCAGGGTACTGCCTGGCGTGTCTTTTATTCCCCAGGGGCTAAATGTACCTGTGTACTTCAAGGGGATTCTCTTCACCTGGTTCTCCTTTTTGAAAAGAATTTGGAAACCTTGCCCACATGACTGTGAAGGGCGACACAACTGGAATGTCCATAATTATATTTAAATGCATTGAAATTCTGACCTTTCCTCAATACCTGGGACCTAACTCTAACCAGTCCCAACATTTTTAGGATATACCAGATCATACAGCATGTTGCAGTATTTACTCTGGTGATTATGTGAGGAGGGAATGGGCTTATTTGGTCTATAGGGGTCTTGGTAGTTGTTTTTAGCATAGCCCTCAGTCAGTCCATTTGGTAAAAGTGGTAAGGTGTGGTATATTTGTGATTCATGTAATTTGACAATATAAAATGCTAGAACTCCTCACTGGTGAATGCTGCCCCATTGTCCAAAATCAACATCTCTGGCAAACCATGGGTGGTGAAAATTTGTCTTATCTTTTCTACTGTTGCACAAGAAGTCATGGACTTCATTTCATAGATGTCTATTCATTTTGATTGTGTCCATGATAAGTAAGAACATTGTATCCAAGAATGGACGTACAAAATCATACCAAAAAGGTGGAATCATACCTACCAATGACCTAGCCTCTCCCAAGTATGCATCTGGGCTGCTTTAGTTGCACAGTTTAAACATGCTCTCATTTTCTGCTCCTAACTTGGGTCACCACAAACAGCTGCAAGCCAACATTTTTATCTCAGATATCCCTGGGTGGGTGCTATATAATAACAATAATAACTTCCTGTCAGGAGTGAGAACGACCACCCCACAAAAGGACACCATCTCCACAGCTCAATTCATCCTTCCTTGTTTGAAAAGGTTTTAATTCTTCAGACTTTCTATCATAATGCCATGAAGAACTATACCTTAATTCCCGACAATATTGGATCTTTCCGAGTCCAGTATTTAATCTGTTGTGACAACATGATAATGTGTCAAGAAAATTTGAGGCAAAGATAATTTCTGCAGGAAATTCGAGGCAAAGATAATTTCTTGAGGCACTGGTGAGGGCAACATACTTTCCACTATTTGGAGTTGCATTACCATAATTATTGATCATAAACCATATTAGACTTATTTGGAGAAGATAAAGCCATTTCTTCAATAGCTGTCTTTGAGTCATTTGGTACATGACCTCAGACTTTTGTATCTTTTTGACAATGGAAGAAGGTGAAAGAGAGAATGTTCAGGGTGCGTGCGACCTTAATTATGCTGGCTGCTTTGCTGAGACAGCGGGAAGTGTAGACAGTGTCAATGGATGGGAGGCTGGTTTGCATGATTGACAGGGCTTCATTCTTGCTGTTGTGGACAGAGCAGGAGCCATACCAAGCTGGAATATAACCAGAAAGGATGCTTTCTATGATGCATGTGAAAAGTTGCTGACAGTCTAGGCAGACATGCCAAATTTCCTTTGCCTCCTGAGAAATTAGAGGGGTTGATGGGCTTTCATAACTATGATGTCGGCATGGGATGACCATGATGGTGATCTGGACTCCTAAAGACTTGAAGCTGTCAAATATTTCCACTTCATTTCACTAATGTAGATAGGGACATGTCCTCCGCTATGCTTCCTGAAGTCTTTAACTAACTCCTTCATTTTACTGACATTGAGGGAGTGATTATTGTCATCGTACTAGTTCACCAGATTCTCTATTCCTGCATTCCATCGCATCAATGTTTGAGACCTGACCCACAATGGTGGTGTCATCAGCAAACTTGAAAATTGAGTTGGAGGGGAATTTGACCATATAGTCATCAGCATATAAGGAGTATTGTAAAGGGCTGAGGACACAGCCTTGCGGGGCACTGCTGTTGACGATAATTGTGAAGGAGGTATTGTTGCCAATCCTTACTGACTCTAGGATCCAATCACAAAGGTGAACCCTAGGCCACAGAATTTGAGATGAGTTTTGTAGGAATAATGGTGTTGAAGGCTAGTCAATAAACAGGAGTCTCTCATAAGTGTCTTTATTAGCTAGGTGTTCCAAGGTTGAGTGTAGGGCCAGGGAGATGGCTTCTGTTGTGGACCTTTTACGGCTAGTAGATCAGGGCAATCTGGGAGACCGGGATTAATCTGTGCCATGACTAACTTTTTGAAGCACTTCATAATGATGGATATTAGAGCCACTGGACAATAGCTATTCAGGCATGCTGTTTAGCTTTTCTTTGGTACAGGAGTAGCAGATAGGACCTCAGATTGGCATAAAGAGGGTTAAAGATGCCTGCAACAAACCTCCAGCAGCTGGTTCACACAGGATCTGAATGCTTATTTGGGCACCCCATTTAAGGCAGTCACTTTCCATGGCTTGATCTTTGAGAAGGCTGCTCTGAGGTCTGCAATGATGAGCTCCGAAAGAGGTTTATCCAAGGCTTCTGGAGTGGAGGGTGTGCTCTTGCTCAAAACAAGCATAGAATGTATTGAACTCATTGGGGAAGTGTGCATTGGTACTAGTGATTCTACATACCTTCACTTCAAAGCTTGTTTTTTTTTGAAGAATTTGCCTTAGTTAATGGCAGTTTGTGTAGCTAGCCTGAGACTCTAGCTTGGTTTGGTACTGTCTCTTGAACATCTTCATTGGATCGCCACAGATTGTATGCAGAGTTCTTGTGTAAGTCAGGGTTGCCTAACTTGAAGGCCTCAGACTGGATTTCAGCAAGCAGTGAATATCCCCATCTATCTATGGTTTCCGGTGGAAAGCACTGAAGTGGAGACAGCAGACATACTTGAAAATCCCTCAAGACAAGCTGCGAGATATTTAACCCACACTGAATATTGAGCTGGGTCTGGCAAAAACTCACATCAATACCACTTACAACAGCTCTATATAAATGTGAACCCAGCACTGCCATAATAATTTACCATTCCAAGAAACAATTTTAGCTCTGACACATTCTTTTGGGCAGCTGCTTCTTTCATGGTCCAAATTTTATCTTCCATCAAATGCACCCCTTATCTATCTTTCTAAACCCCAATAAGTTACCTCATTTGATTTAAAGTTGCATTTCACTCTCTTTAATCTTACCCCAGCTTTCTATAAATGTTTTAAAACCTTCTCCAGGTTGTTAGAGTTAGAATTATATGCTCCTCTTCTGTGCCTCCTACGATTAGTATATCATCCAAGTAAAATTATGTTTAGTAAATCTTGTAATACAATATAATCTCCATTGTGCATTGGAAGATGCACAACTAAAAGGCAGTCAAGTGTACCATTATATGTGTTAATAGTAATGAACTTCCTGGATGCATCATCTAGTTCCAGCTGCTGGTATACATAACTCATGTCTAACTTAGTGTAAGCTAGCTTGGCGCATAAGTCCTCGATTTTAGGTTTCCCACCTTGATCACTGTTAGGTTATAATGGCCGCATATTCAAATTTTAGTCCCCACAAATTTGAATTTAGAGCCCTCACATATTCATAGTCTTATCTGGGTTAAGTATCAGCACAATGAGAGCTGCGCACTCCACAAACTGTACGAGCTTGATAATGCCCAGATCTGCTAACCTTTTAAGCTTAGACTTCACATTTATATTGAGTTGTTGTAAGTGGCATGATGTGAAGTTTCACCAGACCACATAGTTGGTAGGGTACAGGTCTTGCTCCGTAAAGTTTTGGTGTAGCCTCTGGATGTACAGAAATTCTGGCTTTCTTGCCTTATATTTCAACTAATTTTTGAAATATTTCCTGCTATTTCCTAAGAATGTCATATAGTTCCCATTATTAATTTTGAATATTTCTACCCAGTTCAATTATATTTCCTGAAGCCAATCTTGTCCCATCAAGTTTGGCCTTTGACCCATGACTACAATTAAAGGCAGTTGGACAGATTGCTGTCAATAACTTATGGTGTTATAATTATTTCCAAGATCATTACATCCCCCATATATGCTGCCAGCTTGGTTGCCATGCCTTTTAATCTCAAGGACTGGACTGCCCCCTGTGGGTCTTGATAAGTTTGTTCTCCCACTGACGTAACACAGATTTCTAAATCTGTTTCCATTTTGAGTGGATGACCATTAACCATCAATAGAATTGTGATGGGAACCATTTTATCCACCTTAATATTATTCAAACTGTATACATCTGATCCTTCTTCAGAATTACTCTCTACGCTGTGCACTGGAGCCGGAAGTTCTTTTCTTCCAGCAGTGGGCAAGTGCTGTTTAGCCTTACACTTGCTTTTTATATACCCTTTGCCAGCCACAGGCATAGCCTTGGGAGTGGGCTCCCCCACACTAATATCATTCTTCACAGTTTATGTTTTGTAAACCAAATCTCCTATACTCTTGCTCTCATTCAGGTTCAGTACATTTTTATTTGTTAAACTCTGCGCTTTTATCCCTGGTGCTACTGCCATTTGCAGTTTCCCTCCAGACTTGGTGGACCTTGCGAGCTTGCACACTTTGAAGTTGTGTGATGTCTTTTTCTGCACTTTCCCTAGCAAGGGCAATTTCTAACACCATGTTCAGAGTTTCTTCTGTATGGCAGTATAATTCACTCTCACACATTAACTGGTCTCTCTCAAAATCTCATTAAGGATAGACACAGAATCACAATGGTCAGCCATTTGCCTCAACCTCACCAAAAAGCTGCTATCACTTTCTTGTGGGCTATTGCCATTGAATTAAACTTGTATCTCTGTATAGTGTTAGGATATTAAACCAGAACCCCAAGATACGTTATGAAGCCAGATTAGACCCCAACAGTTTTTCTATTTCAACGCATAAAGGAGAGGAAAAGAAGCTTCACTCCAGAGTAATGTCATGACAAATTAGGGCCATTTTATCGAAACAAATTTTAATTATAGCACAATTTAAGTATAACTCTAACAGAATAAAGCAACTTAATTTTTAACAATTGACCAATCTTTAAGCATGAAAAGGAACAACTTTAATTTCTAACTTTTCACTATTTCTGATCCAAATAAGCAACACTTTCCTTATAGACTTAAAATCTCCTTTCAATATAGTTAGCAATCACAAAAATTGCCAAAATGAGTATTGACAGCCTTGGAGTTTTGATAGAAATATAGAGTTTCAGGAGCTTGCAAAACACTCATAACTTCAACCAGAACAACCAAACAAACACCTTTCTGCAAATGAGAGGCACTGTAATGGCACAGTGGTTAGCACTGCTGCATCATAGCATCAAGGACCTGGGTTCTATTCTGGCTTCTGGTAACTGGAGTTTGCACATTCTCCCTATGTCTGCATGGGTTTCTCCAGAGTTTTCTCCAACAGTCCAAAGATTTGTGAGTTAGGTTGATTGCTCCTTACTGTCAGGGGCACCAGCAGGGTAAATATGTGGGATTATAGGATTAGGGCCTGGATGGCATTATTGTTGGGTCAATGGGCTGAATGGCTGCAGGGATTCTATGAAAAGTTTGTTTCTTTTTTATGCAGATCTGGATTGCATAAAAGCCACAACATTACATGACTCTGTCAATCACTCTAATCTGAAATCCCAGAAGAATTTAAGTAAACAAAAGTCCATTAACTCTACTTCGCATAACCACGTGCAAATGAGTAATTATTCTGCTCTCCCATGTATTCCTTGCAGATATACTGACTACCTATAGAAAAAAACTGACCTTTTAAACATGTTCCTGAAACACACAAGATATATACATATCATTTGCACATTTTCATCACAATAGTCAATGAGGGCTTTGGATGATAATGCCCTTTCACTATTTCTATGAATTCTTCAAAGATGTTAGTGTCAGGGCATCCAGAGAAGTTTAAACAACCTAAAGATTTGGGCAATGTATGCTGTTAACAGAATTACCCTCTGCTTCTTCTCCCCTGCTTTTCAATTGCATTGAAGAAATATTACAGGAATCCAACACAATCCTTCAAAGAAACTAAAGATGTATTTATTAACAAGAATAACTATATGCAGACAGGGAGAAAGATGCTTTTGATTACTTTGATGCGAGTCTCTTAACTGCCTGGGAGAGCCCACGTTTTGCTGCAATTGGACGAACAAGTCACATGACCTTCTAAAGCTTTGCCACTTAAAAAGGCTCACTACTACAGCAAAAAAAAGAGCATTTCTTGACTTGATACTATTGCATAGTGAATTTGCACAGTGGTTAGCGCTGTTGCCTCACAGCACCAGTGACCCTGGTTCGATTCCTGTCCTGGGCAATTGTCTGTGGGGAGTCTGTATATTCTTCTTGTGTCTGCATGGGTTTCCTATGGGTGTTCCAGTTTCATCCCACTGTCCAAAGATGTGCTGGCTTGGTGCATTAGCCATGCTAAATTTTCCCTCATCTACCCAAATGGGTAGATGCTGGAGTGTGCAGCTTAGAGAATTTTCACAGTAACTTCATTGTAGTGTTAATGTGAGCTTACTTGGACAATAATAAATAAACTTGAACCTAAAACCTAATTGTGGAAAGGTTATTTACAGGCATAATATAATACAGAAAATTTGAACCCTTCTCACCTGGTAATCTTTTGGTAAACTCCACTAATACTTCAACGTGTAGTGTAGCATTCTCTGTGAGTCGAAGAAAATCCTCCACAGGGTTTACAAGTTCCAGCAGCTAAATCATAAAGATACAAAGTTTCAGCACAAAATATTTTCTTTAAAAGTAAGATTCATCATCACAATCCCAGAAGAAAAATATAATGTATGTTGAATATTTTCTCCACAAGTGTTATAGTAAACAATGTAAATGATTGTAAATCTTGTACACTGAGAAATCTATACTACATTCTATGCTTTTACAATGGACAGCAACATTTTTTATTCAGCAATTTTCCATCCTCAGCATATGACATTATTCAAGGTACATACCAATACATAGACCATACAGAACCATTATCAGCATCTTCTATCTATGTGAGATGGTAGATATGCAGCAAATCCATTTCACACGGTAGATATTTGTTGATTGTTGAAGAGTCCAAACTGTGAGAGGCAGATTTTCCCAAAAATGCCACAAGTAAGGTGATTAGATGTCATTATGTCATTGATATGAGTACCTGCTGTCAAATTGAAGCAGCTATTTGATTTTTATCATTTTCTTCATTTTTCTCCAAATGATATCAGCTGACCGGAGATGTGAATGTGGTCAGTTCTGAGGATTCCTCTGCCAGAACCCACATTTTGCATCGAGAATGCTAAACAACTTAGTATTTAGCATATCTGCTATCATCTGAAAGTGATGAGGTTTGAACAGCTTAAGTGTCTTGGGTCAATACATATCCTGACTGTTCCATTTTTTTTACTGCAGCCATTATTGCTGAAACCCATTCTGTGTCTGTAGCAGCGATGACACTTTGTATTATCATCCAGTGAAGTTCATTGAAACTTTCTGCTTTCATGGCTATCAGCAATTCTCCTCGGAGCACAGACTGTGGTCTGAATCATTTAGTTTTGTAGTAAATAACTGGCAGCTTACCAGTGATGTCACAGATTAAAAGGTCATTGTATTCTGTTGTCTCTGGGGCAGTTGTTGTAGAACATATAATTGTCGACCACGTTGAATGAACCCCAATATAACGCTGTCCCAAAGACCTAGTCATGGCCTTACATTCTGGTCAACTATATGAAATTTAAACCTGTGCGCAGTGGAGGGTAGCTACATCTTCAGTGTGGATGGCTTATTCATCACAAGCCATGAGATCTGTAGAATCTCCACGGACAGTGAGGTTTTCCAACAGTGTAGGAGCAAGTCTTCACAGGTTAATCTTGCAAGGTTATTGTTGATGACATCCTTGTTTGGGGTGCATTATTGCAAGAACATGATACATGTCTTTATCTCAACCTCAACAGAATCAGATCATACAGCTGAAGCTTAACCCTGTGAAATGCAGATTCACAGTCAATCAGGGTTTTTAACGTAGGTCATTCACTAATAGCTGCTGCTGTAAAGCCTGTTCCAGGCAATGGTCATTTGACATTCGGTTATTCCTGTGGACAAGCATATTTTATAGCACTTTCTTTGAATGACTAGTTATCTTTCTAAGATCATTTCTTCTAATAGTGAAGTCATTGGATCACTTCATTAGCTCCTCCATTAGGACTTCGAATGGTGTTGGCAGGAGCACCACACAGCAGTCTTCAACAGACTCACACAGGCACTTGTAGTCCCAGTGCTACAATACTTTGGCATTCAAAAACATATATTCATATCAGCCAGAGACTCCCAGCACAGACTTAGTGCAATTTGCATCCAGAATGGCAGACCTTTGCACCAAAAGCCTTCACTGACACTGAGACTCACTGTGCATGGTTCGAAAGGAATCCTTCGCTCTAGACTTCATCTGTTAAAAATTTTATAACTTCATACATAGTCATCTTGCAAGTGTTGAAATTGATCATCAGCCACTCAACAACAGGACAGCACCTCTACTGCCATGATATTGATGTTTTCCTGTTCTGCCTGTTCTGTATTAGGTAGAAAGGGTATCAGCCACTCATACCTATCTTAAGAAAACCTCTCTACACTGTTTGCATGGCTGCAATGCATAATGCTAATGTTGCAACATTACAATCTCAGGTTCATCTACAAATGTGGTAAGGAGCTGTACTAGGCTGATGCCCTTTCTACCCAATACAGAACAGGAAGATGGTGAGGAAAACATCAATATCATGGCAGTAGAGATGCTGTCCTCTTGTCAAATTCAGAAACTCAAAGGTGCCCCATAAGCAGTCATCACAAGCATACAACTACACAAAACCGTCATGAAGAGACAGGCCAGAGTCCTCGAGGAGCTTCTCCACAAGCTCTGCATATTCTTCACCATCAGGGCTGAACTAACTATATAGGATCGACTGATACTACATGGCCAGTGATTCATCATCCCTCTATCTCTTCAGAGGTACTACACCTAGCAACTTCACCAGTGGCATCCTAGGTTGGAAACAACCAGATACAAAAAATCACAATACCTGCCCTCTATGTATGCAGACATGGAAAAGAAAGTTTCCAGGTCTGCGCCATCAAACTGCATCAGGCAAAAGAACATTTGCATTTACGTGAGGTCTCAGACATCCCATGGTCATTCACAGCTTGTTTGAATGGAATGGTAAACAATACCTAATCTTAGTTGATTCATATACTGGGTGGTTTGAACTTGACTACCTGCCAAATATGATGATAACAACAGTCATGATCAAATTCAAGAGACATATCCCTTAGAGGCTCTTCACAGACAATACTCCATTGAATTCTGCAACTTTACACACAGATGGGACATTGAGCATATCATGAGCGGTTCCCTTTGTCCATAGTCAAACAGCCTGGCAGTATAGATGGTTTGTTCTAGAGAAGCATCTACTAGAGAAATGTTCACAGGATTGCACAGATTGTGCAGCACATTCAGCCTATGAAATCCAATAAATCAAGGCCTGCCCTACCAACCACTCTTTTCCAGGTGTCCCAGGACCATAACTCCTATTGCTAAGGCTCTGCTGTAACCCAAACTTGAAACTAACATTTCACGCAAACTACTCCCGAAGCCAATGTAGTGAGTCCTCATTAAAATAGACTGAGAAGCAGATTGCACTATGATCGAGATTCCCACAGACTCAACCCTCTAACATCTGATCAAATGGTCAAGATTCAGATTGCAATTGGCAATGACCATTACACAGTGGTACACAGCCACACTCCATAACCAAACAATTACATGGTAATCTCAGACAGTACACGTTATGTACATCGTATCCTCCTATAGTAGCTATTCAAACCAGCACCAACAGATTATACAGCATTTCAGTCGTCAGACCTATGAAATAGGTCTCTTACATCGGTGAACATGCAAACTACTCCAGAGGCCAATGTAATGAGCCCTGCAGATAAAATGTTCCAGGTCGTCCACATTCAGGATATCAGCCAGAGATAAACTATACCACCACCAACTGGCATAAACACACATTCAAGGTACCTGAGCAAACCGAACAAACCAAACATGAGATCTAGGACTTTATTACCACCTAGCCTAGAACTGACTTTTGAATTTCATCTTTCTCCAACAGAGGAGGGTGGAGGAGATGTGATGAGCTATGCACCAGCTGCAAACAGCACAATCTGTGTCTCACAGTATATGTAAATAGTTATGCATTGTTAACTCATTTAACTTGTATGTTTGTATATTACACAATAGTCTGTAATAGTTTCTTATTGCACATACTGTTATATCTTATAGTACCGGGTGTTCCAACAAAATGGGGAAGATATCGACCAAGTGGTCACTTGGGTGGAGCATAGGAGTTATCCCCAGGAATGCGGGCAGAGCACAAGTGTTGAAGTTGCTGCTAAGCTAGTAAATAAACTATTCTTTGTTGAAAATCCTTGTAGTCAGTGATTCCAGAAATTGACATATTCCCATGATGTCAGAAGTTGGCAGTGTAGCACAAGAACTTTGTCGCATTGACTCACTCATCTTTGCAGAAAATATTATGGATAGTTAGGAAACATTTGAGAAGGAGTCACATATTTACTGCAGTGCTGTGTTGTCTGACAAGTCAATAAAGATACAGATTTACACCTACGTCTCACAAATATGATTGAGTTTTTTGAAAGGATAGCCAAGAAGGTAGATAAGGACAGTGCAGTTGATATGGTCTACATGGACTTTAACAAGGCCTTTGACAAGGTACTGCATGGTAGGTTGCATAAAGTTAAATCTCACAGGATCCAGTGTGAAGTATCTAAATGGATACAAAATTGGCTTGATAACGAAAGCTAGAAAGTGGTTATAGATGGATGTTGTTCAAACTGGAGGTCTGTGACCAGCGGTGTGCCTCAGGAATCAGTGCTGGGCCATTTATATTAATGATTTGGAATAGAATATAGAAGACATCGTTAGTAAGTCTGCAGATGACACCATGATTGGTGGAATAGTGACAATGTGAAGAAAGTTATCTCTGATTGCAACAGAATCTTGATCAATTGGGCCAGTGGGCTAACAAATGGAAAATGAAGTTTAATTTAGATAAATGCAAGATGATGCATTTTGGTAGATTGAACCAGGGCAGGACTTACTCAGTTAATGGTAGAGTGTTGGGAAGAGATCTAGGAGTACAGGTTCATAGCTCCTTGAAAGTGGAACCACACGTGGACAGAGTGGTGAAGAAGGCATTCAGTATGCTTGGTTTCATTGGTCATAACATTGAACACAGAATCTGGGTCATCTTGTTGAAGTTTTCAAGACATTCGTAAGGCCACACTTGGAATACCATGTACAGTTCTAGTCGTCCTATTATAGAAAGGATATTATTAAACTAGAAAGAGTGAAGAAAAGATTTATTAGGATGCTACCGGAACTTGATGGTTTCAGTCATAAGGAGAGGCTAGATAGACTGAGACTTTTTTCTCTGGAGCATAGAAGGCTGAAGGGTGATCTTATAGAAGTCTTTAAAATAATGATGGGCACAGATCAGCTAAATAGTCAATATCTTTTTCCAAAGGTAGGGAGTCTAAAACTAGAGGCATATGTTTAAGGTGAGAAGGGACAGACACAAAAGTGTCCTGAGAGGCAATCCTTTCACACAAACGGTGGTGAATGTCTGGAACAAACTGCCAGATGTAGTAGTAGAGGCGGGTACAATTTTGTCTTTTAAAAAAGCATTTAGACAGTTACATGGGTAAGCTGGGTGTAGAGGGATATGGGCCAAATGTGAGTAATAAGATTAGTTTAAAGAAACGGCGGCATGGGCCATACGCCCTGCTTCCATGCTATAAACCACTATGACTCAATTAAACTTAATCAGCTGAGGTCATTGAAAATTTTGATTAGTTTGTTTTCAAGATGGAGAAGTAAAAAGAGGGCCATGAAATTGATTTGGAAATCTACATTTTCACAAAATCCCTCATGGAATGACTCCAGCACCTGCTCCTGCTACAAGTACTGCAGGCTAGTTTTAACTTAAGCTAGCCTTTCACAATTCAATCCTTCAATTCCACAATTCGGTCTTCACGTGGGAAAATGTTAACTGAGTTGGAGAGAATACTGGGATACAGGGTTGTAGACTAGACAGAATAGAAGTACATAAGGAGGAGGTGTTAGCTATTCTTGAGAGTATGAAAATAGATAAATCCCCTGGACCAGATGGGATTTATCCCAGGTTACTCTGGGAGGCTAGAGAACAGATTGCAGAGCCTTTGGCTTTGATCTTCATGTCGTCGTTGGCTACAGGTGTAGTGCTGGAAGACTGGAGGATGGAAAATGTTGTCCCCTTGTTTAAGAAGGGGAGCAGTGACCATCCTGCAAATTATAGACCAATGAGCCTTACATCTGTAGTGCGGAAAGTTTTGGAAAGAATTATAAGGGATAGGATTTATAGTCATTTAGAAAGAAATGAGTTGATTAGGGATAGTCAGCATGGATTTGTGAAGGGAAGGTCGTGTCTCACAAAACTGTATTGAGTTTTTTGAAAAGGTGACTAAAGAGGTGGATAAGGGTAAGGCAGTTGATGTGGTGTACATGGATTTTAGCAAGGCATTTGATAAGGTTCCCCATGGAAGACTACTGCAGAAAATGCAGATGCATGGGATTGAGGGAGATTTAGCAATTTGGATTAGGAATTGGCTAGCTGATAGGAGACAGAGGGTGGTGGTTGATGGGATATATTCAACCTGGAGTTTAGTTACTAGTGGTGTACCTCAAGGATCTGTTTTGGGGCCACTGTTGTTTGTTGTTTTTATAAATGACTTGGATGAGGGTATAGAGGGATGGGTTAGTAAATTTGCTGACGACACCAAAGTCAGAGGAGTTGTAGACAGTGAGGATGGACGTTACAGTTTGCAGAGGGACATAGATAAGTTGCAGAGCTGGGCCAAGAAGTGGAAAATGGAGTTTAACGTGGAAAAGTGTAAGGTGATTCACTTTGGTAAGAGTAATATGTGTGCAGAATATAGGGCTAATGGTAGGACTCTTAGTAGTGTAGATGAGCAGAGAGATCTTGGTGTACAGGTGCATAGATCTCTGAAAGTTGGTACTCAAGTTGATAAGATTGTTAACAAGGCGTATAGTGTGTTAGCATTTTTTGGTAGAGGGATTGAATTTCGGAGCCGAGATGTTATATTGCAACTGTACAAAACTCTGATGCAGCCGCACTTGGAGTATTGTGTACAGTTTTGGTCGCCACATTATAAGAAAGATGTGGAGACATTGGAAAGGGTGCAGAGGAGGTTTACCAGGATGTTGCCTGGAATGATGGGTAGGTCTTATGAGGAAAGGCTAAGGGACTTGAAGTTATTTTCATTAGAGAGAAGAAGGCTAAGAGGTGACTTAATTGAGACATATAAGATGATCAGAGGGTTAGATAGAGTGGACAGTGAGAGCCTTTTTCCTCGGGTGGAGATGGATAGCACGAGAGGACATAGCCTTAAATTAAGGGGTGGTAGTAATAGGACAGATGGTAGAGGTGGGTTCTTTACTCAGAGGGTAGTAAGGGTGTGGAATGCCCTGCCTACAGCAGTTGTGGACTCATCAAGTTTAAGGGCGTTCAAATGGGCAGTGGATTGGCATATGGATAGCATTGGAATAGTTTAGGATAAAGGGTCATAAAATTGGTTACATTAGTTGGCGCAACATCGAGGGCTGAAGGGCCTGTACTGCACTGTAATGTTCTATGTTCTATGTTCTAATTTTCATCCCGTGCTCAGGCATGCAGCAATTCAACAGTGCCTTCCACTGGCTGTATAGTGTAATCAGTAAAATTCGCAGGAAGCAATGGGTATGACATAATCCTGCACAGCAATCTCCCTGTCTATTTTCAGGCACTGTCCAGACAAAAACAAAATATACTTAGTTATAAAACTTTATTATATATGTCAGCATGCATGTAACAATGAAAAATAAAAATGTATTTCACATTTATTTGGTCTTTACATAACCAAAAGAATGGGATACAATTCTAACTATTTTGCAGCTTCAACATTTAATTTGTAAAAAAATTGCATTTCAATACATACAAATTTTCTTGCTGTTTCTTGGGGTATTCGGTACTTGTGATGAGCTTCTACTATGTATTCAAGGAGCTGTTGTTGTTCATGAGTGAACTCTACTCTCTCCTGGATCTGTACAAGAAATAGAAAAATATTCAGATTGTTCCAGTTCAGATTTGTCAGTCCTTATCTAAACTAAATTAATTATGGAGAGGTATAGAGTTATGTTTACTGTGCTGTTAATGTGATTTTCCAGTGCACTTGATGGTATTATGCCTTGAAGCACTGATTTATTTATTCTGATGGTTAGAATTCTGTGTGGTGATGGGAAGAAATGGAAATCACTGTAATGCATAAGTAATGACATTGCCCTGAGAGGAATCAAAGGAACCTTACCTGCTTTCTAATTTTGTTGGCACAATACACCCAACTGCATCCTAAGTACCCATGCCAGCAGGAAAACAGGAATGTTTCCCGCTGACATTAACAGTGCTTGTCAGGTGGGATTTACCCACCCATTTAATGCAAATCCATGCATCATGGAAATCATACCTGCCAGCTCAGCTTTTTGAAGATTGAGACGCCATTTTTGAAGGTAACCCCAATCTCAGTATTCAGAGGCAGGTCCCCTTCCACCCACAATGGAAAAGGTGACCCCTACATTGAGCGACGAACACCCCAACCCCACTACCACTGAGAATAGATCATCACTCCCCTCCCACCACCTCCCCCCACCCCAACACCATGCAAACATAAAGGTAACCCAACTCCCCATTAGATCTAGATACCAATAGAGTCCGTAGACCCCACCTCCTCAAGACTCTTCTCCCCCCTTCCCCACCTGCAATAGGCCCTCCTCCTGGTCCTGCTCCTTGGCTGTGCAAACCTTGCATTGCCCCTCGTAGCCTAGCACTGACACACTGGTGCGCTGGACTCTAAGAGGGAGAAAGGAGGTAAGTGCTGTAACCAGATGTCCCTTTTTCACTGCCAGACTGCAGAAGGAGAGTCTGCAGTCTGCAGTGGAGGGCATGGAGATGAAATTGACTACGTTGTTCCAAAGTTTTCATGATACGCAAAGGAAAATGAAGATTATGATCAGAAAGCTGCCTATAATCACCATTCCAAAAGTGATCTTCAGGTTTCCCAGGACTAGTAGGACAGTCTGCTATAAGACCCCATCCCAGGGGAAAACCCTGAAGTCAACCACTTGCCCACAGCCAGATCTCCCCAAATCTCCAGGTGCCTTGGGATACCTCGTCTGCCAAAGATTATCACCTGGCAGCAGCAGAGGGGTACCTGGCCAGAGCACTTATCTCCTTGCCCTCCCTAGGATCCAATGCACCAGGTCTATACTTGTCAGGACCTACACCAAAGCCCACATTGCCTTATAATCAGGCTTCAAACTGCCAATAACATGTAAAAAAGGTTTTGCATTATCATTGGGTTTCATGTGCTCTGGGCCCCGATGTGTTTCCTGCCAGCAGGAATCCCAATTTAGCCCCAATGCCTGATTCAATTATTGGAATTCCGACCAGTGGCAAACAAGGCTGGTGAATCAGACTCATTATTTATAAGTCACACCCATGTATTAATTTTTGAAGATCTGCCATATCGTTGATTATAGTAAGACAATAGTTACCAAGGAATTATTTTTAAGCTACCTGTTTCTTACTGCCCTGTGATTAATGTAAGTCACATCGACCTGTAGGTGTCCATGCAAAATAATGCTCCTTTCAATAAATAAAAATGAATTTTATTCCATTAATTCCTGGTTGGTATATGATTATCAACACAAAATTGTGCAAATGAATGCTGAAGTCTCTGGTATCCTGCTCACAGCTTTCATCCACACAAGATCCATATCCCATCCTTGATTGAAAAAGGGGAAGGCTCAACAGGCTGGCTGCTTGGGAATTTTGAAGACTCACTCATGCCATGGTTAATGACACCACTACGAATACAATCAAATGATGTTGGCAAGAGATATAATGAAACTGATATGTCCATTCGAGTAACCACTGGCAGCACCATTGACATTCTGAAACAGAATGTCAAGTTATAAAAGTGTACAGGATCATAATGACCTGCTTTATGCTGCATAACCAGGCAATGGATATGAAAAGGTAACAGTGGATTAAGAGATGGACCATGCAAAGGAGCCAGTGAACAAAACAAAACTTCAACCAGACCACAGGGCAGTCAGGCTGTGACTGGCTGTTGGAGATCTTTCATCCTGGAAACAATAACAACCCTACATATGAGCAGCAACAATAACCTGCATTTTTAAACAGGTTACAGTAGCAAAGTGTTGCTAAGCACTTCACTGAGATGTAATCTAAAAAGCCATTTAAAAATGGAGACCAAACAGCTATGCTACAGTTAAAGAATGGCTGTGTATAATGCTAATGATATCTTTGTAAGAGCATCAGAGTACAGATTTGAGATTTGTACAACAGCATCAAGCCCATGGGAAATGTGAAAATGTGAAGAACATACTTATGGATGTGCAAACCGATATATAACTCCTTTGATTCCTCATGCTTCACAGAAATAATACCTTTCAAAATTGGGAGTATCATTACAAGAAGATATATAGTGAGATCTTTCTCATACTGAACTCAAATCATTTTACCTTCCCAGCCTTGGTTGTAGATGAAACTTGTTTGCTGTCAACCCCATCTTCCTCCACTTTTATGCTGCAGAAAAGATCCATGACTTGCTTAGTGTTTTTCCGCAAACGTTTAGATTTACATTGGATTTCTGTCAGCAAACCTGGGAGAATATAATAAATACTAAAACATTATCTACAATAAAAGTAAAATATTTAGTAATGAAGACCAACCACTTCCTCTTTTCATTTTCTTATGAATAGTCAGCCTTTATCCATCCAAGTTGCCATGATGCTTGTGTTACAGCATATCATTCACCTGTTAGAGATTGATCAGAACAAGGTTACTCTGAGCCATGTGTTGCTTTAGAACTCTTGTATGGTCAAATAAGAAGCTGCAGGTCTCATTTTCAAGCAGAGCACTAGACACTGTGGCACCTGGCATCTTTTCTCTCTTCCTCATCAACATGTATCTAGTTCGCTGAAGGGATGAAAATACCCTATGATCTATCTGAAATTTCGTCTTGTTCATACAATACCAAGATCACCCTGCAGACCACTGGCCAGAGGGTAACCAGGTGTGTCTCACGTGGAAATTATGTCCACTTGCAGGCATTCACTCATCAGACAAGCATCAAAAAACAATCATCAATCTTTAAAAAAAAAGCCTTTTTTTCCTTCCAATGAACTATTTTCCTCTTTTAGGTCTTCTACTCCTCCCATTTCTTACTTCATTCTTTCCTCCTCTTCATTTTTTCTTATCCGTGTGTCTTTACTTTTTCTCCTGCTGCACTAGTTTTTTTTGTTTGATTCTGGAATACTTTATGCTTTTTCTTCCTCTCTTTTCTCCAGTCCCAGCAATTCAATTTCCCATCTCCAGTCTTGAATCACCTATCTTACTTTCTTTGGCATACTTCTACCATGCCTTGGCTTGAAGCTTGTTGACTTTTACAAGCTACCTTTCAATGATGTCTTAACCCCTTCCCAAAATCTTCATTTTAAATATTAAGTTTGAAAACAGTAGAATTTGCTCACATATACAATGTTACAGAGGTGTAAATGGGTTATCTTTCAGGAATAGAATTTATGATTGGAAGGTCAGTATGTGATCAAATAGAATGTTGAAATTGAAAATAGTCTGTCAATCTGAGACATTGGGTATGATCTTTATGCCCTGCTATGCTGGTTGACCAACGTGGTGAAGCCAGAAAATAAAGCAAGGGCTAAAATATCAGATTTGGACTCCGTGTCAAGCAGTTTGGTATCTTCCCAGCCACTTTTTCCTAGCGTGATATTCTTTGTGTTGAAAATGGATGTGAATTGAATTTGAATGGATTGCAATGGTTTGCCAGAGAGGTTGGAGGAAGATAATGGAGGAGGAGTCGGGTGCTGGAAGGCCATAAGGTGTCAGGAGGTGGATAGACTTTGCACTCTCCTCAATCCATGGCTTAACCTTGTGCTCCATCCAAAAAGCCAACCCTGTATTGATGACATTGTCTGATCTAGATCAATCTGTATCTGTATCCTGTATCCCTCTAGTCCTGGCCTGTTCATGTTCTATCCAGATAAGTCTTAAATGTCATTATGTATCTGCCTCAACCACCTCACTTGACAGTGCATTTCAGCCTCATCTTCCTATGTGTAAAAAACTTCTCTCCACATCTCTACTGAATTCCACACCCCTCCCCCTCCTCCCTTTAGGGAATATCCTTTAGGGAAGGAAATCTGCTTACAGATTTGGCGTGGCCTACATTTGACTCCAGAGCCACAGCAATGTGTTTGATTCTCAACTGCTGTCTGAAATGGCCTAGCAAACCACTCAGTTGAAACAATCACTACAAAATCTCAACAAAGAAATGAAACTGGATGGTCCATCTGGTAGTGACCTAGGCATCAGAAAAGACAACAGCAAAACAAACAGCCCTGTTGACCTTGCAAAGTCCTCCTTACTAATATCTGGGGGCTATTGCCAAAGTTGGGAGAGCTGTCTTAGAAATAGTCAAGCAGTGCCCTGACATAGTCATTCTCACAGAATCATACCTTACAGATAACATCCCAGACATCGCCCTTACTATCCCTGACTCACCGGCAGGGGGTCACAGGGGTGGCACAGTGGTATGCAGTCAGGAGGAGTTGTCTTCAGAGTTCTTAATATTGACTCTGGACCCCATGAGGTCTCATGGCTTCAGATTAAACAGAGGCAAGGAAACCTCATACTGGTTACCATGTACCATCTTCCTTTGGTTGACGAATCAGTATTCCTCCATGTTGAACAACAATTGGAAGAAGCACTGAGAGTGGCAAGGACAAAAAATGTATTCTGGATGGGGGATTTCAATGTCCATCAAGAGTGGCTCGGCAGCAGCACCACTGATCGAAATAGTCAGGTCCTAAAGGATATAACTGCTAGACTGGACCTGCAACAGGTAATGAAGGAACCAACAAGTGGAAATAACATCCTTGACTTATCCTTACCAATCTGCCAGCTGCAGATGCATCTATCCATGATAGTATCAGTAAGAGTGACCACCGCACAGATCTTGTAGAATCAAAGTTCCACTTTCATATTGAGAATAACCGTGTGGTGTAGCATTATCACTGTGCTAAATGGGGCAGACTTGGAACCAATCCAGCATTTCAAGACTGGGTATCCATGAGGCACTGTGGGTGGTTAACCACAGTGGGATTATACTCCAGCATAATCTGCAACCTCATGGCCCAGCATATCCCCCACTCAACCATTACCATCAAGCCAGAGGATCAACCCTGGTTCAATGGAGGGTGTAGGAAGGCATGCCAGGAGCCATGCTGTGTCAACCTAGTGGAGCTATACAACAGGACTACTTGCATGCCAAATGGCATAAAGAACAAGTGATAAACAGAGCTAAGTGATCCCACAGCCAACGATCACAACAACCTTCAGCCAGAAGTGCTGAGTGAATAATCCATCTCAGCCTCCTCCAGTTGTCCTCAGCACCTCAGATGTCAGCCTCCGGCTAATTCGATTGACCCATGTGTTATCAAGAAATGGCTGGAGGCACTAGGTACTGCAAATGCAATAGGCCCTAATAACATTCTGGCAAAAGTACTAAAGACTTGTGCTCCAGAACTTGTCGCTCCCCTAGCCAAGCTCTCCCTGTACAGTTACAACACTGCCATGTACCCAACAGTATGGAAAATTGCCCAGGTATGTCCTGTAAACAAAAAGCAGGACAAATCCAACCCAGCCAATTATCTCTCAGTCTATTCTCAATCATCAGTAAACTGATGGAAGGGATCATCAACCGTGCAATCAAACAGCACCTGCTCAGCAATAACTTGCTCAGTGACATCCAGTTTGGGTTTCACCAGGCTCACTCAGCTCCTGACCCCATCACAGCATCGGTTCAAACATGGACAAAAGGGCTGAATTCCAGAGGTGAGGTGAAAGCGACAGTCCTTCACATCAATGCCGCAATTGACCAAGTATGGCATCATACTTGGAGCTGAGCAAAACTGGAATCAAAGGGTATTGGGGGCAAACTCTCTGCTGTTTAGAGTCATATCTAGTACATAGGGAGGTGGTTGTGATTATGGAGGGTCAGTTAACTCAGCTCCAGGACACCTCTGCAGGAGTCCCTCAGGATAGCGTCCTAAGCCCAACAATCTTCAGCTGCTTTATCAATTTTGTTCTCTCCATCATAAGGTCAGAAGTAGGGATGTTTGCTGATGATCGCATATGTTCAGCACCATTCACAACTCCTCAGATCTGAAGCAGTCCATGTTCAAATGCAACAAGATCTGGACAATATCCTGGCTTGGGCTGACAAATGGCAAGTAACATTTGCGCCACACAAATGCCAGGCAATGACCATCACCATTAAGAGATATTCTAACCACCACCCCTTGACATTCAATAGTGTAACCATCACTATATCCCCCACTGTCAACATCCTTGTGCTTACCATTGACCAGAAACTCAACTGGACTCACCACATAAACACAGTGGCTACAAAAGCAGCTCAGAGGCTAGGAATACTGTAGTGAGTAACTCAACTCCTGACTTCCCAAAGCCTATACACCATCTACAAGGTACAAGTCAGGTATACGATGGAATACTCCCCACTTGCCTAAATGGGTGCAGTTCCAACAACACTCAAGAAGCTTGACACTATCCAGGACAAAATAACTTGCTTGATTGGCACCACATCTACAAACAATCAATCCTTCCATCACCAATGCTCAGGAGCAGAAGTGTATATTATCTACAAGATGCACTGCAGCAATTCACCAAAGATCCTTAGACAGCACATTCCAAACCCCATGATCACTTCCATCCAAAAGGACAAAGAAAGCAGATAAATGGGAATTCCACCACCTCCAACTTCCCCTCCAAGCCACTGATCA
This sequence comes from Sphyrna mokarran, assembly GCA_024679065.1. Lineage (NCBI taxonomy): Eukaryota > Metazoa > Chordata > Chondrichthyes > Carcharhiniformes > Carcharhinidae > Sphyrna > Sphyrna mokarran. Next base: position 38,539,695 of record JAGIQG010000023.1, read on the forward strand.
TCCTGACTTGGAAATATATCGCCGTTCCTTCGCAGTCACTGGGTCAAAATCATGGAATTCTCTCCCTAATGGCATTGTGGGTCAACCCACAGAACAAAGACTACAACTATTCAAGAAGGCTGCTCACCAGCACCTTTTCAAGGACAGCTATTGATGGGCAATAAATGCAGGCCAGCCAGCGACGCCAATGTCCTATGAATGAACAAAAAAAGATTTACCTACACGCCCTTACCACTTCACGATGAGAGAGTATTTCTGGTCAGAGACTGGGATCATAATGTCAGGAAATGGCCTGACACACGATTCCTACCTTAAAGATGAAAATCAGATTCCACAAGCCTGCCTTTACCCCATATCACTTAACACCTCTGGATAATAAAAAAACTATCGAATTTAGATTTAAAAGCCTCAATTATTAGCATCAACTGCCATTTACAGAAGAGAGTTTCAAATTCCTATCATGCTAAGTTTCAAAATGTTCACCTCTGAATGACCAGCCTGTCATATTTAAGATGTAATTCTAGTTCTAGGCTTCCACCATGCAGAAATAAATTTTCTCTATTTGGTCTTTCAGCTCCTCTTTATATTTTGAAAATTTACTAATTTCTCATGGATGCTGGTTGAGTGTCAGGCAAGTCAGCCATAATTGTTTAGTGAGAATTATCTACCTTTTGTTTTGATGATAGTTAAATACTTACACTCTGCCAGCATTCCCACTGCCTTGCATTTCTTCAGTCGACATTCTTGACATTTTCTTCTCATGTACATATCCATTTCACAATTCCCACCAGTCTTACATTTGTACACAGCATTCTTGGTGATACTGCGACGGAAGAATCCTAAATGGAAAATTAGACAATTACATATAAATGATTAATTCTTCATTATCCTTTTTTTTCAAATATTGCTTATTTCTGTTCCTGCATTCCCCATATCTTACTTCAAACAACACATTGTTTTGTTAGCTACTTTATGTTGAAAAGGTGCTTGCCCTTGTTAGACAGACTAGAATTAATGAACAATAAGGGGCCTCCCATTTAGGGTGGAGAAGACGAGAAATATTTTCTCTTAGGGTTGTGAGTCTTTGGATATCTCTTCCCCAAGAGCTGTGGAGGCAGGTTCATTGAATATTTCTAAGGTAGAGATAGGTAGATTCTTGACTAACAAGGCTCTCAAAGGTTATTGGAGGTAGGCAGAATGTAGAGTTAATGCCACAATCAGATCAGTTGTGATCTTTTTGTATGGTGGAACAAATCTAAAGGATTGCATGGCCTACTCCTGTTCCTAATTTGTATACATAATTCATATGCATATGTGCAAGATTCTGTCTACGTATTATGGCCAATGAATAGTGGTTGGGAGACCATCCCAAAACTGGAAAATCCCGCCTAAGGTCAACGAACATTTCCATTGTCCATCCTCACCAGTTCTGACTCCCGTGACAGGCAGGGCAGTAAAATTTTACCCTACATACAAATTTTTGTTTTAATAAATTTGGAAGAACCTTCAGTAAAGTTTTAATGGCAATTATGCACTATTTTTCTTTGGTTCTCTATTATTTCTTTTGCTGCTGCATAGATTCTCATTATCCTTTGTGGCAATTGTTTTGCTGCTTTCTTAACCTTATAGTCGCCAATTATTGTTGGCAATGTCTCCCAGTGTGAATTTCCCTACCACAATACTCCAGTGTTATTGAGGTTCAGGGGATTGCACTCTCACCTTTGAGTCAAAACATTGTGGGTCCAAGTCCCCATCCAGAACTTAAGCACAAAAATCAAAGCCGATATATCAGTGAATTATAGAGGGAGAGATGCTATTTTTCTGATTAGATATTAAACCAAGTCTGACCTATCAGGTGAACATAAAAACTCCATAAAAGGAAGTGCAGTTTATATATTACCAGTGTTCTGATCAATGTTTGTCCAACATTACAGAAACAGATTGTCTAATTGGTGATCACAAATTGGCTGCTGAGTTTCTTATAACATCATTACAGCATTTCATATAAAGTGCTTTGGAACATCTTAAGGTTGTGAAAGGAGGTGCATAAAATTGGTTGCTTTTTCCATTTGAAGATAGAAAAGGAAGATCAATGGAAAAATGCCAGGTCATACTGGCTGCATTAATATTTTATACAGACCAGTGATAATTGCACCCAAACTCAGGACAGAGGTGCACATTCTCACTGTACTGGTTGTTGGCAGTTGTAGACGCTCCAGTTCCTCTGCATGCAACCAATGAATACAGCTGAGAGTACCAGCTGCACACAAATATAACGTGCTACCTGAAGTGCAATTGATGGATGAACCCTGATTTTTAGGGTCATTTTATAAAGTTATGGAATCTAATTGCATTTTGGTGCTATTTCCTTTAATAGTGATACATTTATAAAGCATTAATAAGTACTTTATACAGTGCAACTAAACTACAAACATAACTTCCATTATGTATGACTTTGTATTTTATTATATCCAAAAATCTTTAAACTTTATTGCTTTCAGTCTTTTCTGTGTATTTCTACACACAATTTGGATGAATACAAACATACTTCGTGGGCCTGTACTCTTTGGAGCTTGGAAGAATGAGAGGTGATCTTATTGAGACATAGGATTCTCAAGAGGTTTGACAGGGTAATTGCAATCTTTCTTAAAACCACCAAAGCCATACAGTATCTGCGTTGATATTTCAGGGCATTTACACATCCATAGCATTACTATTTTACGTTTGACATATTTGGTGTAGGTCACCAAATCCCTTACGACATTTTCCAGAAAAACCTTCAGGATCCCATGGACTTCCTTATGGATCAGCTCAGAGATGTCCCTGTGGTGAGCCAGGTGGCAAATAATCAGCTTGGTGATACTCTGGATGTTGTCCGTTGTCACCCACTTTTGCCCAGCCACTTATTGTCTTTTCCTCTACCTGACATGATCTGCACTGAGCTGTTACCTTTTGTTGTAGAGTCTAAGATCAGATGGCATAATCTCAGGGTATTAGGATCATCCAATTAAGACAGAGGTGAGGAGGAATTTCAGCTGTCAGAGAAGTTTGAATCTGTGTAATTCATTACTGCAGAGGGCTGAGGAGACTGGGTCATTAAGTATGTTCAAAGCTGAGACGGGAAGATTTTCAATCAGTAGGGAATCAAGGCTAATGGGGAGAAGGTGGGAAAGTGGAGTTGGGGATGATCACATCAGATCGGTCATTATCTCATTGACTGGTGGAGAAGACTTGATGTGACAAATAGCCTACTTCTACTCCTATGTTTTAGAACAAAACAGCACGGGAAACAGGCCCTTCGGCCCATTTGATGATGAGTGAAGAATTATGAAGAAAAAGCATTGCAAATAAAAAATGCATTGTTACCTTTGCAACCTTCACAGGTTAGTGCATTATAGTGATACCCTGAAGCTTTATCCCCACAAACTACACACAGCTCCTCTTCACCCTTCATTCGCAAAGATGAATGGTTGAGTCTAGATCTTTTCATCACAGGTATTGCTGCATCAGCATCACTGGGGCCCAGGTATTGTGGTTTGCTTAGCTCATATGAGTTAGGTGAATAATGTCCTTCTGGTGAATACTGTGGGTAGTAATTGTGGGTAGAGTACTGTGCTTGTGGCTGGGGTGTTGCCATTGTAGAGAATTGCATGCTGGGATACTGACTGTATGGAGTCATCTGCAGATCTGGATCTTGAAGAGGATAGCTGATCGGATCTGTCAGAACCTCTGGATTTAAAAAGAATAGAAATTATTATTTAGCAATAAATCTTAACATAAATCTTTTAATATTTCCAATGAAATTATTCAATTATGCTTCATTTAAAGAATAATTCATTAATTCACATGAAATGTTGTAGTAATATAAAGTTTTGGCTGCTATTTACTTTAGAGACAACAAGTGCCTGAGGATGGAATTCTCCACATTTGAGACTAAGTGTGCTAATGGGAGGTTCCAGCGGCACCTTTTTTCAATCACCAGAATGGGATATCCAAAGCCAGATTCTGCACTTGAAACCTCATTAATTATACACAGGTGAATTCCCCTCAGAGTCATTTGGTGGGTCAGCAACTGATTCATCTGTCTGCCGTCAACTGGTTGGTTCAAAGTTCCCACCACCATATTTAAATATTTGTCCAGGACACTCATGTCACTCTGTCCATCCCATGTGTCTTCACCAGATCATGCACGATGTCAGCAGCTGAGAGGGAAAAGGCTAGCAGCCTCAATGGGTGGGATTTTACAGCCTCATTCAAATGAAGACTAGAAAATCTCACCCAAAGTCAAATAACATTTTCATTGTCCATTCCTTGCCCCAATCCCTTAGAAGCAGTGCGGTAGAATTCCGACGACTAAGTCTGATCCTTTTTCAAACACCTCCTTTCCCGAAGCCCATCACCTCTGAGGCACTATTCCTCACCAGGAACTCTATCCATCACATCTGGAGTTGTAACGCATCCCCTTCCAGTAAATAATATGGTATCTCTTTGGCCCTGCCGTTTGTGAGCTTTTCAGTGCAGCCTTGTCCAACTTCCTCCCTTTGTTCTTCTCTTTGTCTTCAATCATTTGTTTTCTTCATCCACCTCCTTGCTCCTCTGCCTGCCAACGTACCCTTTCACATGCCACCCCCTACTTTGCACAGCCCTCCTTCCACAATGCCCTCTTATCATTGTTAGGCCATGTCCTTCCATACTGGCCTCACCATGTACCCGAACCAGTTTGAACTCTGGGCTGTTGTTGCAATGGCAGCATGATTCCTGCAGCATAGTCCTGTCCAAATAGACACTGGTATGTGGAACCAACAGAACAAAGCCTCTGTACTCCCCTACCCCAAATATTGTACTGAACCCAAGACTGTGACACAGGAGGGTCCATGGGTCCATCAGTAAGATGCTTTCTCTGGAGACCTGCTCAGCATGGAGATAGAGTGTAAGTGTAAGATGTCCTCAGCAGAGTGGTGTACGGTACATCAGGAGCAGAACTTTGAAAGAAAAGTTATTGCACTCATCTCAAAGTCTCTTGCCAACTGAGAACCATCTTTAGCAAATGGTCTTTGATCAATGTAATTCCAAGCAGGTGTGGTGCAATATTGAAAAACCTGATGGGATGCCAGAAGATAGCTGTTTTAATGAGCATTCATGAGATACAAATTATGTTCATGCCACGAGCCATTGGCGGGTTCCCAACTTTTTGTTGGAAGATTTTCTGTTTCCATCCACTACCGACCCTCTGCGGGCGGGATGGGAGAATTCTGCCTTCACTATTTACCATCCTCCAGTTCAAGAAACAACTGTCTCCCATGACTTGCTGTTTTCTGCCCTTCAGACATTTTTTATCCAATTGACACTCATCCTCTTGTTCCAGGAACCTCAGTTTTGTTAATCAATCTTTTATGTGGTATTCCCTTAATCAGCCTTCTTTCTTTTTCAAAAAATTAAACTGGATTAGTCGGCTGGAATTCTCCAGCTGTTCAAGCCCCACCACCATTGCAAGTGAGAAAGGAGAATTTGGAGAATCTCCATTCATAGAAGCAGGACTGGAGAATTCCAGACACGAGTGTGAAATCGGAGAATTCTGATCAAGTACAATCTGTCTTTATCCTGGTTGGCTCTGTTTAATTAATTCAAACCTTTGCAAGTGCCTGTTGTACTTTTCCAGATTTCTTTCTCACTATTGATGTTAAACTAACTGGCCTGTAGATTTCAGGACTGTAAATGCTTGTTCTTGCTTAATTCTCCACTCCCATCTGGCACCTTACCAGCTGTGGGCATGATGTGAGAATTCTTCTCTTAGTAAATATTAACTTGGTAAACAGCCATTATAATAGAACATATTTAGTATTATTTCTGAAAAAAAATGCTGGTGTAGAAAGAGTGTCCCCTACAATATAACTGTGGCATTTCCATTGTAGCATGGTAACATTACTTGACTAATAATCCAGAGGCCTGGACTAGTGCTCTAGAAACACAAGTTCAAGACAGCTGGAATTTATTAATCAATAATTTGAGTATTACTGAATAAAGAGGTGTGCTGTTGAAATTTTTGATCTGGTACTCATCAGCAAGGATATTCAAGAATACCAATAGTAAAAGGAATAAAATTCTATATTGCGTGAGAAAAAGTGCTCATTGCTTGGCACATAGACTCTGATTGGTCATGGCACTGAAATGGAAAATGCACCAGGGAACAAGTAACAATTTCAAACAAGGCAGGTTGATTCTGATTGATCAAGGCATTGCTATGAGGAATGAACAAGGAATGGCTGTCCCCCAAACTTTTGTTTAGTTGATAAAAAGTGCAATCATGGTCATGCTCCTTCTTTTAATGAGGGATCAGATCCTGTGTGTGAAAATATGTAGCTTCTCATCCAGTCATAAAATGATAAAAAGCCAGAAAGTGGCCATTCTGTACTCAAGTCTGCACCGACCACTATCTCACCCAGGTCCTATCCCCCATATCCCTACATATTTTACCCACTAATCCCTCAAACCTATGCATCTCAGGACAATAAGGGGCAATTTTTAAGCATGGCCAATCAACTTAACCTGCGTATCTTTGGACTGTGGGAGGAAACCGGAGCAGCCAGAGGAAACCCATGCAGACACGAGGAGAATGTGCAAACTCTACACAGACAAAACAAAGAAGAACAAAGAACAAAGAACAAAACAGCACGGGAAACAGGCCCTTTGGCCCAACGAACCCGTGCCGCCAACCCGATGTTCCCATTTCTACCCATGATCCCTGTCTATGTTTATAGATCTATGGATTAAAAATCAAATTTGAGACAATTTAGGAAGAATTTGTTTTGCCAATTAGCCTAAGAGCACATCTTTTGGATGTGGGAGGAAACCGGAGCACCCGGAGAAAACCCACGCAAGCATGGGGAGAATGCGCAAACTCCCACAGACACAGACCCAAATCCATGTATCTGCGCAGCACAGCGATAGTCACTGAACTGTCATGTTGCCCATCAAATGGTCCAGGTCAAGCATACACTAACGACGTGAAGCACTAGGATACTCTCGAAAAAAAAATCCAAGAGCAGCCCTCTCACGACCCATCGTGTGCATGCCCCTACAGCTTCTAGCACATATATGTTAACCACAGTGCAAGCCCAACTGATAATCATACATATGTTATCTACTATAATTCTTAGCACAGTCAGGATTGTTGAGCAAGTGCTAATTACAGACTGACATTTAATATTTGACACTAAGTTTTGAGTTTTGCATGCACAGACTGGTTGGGTATGGACAGTGCTTTGCCTATTTTGATTAGTTAAAGGGACATGCTGTTTAATACAATCTATTGGGATCTATGCCTACCCTCTTGGCATTACATCAGCATTGAAATTCATACATATGACTCATTTGTATGATAGCAGAATGTCCTTTTTGCTTGATGGTTCCGGCCCATTAGTGAAGAATGCCAGTTGTGTTGTTATTGCATATTAGTAGCTGACTTCACCTGCTGCTGAAATCTTTGAGACAACTTACCTTTCCAGGTAGTCACAGTTAGACTGGGTACTTTTCAGAATGTTAAGTGGGGTCCTCAGGCCCCTTCATGAGTTTACATGAAATATAGTGAGCAATGAGTTGATTGGGTAGTCTTATCCTATAGAATGGTTATGATACACTGTATTTAAGCTTCAAGCTTACTTGGTGAACAAATGGCTTAGGCCCTATTTACAAGGTTGCTGATAAGATCAATAGCACGTGGAACTGTAGGAATTCGAATGTGCATATTGAGTGGTGACAGTAGGTTTGCAGTAGACAATAATAGAAAACTCATTGGTGGATTTTTCAAATAACACGCTAATATCAAGCCAGTATATGACCAAATGTGGCTTCAAGGAGCCCTAACATTTGAGAAACACATTGGAGGAATTGCTACAGGCTGCATCTGCTGGATCTCTGGGTTTTGGAACTTGAGTGATGACTGACGTCACTGTGTGGCATGTACAAGGCATAGAACTACAGGGATAGCAATGCTTAGGCAGATGTCACACTGCAGCCAGACAGGGAATGTGTGACCCCGAGACAGTCTAAGAGATCTAGGCAGATAGGACAGGAGTCCTCTAAAATAATCTAGTTCACTAATTGGCTTTCCACTCTGGATATTGGTGAAGGTTATAATTCCTCAGTAGAAGGCTGTCAGAGCCAAGTCTGTGGCACCATGGGTGGCTTAGCTGCATTGGAGGCAAGGAAGAAGAGTAGTGATAGGGGATTCATTAGTTAGGGGAATAGACAGGCACTTCTGTGCCAAAGATGTGATTCCAGGATGGGATGTTGCCTCCTTTGTGCCAGGGTCAAGGTTGTTACAGCATGGCTTCAGGACATCCTTTTGGGAGAGGGTGAATAACCAGAGATTGTGCTTCAAATTGGTACCAACATTTGGGAAAAGGCGAGGTTCTGAAAGCAGATTTTAGAGATTTAGGAAGGAGATTAAAATGCAGGACCTCAAAAGCAATAATCTCAGGATTACTCCCAGTTACAGGTGTTAATGAACATAAGAATTGATCATTAACTGGATGGAGAAGTAGGGTATGAGAAGCCCCATTCTTGAGGCACTGAGACTAGTCTGGGGCAAGTGGAACTGCTACAAGATGGATGGCTTGCATCATAGCAGGACCAGGACTGACATACTCATAGGGAGATTTGCTAGTGCTTTTAGGATGGGTTTAAATAGATTTTAGGAAAATGGCAACCTGAGAGAATGTCCAGATTGAGTTACAGGAAGTAAAAAATAGTAAGTGAAATTAGAAGACAGCCAATGCAGAACAAGCATCAAACAGAATCAAAATGCAGAATAATATCAAAAGGCAGAATTAAAGGCACTCTACCTGAATGCACACAGCAGTCTCAGCAAGGTTAATAACTTGAAGGCACAAGTTGATTTAATTACTATTAGAAACATGCTAAAGGGTAAACAAGATTGAGAACCGAGAATATTCATCAATTAGGAAGAATAGGCAAAGAGGAAAGAATGTGGGGCAACATTCTTAAAAAGGAATGATTTGAGTGTATTAGTAAGAGAGAAACTTAGATTGAAGGATTAAAATGTAAAATCAATTTGATTGATTATAAGAATCAAAGCTAAGAAACAGGAAGGGGCAGCAAACGTCAGTGAGTATTGTTTATAGACCACCAAACTTTAGTGGTAAAGTTAGGTACAGTGGAGCTACATCTAATACAGTAATAATAGGTGACTTCAATTAACATATAGAACAAAGAAGAAAGAAAATTACAGCACAGGAACAGTCCCTTCGGCTCGCTAAGCCTGCACTAACCATGCTGCCCAACTTAGCTAAAGCCCCCTACCCTTCTGGGACCATATCCCTCTGTTCAAATCCTATCCATGTACTTGTCAGGATGCCCCTTAAAAGTCACTACCATATCCGCTTTCACTACCTCCCCCTGGCAACGAGTTCAGGCACTCACTACTCTCTGTGTAAAAAATCTGCCTTGTACATCTCCTTTAAACCTTGATCATTGCATCTTAAACCCCCTAGTAATTGATCCTTCCACATTGGGAAAAAGCTTCTGACTATCCACTCTGTTCATGCTTCTCACAATCTTGTAGACTTCTATCAGTGTATTCCCTCAACCTCCGTTGCTCTAGTGAGAACAAATCAAGTTTCTCCAACCTCTTCCTATAGCTAATGCCCTCCGTACCAGGCAACATCCTAGTAAATCTTTTCTGTACCCTCTCCAAAGCCTTCATAGCTTTCTGGTAGTGTGGCGAACAGAATTGAACACTATATTCTAAATGCGGCCTCACTAAGGTTCTATAATGTGTCAAGATGACATGCCAATTTTTAAACTCAATATCCCGCTCGATGAAGACAAACATGCCATATACAGTCTTGATTACCTTCCCCACCTTCATTGCCACTTTCAGTGACATGCATATCTGTACACCCAGATCCCTTTGCCAATCAATACTCCTACGGGTTCTGCCATTTACTGTATATTTCCTAACTGTATTAGACCTTCCAAAATGCATTACCTCACATTTGTCCGGATTAAACACCATCTGCCACCTCTCCACCCAAGTCTCCAATTGACCTACATCATCCTGTATTCTTTGATAGTCCTCATTGCTATCCGCAAATCCACCATCCTTTGTATCACCTACAAACTTACTAATCAATTCAGTTACATTTTCTTCCATATCATTTATATATATTACAAACAGCAAAGGTCCCAGCACTGATCCCTGAGGAATACCACTTGTTACAACTGGACAAGTGGGGTTCCTATAGGCTGGATGAACCTAATCAGCACTAATGAAGTGGAGGATGACATCATTGAGTTTGTATGAGATGGGTTTCTAGAGCAATGCATTGAAGACTCAAGAAAGAAGTGGGCTAAGTAAGATTTAGTACAATGTAATGAGAAAGGGCTAATTGATATCCTTGTTGTAAAGGAGCCTTGGCAATTGTGGCTGAAATGATATAATTTTACATTAAGTTTGGATATTTTTAAAATTCATTTTATGGGATATGGGCATTGCTGTCTAGACTGACATTTATTGCCCATTCCTAATTGTCCTTCAAAAGGTGGTGGTGAGCTGCTTTCCTGAACAGCTGCAGTCCAAGATGCACTGTGCTTTTAGGGAGGGAGTTCTAAGATTTTGACCTTGCAACAGTGAAGGAACTCCAAGTTAGAATAAGTGAGAACACAAAACACAAGAATAGTAAGTGACTTAGAGCGTGCTATGGTTCAGATCAGAAATTCAAGTGTCTCATGGAGCCTGCCTGGATCTTAAGTTTTTCACCTTGAATTTGGCTGGGATACGCATGATATGTTTCACATCAGATATGATTCAAATGACCTACAAGGGAGCTTTTCTCAAAAAGAGTTTATTCAAGAATATAGTAAAATGTATGGAAAGGAAATTAGCAATAACTTTTATCAATTACAGATAAAAACAAAACAACCTTGATAATGTATAGCTCTTAACAAATATACGTAAGATATTCCAATAAACAAAATCTTCCTTTAGATAAAAAAACCCTTTTTCACAATTTAACACAGCAAAGACTAATGCTCACGTGATAGTAGAGAATTGAAAAATCCTGACCTCTCAGTGTGTAACTCAGGACTGCTAGCAGTCCTCTGGATACACTGAAAACAGTTTGAAGTCAGAACAACCATGTGGAATGAATCAAATTGGCTGAAGATTGACATGTATGATGCTGGGATACTCAGGAGGAAGCTGAGATGGGTCATCCACCCAGCACTCCTGACTGAAGATTGTTGTGAATGCCTCAGCCTTATTTTCTGCACAGATGTGATGGACTCCTCTAGTTGAGGATTGAAATAGGAAAGGAAAACCACTGTTTTTATGTAGACTGACCTTCATGTTACTCCAGTCACACAATAATGCCAGTCACAAATAACCCTTTATTTTAAGATAATTCACTATGCAATGATTATTCCAAGACAACGTTAGAGGGATAGACTGGACAACATATAGGCCTGGGCTGATAAGTGGCAAGTAACATTTGTGCCACATTGCAACAATGACTATATCTAACAAGAGAGAATCTAACAATTTCTCCTTGGATATTCAATGGCATTATCATTGCTGAAACCCGACATCCTAGAGGTTACAATTGGTCAAAAACCTAACAGAACCAGAAATGTAACTGGATATAAATACTTTAGCTACAAGAGCAGGTCAGATTCTTTGGAAAATAACCTATCTACTAACTCCTAAAGGTTTGTCCACCATCTATAAGGTATGAATAATGACATGATTGAACACTCTCCACTTGCCTGGATGCCTCGATTGGAGTTTAGAAGAATAAGAGACAATCTTTTTGAAACATACAAGATCCTGAGGGAACTTGACATGAGGGATGCTGAACTTCCCTGTTTAGAAGGAAGAATTGTTGAAAAATCCATTCGGTGGATTTTTTCCATCCCACCTATCACAAGAATCGTAGTAGACACAGGACAGACCATGCAAACGTCCGTTGACCTCAGGCGGATTTTCCAATCTTGGGACGAGCAGAGCCAAAAAATATTTCCCACTATTTTGACTGCCAATCTGGATTAGTTCACTGAACATGGAATTATACGGTGCAAAAGGATACCATTCATCATCTAGCTTGTCTAGCCTAAGCCTCTCTTGCTCACTGCCCATTCACAATGCAACAACTTTTATTTTGGTATTGTTTACATGCCAACCATTAACATTTTGACCCATGTTTCAGCTTGCCAGATACCTCAGCTATTTTCAGTGGGGTTTTAGATTATCAATATTAGTTCAGATTTTTTTGAATGATGGAACTGAAATCTGTTAGAAGCAATCAATCAAATGTTACTTTTTTACTGTTTGTTATACATAAATTTTAGTCAGAAATTTTTTAGGTGAATTGATGATGTCTGAAAGTTATAATTACAAATTTGTTTATTTATAGTTTTTAATCTCCCTGGAGAAGTTATATATCACTGGTAAGTTGCCAAAATACAGCTGTTAAAACATATTTAATTTTCCTAAAAGAAACTTTCTGGAGCATACCCAAGTTTTTTATGCAAAGCTTTATTTAATTTAAAGCTAGTTGCAGCTTTTTTCTTAGACGACAGGGATGTTCCTTGGGTGAACGTATTAACCATCTTTTTGTATTTTTGTGACTAAACTTGTTTCTTATGGTTTGGAAATAAAACAAGAATGGGGTGGGTGTGGTGATGAATTTTAACTAATTAAAAATGAATTGAGATTCCCCATACTGAGGATTTTACTACATATACTATTTATTTTAATTTATTCTTAGGATGTAGGTGTCTCTGCCAAGGCCAGCACTTATTACCCATCCCTGTTTACCCTGAGAAGGTGGCGATTCAACTGAAAGTCTTGCTAGTCATTTCAGAGGGCACATTGGTGTGGGGCTGGAGTCAGAATATGAGGTAAGGATGTCAGATTTACTTCTATATTTCTGGCTTTGCGCACTGTTTTTTTTAATGATTGTAGTGTGCAAAAAAATCTCATGTAAGAAAATAAACTATTTGAACTCAAGTGAAAAAGCAATAAGGCTCAAAAATTACTGATAATTACAGATGAATGCTCATCAGTTTTGTAACATTCTTTGCTCTGTTGTTTTCATAGAAGGCCTTGTCCCAATTATCTTAAATATCATAGTCCTCTTAAGTAGTGCACTCAGGGCTCTCATCTGAAAATTCTATTATCACCAACAAAAATTTCTGGCCTTATAAAAATTCTTCAAAAACACAGAAAGTTAGTCACTCTTTAAAGCAGAAAAGAATAGGTTATACGTTCACTAAAAAATTCACCAAAACGTAAAAATGTTAAATCAGAAGACAGCAAGTCGCTGTTCTTAACTAAATCAATGTGAGGTTATACAAAACCAAAAAAAAACGTAAGTTACTAGACATTTGAAAATAAACAATTAACATTTTTTCATGAATTTTCTGGTTTAACATTCATTTATTTTAAATGGATTAATATGTCTGCTAAAATCACGGACAAACATAATAAGCAATCATTCTCTTGTATTACATACAGTAAATTCTAGATCATAATCTAATGAATGAGTAAATACTAGTGAAAGCTGTTAGCAGAATAAATAAAAAATTATTTCCAAAATTAATATATTATTATTTAGAATGATGTTTTTAAACAGAACTGCTGTAATATAGGTTATATTACAATAACGCCTATATACGGTAATAGGAGACAGAGAGTAATAGTGGAAGGATGTTTTTCTAGCTGGAGGTCGGGCACTAGTGGTGTGCCGCAGGGCTCGGTACTGGGACCTCTTCTATTTGTAATACATATAAATGACTTGGAAGAGGGAGTAAGTGGAGTGATCAGCAAGATTGCAGATGATACAAAGATGGCTAGACTTGCGGAGAGTGAGGAGCATTGTCAGGCGATATAGCAGGACGTAGATAGGCTGGTAACTTGGGCAGACAGATGGCAGATGGAATTCAATCCTGATAAATGTGAGGTGATGCATTTCGGGAGAAAGAATGTAGGGGGGAGGTATATGATAAAGGGTAGACCTATTAAGAGCATAGAAACGCAGAGGGACCTGGGGGTGCAGGTGAACAAGTCTCTGAAGTGGCAGAGCAGGTGGAGAAGATTGTGAAGAAAGCATATGGTATGCTAGCCTTTATAGGAAGGGGTATGGAGTACAAGAGCTGGCCTTTAATGTTGCAGTTGTATAAAACGTTGGTTAGACCTCATTTGGAATACTGCATCCAGTTCTGGTCGCCTTACTACCAGAAGGACATGGAGACTCTGGAGACAGTGCAGAGGAGGTTTACCAGGATGCTGCCTGGTATGGAAGGTCTGAGTTACGAGGGGAGGTTAGGCAAATTGGTGCTGTTTTTCTTAGAAAGACGTAGACTTAGAGGAGATTTAATAGAGGTGTACAAGATTATGAGGGGTATAGATAGGGTAAACAGGGTTAAGCTTTTTCCTAGGATGGACTCAAATAGCACAAGGGGTCACGGGCTTAGGGTGAGGGAGATAAGGTATAATTTGGATGCTAGAGGGAGTTTTTTCACACAGAGGATGGTGGGGGTATGGAACGTGCTGCCAATTATTGTGGTGGAGGCAGGCACTCTGGAGTTATTTAAGAGATACTTAGATGGGCACATGAACAGAATGGGAATGGAGGGATATAGAAAACTGATTTAAGATAGGGGTCATAAGGCTTGGGAGTCCCTGGGAAGTGTGTAAATAGTCGGTGATATTGATGTATTTGTTTTTATCCTATAGGTACTTTGGTCCGCCTTGTTGTCTAACAAGGGGCATACACGCAATGGGTCGTGAGAGGGCTGCTCTTGGATTTTTTTTTCAAGACTATCCTAGTGCTTCACATCGTTAGTGTACGCTTGACCGCGACCATTTGACAGGCAACACAACAGCTCAGTGACTATCGCTGTGCTAGGCAGATACATGGATTTGGGCCTGTGTCTGTGGGAGTTTGCGCATTCTCTCCGTGCTTGCGTGGGTTTTCTCTGGGTGCTCCAGTTTCCTCCCACATCCCAAAGATATGCTCTTAGGCTGATTGGCAAAACAATTTCTCCCTAAATTGTCTCAAATTTGGTTTCAATCCATAGATCTATAAACATGGACAGGGATCACGGGTAGAGTTGGGAACATCAGGATGGCGACATGGGCTCGTTGGGCTGAAGGGCCTGTTTCCCGTGCTGTTTTGTTCTTTGTTCTTTGTTCTTTATAACTTGAATCAAAAGTTCACAAGCTTTTGAGTTGGCTGGGCTTTCTTCAAAGTTATAGGATAAAATTAACAATCCACAGTCCACCCATGAGTCTGGGCTTCTTGTATCATGGAAACATGCTGGAGTTTGGGGAAAGCTATTCACAAACCTTTCGCAGTCACAGCTGTTTGATTACAATCTGAAGAACTCACTCAGCTGATTGTTTTTAAAGCCAATAATTGTGTAGTTGTCTTTAGGAATGGCACTGCTACCACAGAAACAGAAAGAGTATCTTGCTCTGCTTTTCAAAGCAGATTTAATTTGCAGTATAGCAGCCTGCCAAAATATTACTGGATATAAAAGAAAACAGCACTTGAAAGGGTGCTACCATGAAATAATCTCAAAAAATTTTGACAAAAATGATTAAACACTTCAAATCATTAAAAAGGAAATTCATAGAATTGTCTCTCTGAATTTATTTTGTGACATTCTCTTTGCCTTCTCATTACCCTGGATATTGTTTCTCTTTCAATAATCTCCAATTCCCTCTTGAACACCTTGATTGAACCTTCCTCCACTATACTCAAGCAGTGCATGCCAGACCTTAATTGCTCACTGTGTGAAAGCTGTTTCTTTCCTCATATCATTTTTGCTTCTTTTGCCAATTATTTTACATCTCTGCTCTCTCATTCTCAATCCTTTCATGAATAGGAATAACTTTTCTGTGACTACCCTGTCCAAACTCCTCATGGCTTTTAGTACTCATCCAAGTCTTTTTTTCTCCAAAGAAAAGAATCCCAGCTTCTCCAAACTATCTTCATAACTGAAGTTTCTAATCCCTGGAACCATTTCTTGTGAACCTCTTTTGTCTTCTGTGCAAAGCCTTTACATTCTTCCCAAAATATGATACAAGAACCGTATATAATACTTCAGCTGAAGTTTGACCAGTACTTTATACAATTTAAACATAATCTCTGCTCCTGAACTCTATGACATGGAGTTCAGGAACAAAGCATGCTTTATTAACTGCTCCCTCAACCTGTCCCATCATCTTTAATGACTTAAGCACATATACACTGAGGTCTTTTTACTCATGCAACCCCTTTTGAGTTCAGTAGAAGAACATGTTTCTTCATGTTCTTCTACTGAAATGTTTCCCTACATATTGTACCACATTGAAGTTCATCTGCCATTTACTTGCCCATTCCACGAACCTTTTTATGTCCTTTTAAAGTCCTTCTCACAGTTTACAATGTTTTGAGTTTTCTATTATTCATAAGTTTTAAAATTGTTCCTTGTACACCAACTTCTAGATCATTGATATATATTCAATGAAAAGCAAGGGTCTCAATACTAACCTCTGGGGAACTCCACTAGAAATCTTCATTCAGCCAGAGAAATATGCATTAACCACTATTTTCTGTTTCCTCTCACTTTTATATCTGTGTTTCTACTATGCCTTCCATCCCATAAGCTATAGCATTTCTCACAAGTCTGTGACTTTTGGCAGTCCATGCAAAGTTCATCGGCAACGTTGCCTTCATTGACCTTCTGTCACCTCTTCGCAAAACTCTAGCATCACCCAGAGTCTAAGGATGACTGAAAAATTACGGACAATGCCTCCACAATTTCCACTCTTGCTTCTTCAGTAGCCCTGGGTGTATCATATCTGATCCCGATGCTTTGTCAATTTTAAGACAATCTATCCAATACCTCCTCCTTATTGAATGTAAACCTGTTTAATGATTGGATTTCCTCCATTTTCAGCATGGCTTGGGTAGCATCTTCTTCTTTGGTAAAATATTGATGTAATGAGTTATGCCTCCTTCTCCAAATGTAAATTTTGCCAGCTATATTCCTCTGGAAGACTTTGGGATTTTCTTTGTGTTATCTGTTAATATTTTTTCATATTCCTCCTTTGTTTCTTTTATTTGCTTTTATATCTCTTCCCTGATCCTTCTATATTCAGCCTGATTCTCAATTGTATTTTCGACCTTATCATAAACATCCTGTTATAAACACGCTTTCTCTTTTTTTCTCCTTTGTCATCGAGAGAACTCTGGATTTGTTTGCTCTACCTTTCCTTTTTGAGTGAAAATATCTTGACTGTGCAAGAACCATCTCTTCTTTAAGGGATCTGTTCTTATTCCATTGAAGTTGGCTTTCCCTCCATTGATAATTCTTACTCTGGAATAATTGGAATTGAGGCAGCATGTTGACACAGTAGTGAGCACTGCTGTTTCACAGGACCAGGGACCCAGGTTTAATTCCCACTTTAGGTCATTGTGTGGAGTCCGCACATTCTTCCCATGTCTGCATTGGGTTTGCACCAGGTGCTTCGGTTTCCTCTCACAGTCAGAAAGAATTGCCAGTTTATGCTTTGGCCATACTAAATTCTCTTTCTGTATACCCGAACAGGCACTGGAGTGTGGCGACTTGGGGATTTTCATAGTAACTTCATTGCTGTGTTAAAGTGATACTAATAAATAAACTTTAAACTGTTCATTTTCCTTTTTCATAGTCAGCTCAAATCTTATATTGTCCCTGAAATGTTCCACTGACATTTGATCTACTTTGCCCACCTCATTTCCAAGAACCAAATCTAGCTGTGCCTCATTTCTCATTGGACCAGACAAATATTGCTACAAAAAAATTCTCCTGAACATACTTTAGGAACCCTTACCCTTCTTTGTCCTTTATACTACCACTATCTTTACAGGCATATTTTTTCACACGGGGGTAGTGGGTGTCTGGAACAAATTGCCAGAAGTAGTAGTAAAGATGGATACAATTTTGTTTTTTAAAAAGCATTTAGACAGTTACATGGGTAAAATGGGTATACAGAATATGGGCCAAATACGGGCAATTGGGATTAGTTTAGGGGACTAACAAAAAGACAGTGTGGAAAAATTGGGCTGAAGGGCCTGTTTCCATGCTGTAAGTATAAGACTCCATTATAACTACTATAATTTTTGCACGTATCTTCAGTTTCATTTTAGATTTGTTCCTATACATCCTTTTTACAAGTTGGTGGACTATAAATGACACAAAGCAATGAAATTGCAGCTTTTTTAATCCTTAGCTCTAGCCAAATAGAGGATTCCTTTGGAACATCCTCTTTCACTAGCACTGCAATGCTCTCCTTAATTAACATCTTCACTCCTCCGACTTCATATCTTTGCTGACCATTTTGTATCCAGTTCTTACCACTCATTCCTGTTTTTCTTGAGCCAGGTCTCAGCTATGCCACGACATTATAATTCCACCTGGCAATCTGTGCCTGTAACTGACCAGTCTTACTTACCACACTTTTGCATTCACATACTTGCACATTAACCCTGATTTAAACTCCATTACTTTCTCTCTTACTCAGTCCTTATCAAGTAATTTCCTAATCTCCATTCTAGTACCATCTGTTTCTCTCAGTGTTTTGTACACTTTGGTATTCCCCTGATATTTTCTCCTGGTTCCCACAACTGCCAAGTCAGATTGAGTGATCAATAATATTTTTGAAAATTAGTTTTGGTGATGCTTATTTAAATAAATAAGTATCACCAATTTGTGTTATTCAGCATATCCTGACCATGAATAAGATCCGCCTTTTGCAGTAATTTATTATTTAATGGAATGGTTCCAATGCTGCAGCATTTCCAGACTTTTTAAATATTGCATGTCATTGTTAGATGTATAGCGATTCATCAACTGAATGCCAAGAAATACTTCTTTGATAAAATATGAAAACTACTTCTTCTTGACCACACACAATATGTAATATTCTCCAGGGAAAAACTGATAATTCACATAGAAACATGCTGTCAAAAAATGAAAATCAACTTCCCTCACTTTTGCCCTGAGAAATGGCCTTATTTGCATGCAAGGATCAGGGAGAAAAAATTGGAAGTTTTGATGAGGTCATAGACCTGAAACATTATCTTTGTTTTTCTCTCTATGGATGCTGCCAGACCTGCTGAATATTTCCAGCATTTTCCGTCTTTATTTAAGGAGGATGTGAGGCCTAGTTACAACATTTCTACATTGCCCTTGGCGACCCAAGTCTTCACCAGGATAAAACAATTGGGCCTGTACCGAAAATAAACACAAGTGTATCACACACACCATATTCATTTCTTGCCTCCTAACACTGGTTCCTCATCAATGTATATGGGTTGTACAGATGCAAACTCAACATAAGAAGTTGGAGATGTTTTATACCAAGATAGACTGGGCAGATAGACTGGTAGACTGGGCAGATAATTTACCAGGATGCTGCCTGGTATGGAAGGACTGTCTTATGAGGAACGATTAAATAGACTGGGGTTGTTTTCCCTTGAAAGACGTCGGCTTAGAGGGGACCTCATAGAGGTGTCTAAGATTATAAGGGGTATAGATAGAGTAAATGGAGGTAAACTTTTTCCACCTTCAGAAATGGATAGGAATATTAGGAATATTAGGAATATTCCTAATTAGGATTATTCCATATTAGGAATAACCTAATTTTATATTATGATAATGGAATTGCTACTATATAGTTATGACGGCGGCGCGGGCTCGTTGGGCTGAAGGGCCTGTTTCCCGTGCTGTGTTGCTCTAAAAAAAAATAAAAATAAAAAAATCCCATTCTAGAACGAAGAGTCTAAGAGGAACCTGACTGAGTATAAAAGGAGCCTGGTAGAAAGATAACTAGGTCTAGAAATAAAAGTCTCTGGTGGCTCAGCAAATCTTTAGGCCTCAAGCCTTCTGTTGTCCAACAATGATAGCAGTTGCTGATCTCTTAGTCCCACAGCTGCAATGCACTACCATTCATTATTTTGCTGATGCAGGATCCTGCCAGGACACTAATATTGCTACCATACAGAAGGAAAAACACTAAAATGGGGAAAGAAGAACATTGGTCTGAACTGTGTTTTCTTTTCAGCATTCACCCTGGACAAGTACAATGCATTTGTAATCTGCTGCTGTACAGCCAAGTAAGATAACCAGAAATACTGGCCTCAATATGATCATATACCTGATACAGAAACAAAAGACTTGATCAAATATATGACAAAATATTTTAGTGACTGCTGATCTGGAGTCTTCTGTCTGTTATTGCAAATTGGTAAAGTTGCTGCATAGATAACTGTTAAAATAGCTATTGTGGAATAACTAAATTTCATAATTATTGAGACTTGATACTGTGTTTAAAAACACAATTTGTGTAAAATTGCACAATTACAGATATTCTGGCTGCATTAGTGACAAGCAAAATTTCTACCAATCATGTCCATTCTTAATTGTGTTTAAATTGCAATTGAAGGTTTTTGCTTAAATCAGTCAGGGAGTTGATGAATGCAATGTTCCACTGGAATGACTTTCACCTTTACTTCAAATTCTGTCCATTTTTGCAAGTTTCTGGCAACAATTATTCACTTTTCACAAACTACAGGAATATAGTACAATTAGAATCTGATGAATCTGGAATCAGGGCTTACTGATTGAAAAGTGAAAATACTCTGTGTAAAACAAAAATTGCAATATTCACTAAAAATCTTAAGTAAAAAAAGTCCGCATAAGTAAACTTGTACTTAAGTTAATTTTATTATTGTCATTGGGTATCAAAATTTTGTATTACACTAATTTTATGATGGCAGAAAATTAAGGCAATAGTCACCCATGACGCAACAGTGGGGAGGTTAATGTTGCAAGGTTTTTTGAGACTGACCTCCCATTCTAAGTTTAATGGGCTTGTAGTTAGATCCAACAGAAAAAAAAGCAGTGAAAGATCAGTAACTACTTCATAAAAACAAATAAAATGTAAGAAATAGGATCAACATAGACCAAAACTC
This sequence comes from Sphyrna mokarran, assembly GCA_024679065.1. NCBI lineage: Eukaryota > Metazoa > Chordata > Chondrichthyes > Carcharhiniformes > Carcharhinidae > Sphyrna > Sphyrna mokarran. The sequence continues at coordinate 38,560,718 of JAGIQG010000023.1, forward strand.
TGTCTAACTCGGTCTTGTATATATTCAATAACCCAAACTCCACTGGTCTCTTGGCTAAAGAACTCTAAAGCTTAATGATCTTCCAAGAGAAACAATTCCATGAGCTCTTTTTTCAGCATTTACCGTGTCAATCCACCTCAGAATTTCATATATTTCAATAAGATCACCTCTCATCCTTCTAAACTCAAATATGTATTGGTCCAAACTGCTCAATCTTTCCTCATAAGACAGAAACTTCATACAGGGACTAACCCATGAACCTTCTCTGAATTACTTCCAATGCAAGTATATCCCTCCTTCAGTAAGAAAACCATAACTGAAAACAGTTGTCTAGGTGTGGTCTCACCAATACTCTGTGTAGTTGCAGCAAGACATCCCTACTTTTATATTCCATACCCCTTTCAATAAAGGGATAGGGAATATAAAATTAATTTCTAACAGCTCACTAACATTTTGGTTCATTCACTAGAACAGTCACATCCCTCTATACTGTAGCATTCTGCAGTGTCTCTTCATTTTTGATTTGATTTATTGGAGATGTATTTGTACACAGTAAAAAGTATTGTTCTTATGTGCTTTATAGAGAAAGCATACCATATGTAGAGAAGGAAAGGAGAGGGTGCAGAATGTGGTATTACAGTCATAGCTAGGGTGCAGAGAAAGATCACCTTAATATGAGATAAGTCCATTCAAAAATCTGATGGCAACAGGTAAAAAGCTATTCTTGAGTCAGTTGAGACATGACCTCAGACTTTTGTATCCCTTTGCCAATGAAGAAGATGGAAGAGAGTATGTCCAGAATGCATGGGGTCCTTGATTATGCTGCCTGCTTTTCTGAGACAGAGTCCATGAATGGAAGGCTGGTTTGCGTGATGAACTGGACTTTGTTCACAACCCTTTATAGTTTCTTATAGCCTTGGGCAGAGCAGGAGCCATACCAAACTATGATATAATCAGAAAGAATGCTGTCTACATTGCATTTGTAAAAATTTGTGGGAGTCATAGCAGACATTCCTAATTTTCTTAGTCTCCTGCGAAAGTAGAGACGTTGGTGGGCTCTCTTAATTATAGCATCAACATAAAGGGTCTAAGACAGGTTGTTGATGCTCTGGAGACGTAGAAACTTGAAGCTCTTGACCATTTCCACTTTATCCCACTTAATTGATGTAGACAGGGGCATTTCCTCCACTACTCTTCCTGATTACTATTTCTTTTGTTTTGTTGTCATTGAGGGAAAGATCATCATTGTCACATCAGTTCACCAGATTCTCTATCTCTTTCCTGTATTCCATCTCATAATTGTTTGAGAGCCAACCCACTACGGCAGTGTCATCAGCAAATTTGAAAATTGAGTTTGAGGGGAATTTGGCCACATAGTCATAGGTGTATAAGGAGTATAGTAAGGAGCTGAGGACACAGCCTTGTGGGGCATTGGTGATGAGGATGATCATGGAGGAGGTATTGTTTCCTATTCTTACTGATCGCCGTCTGTGGGTTAGGGGATCTAGGATTCAGTCGCAGAGAAAGGAGCTAAACACCAAGTCACAGAATTTGGAGATGAGTTTTATATTCTGCTGTTCTATTCTTCCCAATATAAACAATCTCATACCCACATGGCTTCATAAAAATCCAGAAATGGGAATGAGACTCAGATCAGAAGTCCTGGCTTAATTTCCAGCAGATCATATTTTTGCCAGTAGAGGAAAGAGAATGGGGCATGAAGTGCATTGGTGTGAATAATCAATTGACCAGGTCATTTAAAATCAGTGCAAAAGACCAGCAGATTTAATTTTTGCTCCAGAATGACCTCAATGCACAGTGTGCATTCTATGACTTAATTGTGCAGATGTAAATACTCATAAAGGACAGTACGATAAGGAAACTGTAAGATGCTGAGTTATTTAAATCCCTGTCCTTGAAATTTTGAAAATGACTATCTACTTATACCTGTGATCATTTAGAGGAAGGAACTGAAGACGTTGTTGCTATGTTTGCAGACGATACAAAGGTATGTAGAGGGACAGGTAGTATTGAGGAAGCAGAGCAGAGAGCTGCAGAAGGACTTGAAGAGGTTAGGAGAGTGGGCAAAGAAATAGCAAATGGATTACAAAGTGGAAAAGTGTGAGGTTATGCACTTTGGAAGGAGGAATGGAGACATAGACTATTTTCTAAATGGGAAAATGTTTAGGAAATCAGGTACACAAAGGGACTTGGGAATCCTTGTTCAAGATTCTCTTAAGGTTAATGTGCAGGTTCAGTCGGCAATAAGGAAGGCAAATGCAATGTTAGCATTCATGTTGTGAGGGCTAAATGCAAGAGTAGGAATGTGCTTCAGAGGCTGTACAAGGCTCTGGTCAGACCCCATTTGGAGTGGTGTGAGCAGTTTTGGGCCCCATAACTAAGGAAGGATATGCTGGCTTGGAAAGAGTTCAGACGAGGTTCACAAGTATGATCCATGGAATGAAAAGCTTGTATGAGGCATAGTTGAGGACTGTACTCATTGGAGTTTAGAAGGATGAGGGGGCGTCTTATTGAAACTTACAGGATATTGTAAAACCTGGATAGAGTGGATGTGGAGAGGATGTTTTCACTAGTAGGAAAAACTAGAACCAGAGGGCACAATCTCAGACTAAAGGGACAATCCTTTAAAACAGAGATGAGGGAGGAATTTCTTCAGTCAGAGAATGCTGAATCTGTGGAATTGTTTGCCGCAGAAGGCTGTGGAGGCCAGGTCATTGAGTGTGTTTGAGAAAGAGATTGATTAATAAGGGGATCAGAGGTTATGAGGAAAAGGCAAGAGAACGGGGATGAGAAAAATATCAGCCATGATTGAATGGCAGAGCAGACTCGATGGCCCAAGTGGCCTAATTCTGCCCCTATCTCATGTGGTCTTATGGTCTTATCATGGAAAATATATGTTCTAACAGTTTTAGTTGATACGTGTTGACATAGCCCGATGTCCTTACAGACTAATAGATTTTGACTGCTTCAACAGTTTGTCATTATCAGAGAAGGTACTGGAGGTGGATACAATAGCGACTTTCAAGGAGCATCTTGACAAATTCATAAATAGGATGGGGTTGGAGGTATAGGGCCCCCAGAAGGATAGAGGGTTTTAGTTAAGTGGGGCAGCATGGTCGGTGCAGGTTTGGAGGGCCAAGAGTCTGTTCCTGTGCTGTAATTTTTTCTCCGTTCTTTGCTAGAGGATCCAATATTTCACAACACAGCTGGGGCAAAGTCTCAGAGAATCTTTTTAACCAGTCTGTCTCAGGACGCAGTAGCTTCTCTAGCCACCTCCAAACTGTTTATCGAGTGCTGGGCCATACAATATTGTGTACCCATCACCATGGAACAGAAATTGTGCTACCTTTTCCCAACTCAAGCTATCCATCCCTAAAATGGAAATCAAGTCCTTTCCATCCTCCTCAAACATGCTTTCCTCCCTATCTTTGTATCATCTGCAAATTTGGCTACAGTACTGTTGGCCCCAACATTCAAGTCATCAATCCAGATTGTAAATGGTTGAGCTCCAAGCACTGCTCCCCAGGGCACCTATAGTTGCCAACCTGAAACTGATCCATTTATCCTGACTCTTCGTACCCTGCTAATTAGCCAATCTTCTATGCTTGCTAAGCATTCCTTTCGTGTTTTGGAAAATGCCAAATAGACTTGCATTCCAGTCTCTGTGAGATAAAGCCCACCATGACAAGTTCTAACACTGAGTTCAATAAATTTGTCATGAGTCTTGAAAAATTTTGGTTTTGAAAGTTTTTATTTCATTGATATCCTTAAGGGAGAAGAATTTGTCATTCCACTCAGGTGTAATCTACACATAATTCTAGTCTACACCATTTAGTTTACTTTTAATCCCGAAGCAGCCTAGAAAATAATTTAATTTACAAACCCAGTTTGAGAATACCTACCACCATATTCTTCATGCAGCTAGATTTAATTTACAAACCCAGTTTGAGAATACCTACCACCATATTCTTCATGCAGCTAGAGATATGTATTAGGTGACTGACAGAATGTTTACCAAAAACAATTTTCATTTTCTTTTAAACGATGAAAAGACAGATAAAAAAGATGGAAGCTACTATTCTCCCAAAATCGCCTCTAAGTGGGAAAACTGAAATGTTTCCCACTGGCATTGGTAATTGTTATGAGGAAGGATTCTTTCATGTGAGTGATACAAATTTATGCGTTACAAGAATATCCCCTCAGCCTGGCTGTTCAGAGATCAGGACGTCCCCATTCTGACAGAGAATACCTAGCCCCGCCATCCATTCCAACAACAGAAATGGTAACTCCCATCCACCAACTGACTAGGGAAGTACCACCAATGACCCCATAACAGAGGGATATTCTCCACCCAACGTGGAAATAATAGTTACCCCTCCCCAACACTGTGCAGGCATGAGGGTGACCTGATCTTTCCTCCCCCACAGCCAGAGGCCTGTATCCCACCTCTCACCACAAAAGAGACATTTCTCTCATAATTCCCCATTCATGATCCTCTCTCAGGACCCATGCTGACTACATGCTGTCTAAAAACCATTAAGCTGTCAATCAAAGATGAGTTAAATGAACTGAACTGAGACTTAATGGGAATAAATACTTTCAAAGAATTTGAAAAAATTTCAAAGATGTTGAACTTTCTGTGGAGGTTCAGAGACTTCAAATAAATGCTGTGTTAAAATAATGGGGCTAAATGAGCAGCCGTGCAGAAGGAAATTCCCAACCCAACTACACAGTGAAAGTGACAGACTTCTGTCAATCAGAGGACTTGAAGGGTCTTCTCACACCTGCAGCTTTTTAGAGAGAAGCTCCATTTGCTGAATAGAGTATTGCTGGGATTTGAAAACCTGTCAGGTGTAAAAGGGGCATGGATATTAAAGTAACCAGCTGATTTTAAACTGTTCACAGTACAGAATGAAGGTTTTGATCACCCTGAAATCATCATGGCAAGAGTGATCTTCATGTTTCCCAGGACTGGAAGGGGCAGTTTTGCCACTAGAATCTTATCCTGGGGGACAGTGCTGAGGTCAATCCCTTGCCCTGAGCCCAAACCCAGCCAACCCTCAGGCCACTTGGGGGACCCTCCCTCTGCAGTCTGGAAGCAGCACAGGCCACAGTATTTATCTCCTTGACCACCTCCCTCTCCCCACCTTGGCACCTACAGCACCAGACCATCACCAAAACCCATCTAGTGCAGGTCCCATGGAGAAGGGATTTGATTCAGGGTTCAAGCCCTCTAACTATATTTGAAGCAGGCCTTTTGAATAGTTATCAGATTCCTGCCCACTGTGTCGGGAACATAATTAGAGCCAATGTGGGCGGTGGGGGGGGAGGGGGGATCATGTCAAGTTTGGTGACTGGTGCCAAATCCGTTTTTACGTCAATGCCTAATTCTTCAGGGCAACGAAATTCCTGTCGGGAGCTAAAGGATTCGGGGAATCCCCCCATATAATTTTTGTTTTGGCAACTTTGTTAATTATAGACCAAAAATGCAAGCAGGTGTGGAATATTAGAAATGATCAATGCACTTAAATTGCAAAGTCTGAGTTATTCCTGCTGTTGTATCTTGGGCCTCGCTGCAATGGAATCAGTGTGGCACAACATCCTACCGGCACTGGATAGAACAATGGTCAGAAAAATGAGGCCCCTGAATAAAATAGGGTTGAGTTGAAATTGAAGGGGACCCAACAATGTGGGAAGGAGATTTGGGGCTACAGATCAGGCTGGGCTAGAGATCAGGGATACCAAAGTTACAGGTTCAAACAGTCATAATTAAAAAGGGAGATGGTGTTTTTACAGCTGTCGGAGATTGGAATTGGAGTGCCTGGAAGTGCAGGAAATCAGAATGAAGATTGATCTCTAGAGCTTATTGTTCAAAGGTAACAGTCAACTTGGGAGCTTGGGTTGGTATTGTGGTTGAGGGCTGGAGATGCAGTCCAGTGGGTAATTACATCTCAAACCATTTTGCACTTCATTTCACAACAAGAGAATATTTTAAACCTGATAATAAAAGTGCAGGATCACTTTCTTGCATTAATGTTTTATATATGTTTGGGATCAGGAGCAGCACCAATTGGAAGAGTAGTTAAATGTGGAGTGGAGAGAAGCACTCCTGCACCTACAGGCTCCACATTCAGGTGAGTTACTCACCCACTTGGTGAACAGGCAATCTCCAGAAAGGAAGATGTTCAGCTTGCGATGAGAGTAGTTGACGTTATTTTCACAAAAGAGTTAGATATAGCTCCGAGGCAAAAAGAATCAAAGGGTATTGGGAAGGGAGGAAACAAGAGCTGATTACTGAGTTGGATGTTCAGTCATAACAAATGGCAGAGCAGGTTTGAAGGGCCGAATGGCCTACTCTTGCTCCTCTTCTCCTCTTCTCTAATGTTTTCTACAACATTGAAGATGGCTACCTCAGGCAAACCAAGAGAGTTTGCATATGTACAGACTTTAACTCCTGCTTCAGGTGGAAGTAAAGGATGCTTCTTTTTATTAGGCCTAGTATCACTCTTTGGTATGTACCAAACATTCTCTCAACTGTTTAAGGGATTTAGGGCTGGATTTTTCTGCCCACTCACTGCTGGCATCTTCCGATCTCACCGAAATTCAATGGAATTTTGGTTGTGTCGCTGCAGCCCTATTGGGGCCCTGCTACGGCAGAGCCTGAAAATCCTGGCCTTAGTGTCTGCACAGCACCTGAAGAATTCCCATGCCAGAATTTCACCCAAAATGTTTAGAAGATTTGCATTACAACTGAAATTTACATATCCCTTACTAAACATTCCAATTATAAATATTGAGCCAAACTGTGAAGGATTTATACATACCATAAAGCTGGGGTGGCTCTGCAAGGCAGTATCCGTCTGAGAGCGCTAAGTGACTGTGTGCAGCCATGTTGGCCTCTGACCCTGTCCAGTGTTTCATTCATGTACCGTTTACTGTTCAGATTTTATTTTTAAATTCCTTGATAGATGCTGTAAAAAGAGGAAAGCCAGTCACAACAAATTTTAATTATTCAAGATTGAAATGTGACAACAATCAAAATTGGATTATCTTAAACAGTTTAGTATATGTCCCTCATAATTTTATACACCTCAATCACGTCCCTTCCCCACAAGCCTTCTCTGCTCTAAGGAAAACAACCCTAGCCTAACTAGCCTCTCTTCGTAGATGAAATGTTCTAACCCAGGCAGCGTCCTGGAGTATTCCCTCTTCATCCTCTCTTGAGCAATCATACCCTTTTTATAGTATGAAGACTATAATAGCGCACAATACTTTAGCTGTGGCTTAATGAGCATTTTATATAGCTCCATCATATATTATATTCAATGACTTGGCTAATAAAGACAAGTCTTCCATGTGCCTTCTTAACTTTATAAGAAAGAACAAAGAACAAAACAGCACGAGAAACAGGCCCACGCCGCCACTTCGATGTTCCCACTTCTACCTGTGATCCCTGTCTGTGTTTATAGATCTATGGATTAAAAACCAAATTTGAGACAATTTAGGAAGAATTTGTTCTGCCAATTAGCCTAAGACCACATCTTTGGGATGTGGGAGGAAACCGGAGCACCCGGAGAAAACCCACCCAAACACGGGGAGAATGCGCAAACTCCCACAGACACAGGCCCAAATCCATGTATCTGCACAGCACAGCGATAGTCACTGAGCTGTCGTGTTGCCCATTAAATGGTCCAGGTGAAGCATACATTATCTATCTTTCCTGCTGCCTTCAGGGATCTTTGGCCACGCATAAGGTCCTTTTAGCCCTCTGTACTCCCTGGGTATCCTGCCATTCATTGTGTATTCCCTTGCCTTGTTCATCCTCTCAAAATGCATCATTTCATGTTTTTTAGGGCTAAATTCTATTAGTCATTGTTCTACCAATCTGACCAGCACATTTATATGATCCCGTAATCCAAGGCTTTCCTCTTTGCTATTTACCATACCATCAATTTTTTGATTGATTACAGATTGCAGTCAGATGGAATTTAATGTGGTCACCATAGAAAAACAGTTGTAAGAGAATGTATCAAAAATAAATTCATGGGATGTGATAAGGCTGCCATTCACAATTGCCCTTCAGAAGATGGTTATTCCCTTCTTAAACTGCTTCAGAATGTGAGGGGCAGGTACATGCTGTTAGGGAGAGAATGCCAGGATTTTGATCCAGTGACAGTGAAGGAATGGATGATGTCAAACTTCTTGAACATAGTTGGAGCTGTGCTTAGCCACTATTAAGGAGATAGAAAAAGGAAATTTAGCAAATAATAATCAGGCTGAGTCAACATGGTTTTGTGAAAGGGAAATTATTATTGTCAAATTTATTAAAGTTCTTTAAAATGTAACAAGCAGAAAAACCAATATACATCAGGTTTTCAGATTTGCAAAAGGCATTTGAAAAGGTCACTACGTAAAAGGTTACTGCATAAGATGAGAGTTCATGGGTTGGGATGATACATTAGCATGTGCAGTGAATTGGCTAAATAAAGGAAACTATTCACGTGCCACAGGGAATAGTACTTTGGATTTAATTAATTACAAATTGTATTAATAACTTGGAACAAGGGACAAACTACATTATAGCTACATTTGCTCATGAAACAAAGATAGGTGGCAAAGCTAGATGTGTGAAGCATACAAGACCACACAAAGTGACAAAGGTAAAGTGAGTGAGGAAAACAAAAATGACGGATGGAGTATAATTTTGGAAAATATGAACATGTCCACTTTGGCAGGAATAGAATATTAAAATGCGAAGAGACTGCAGAATGCTAATGTTCAGAGGCATCTTCGTGTCTTGTACATGAATCACAAAAAGGTTAGCATGTATATACAGCAACTGATTAAGAAGGCAAATGGAATGTTAGCCTTTATTGGAAGAGGAATGGAGTCTATAAGTATGAAAGTCATGCTACAGTTCTACAGGGCATTGGTGGGACTGTAGCAGAAAAACTGTTTTGGTTTCCTTACTTAAGAAAGGGATATATTTACTTAAAGTATATCAGAGAAGATTCATTAAATTTATCTCTGGAATGAAGAGTTTGTCTTATAAAAAAAGGTTGAACAGGTTATGCCTATACTCATTGGAGCTCATTGAAATATAAGATTCTGAGGGGACTTGACAGAGTAGATCTTGGGAGAACAGTGGGGTTCTTTTCATGGAGGAATCAAGAACTCAGGCCATCATTTAAAACTAAAGAGTCTCCCATTTAAGACATAGAGGAGGAAGAATGCCTTCTCTCCAACAGTTCTTATTCTTTATAATTCTTTCCTACAGAGAACAATGGAGGCTGGAACATTGAATATACTGAGAGCTGAGAGGGATAGATTTTTAATTCTCAGAGTTAAAGATTAAGGGGTACAGGCAGGAAAGTTAAGGCCACAATCACAACTATGGTCTAATCGAATGTTGGAATAGGATTGGTGGGCAAATTGGCTCACTCATGCTCATATTTCTTATATCTGGGCAACTGGAGAGCATTCCATCATGTTCCTGATTTTGTCTTATAGATGGTACTATGTGAGTGAATCCTGGCAGAATGCCAGTCTCTGACCTGCTGTTCCAGCCAAAGTATTTACTCAGCTGGTATAGTTAAATTTCAAATTAATAACAATCTGAAGAATGTTAATAGTTGGACATTTGACTTGCAATATATAAATGGGGGCTGATTACCTCTCTCTTGATGGAGAGGGTTGACGCCTGGCATTTGCATGGCATGACTGCTACTGACCACCTATTAGCCCAAACTGGATGCAGGCATAGACTATTTTATTCTGTGAGGAGTTACAAATGCAACTGAACATGATGTGATCATCAGCAAATATTTCCACTTCAGACCTCATGATGAAGCAGGGGCAGATTTACGATGAAACACACATGTCTAGGCACAGATCTCACCAACAGAGGTCCCTGCTGTCGGCTGCCCTGTTGTACTGCCAGACCCTGTACTGGAACATGGCGTTAGCTCAGCTGCAGTGATCATCACCAGATGATTAGCACGGCATCCATTCAGAGGCTGATTATTCCCTACATTTGCTTTGATTCAGCCTATCAACAGTAAGTGAAATCAGACTCTGATTGGATGAGAACCAAAGTGTTGATAGTTAAGTGACTATTGGCAATAGATGCTTGTGTGTGAGGGAGAGATACAACAACCAGCCACACCAAGGACATAGTGTGAGGAAGTTGAGGGCTGCAGCAGAGCAAACATACCCCAGGCCAACCGCAGATGCACAAGACCCCAAGGTGAAGGAGAGATGCAGTGGCTACAACGAGGACATAGGGTGGGGGAAGAGGGTAGGTTGTCTTGAGGAGATGAGGCGAGCGAGCGAGCAAGCAAGCAAGCAAGCAAGGTGGGGGGGTGGGAAGGGGAAGCAATTGCTGTTTGAAATCCAGAATTAGAATCACAGCTTCATAGTTAAAAGCTGAGTCCCACTTTTGCAGAGATAGAACCCGATAGAAATATGAGATTGACTGTGTGAATGCCTGCTCTTTCAGACACTTTATTAACTGCATAAATCAAGATCAGTTTCTTTAGCAATATGAAGCAACCCCATCCATGTGACAGCCAAAAACACAGAAAAATGAAAGTGAGGTAACAGGATGTAACTAAGCAAAACGACAGTGTGGGAAGGATGAGCTCCATTTCCAGGTGCATTGGCATCAGTATTGGAAAAGCTATAGCTTTTTGGATGCCAAATACTATTCCATCATCGCTGATTCAACACCATATGACAGTCACATAGACCAAGTAACATTAATTTTAAGATACGTGACTAATGATAGTGAATTTGTTGAGCACTTTATTTTGCCCAGCTACACTTCTGAGTAATTAGAAATTTAGAAACATAGAAACACAGAAAACTACAGCACAATACAGGCCCTTTGTCCCACAAAGTTGTGCCGAACATATCCCTACCTTAGCAATTACTAGGCTTACCTATATCTCTCTATCTTACAAAGTTCCATGTACTTATCGAAAAGTCTCTTAGAAGAACCTATCAAACCATTTGGAATACTGCATCCAGTTCTGGTCACTTTACTACCAGAAGAACATGGAGACTCTGGAGAGAGTGCAGAGGAGGTTTACCAGGATGCTGCCTGGTATGGAAGGTCTGAGTTACGAGGAGACATTAGGCAAATTGGGACTGTTTATCTTAGAAAGACGTAGACTTAGAGGGGATCTAATAGAGGTGTACAAGATTATGAGGGGTATAGATAGAGTAAACAGGGTTAGGCTTTTTCCTAGGATGGACTCAAATAGCACGAGGGGTCACAGGCTTAGGGTGAGGGGGGGTAAGATATAATTTGGATGCTAGAGGGAGTGTTTTCACATAGAGGGTGGTGGGGGTATGGAATGCGCTGCCAAGTAAAGTGGTGGAGGCAGGTTCTCTGGAGTTATTTAAGAAATACTTAGATGGGCACATGAACAGAATGGGAATAGAGGGGTATAGAAAACTGATTTAAAATAGGGATCATGAGCCTGGGAGTCCCCTGGGAAGTGTGTAAATAGATGATGATATTGATGTACTTGTTTTTATCCTACAGGTGCTTTGGTCCACCTTGTTGTCTAATGAGGGGCATACATGCGATGAGAGGGCTGCTCTTGGATTTTTTTTTCGAGAGTATCCTAGTGCTTCACGTCATTAGTGTACGCTTGACCTGGACCATTTGATGGGCAACACAACAGCTCAGTGACTATCGCTGTGTTGTGCAGATACATGGATTTGGACCTGTGTCTGTGGAGTTTGCGCATTCTCCCCGTGCTTGCATGGGTTTTCTCCGGTGCTCCGTTTCCTCTCACATCCCAAAGATGTGCTCTTAGGCTAATTGGCAAAACAAATTCTCCCTATATTGTCTCAAATTTGGCTTTTAATCCATAGATCTATAAACGTAGACAGGGATCACGGGTAGAGGTGGGAACATCGGGGTGGCGGTGTGGGCTCGTTGGGCCGAAGGGACTGTTTCCCATGCTGTTTTGTTCTTTGAATCCACCTCCACCACCATTGCCGGCAGCCCATTCCACGCTCTGAATGAAAAACTTATCTCTGACATCTCCTTTGTACTACTCCTCAGCACTTTAAACGTGTGTCTTCATGTGGCAATAATTTCAGTCCTGGGAAAAAGCCTCTGACTATCCACTCAATCAATACCTCCCAACATCTTTTACACCTCTATTAGATCACCCCTCATCCTTCATCTCTGCAAGGAGAAAAGGCCGAACTCCCTCTAACTATCCTCATAAGGCATGCTCCCTGATCCAGGCAACATCCTTGTAAATCTCCTCTGCACCCTTTCTATGGCTTCCACATTCTTCCTGTAATGAGGCAATCAGAATTCAGCATAGTACTCCAAGTGGGGTCTGACCAGTGTCTTATAAAGCAATAGAAGCTCAACTTCTAAACTCAACTCCTCGACTGATGAAGGCCAGTACACCATACGTGTTCTTAACCACAGCTTCAACCTGCGCAGCTGCTTTAAGCATCCTATAAACTCAGGCCCAAGGTCCTTCTGATCTTCCACACTGCCAAGAGTCCTACCATTAATATTGTATTCTGCCATCCTATTTGACCTGCCAAAATGAACCACTTCACACTTATCTGGGTTGAACTCCATCTGCCACTCCTCCGTCTAGTCTTGCGTCCTTTCAATGTCTTGCTGTAACTTCTGACATCCCTCCACGCTATCCACAACACCTCCAATCTTTGTGTCATCAGCAAACTTACCACCCATCCCTCCACTTCCTCACCAGGTCATTTAGAAAAATCATAAAGAGTAAGGGTCCCAGGATAGATCCCTGTGGCACTCCACTGATGACTAACCTCCATACAGAATATGACCCATCCATAACCACTCTTTGCCTTCTATGGGCAAGCCAGATCTGGATCCAAAAAGCAATGTCTCCTTGGGTCCCATGCCCCTTCTCTTTCTAAATAAGCCTTGCATGGGGCACCTTATCAAATGCCTTGCTGAAGTCCATATATACTATATCTACTGCTCTTACTTCATCAATGTGTTTAGTCACATCTTCAAAAAATTCAATCAGACTCATAAGACATGATCTGCCTTATATTTAGGTTTGGATTTCAAAAATTATCATGGGCCAACCTTCAATAATGCTACAAATATGGTAGGAAAATATTCAAGTTTACAAGCAAGGCTGAATAATTCAAGCTCCTGTGCATTATTCATCCTCTGTTCCAGTCACTGGAATCTAATCTGAATGCTGCAGCTGAATCCTGTGAGGAAGACATGCATTTTGCTCAAAACCTGTATGTATGGAAACCAAAAAAAGGCTTTGGCGGAATAGGTTGCAATTACCCTTGGATCAGACAAATTAAAAACATCGACAATCAAAAGAATTTGAAAGTAAACTTTGCTAATACAAAACAAACCTTATTCGACATAGCCATATGAAATTCAGAAAACTGCATGTGAAATCCTTAGGAGAGAATTTTGAAAAGTGCTATATTGCTGTGTTTATTCTTTTGTAGAACTCTTTACTTCAAAGAATGAATTCTGTCAGCAAATCACTGCAAAATAATTCCATCTGCCAGCACTTGGACCATAACCTTAAATTTAAGATGTGCCAAGTATTCTTCCAGATACTTTTTAAAGGATGTGAGGCAACCCACATCGACCACCTTCTCAGGCAGTCCAAACTGTCCCCCCCACAAACCTCCTGCCCCTCACCTTGAACCTATGTCCCCTTGTGACTGATCCTTCAAAAAGGGGAACAGCTGCTACTTATCCTCTCTGTCCGTGTCTCACAATCTTGTACATCTCGATGAGATCACTCCTCAGCCTTCTCTGCTCCAATGAAAACAAACAAAGCTTATGCAACTCTCTTCATAACTTAAATTTTCCATCTCAGGCAGCATCCTGGTGAATCTCCTTTGTACCCACTCCTGTGGCGACCAGAACAGTACACCATACTCTAGCTGCGGCCTCACCAAAGTTCTATATAACTCCATTTTTCCCATATGCTTTTTTCACCACCCTACTAACATGTATTCACGCAGAGTGCTGGAAATGTAGCTATGGAGAACACTGAGGTACAGGGTTGCAAATTGGGAAGTATTGTAGTAGATAGGGAGGATGTGTTAGAAATTCTCGAGGGTTTGAAGTTGGATAAGTCCCCTGGGCCGGAGGGGATTTACCCTAGGATTCTCTGGGAGGCAAGAGAGGAGATTGCAGAGCCTCTGGCTCTGATCTTCAGGTCCTCGTTGGTTACGGGTGTGGTTCCGGAGGACTGGAGGATAGCGAATGTGGTCCCATTGTTTAAGCAGGGGAAGAGAGACCTTCCTGGGAATTATAGGCCAGTGAGTCTTACTTCTGTTGTGGGCAAGGGATTGGAGAGAATTATTAGGGATAGGATTTATAGTTATTTAGAGAGAAATGAATTGATTGGGGACAGTCAGCATGGTTTCGTGAAGGGTAGGTCATGCCTTACTAACCTCATTGAGTTTTTTGCGAAAGTGACCAGAGAGGTGGATGGGGGTAAGGCGGTTGATGTAGTATATATGGACTTTAGTAAGGCGTTTGATAAGGTGGCCCATGGAAGACTTCTACAGAAAATGCAGATGTGTGGAAGAGAGGGGGATTTAGCTAATTGGATTAGGAATTGGCTGGCAGATAGAAGACAGAGGGTGGTGGTTGATGGGAGATATTCATCGTGGAGTTCAGTGACAAGTGGTGTACCTCAGGGGTCTGTTTTGGGGCCCCTGCTGTTTGTAATTTTTTATAAATGATCTGGATGAGGGTATTGAGGGATGGATCAGTAAATTTGCAGATGACACTAAGGTCGGTGGAGTGGTAGATAGTGAAGAGGGGTGTTATAGTTTACAGAGTGACTTGGACAAGTTGCAGAGCTGGGCCGAGAGGTGGCAAATGGAGTTTAATGTGGAAAAGTGTGAGGTAATGCACTTTGCAGGAACAATAAATGTGTAGAGTATAGGGCTAATGGTAGGGCTCTTAATAGTGTTGAGGAACAGAAGGATCTTGGTGTATTTGTCAATAGATCCCTGAAAGTAGGCAGTCAAGTGGATAAAGTTGTTAAGAAGGCATATGGAGTCTTAGCTTTTATTGGTAGGGGGATTGAATTTAGGAGCCGCAGGCATCATGTTGCAACTGTACAAAACTCTAGTGCGGCCGCACTTGGAGTATTGTGTGCAGTTCTGGTCGCCACATTATAAGAAAGATGTGGAGGCATTGGAGAGGGTACAGAGGAGGTTTACCAGGATGTTGGCTGGTATGGAGGGCAGGTCCGATGAAGAGAGGTTGAAGGATTTGAGGTTGTTTTCGTTAGAAAGGAGGCGGCTAAGAGGGGATCTTATTGAAGCATATAAGATGATTAGAGGTTTAGATAGGGTGGACAGTGATAGCCTTTTCCTAGGATGGAGAAAGCTAGCACGAGGGGACACAGCTTTAAATTAAGGGGTATGAGTTATAGGACGGATATCAGAGGTAGGTTCTTTACTCAAAGAGTGATTAGGGGTGGGAATGCCCTGCCTGCAGCTGTTGTAGATGCGCCAAGTTTGGTGGCGTTTAAGAGGTTAATTGCTAAGTATATGGAAGAGAAGGGAATGGTTTAGTTTGGAGGGGCATTGCTTTTTATTTTGGTCGGCACAACATCGAAGGCCGAAGGGCCTGTTCTGTGCTGTAATGTTCTATGTTCTATGCCTTTCCGCCTTCAGAGATCTGTGGACAAACACACCAAGGCTCCTTTGTTCCATACTGCTTCCTTTGATATAGCTGATGAAAAATGTACAAGGTGCAGAAAATTATTTTTAGATTAAACTAGAGACAATATAATAATTTAAAAGAGAAAGAGAAGATCATCTGTCAGTGTTATTTGTGACACAATGTTGGTGCAGTTACAGAGCATGGATGAAAATGTTAGAAGTCATTGTAGTAAGAAATTAAATGGATTCTATCCTGTAGATATGGAACATCTTTTTGACGATGAAGTAAAGCAATTCATTCATTTTATTGATATCCATAGAATCCCTACAGTAAATAAGGAGACCATTTGGCCTATCGAGTCTGTACCAATCACATCCCACCCAGGCTATTCTGGTAACCCTCATTTACCTTGCTAATCTTGCCTGACACTGGGGTCAATTTAAATGACCAATCAACCTAACCAGCACATCTTTGGACCCTGGGAGGAAACCAGAGCACCCGGGGGAAATCCACATTGATACAGGAAGAAAGTGACCTGAGGCCAGAATTGAACCCGAGTCCTTAGCATTGTGAGGCAGCAGTGCTAACCACTGTGCAACCATGCCATATTAATGAACTTTGTCCTTCAAAATCACCAGCCAATTTGTACAGACTTGTACATGATGTTCCTTTCCAAATGTAGAAACCAGTCTGAGAATATTTTAACAAATACCTGTCACAAATACTTCCAGTAAATATTCTTTGTCTGTACCGAACAAAGTTAAAAATCATTTTTGAAGTGCGAATAAAGAACATTGAATATTGAGAACTGAAAATACGTCTTTAAAAGATATTACCCACATTGATATTATTGATGATTTTGTAAAGAAAAAGTGTATCTAAATTGCCATGCTGATAAGAGATGAAGAAAGAAAATCTTAAAGAGCTGTCCCTCTTCCATATTCACAGAAGAAGGCCATTTGGCCCATTGAGATTGCACCAACCATAATCTCACCCAGGCCCTATTCCCATAACCCCTCATTTACACTGCTAATCTCCCTGATGAGTTAATTTACCTACTCCACACATCTTTGGATTATGGGACGAAACTAGAGCACCTGGAGGAAACCCACATAGACATAAGAGAACGTGCAGACTCCACACAGAGTGACCTAAGCCAGGAATTGAATCTGGGTCCCTGACACTGTGAGGCAGCAGTGCTAACTACTGTGCTACTTTGCCACCTATTCATTTGTTTAAACTTTTGTTTTTCTAAGTGGACTATTTCTGCTCTGATATAATGGTTGCAGCTGGCTATATGCTGGCAGTTCTATCATCACTCTCAAGACTGACCTTCTGAAAGGTTCTAGGTTAAAGGATGGATTTGTGCCAGATAAAACCATTGTTATTGGACTTGGAATCACTGAATTCTGCTCAAGTGAATTTATGGCAAAAACTTTTTTAATTTTGAGAAGGGAAGTTAAATTTTATTTTTGAAACTGAATGAGACTCTGTGGAATATACTGAATGGCAACGCATGTAACTTGTTGATCAGTGTATTTGCTCCTGCACTAGCTTATTCTGAACAAATCCTAATTGTGTTGCATGAATCTTTAAAATAAGGAATTAGTAGGCAATGTTTTTACGAGCTGTCGTGCTGCAATTATGTAATCAGCTGATTTCTCTTCATCTTGATGCTCTTCAGCAAATCCCATGTTTGCTCACCTCAAAATTCACATTGCAACATTTACCATCCTTACTGTCATTCTGACAAGAGGAAATCTTGCATTTCAGCACGGCATTTATTCATACTGGTGTATTTCTACAAGTGAAAAAGCAATGATCAATTTCTGTATTTTGTGGCTTCTGCCTTTGTTTAATGTAGAGGAAGGGAGGCAAGGTTTTGGGCAGAAAAGGTGAACACAGAGCGCCACTCTGAACGAACTCTGATGAAGCCACTGAAAACAGTTTAGCCTAGGAAACCACCGTGAGAAACTCCTGCAATGTCTTGGGATGAAGATCGTTGTCCTTCAATAACCTCAACCATTTTCATCTGTGCTAGGCATCACTCCAAGCCAGTGAAGAGTATTCACACACACAATTTTCATTGACTTTGATTTTACTAGTCCCTTTTGATGCTACTGTTGGCCAAATGCTGCCTTGATGTTAAGGGCAGTCACTTCTGGAATTCAACTATTTTATTCACATTTAAATGAAGGTTATAATGAGGTCCTGTAGAACCATTCAAGCAGTGCACATCATGTTATACCAATATCAATGTGATTACATTGTTGAAAATGCTTTCTATCCCTTTGTTAATTATTGCAAAGAATATAATTTTCCTATGCTAAGCAAGGGTACTGAATCAACTGCAATGCTTTTGTTTTCGGCTGTATATCATACACATTGTGCTGGAAGTATACTACCTGTCCTATGGTAAAAGGTGAAGCATAGATGGCGAGGATACACTTCTAAAATAGGCGTATGTAAACAAGAGCCAAATGTCAGATTCAAGTCCATTTTCTGATTGTGGTTCTGAACATCAGGTTTCATGCATTAAGATGCCCACTCTATCTAAAGTAATTGCATGAGTTCACAGATATGCATATTGGAATGTGAATCTAGTACATGAGTATTGCTCCTGATTCCAACAGTTTCAAGCATGCTTGTAGATTCCTCCCCAACACCTCTCTCTTATCACCTACCATCCTTCCTGATGCCTCACTATGCTATTGCAATTAGTATGATACTGATTATGTCTTTGGAGAACCAATTTCAGCAAAGGCGTTGCCACCTGATGACCAGTTGAACTAGTTAAGGCTGCACTATCCAAGTTCACCCTCTTTATCTATGGCTCATCAATTACGTATAAGGCACCTGCTGTTCTCGTCCTCACCCTGACAGCTGGACAGACAAATTTCAACCTATATGTACAGGAATGACCAATCATGATATTATTGAGCTAAAGCAGTGTTCTGAAAGCATGTGATTCCAAGTAAACCTGTTGGACTTTAAACTGGTGTTGAGAGACTTCTTATTGTGCCCACCGCAGTCCAACCTCCACAGAGCTAAAGCAAAGCACAATACTAATTAATCCCCTTAAGAATACTAAGGATGTTCTCTCTGGACTCTTTCTTACTGTTTACATTACATAATCTCAGAGCAATAAACTTCCGCAAGTTCTATTTCCATGCACCCAAAGTGCCCTCTGTTGCTTTCTAAAGATATATTGTTGTATGCTCATTACGGTGATAGATTTGTTTATGCCAATATCCAGTAATACTATTTATTTTCTCATTAAGTATCTGCATTGTACACTGTCACACTAGCCACCTTTATTTTCTGTCTGTTTGAGATTGTTAGTTTAGAAATAGTTTAAGGGCAAAATTCTCCACTTTTAAGACTGGTGAGAGGTGGCTGACCAGGATGGAAGGATCCCACACCAGATTCTGCTCTTGGAACACAAACAAATTCTCTGGGAAATCACCTGGTGGGCTGGCAATTGCTTCGCATCCACCCCCCCGCCGCCCCCCCCACCCCCACCCCCGCACCCTCCGAGCTTTCAGCTGACTGGTTCAATAGTTCCTGTGCCTTATTTAAATACCAGTTCAGCACATAAATATTGCTCTCTCAAGCCCATTGGCTTCACCAGGTTGTGCGGGAAGTCAGCAACCATTGGACCACTACCTACCAGATATAGTCTTTATGCGTCTCTACCGGCAAATGTGCTTTCCCTTGGATCTCCTTGTTTGAGAGCTCTTCATGCAGTCATGTTGGAATCCAGTTTCTTTCCCTTCAATCTTCCCTCTGTCTTCCATTGTTCATTTTCTTCATCCACCTTCTTACCCTTCTGTTTACCAGCATGAACTCCTAACCCCCACTACCGAACTTTGGACCTCTATTCCAGTGGCTGTACAAATCCTATATTAGTGCTCTCCAGATAGATGTGAGGCACTGGGAAGGAAGAAGATCCCTGCACTCCCCAGACACTGTACTGAACTGGGACAGGGACACAGGAGGGTCCACGGGTCTAGCAACATAGTTCTGTCCATGATAATCAACCCATCATAGAGATGGATGCAGGAACTGGCCTGCCTCAGCCAAATGATGAACAATGCATTGTGAATAGCATATTGCAAAAATGCTTTGTTTGTACTCCCCTCAAAGCAGTCAAGTTTTACAACAATGTAATTTCGCATTGGTGTAATACCAAGAACAGGCCTGACAGGATGTCAGCAGACAGCTGTTGTGATGAACATCCATGAGGTGCAAATGGCATTCCTCTGGATGATTACACCTCCATTGGGTTTGTTTTACACCAATGGATTCCTGACTTTTTAGTTCCCACTAGATTTGCTGCTCCCACCAGCTACCAAATCACAGTGGCAGAGTGGTCACAGCACCAGGGACCTGGGTTCAATTTCCAGCTTTGGGTCATTGTGTGTGGAGTTTGCATGTTCTCCGTGCTGTGTGGGTTTCCCTTGGGGTGCTCTAGTTTCCTTCCATAGTCCAAAAGAGATGCTGGTTAGGTGCATTGTCTATGCTAAATTCTCCCTCAGTGTACCCAACAAATGCTGGAGTGTAGCACCTAGGAGATTTTCACACTAACTTCATTGCAGTGTCAATGTAAGCCTACTTGTAACACTAATAAATAAACTTTAAAAAAAACAATTAAATCATCTCTATGCCTTATTGAGAGAACACTCAAATTCCGAGAATGCATTTCATAGAGATCTATTTAAATATTTTACTTCTGTTTTGTAATTGTTGCTTTATACTTCCTTGGAGAAAATCTAGGGGACAAATTTCAATGTTTGCGATCTTCCTTTGAACAGAAGAGGTGTTGGGAAGAAGGCAGATGGTTTGAGTTCTACAAACCTGACTGCAATCATCATGACAACAGCAATGTGGCATAATCACACATTTGTGGCTTTCAACATGAGCAGTACACAGACCTCATTCTGCCTGCTAATTGAAAGGACAGCAAGCTGCAAATAATCAAGGCCAGCATCAATTAAAGCTCATACATACTACTTAAAGCCAGCACTTAGAAAAAGTGCATTGCAGTTAAAGTAGGTTATGGAAGTTATGATCTTTGATATGGAGAAGTGACACAATATGACAAAGACTGCATGAACAAGACTTTCCAATGTCACACTGGATGCTTTAAGGAGCGAAATCATCTATTTAGAAGGGTTCTCCAGACAAACACTGGATCAGATAGTCATGGCAGTCTGGCCCCAAGTGGCTGGATAGGATGCTTCAAAATGTTCAATAATCTCATATGTTGCCAAAGTCAATGAACACCTCTCTCATATAGAATAGTGCCATTCACCCATCATGTCTGCACCAGCTCTCCAAGTAAACATTGCCATTCTCCTGCCTTTTCCTCATGCACAATACATATTATTCGGTCCATGACAAATATCAAAAATCTGAGCGCATGGGGATAGTGGAGTCCCACAGGATTAAGTGGCTGACTTGCTAATGACCAAAATAATCTAATGACCTCTTGAGTGCCTCAGCCACATTTCCAGCAGCACGTTCCAGACCCAAAGCACCTTGCTTTAAGAAATGTTCTTGTATCACATTTACTTCTTTTGTAAATCACTAAATCTGTGCCCTCATTCAATTCTTTTGTGAATGGGAACATTTTTTCCTCATCTACTCTGTCCAGCCCCCTCATTATTTGAGCATCTCGATCAAATCTCTTATTAGCTTTATTCCAACCTCTCAATCTTGGAGAAATGTAAACACCTTCTGTTTTCTCCAATTCAGTCACATGCTACCTATAGTTTAAATTGATTAATTAATTAGTGTCACAAGTAGGCTTAGATTAAGCTGACAATGAACTTTACTGTGAAAATTCCTTAGTGCCCAGAACTGTACACAATACTCCAGCTATGGTCCAACTAGCATCTTGTACAAGTTCACCATAGCCTCCTTGCTCCTGTACTCAATGCCCCTATTATTAAAGCATATTATATCCTTGGTTTTATTAATTGCTCTCACCATTTGTCCCATCACCTTCCAAAAAAAATGATCATGCGCATAAACACCCAGGTCCTGCTCCTGCATCCATTGTATTCTTTATATTTTGTATTGTTTCTCCATGTTCTTCCTACCAAAATTCATCACCTCATACATGCCACTTATTTGCTCATTCTACCAACTGGCCTGTCCTTTTGAAGTTCTACACTACTCCCCACAATTTCAATGTTTCCAAGTTTTATATTATCTACAATTTACTTCCTTCAATATCCTTGGAGGCATCTCATCCAATCCTGGTGCTTTGTCAACTTAAACATGAAAGTCTGTTCAACATTTCCACCATCAATTTTGAATCTTTCCAGGGAGTTTCCTTGCCTATCAGATTGGTCTGGATAGCATCTACTTCCTTGAAAAAGACAGGTGCAAAGTACTAATTTAATATCTCATCCATGTGTAAATTTCCTTTTTAGGTCCCTAATCAATACATTCTTTTCCTACTCTTAATTTATATGCACTTAATTCTGCCATGATAAAGTATAGTTCAACAGGACACACTGACTGCTATTTGAGTAAGGAAGCTATAGAACACTTGTAGGAGACTGTATAGCTGATACAAGTTACCATCATTGGGCAAGCTGTGGATGGGACCTATGGCAAACAGTCAGCTGAAATCATAGATGATGGTAACCTCATACCTAATCCTCCTTCACACATGGCCTACCTGCCTATCTGACAATGTCTTATGGTTTACAAGCTGCAGATGGTTTAGGCAGTAGAAGATATTCTAATGATTCATAAATACTTTATTGTGATACTCTAATTCACTGCAACTACTAATTTCCTCTCTTCTGTACCAGGTTCTCCGTCTACCAAACAGCCACTCCCAACTGAGGGGAGGAAACTCTTAAATATTATCTTCAATGGCATCAGCAACTCAGTTTAATCTGAAGCAAGGTTTGGTTTATTCTTAAAGGTACTTCTAATGTTGCCAGATTCCTTTTCTTTTTAAATAAAAAAACATATTTTGACAAAGGTGCACAGATATAAATGCAGAGAAAAAAAACTTTTAGATTCCCTTATAAAGTAAGACATCCTTCTTCTAGAATTTTCAACAATTTTACTGCAGAGGTATTCCTCTCAGTGAAACAATCCAATGATTGATTTGTCCCTCAGTTTATTAGATTAGTTTAAATAGTTATTGATTTATGTAAACTAGGAATCTGAAAGTTGATTTTTAGTGTCTACCCACATTAACTCAGAGATTTCTTTCCTCTTTAACAACTGTTTTAAACTGACTATTCTACCTGAAGCTTTTTGTCATTTACACTTTTTTGCAGAATGTGTATTATGCCACAATTATCAGTTATCCATACAACATTCTATTGGTATTGTTTTTTCAGTTTCCTTTTTAGACTGCATTTCTTCCAAGATGTTCAACAAATGGAATGTCATATCAATAGCATTAATGAGAGCAAGAGTTCCAGTGGCCTATTTGCTTTTCACCACTCTCCTTACTGTCTTTGCCTCCCATGCCAGTGGACATGTTTATCTATTCTTTTGCACAAGAAATATTACAAATCCTCCTGCACTGGAAAATCCAATCGCCATAGTAATAGGAAATGGAGTCAATGGATGTTTCTTGGGCTAGAGGGAGGTTTGTAATGGAGTTCCCCAGGGGTCAGTATCGAATCCCTTGCTTTTCTTGATGTATATTAATGATCTAGATCTTGGTGTGCAGGGAACAATTTCAAAGTTTGCAAATGACACAAAACTTGAAAGCATTGTAAAGTGTGAAGAGGACCGTGCAAAACTTCAAAAAGACATAAACAAGTTGGTGGAATAGATAGATAGCACCCCCCCCCCCCCCCGCCACTTCCCCAGCCCCCCAAGTACCTGCAAGGAACTTTTTTGCATTACTTCCCATGCCAGAGCCATTTCTAACTTGCAGAGCCAAGCTGATCTGCCTGTTTTCATTTCATCAATTTTCTTTCGCACAAGCTATTGCTGAACGAACATTCTACTGTGGTGTGCATCATGATAATATTTAAATCCTTACATTTGTCCTTAAACTCTTCATTTATAAATTCACCTCCATTATCTGTTAACAATTTTATTGGTGATTCAAGGCCTGGTCAACTACTTTTCCATGATCTTATTCGTTATTATCCATCTGTCCTTATTGTTTGTTATGGTAAATATGATGAACCTCATTGCCATATCTACAAAATGTAGCAGATAAATATTTTAATCTTTGTTTCAAACCTTTAGGTTCGTGGCTATTAATTGGTTAAATTCCTAGGTTAGTGGGACACTTACAATCGGTGCCATCTTCTGATCTATTAAATATCACATTGTGATGTGATTTGTTCTACAAGAAGTTCATATTCTTTATCCACAATTCTACCATCCTTTAACAGTAGCTTTAACTTTTGTGATTAAGGATGGGCAAACTGTTGTTGCAATTTCCAGATAATTCTCTTCTTGCTAGCCAGACTCTCATTGCCAGAGGTTGATGATACCTCTTGAATGGAAACTCCTAGTTTCCTCAACAGAGTACAATAAACTGCAAATTCACCACTTTACCAAAGATAAATCTTTTGCCATTCTCCATGTCCAAATGCATCTTTGTTTTCTCATTCAGCAATAAAGGTATATCACTGGGAACCATATCAGTGCTAATGAAATGGCTCAATTCTGAAATTTCATCTGGGAAAACTCCTCCCTTTAAAAATGTGGGCATCATTTTCCCCAAAAATTTAGTTTTTGAATGAGCTGAGTAAAATGTACTTACGCCGCTCTGTGCAACACTGAGGCCATCAGGCTATCCACACCATTGTGGGACAAGGGCCTAATCCCACTTGAGAGGCTGTCTTCAGGCTGCTCAGAAGGCAATTGGACATGTGCTATCTCCTAGTATACTGGGAGATCTGTACTGAGAGATCAGTTGGTATTCTCCCAGACAACATCGCCAGCCTCACTATGGCCAGTCCCAATCTCTGGCCAACCCTGGTCTCCAATTGCCCACAGCAGCCCCCACCTCCCTTTCCCTCTTCTCCTACCACTAGCCTGTTCTGGCTCTGCCTCCATCTGGACATTGTCCCTGTGAGGCCCCATCCTTGTGCACTGCTACTGTACCAGGTTGACTGTACTGGATGCCAAGTTGGAAGTGTCAGGGTTCTACACTGGCAGTGCCAGGCTTGCACTGCCCAAGGCGCACTGTCCTCTCTCCCCCATTATCCCAGTGGACCTCAATAGCCTCCACTCCCAGCAGCGATCCCCACTGGTGTGAACTCTCTATCAGTGGGGTCAAAAACACATGAACCCCGATGATACCATTCACGTTCGCTAAATAGATTAAAATGATGGTATGAATATTTAGATCAGCTTCGAACAGCTGTTCACATCATAAATAATAGCCTAAGAGATTTGCACCTCATTGGATATCAGTCGCAAGTCCTGTTTTTGGCTTCCCGCTTAAATTTCCCAGTCTGCTACACTACTCAGCCAGCACATCGGGCTGGGAAAATTGCATCCAGTAATGTTTATTGCCACAAATCAAAAGCAGGTACTGCTTTCATAGTAACTCTACTTCTACTTGTTTTGTCAAAGATTTCCAAACAACAGTTTTACCAATCAACCCCACACATTGTTGAAGTACATGCACTACATAATACAGCACAATGGAATGAATTGACAACTGAGCTATTCATAGGCTGACATATGGTTTTTTGTCACTAATATAATATTTTCTTGCCATTCATCCTTACCATCTTCATCTTTTTTATGAGTTGCTTCAAATATTTGATTCCTAGCTTTTGGACAACTCCTTATACAATGAAATTAAGAGTCAAACTTGAAACATCTAGTAAATATTCACCATGTATTTTTGAGATTCATTCGCTATCAGCTCTGATCCTGATATCAATTTTTATCTTGATTCATAAATTTACATATCTCAGGATATTTTTCAGCAATTTCTTCTTTGCATAAGAGTCTGCAAAGACTTTTGTCAATTCTGAGATGAATAATCATGAAGTCCTTCATTCTCTGTATCATTGCAGCATTTCCAACATCTCTCATGAAGGTAGATGAAAACAACTGTTTCGCTCAAAATTTTATTTAGAGCAGCAGCCATTTCAAAAACAGAGTCTGCACTGCAAAACTATCAAAACCAAGAGATTTGTGCACAGTCTAATAATTTGATTACAAGTACTGAAATTTCTGGATCAAATTTCTTCATTCTTTTATAGAATCACAAAATAGAATGCTTATAGTGCAGAAGCAGGCTATTTGGCCCATCAAGCTTGCACCGACTACAATCCCACCCAAGTGCTATACCTGTAACCCCCATATTTACCCTGCTCGAACCCTTGCCACTAAGGGGCAATTTAGCATAGCAATCCATCTAACTTGCACATCGTTATGACCTCTCAAAATCCATGTCATATTTTTCCAAAGACTGATTTCCATCTTTGTATATTTGTCAAACATCGACCATGCTTCATAGGCTCCCAACAAGGCATCTTTGTTGTACGTTCTGTGCTGGAATCAGCAATCCCTCATTAGTATCTAAATCATTTACTTCCAGTTCTGAAAATTCTGCATTTCTAATCCTATCTCTGTCTGGTAAAGAAAAGGCCAAAGTAATATCTTGCTTCCTCTTGACTAGTGAGTTGACCTGAGCCCACATCTCCATCTTGTTATTCCATTGTTCCTATGCTTCTGATTCTGAAAAGACTGGTAAGTAATTATAATGTGTGATCCTACAGCATAACTCTGAAATTACACTCTAAAAGCCAGCAGGAACTTTGCTTTTGTCAGAAACAGGGATTGCTTTCTGTTTTCTTTATCTGTCCACCTAAGGACATTGAGGTCAACTCTCCGATGTACTGTTTTACAGGTCAATATCCATTTATCAAATTAGACAGCAGAAGACACTCTGATGATTCTTAATTGTTTTATTGCAATACTGCAGTTTGAGACAAATATTAGTTTCCACTCTTCCCTTCCTCTCCCTATCCAGAAGCAACCCCTATAGGGGAAAAGCCCAACTCCAGATTCAATGAGCATCACCTGCTCTCATTGGAGCAAGTCCTGGTTTAGTCTCAAAGGGACCTATATTTCTAACTGTGTCATTATCTACCTGTTTTCCTCACCCCCTTTGCCTGCATCAGTTTTCACTCCTGTCCATTTGTTGCCCGTTCCTTATCACCTGTCCAACAACTATCCTAATGTTCATCCAGTTTTCCCTTGTTTCAGCAAGTTTGACTATTACCTACCATCTTTTTGACCAGAATTAACTGTCTTTTATAAATTACACAGCTGGTGTGATTATGGCCTTGTGTAGTGGAAAGAGGAGACAATGGGCAGGGATTATTGGATTGGCAGGTGGCAGACCAAAGACAGTGGGAATTCCCTGCAAGTCCATTGATACCAGTAGTTGGATATGAAGAAGAAAAGCAAATTCCTTCACTTTTTTTATTCATTCGCTGGCTGGCCAGCAATTATTGATGAGTTAGCCACATTGCCGTAGTTCTAGAGTCACATTTGGCCAGACCAGGTAAGGATAGCAGATTTCCTTCCCTAAAGGACATTAGTGAACCAAATGGGTTTTTTGATCAATTGGCAATGGTTTCACGTTCAGCAGATTGTTAATTCCAGATTTTAAAAATTGAATTCAAATTCCAACATCTGCTATGGCAGGTTTTGAACCGGGGTCTCCAGAAATTTCTGGATTAATAGTTTAGCAATAATACCTCTATAGCATTGATAGGACCCTCTCAAAAGTTAGAAGAACAGGAGGTAAATGAGGAAGCAGAGAAAAGAATGTAAGTTTTTTAAACTCCTTTCATATTTACTAGGCCCCAAAGTGTGTTCACATTCAATTATCAGCTTCTGACGTATGGTCCATATTGTTATGCAGTAAAGCCCAGCAGCTTTCATATTTAAAGTGAGATGTTAGCAAAAGAGATAAGTGATCAAATGTTTGTGTCACAGGTTGAGGCAAAATATAAAGTAGGTGACTGTGAGATCTTCCTGTTCTTCTCAAAGTGCTAGTGTAGGCCTGTTCAAACTCAGTGGAAAGATAGCAATAACACAGCATCCTCTCAGCACTGCACTGAAATATGGGTAGGTTTTATATTCAAAAACTGGAATTCTCAACCTTCTAACTTTGGAAAGGAGATTGTTATCAATGAGTCAAACTGATACAATAGAGTTTATTAGTATCATAAGTAGACTTTAACATTTCAACGAAGTTATTGTGAAAATCCCGTATCGCCACACTCCAGCATCGTTCAGGTACACGGAGGGACAACTTAGCATAGCCAATGCACCTAACTAGTATGTCTTTCAGAGACTATTATGGCAACAGATAAATACATTAAGATAAGTTCTGGGTGAAACCAACTCCAGATTTGGATCTGATGTTATTTCAGGATCTGATTATCCATGCAATATATGCTCATTAGAGTTGAGGTTTGGGAATTATTCCAACCTTCATTGTGTCTTGATAAAAGGAGTTTACTCTGTGACTTACTGTTCCTAACATTACTCACAGGAAGTAATGGAGTTAATTTATTGAAAGTTACTGGCACTGTTTTTCATATTCCAAGTTCTGAAGATTAAATGTTTGAGCTTTGTTTTTGATCTTTAGAGTACTGAAGGGATGAAGCAATCTGTTCAAAAGCACATTTCAGATTCTGTTTCTTTTTACAAAATATATAATAAGCTTTGCCAAATGCTAGAGGCTTACAAACTCTGTTTTATAACAGTCCAGAGCAACACAAAGTCTTGCCAAGTTTTGGGAGCGATTTTGGAAAACAACATTCCATGCCCAAAGGACACAAGAGAGAATTCAACCCAACATTGGGTCAGGTTGTTTTTTTCTTAAGCGATTCCTAATATTTACCTAAAACAGGCATTATTTTTCTGAAATCATCTGTTTCTGCTAAACTGTATATGGTAGTCTGTTTGGCTCTGCTAGGATTCTTAAGTGGTCAGTGTGACCAAAGCTAAAATAAAATGCTTCTTTGGAGCCATGAAGATCAGGATTCCTCCCCTAACTCTAGCACCAGTAAACCCATCAGCTGTTCCATCACTGCCGCTGCACATCCCTTTCCCAAGACCCCCGACTGCTGTTGCTCAGGCGGTCAACTTAATATTTATTTTCTTTTGCTTCTTCAAAAAGGTTTGCTGCCTATGCAGACTTTACAATCTCGCTCAATTAATGTTAATGAGGCCTGAGACACGATCTTTGGGCCATATTGCATAGTCTATATGTAGCACCTATTTCCTATCCAAATCAATCCTGTAGGAATATCAAACTATAATTGTAAAGTAAAAGTTGAACATCAGGAGCACCTGATAATGATGTAACTGTGATGCAATGTCAAATGATTAAGTAACAGAGATCTGGTGTGAAGCAGTATAATCTTATGTTGAGTCACTGAGATGTATATAGAGCTGAAACTTAGCAGACATTCACACCAATGGGATCTTCCAGTGCCACTGATGGCACACCCTCAGTATGGGTTTCATATTCAAAGGGAAACCTTGTTGACAAAGGCTGGACCAGAAGATCCTGTCACCAGCTAATGGTGGATATCTGCTGCTACCACAAAACATGCAGTGGCTTGCGCAGTAAATCCCACCCCTAATTTCTAAAGAAACACGAATAGCTTTTATGAGTAACAGACTATGGTCATATTTTCAGGAAAGCAGGCAACCCTAAAGAAACCTTATTTAAATTTTGAGTCCAAGTCAACAGCAGAAAGAGCATAAAAGACCCAGAAAAGCCCCATGTGAAGGCTGAAGACCTGGAAGAACTACAGAATTCTTGAAAAAAGGAACAGAAGAAAGATTAAAGACTGACCTGAGAATGGAGCAGTGTGCATGCAATGAATGCAAGATGATAAACAGACTATGGTTCAGACTGCAGTGAATACAGGTCACAATCTTCAAGCAAAACCACTGAAACACAAACTGATCCAGAGCTTTAGACAAGCTTGGAGATTACATTGGCACTCCTAAAATCTTTCTGAAATGCTGAAGGCCCACAAAATGTTCAATGCTGACACAATTGGAGGAAGACATTTTCCATGCACAGAAAGCTTCAGGTTTGCAAAAGAAGAAAGATAAGGTCAGTGCTTTATTCCATGCAGTAGGGGCTACTTCAGACAACCTAATAGTGACACGGCTGAGGCTTTGAGTCTATACAATGCTGTCCTCTTAGCATTCAGTTCATATTCAGTGTTCAAATAATTTAATCACCAAATGAGCAAAAACCTAAAATAGGGAAACAAAACTGGGTGAATGCATTGATTCATTTGTAAATGACCTGTACAGAAGAGCAGAAAATTGTGACTACAGCATCCTCAGAGATTAATGAAAACATGATTGCATCATAGCTGGGGTCTTAGGTGAAACCTATCAGGTCACTTGCAAATGAAGAGAGATTTAATTCTTACAAAATCAGTACAGATAGCACTACAGGCTGAGCTTCGGAAACTAAACAGAGTGGTATTCATGGAGTAAATTATGTTTCTTAGAGAATAATGAATGAGGCTATTTAAGTGTCGGAGATAAAATCAGCAATGCAATGAAACAAAAGCCCGCAAACTGGATGAAAGAATACCATGATGTAAAGATGCCGGCGTTGGATTGGAGTGGTAAGAACTCAGTAAGAATTTAGCCATACCAAACATAATCTTAGAATGCTCTCAGTACGATGGGAAAACCTGCACAAGTGGAAAGAATGTCCAGCAGGGGGAGCGGAGTGCCACAACTGTGGAAAATTACCAGAAACACAGAGAAAATAACAAATCAAATCCTAGAAGTGGAAGAGCCACTGAGAAAACTGTTAACCTTCCTGGAGAAGTTAATAAAAGCAAAAATAATTATTGGAGCAATAAGTTAGATATTGATAATTACTCCACAGAATTCAAACTAGATTTTGGGCAGGTGTTATCTAATGATAAAAACGTTACAACACAGCCGTCTTTCACTCAGATGCAATGTTCAAGAGACACTACATTGAAAGTAATGGAAAAATACTTGACAAAATTAAGACACAAGAATAAAGAAATTATTGACAGAGAAGGAATTAAGATAAAAGGAAAGATACAAGGATAAAGAAATTATTGCCAGAAACTGAAGCTGTAACAAGGTTGATGAGCAATATATTCTGAAATCAATCTCCATTCCTATTTCCAAACTTAAGACAGCTGAAAACAAAATCATGTAACATAGCACCCAGTCCTTTCAATTTTCTGATATGCAGGGTTAGGTTAAAATCACTCCCATTATAATGTTCGTAATATATAACATATACTATATCATCTTAACATTGCTAATTGGCTAATGAATAATATTATTACCCAGAAATAATATGAAAATTATATCAAAGGAAATATTTAGTTGCTAGAGTTTTTCACCTCCCATTATATAATTAATTTAAATTGAATCAAAAATCTAAATTTTGAAGTAATTATCACATGTAATTTAACTGTTTTCTGTTTTTCTGTATTCCTGGTGAAAGATTTGAAGATGTGCAGAGGTAACTATTCTTTCTGAACAATAGGTGATGCTGCCATCATCAGGAGTATTTTAGTACACGCAGTGAACACTGTGTACTCTTTCTCAGTTAATGATTTTTTTCTATTGGTAATCATCAGCCTCCTCATTCGGTCAGTTTCTGTAACTTCTGTCATCCAAATTCATCCTGTAAATTACATTTATTTGAAAAATTGATAGAAAACTAATTAATGTGAAAAACTAATCAACAGAAAAGAAAAAGTTACTTATTAAAGAAAGAATTTCAAAGAAATATTCTGCTTCATTAAAGTATTTCCTAATGATCAGACTTTCTCATTAAAAGGACTTCTAATTGCTGTTCTCTCTTTAAAGAGAGGCCCTTTATGTGTGTTGCTGTCAATATTACTCTCTGCTTCCCTTGAGAAAGTAATGATGATCTTTCCATTTAAAAGGGTATGGGTTTGAAAATTCTTCTCTAACAAACAATCCTAATTCTGAAATTCTATTCTGGTAAAAATATTTTGCTTGTTATGTTGTTAAGTTCCCTCTTTGAAGGGAATTTTGATGCAATGCTCTCTATTTAAATCAGTTCAGAATTTAAGATGATGCAACAACAAAGAACAAAACAGCACGGGAAACAGGCCCTTCGGCCCAACGAGCCCACGCCGCCACTCCGATGTTCCCACCTCTACACGCGATCTCTGTCCATGTTTATAGATCTATGGATTAAAAACCAAATTTGAGACAATTTAGGGAGAATTTGTTTTGCCAATCAGCCTCAGAGCACATCTTTGGGATGTGGTAGGAAACCAGAGCACCCAGAGAAAACTCACACAAGCACGGGGAGAATAAGCAAACTCCCACAGACACAGGCCCAAATCCATGTATCTGCACAGCACAGAGATAGCCACTGAGCTGTCGCGTTGCCCATCAAATGGTCCAGGTCAAGCACACACTAACAACGTGAAGCAGTAGGATACTCTCGAAAAAGATCCAAGAGCAGTCCTCTCACGACCCATCGCGTGTATGCCCCTCGTTAGACAACAAACAATCTCAATTTGGAGAAATGATGAGAGTCTATGGACCTTAACCACAGAGCACTTGATTGTTATGGTAACATTTCAGATTCCACAGGAAGATAATGTTGTTCTTTTCACTCTTTCCCAATTCCAGAACTCAGTGACAAAATGTATTTACGTGAGAAATGAAATTCCCAACAGTTAAGATTTTAAGATTGATAAACAATCACCACTCACAATCCCAAGAGTTGGCATGAAACACATTGCTGATGACTCAGGAAATCCTATTTAATATTCACTCGTGCGTTGATTGGCCATGCACAGTAGTTCCCATTATGTCATTTTAGCAGGTCAGGCTCTGATTCAGCCTGTCCCATCAGCAAATTAGACTTTCGAAAGATTGGGGTGCCCCTAAAAATAAAAACAATCCACGGATACGGAACCCCTCCCACCCCCTCTGACACCTCTCCCCCTCCCCACACCAGGCCTTCACCTGGAATTAGGGGGTGTGGGGGGAACCCTCCCACCGACATGAACGGACAGTCCAATGTGAATAGACAGACAGGTGTAAAGTCCTGATGTACAAATGCAAACAGTTAGGATCCCATTACATCATTGATGGGTGCTTGTGGGGTGGGGGAAGTGGAGAGCACAGGTGCAAAAAGCCATTTGGTTCTCCTGCTTGATTCTCACGCCCACTAAAATAGGGGAGGAAAACCCATACAAAGAGATTTATTTTCCCAATCTCTGTCTTAAATGGACAAGCACTTAATTTTAAAGAATGACCCTGAGTTTTAGATTCTCCACCAGAGAAAGCATCCTCACACAGCCACCCTGTCAAATCCCCTCAAGTTTCAATCAAGTCACCTCTAACTCTTTTGAACTCCAGTGGGTACAAATCTAATCTGCCCAGTTTTTGGAGAATAGACAATCTGTTCATTCCAGTTTGAGTAAACCTTCTCTGAACTGCTGAAATGCATTTATGTCCTTCCTTAAAAGGTGATCAATACTGGATACTATACTCCAGATATGGTCTCACTAATGTCCTATATAACTGAAACGTAATCTTTCTACTTTTGTAATCAGCATTTTGTCATTATGCACTCAAACATCCAGATCCCTCTGCATTTCAGAATTCAGCAGACTCTCTTCAGATAACCACCTTTTTTTTTATTCTTCCCTTCATCCAAATTATTAATATAAATTATAAAGAGTTCAGACTCCAGCACTAATTCCTGCGACACACCACTTGTTACATCTTGCCAACTGAAAAATAACCCATTCATACTTAGTCTGCTTCCTATTGGGCAGGAATCTTCTATCCATACTAACATGTTATCCTCACCCCACTACACCATGAGCTTTAATTTTTCAAATTAACCTTTGATGTGGCATGTTATCAAATGCCATCTGGAAATCTTATTTCAGTCCATCCACTAGTTCCTCTTTATCCACAACGTAAGTTATTTCTTCAAACGACTCGAATAAATTTGTTAAATCTGATTTCCCTTTCCTAGAGCTATGTTAACTCTGCCTGATTATATTTTATTTAACTAAGTACCCTGCTATAATATTCTTATTAATTGCTTCTAACATTTTCCCAATACAGGTATGAGACTAACTGGCCTATAGTTTCCTGCTTGCTATCTATCTCTATTTTTGAATAATGGAATTACATTCACTATTTTCCAATCCAATAGAACTTTTCCTGAATCAAAGGAATTTTGGAAAATTAGAACCAATACATCAGTTAATTCAATAACTTCTGTTTGTAAGACCTGAGGGTAAAATTTATCAAGACCTGGGGGACTTGTCAACCTCACCAATTTCAACAATTTGCTAAGTACCATGTCCCTGCAATTGTAATTTTCTTGAGTTCCTCTCTGTCTTCCAATTTCTGTTTTACTATTATTTCCACAATGTTACTTGTACCCACTATTGTAAAGACCTGTGCAAAATACCTGTTCAATTCATCTGCCATCTTCTTTTTCCATGATTAATTCCCAGAGTTATCTTTTAGAGGAGCAACACCTGTTTGTTAACTCTTTTCTTTGTTTAATATCCATAGAATCTATCTAGAAATTACCTATCTTTTAGGTTATTCGGGCAGTTGATAACAAATTGCAGACACTAGACAATAAAAACTTAGAATCTATAGCGGCCTTTCTTGCTCCATAGAAGTATTAATCCCTGTACTGACTAATATTCAAAACATTTTGTACTTCAATTTCAACATATGTTAAACAGATTCCAATCTCATCAGGTTGGTTACTGACAGAGGGTTGGCTGTGAGGCTGATGGATAGCTTGAACACCACATTGCATTTCAAATCCTACACTTCCCATTCCTCAGATACTTAGGCCGCGGTTCACCCACAAGTGCTGAATTGGCAATAAAACAGGTCTAGATTGCGCCAGTTCTGACGGGTCAGCTTCACACTTGAATCTCCGCACTTTATGCAATGCAAAGGGCCCAGTCGTGAATCTCATTAAACACCCAGCGGTGGATGGAGAGGGAAGGCTCCTATTTCTGTATGTCAGGATTTAAACTCAATAGAAGTAAAAGGCAAAAAGGCAAACTCTAAAATTAAACCTGAAAAAGAATAATGAGTAATGACTGAGGTGTTAAACTACCAGTTGATGCTAAATGACCAGATCTTTACACATCCAACAATGGTAAAATCTATTAAATTTAGGGCGAAAATTCAGACATAGGTCAGAATTTTGCTTCCTGACAGGTGGAAAAGCCAGTGGAGGCTGAAAATCTAATAGGAGTCAACAAATGATTTTTATGTTGAAAGGATTTCCCGTCCAGAATGTTCCACCCCTGACGTAATGGAATTTCTTCCATGAAAAGTTGGGAACCCCATTACGATACATTCATTTCTCATTAACAGGCTTCTCTCCTGTTATTATTCCACCACATTAAGAATTTCACAACCTCCCCCACTCCAATCAGTGGGGTTTATAGTTCTAGACCAACTACCTGGCCAATGATCTCTGCTGGAGTATGAAGGAAAGTAGAGCCCCAGTGGGGGGAGATCCTGCCTGAGCAGTACCCTAGCAGGGGTGAGGAGGAAATGGTTTCCATAGGTGAGGATGGGGGGTCTCCCTTGGGAGCTGAGGAGAGCGGGCATATCCAGTGGGTGTAGTCCTGTGTCTGTTTGTTGGTGGGGATTCTGTGCCAGCATGCATGATATTATGAGACCTGCCTCATCTTTTTGCAGCAGAATACGAGGCAGCCAGCAGCTGCTCTCTGCTTTTCCTGATGTGGAGATGCTGACGTTGGACTGGGGTAAACGCAGTAAGAAACCTCAGAACACCAGATTAAAGTCCAATAGGTTTATTTGCCGCATGAAATGGTCTGTTTGAGGTTGTGCGATTGTTTGAAGGCAAGAAGTGGGGGTTGGGGATGGCCCTGGTGAGATGTTCATCTTCAAACGCCGCCCAACCTCAGATAGACCATCGTTCATAGCAAATTACCCAGCCTTCAGGAGAACAGTGACCACAAGACCACACAACCCTGTCACAGCAACCTCTGCATGACATGCCAGATGATCGACATCGATACCATCCACCAGGTAAGTGGCACATACTCTTACAACTCGGCCAACGTTGTCTACCTGATACACTGCAGGAAAAGTTGTCTCAAGGCATGGTACATTGGGGAGACCATGCAGACGCTACGACAGTGGATGAATGAACACTGCTCAACAATCTGTGGCATTTAATACCAAATAAACCTGTTGGACTTAAATCTGATGTTGCGAGACTTCTTACTCTGCCTTTCCCACCAGAGACAACACTTAGCAAAAACATTAGAAAACTCTGCCCCAAAACTTAAATTACTGACTGTGAGTACAACTCCTATAGTCCTCCTACACACTTCTTTAAATTGCTAACTCTTCCTCGTTTACAGTTGATGACACTAGACTCCCTCTTGACCTCAAATAATTGATCCCTGATGAGTCTCAACAATGAACATGGTTTTCAATCACAGGGGGAAATTCCAGCTGAATCTGATCTTGTCCACAGCTGACAACTGCATATGCACTTTCTTTTGTATCTTTGTTTTGCCATTTATTGCTTCATGGATTTGCTACAAATATATTTTTTCAATCTACAGAAACAGTAACATATTTATATAGGGCAAAATCATCTTTTCACTATTACAGGAGTTGCAGCATTTCTCAGTTTTCATTCTGCCAGCTATCAATGTCTGAACTTTCTCAGCAGGGGTAACTGCAAAGCAATGAGATGTGATTTTCTACCTCTCATTACCAGGAACTATTTGATTTCTAATCATTTTGGAAGATGGAATCTTGAGCATTTTTGCATAAATCATCAATTTCTGAACATTCTGTTCTAATCAAGATTAAGATCACAATAGGATTGACATAATCATTTGCCATATTTCTTGAGATTCTTGTTGCAACCCTGAATAGTTTGACTGATTAACTTCTGGTTGTGAAACCGGATTGTGTGGCATAGAGCAGCAATGTTGTTGTGATCTGCCTGAATCCAGATGCTGTGGAGAATGGCTCAGTCACCACAACAATGAGTTTATTCTGACCAGCTTTGTTCAGTGGTAGAATTCAGAGGGTACATTTTCCTGACTCGCCTGCCAAGGGAATCATCAAGGGTAGGACTGACTATTAGACGTAACATTGAAAGATCCGCTCACCTTGGATGGGAATTTTGGGTGGACAGCACTGGAAAATCCCACCCTTTGAGCCAGAATCTGGTGGGTTCAATGATCTTTGTATCGTGTAAAGATTTGTATAGTTGCTTAGTGATTATGAGTTTCAGACCCACTGCAGCAAGTTGTGCAACTCAGTAAATTGTCACTCACAAAACCAAATTTGTCCATTAATATCTGTCCTGAATATGTTACAATTACTTATAATTAAACAATGTGTGTGTTTGACCCTTACTACATTTAGACCTAGCTTTGCAGTTCATTCAATTGAAAAATATCAGTCCGTTTTCAGCAGTGACCCAGGCTTTGATCAGAGCAAGGCTAACGCACTCTCAATCTAATTCAGCCTCCATAATATTGTAATTACGTTATATAACAGTTATGTTAGGGGTGTTATTCATTAATGTGGAGATGCCGGCGTTGGTCTGGGGTAAACACAGTAAGAAGTCTCATAACACCAAGTTAAAATCCAACAGGTTTATTTGGTAGCAAAATCCACTAGCTTTTGGAGCGCTGTTCCTTCATCAGGGGTAAGTGGGAGTTCTGTTCACAAACAAGGTATATAAAGACACAAACTCAATTTACAAAATAATGGTTGGAATGCAAATCTTTACAGGTAATCAAGTCTTAAAGCTACAGACAATGTGAGTGGAGAGAGGGTTAAACACAGGTCCAAGCTTGCGTGAGGCATTTATATCATTGTTGTAATGATGCAAAATTTCACAGGTATTTCATAACATTAATTATTAACCTCCAATCATTGTTGCCAATGTTGTAATGTCCCTCCCCACCCAATGTTCCAGTTTCTTCCAAACTCCAAAGATGTGCAGGTCAAATGAATTTCCTACTTACCTGACGAAGGAACAATGGTCCAAAAACTAGTAGATTTTGCTACGAAATAAACCTGTTGGATTTTAACCGGAGTGTTATTCCACAGACTAATTATATAACATTCTGACATAATCATGTCTATCAGCCAATATACTCAATGACCATTCTGAGTATGTTCTGTCTATGGACTAATCATAGATAGGGTCCCAGGAGTCTTCAGTTTTGACTCTAGAGCCATGAAGCCTTTAGGTCAAACTTTAGGTCAGCTTTAGATGAAATAACTATCTACAGGGTGCCTGGCTAACCAGATTATCCACAGGGTGCCTGGCTAACCAGATTATCTACAGGGTGCCTGGCTAACCAGATCATCTACAGGGTGCCTGGCTAACCAGATCAACATACTATGTTCCCACAATTTCTACTGTTGAGAAGGATGGGAGAAGTTGATCATGAAAACTCCTTCATCTCCAAATAATAATCCCGTCTAACTTGGCAACATATTGCCAACGCTCATTGTAACCAGATTAAATCACAAAAATACAACGATCATTGTAGAACACCATCAACATAAGAATAGCAATAGTTCAAGGAGAAGTTCCGTGCCCACATTCTCAAGAAAATTAAAGACAATAAATGTAGCCCTACGAGAGTTTCCCACATTCTGAGAACAAATGAAAAGAGAAATGATATTTTGTCTATTTTTGAAGTGAATATCAAAATCTCATTTCTTTGAAGACCAGTGAATTATTTTGTTTAATATTTAACTTTTGAACAATATTACTGGAACAGATTATCTAGCCATTCATCTTATTGCTTTTTGATGACATTGTTATGCACATAATGATGCCCTCAAAACAAAATGACTACATTGCAAAAATAATCCATCGGACATGAAGAGAATTTTGATATGTTCTGAATGAGTGCAAGATGCTATATAAATTTCTTTATACCTTTCTCTGTCCATTAATGTCTGATGTGCTAAACAACAACTTGCATTTGTATAGTTGTAATGATGTAAAATGTCATAGATGTTTCGCAACATTATTTATTAACCTCCAATCATTCTTGCCAAAGCTGCAATGTTCCCGCAACTCACCCCAATGCTCCAGTTTTTTCCAAAATTCAAAGATGAATTTGCCATAGTAAATTATACCTTAATGTCCAAAGATGTAAAGATTAGGTGGATTAGTCATGGGGAATGTGCATGGTTACAGGAATAGAACAAGGAATGGACCTAGTAAATTGCTTTTTTGGAGGGTCAGTGCAGACTTGATGGGCTGAATGGCCTTCTTCTGTGCTGTAGGAATGCTATGGTTCAATGGTTCCATGGCCCATGACCTAAGTTAGGGGAATTTCCAGCCTCACCATTCAAATCCGGGATTGCACCCTCCATCCCCACTTGCTCAAAGATGGGCCCCTCCAAATTTCTAGATCAATTACTATTACCTTTCACAAAGACTAACAGGAAATGGTTACTTTTAATACATAACCCCACATAGTGAAGATTACAGTTTAGCCTCAGCAGTAGCACAACTGAATTGGATTCTGACCTGGCTTATACTTTGCAGCAAAATGAGAGTGGGTTTGCCTGATTTTTTTCTCTAGGGCACTGTGGTAAACTTCAAGAGTGGCAAACTAATTGAAATGAAGAAACTCAATGATTGGACCTGATCTTTATGACTGTTTCCATTATGGTGTCCTCCTGGGACAATATTTCCAGTAAAGCCAATCTTTCCAATGGTAAATCACAGCTCAAAAAAAAGACCCTACTCCCAACTGAAGCTTGACCAGAGAAATAATGATATTTCCCACACACTCTGTTGCTCAAGTATGTTGGGCTGAGATAACCGGGATTTGACATGTTTCTTCGGAGAAGGTTCCCTCGGGACTTTCTGGTTTACAATTCCAAACACTTTGTTTACAAAGTAGTCATATTGGATTATCGAAGATGGCAACGGAAATGACAGCCTGTTTGATGTTTATAATGAATATGTTTTAGAATAATTTTAAAAATCAGAACTTCAATGTGAAAGATTAATTATTATGATCTAATTAATGAAAGCATTCCTATTCTAGGACTGGGATAAATTGGCACTAATAGATCCTATCCCAGTAAGAGATCATGTCAAAATCATACCAAATCCAATTGGCAGTAAGACAAATCATTATGACAAATTAATCCACTGGTCTCATTAGTGCAAAATCAGCAAGCTGCAAGTACTAGTCACGACCCCAAAGATAGCTTGTCAGTCATAGTGTAGTAAGAAGATCAGCTAGCAGGGATATCAGAAAAGGCTGAAGTCAGGGAATTGAGAAGAAGGGATAGTAGTAATCGTAGCAACACACCGTTTTAATGCAAAGCTGTAAGAAGCAGTCAACTTCTCTTTGCTCCGTACTCAACGAAGTATTTTATAATTACCTATTTGGTTATGGCTACATTTCAACCAGGTAATGCTGAATGGAGCAAATTCAAGATTTGTTGTAGTCCGGGAAAACCTCTTCCAAGTTTAGATCACAATGAGGGTATTAGGCCTCTTATTATTGGGACTCAAGGGACTCTATGCATGATTTAAGCAGGAAGTCTTTACAGAGCCAGAATAAATATAACACTGGACCTGTTATAGCGCTAATCTTTCTTTTCAGAGGTTGACCGCTAAACTTTGCCTTTTATATCATCTTAAGCTAAGAAAGCATTAGAAGGAACCATGTCACCTTCAACATGAGGCCTGTCACATTGTTGATGCTGAATATAAACACCAGCTGAGAAGTTTATTTGAAAAATTAAGGGCCCGATTCTCTGACCTCGCCTCCAGCTGCGTTCTCCAGTCCTGCTGCACTGAACAGCGGCTTGGTTGAGTGCCAAATTCTACGTTCTCAGGACATGAACAGCCAGAGAATTCTAGCCAGTGTACCTAAGATGCAGTGTTCAATCTTCAGGCTATCTGTGAAAAATAGATCCTATCAGGACATCAAAAAGTAAATCATATTTTGCTGTTTTCTTTGGTATCAGAGCTAAGAAACATTTCCTTAATACCATGGTCCAGTTGGAAAATTGGTGCACTGAGACATATTTCACCCTTTCCTCCAGACTCAAGTCTATTAAAATATCATGCAGTGCTTCAAACATGCAAATAAAGATAAGATAAATTACATATACTGAAATTAATTCTCTTTGGTCTGTTAAATTAAATTACTTCAGGCATGGGAATTAACTCTCATAGAGTGTACAATGAGGTGATTGTTTGCCTTACACAAATTGAAAAGGAGAATTTTGGAACATTGATAGGAAGTCTCCAACATGCTATGTTTACCTTTCTCCTCATCCTGCTTACATTGTGTATTTAACCTTCAGCAATTATTTCTCAATAAAACTACAGTAATAGTTTTAGAATCTTTTACTGCCATTCAATGGCTTGTTAATCTTTAAACTATCTCCAGATGTACTTTTCCTCTTTTGTAGGTAAGGGGCATTAACACTACCCTTGTAATTTTTCGCTGTTGCCCATTGCCAGGCCACAAAACTCTCAAATCAAAGATAGTACACGGTGTGCACAGAGTAAGCTCCTGCTATATACCTGATTAATATTCTAACCTCAAAATCGCACTGTTTACAAAAGCATGGCATTTTCCATTTTCCACACCAGCCATTCTTCCCATCTCCCTGAATGAGATGATCAATTTAGCTATAATTTATGCAACATTAGGACAGGTGTTAAAAGTGGTTGTTGAAAGTTAATTTTACCAGAGATCTTTGTATGAATCAGACAGTATCTTCTATACTGGTCTGAACCTATGTCGTGTTGTTAACAAGCTATGTTGTCCTGCTATTAATTTGCCTGATTTTTATCTCCTCATAATTGGCTGAGTTTTTAATGAGCATTTCATTACCAGAATTGCAAAATACAAAGGAATAACACTGTGTAAAATGATTATCTTGAGGTGGTTTAATGCTGCTAAGATGGGAAAAGAGTCACCTACTCTTGGTAGAGTTTGGCATTATTCCTAACAGTTTCTGGAAGTAAGCGTGTAATAAAAATGTTTTATTCTATATATTTTAAGACATAACACAGGAATCCCATTAACTTTACCTTGTAAAAAAGTAACCAGCAATTGCTTTGAAGTATTGACCAGAAGCTCAATGGTAAATGCCAAGACAGGCTAGAAGTCTGTAGTAAGTGGCCTTGTCAGTGACAACTAAGTCCTAAGAGTGAATATTTCTTTTAGGAAAAACAAATTAGAAATTAAAAAAAAAAGCTAATGAAATAGGAGCTAGAATTGGCCATTTGGCCTTTGGAGCCTCTTTGCGATGCACCAGGATCATGGCTGAACTTCTACCTCCATTGTGGCACTTGTGTCGTAAGATCTAACAACTTGTGTTTTAAATATACTCAACACCTAAGTATCTACAGCTCTTCGGCATTTAAAGAAATTATTCATGGGATGTGGGCATCGCTGGCTCTCCCATCCCTAATTACCCTTGAGAAGGTGTTGATGAGCTGCCTTTCTGAACCCTGAGGTTCAGCACTCACACTACTGTGAAGGAGGGAGTTCCAGGATTTTGACCCAATGATAGTGAAGGAACAGTGATAATTTCCAAGTCAGCATTGTAAGTGACGTACAGGTGAACTTCCAAGTGATGGTTTTCCCAAGTGTCTGCTATACTTGTCCTTCTAAATGCTAGTAATTGTAGGTTTGGAAGGTGTTTCCTAAGGAGACTTGGTAAGTTTCTACAGTACATCTTGTTGATGGTACACAAGGCTGCCACTGTTCATCAGTGCTGGAGATTGTGAATGTTTGTGGAAGACGTAACAATCAAGTGGGATGCTTTGTTCTGGAACTATTAGAATTTTTTAATTTGCATAAGTCTCCAGATGTTCCTTCATGGTGAATACTGCGTGACTGGCTAAGGAGGTGATGTGGAGGGTTGGGGGGTAATGAGGATTGTTAGGATTAAATTGGCATGGAGGTGGCATGGGTTATGAGAAGGCATGGGATGGAGAAAAGGCTTAAAAGGTTTTGCAATACCTATGACAGAGTATTTTGTGAACGCACCTCAGCAACAGCCAACCTCTGTGCCTGCCTATGATCTACTTCTGGAGTTTGCAGGCCTGAATCTGTCCTATCCCTGATACAAAAACTGAGTCTAATAGAGGCTATAAACTGAGGTGAGGATTTCAAATCCGGAGATTTCCCAACGATATTACCTGCCATGTTATTGAAAATCTAGACCTTAAAAATATTTTAGTATTGTCTTATCTCTCTCTTTATCAATTTCTGTCCCTCCTTAGCTAAATTCAAAAATATCTCAGTTCTCAGGTATACTGTTCTTTTTGGCAATATTATTCACCTCTTTTGAGTCATGATTCGGCTATATTTTCTGTGGGGCTTTGTGGCTTTAAGGAATATATATTTGTTGAAAATTAAGTACTAATTTTCAAACACTAGTCACTGTTTGTCTACTGTCATACTTTTAATATAGTTTCTCAATCTATACTAAATCAACTCACCCCTTAGATCTATTTATATTAATTGGTCTGATTTTTCCTTGAATACATTGGAGCTAGCCCAATTTACAGATAAGAGTAGGATAAGATTTACATTTTTTAAATCAGACTATTGATTCAAAGTCATTCCCAACTTATTTTGCTTAATGTCTAACCCTATATATTTAAAGGATCATGAAGCCTGCCTTCCATTCATAAACTCCTTCCTTATATTATTAAATCAAATTCTTCAGAACCTCCTCATGGTAAATACAACATTATTGGATCTCCTTTTAGCTGAATGCAACCTGTTTTCAACAGGATGGGCCTAACTGAGAAATAACATCATTCAATCCATAAACACCTCTCCAATTTCCACAGTTTCCCTTCTATATTGCCAGTTTTCTTACATGGTTTGAAAAACATTTTTCTTTGAAATTTGTCACTTTGAGAAAATGCAGTTTTATATCAATAAACTTACATTCCCAGGAATATGTTGCTAAAAGAGCAGCAAAATCTCTCAACCTCACTTTTCCTGCAGTAGAGAATTACACTGTGACATCTTGGTCACCAAGTCTTTCTTTGAAGACCTGAGATAGTAGTCTAGTCTAGCTTTAGCTGGTATGTGCCTTCGATTTACCTTTCCTGTGCCTATCTTCTTGTGTGTTAATGTTGATCTGATTTGATTTGATTTATTATTGTCACATGTATTAACATTGAGTGAAAAGTATTGTTTCTTGCGTGATATATAGACAAAACATACCGTTCATAGAGAAGGAAACAAGAGAGTGCAGAATGTAGTGTTATAGTGATAGCTAGGGAATAGAGAAACATCAACTTAATGCAAGGTAAGTCCATTCAAAAATCTGAAGCAGCAGAGAAGAAGCTGTTCTTGAGTCTGTTGTTCTGTGACCTCAGACTTTTGTATCTTTTACTTGATGGAAGAAGGTGGAAGGGAGAATGTCTGGAGTGCGTGGGGTCCTTAATTATGCTGGCTGCTTTGCTGAGGCAGTGGAAAGTGCAGACAAAGTCAATGATAGGAGACTGGTTTACATGATGGATTGGGCTACATCCACAACCTTTTGTAATTCCTTGCAGTGTTGGGCGGAGTAGGAGCCATACCAAGCTATGATACACCAGAAAGAATGCTATGTATGGTGCATCTGTAAAAGTTAGTGAGAGTCGTAGTTGACGTGCCAAATTTCCTTAGTTTTCTGAAAAAGTAGAGGTGTTGGTAGGCTTACTTAATTATAGTGACAGCATGGGGCGATCAGGACAGGTCATTGGTGATCTGGACATCTAAAAACATGAAGCTCTCAACTCTTTCTGCTTCGTCCCCATTGATATAGACAGGGGCATGTCCTCCTTTACGCTTCCTGAAGTTGATGACAATCTCCTTCATTTTGTTGACATTGAGGAAGAGATTATTGTTGTTCTACTAGTTCACCAGATTCCATGTCTCATTCCTGTACTCTGTCTCCTCATTGTTTGAGATCCAATCCACTATGGTGGTGCCATCAGCAAACTTGAAAATTGAATTGGAGAGGAATTTGACCACAGAATCTTAAGTGTATAAGACTATAGTAGGGGCTGAGAACATAGCCTTGTGGGGTACTGGTGTTGAGGATGA
The DNA here is from genome assembly GCA_024679065.1 of Sphyrna mokarran. Lineage (NCBI taxonomy): Eukaryota > Metazoa > Chordata > Chondrichthyes > Carcharhiniformes > Carcharhinidae > Sphyrna > Sphyrna mokarran. The sequence goes on from JAGIQG010000023.1 coordinate 38,605,589, forward strand.
TCATCTGTGTTGTTGGATGTATCCTGGCTGGTATTTCGGTGTATACACCAAACTATTTCCAACTTTGCAGTTCTTTTTGTTTGATATCCTGTACCAATTTATCTTCTCGTTTGTTAACAGTCACTAATACCTCTCAACTATAAAGGCTTTTACTTTGAGTGGCAATATTAGCTCGTTCTATGGTCCTTGTTCTTGTCAAATTAGGATCTCTACTCACCCCCTTATTTGTTTCTGGACTTCTCTCCAAAATATTATCAAAGTCCCTTTCTCAAGTATGTGATCTTTGTCTCTGTTTCCAGGTCTACTTCCAGAACATACTCTGTCTTTCCATTTTGTCAATGTCTGGATCTTACCTCCTGTCCCTCATCTTGAACAATCGGACAATATTTGTAATTGCCAGTAGTTTTCCCTGCTCTTCTATAAAGATAGCATCCCTCTATTCACAAACCATCCTGGGATATATGTCACTCTAGTGTCAACTTTTGGAATAAACAGCCTTATTCTGCGCTGCAGTATCACTTTGTCCATATTCAGTCAGCATTTTATCTGCCATAATCTACTCTCTTAATTATCCAGCATCTGTGTATGTGAAGTGTAATGTGACTCTTTACCTTCTATATCCTGTTCAGGTTCTGTCAATCTATAATCAATGTACGATATTTTGAGGAATGTACTGGAATAGTTTGATTGCCAAGTTGTTAAATTATTATTTCTCCATCACTGCCTATAACCTTATTTTGACCTTTCCATTTTTCATACCCTTCTTTTTGTAAAATACCATGCCCCTGGATTAAAAGTTATTCCTGGTACCTTATGCAGTGCTTGTCAGATCTTGTCTGAAACCCTAATTTTGATAAATGTCTTTCTCCATGCATGTAGGACATTTGAATGCTCAGAATAAATTTAATTACTCACAGTTCCTTCCAAGGCCAGAATGTGATCCCACAACACTGATGATAATTTTGGATTTCTCCCATATGCTAATTAATAAGGACAGTAACCCCACCCCCCACCATTTGAAGTGAATTTTTTGCATGGGCTGCCCATAACAGGGCAGATGTCAATTTATAGTAGGGATGGTCAGATGTTCAGAAGCATTTCATCAATTATTTTGTAATTTTTTTCATAAGCTCCATTGCTAAAGGGACATTCTGCTGCTGTGTTCGTTATCTTGACATTCACATTTTCACACATACTTTTAAATTCATCATTGGCAAACTCCCCTGCATTGTCAATTAAGAATTTAGCTGGTCCTCTCAGTTCAATTCTTACCAATTCTCCATTAGGTCGTCTGCACATGCCTTTTTGCCATTACTATATATGACTGTTAATAGACTGACCCTAGTTTCCAACTTAAATTTTACCATCCCACTCACCATGGGAATTGGGGTAGGTGAGGGACAGACCATAGAGAGGTCCATTGACTTTGAGCAGGATTTTCTGGGGTGAACGAAGCTACCATGTCCATAAAGTGCAAGAGAAAAATGTTTTTATCTTTATCCCATACTTTCAAGTCTATTGCGACTGTTTAATTAGCAATAATTTGCTAATGGGAAACTCATTATATGTTGTCGTTATGTCCTCATATGTTGCATTTATCACTGATTTCTATTATATAGGTTATATTCGAGAATGGTGGCCCTATTTTACCATTTTGATTCAAGTGCTGGGTGGTCTTGAAACCGGGACTGTTTTGAACTGACTTTTAGATCTGTTCTCAAGCGCCCCCATACACACTCTGCCTGAAAAAAATCAGAAATTCCAAATCACGCTGCAGAAGCCTGTGGATGGGGCTTAACACGCCTGAAATCCTGCAGTGAAGCTCTGATCAGTGCCTCTAACTGCACATGTGCAGAAAGAAAAATGATAGAATGCAGCTCCCCTGCCAGTCCCTCCAGGATCGGATAATGCCTCCCCCCCAGCCTCCACAGATATTGCCTCACTCCCCCCCCCCACAACATTACTGACCCCTTTATTTCCCCTAGTCCCAATCACCCAGACTGATTATGGGCCTCTCACTCCTTCCCCACCACTGATCTCAGGCAGAGTGGCAGCTGACCCCCCACTTTTCCCCTCCCTTCCACCAATCTCAGCAGAGAGCCATCAGATCCACTTTCCCCGACTCCCCCCCACCCCCAAATCTCAAGCAGAAAACCATTGGAGCACTCGGTTCTTATCTCCTCACAATCCAGAGCACTCAAATCTGACTTTTGTGGACCATGTCTGTTTCGCACCAATTCTGGATGAGTGAATATAGTGGTAAAAGGAGAAGTGGTAAGTTTGGACGTGCAGTTCATTAAGTCAATTTAAATGCATGCAAATGCAATTAAATAGCCATTGCGCCCAAAACAGCCATTTTCCCAATCATGGCCATTTTTGTGTCTTGGTAAAGGGGGAACTGGCACAGAGGTGGCCGCAGATCATGCTACTCACCTCATGCCAGATTTTACCAAGTTCGTACTCCCAAAAACAGGTGCAACATGATAATAAAATCGGATCTGAAACGCTTCCAGCTTTAAGTCCACCCAGTACTTAGAGTCAAAATGGTAAAATAGGGCCCTCTGTGCATTACAGAGTGCACTAACATGAATATCATTGTAAAGCTGGAGGTGGGGCCTATCCCTGCTGGAGAGGCTGAAATTGGCATACTGAGTGGGCCACTGAACATGCAGCAATCCGTCAGTGCCAAGATTGGTGCATACGCAGTGGCCTCACACTGCCAGCCTCACGATCGCTGGCCAGCTCAATTGTTGACCAGCCCTGGTAAAAAATTAATGCAGCGGGATGGGAGAATTGCCTCCACTGTTCTTACAGGTTACTTGCAGATGTTAGATGATATATATGTTGTAAAGATCCCATACAATGTAGAACCATAATCCTTTGTCTAATGACAAAAATCTACTCAATATCAATGCAAAATAGTTTTACTATATAGAAGCACCAATCAAACAACCCGCTGCAAAGGTTAATTGCCTGCCTGATTTCAGATCAATGGTTAAAAAAAATGGTCAAAACAGGAATGCTGCCCATTCTCTGATTGATTCTGCTGCTGAACAAGGTGCAGATTGTTCATCGATACATTTCAGTGTGTGCTGCACACAAATAGAACAAGAAAATACAGAGAATCAGATTTAACTTGCTGTGTGACATGTATTTACAAGGATGAGACACAGGAAAGAGGATTGAAGTTTTTATTTAGCATGCAGTACACACACACACACACACACACACACACAGAAAAGAAAGCCTTTGTCATTTTGTGCTGTCCACGTGGAGCAATCAGAGTTGATGGGGAGACTGGAAGTTTTTAACCAGTGTGTGCTGTATACACAAAGGAATTGTGAAGAGTCATGCTCAGTGCAGAGGCGGCAATCATTGCCCGGTGTGAACTGTTCAGGAGCTGACGTGGAAGGGTATTATTTTGGTTCAAGATGAACTATTCCTTTTCATGCTGTGTACATTTTGTTAAATTATCTTTCTTCAGAACTTCTGACCTATTGCGTTTGAAATGTTTACTGATCCTGTTACTCTTTAATTTTTTTATCATGCTTTGGATCAAATTCCAATTTTCCTTCAAGGGTAACAATTTCCAACACAGTTCACTACAGATTTTTTATAGTGACTTTTGAAAACATTTTATTAAATTATTATTTTTCCATGTTATGCGATTATTGGATCAGTTAAGTTCTTGATTATTAATTGCATTATGTGCTATTTTTATTGGCAAACAGAAGGAACAATAATTCTCAGTTCAAGAACAAATATGTTTTTGTGTCCTTGTTAATGTTTATGTTGACACTGTTTGCATTCTCTCACTCGATCTTGGGATGCCTGCTAGTTTCCTGAATATATAATCCAGCATTTATGAAAAGAGAATGCTGCTATCAGGGTAACAATGCACAGAATCTAATAGCTACCAGGCTCAGGATAAATCGCTGATGTTTTACATTGCTGGTTATCTTACTCCTAAATATGAATGTAAATGATGGTACACTCAGCATGTGTGGCCTTATTACACATAGCAAGTTGAAGTATTAGCCAGGGCTCAGTAGATAGCACTGTCACCTCTGAACCAGAAAGTTGCTGGTTGTGTATGTAATCTAGGCTGAGGTTTCAGTGCAAGATTGAGGGAGAGTTGCACTATTGAAGATTCTTCCAGATAAGGATTGGAATTCTCAGATGTCTGATGCTCTGCCACTGTAGCCAGTGAGAACGGAGAATTTGATGTTCAGCTAAATCTTCGTTCACTGCAACCTGACCAGAGAATCCCAGCCATGGGTAAGGTCAGAGAATTCTAGCCAAGAGATTAAATCAAAGCGCTTTCAGTTCTCTCAGGCAAGTATAAAAGAACCCATGGCACTATTGTGAAGAAGAATTGAAGTGTTCTTTCCAGTGTCCTGGAAAATATTTAACCCACAAACATTATCACTAAAAGAGATTATCTGCTCCTTACTTCATTGGTCTCTGTGGGAGCTTGCTGTGTACAAATTGACTGCTGTGTTTTAGAACATCGAACATAGAATATTGCAGCACAGAACAGGCCCTTCGGCCTTCGATGTTGCGCCGACCAATATAAAAAGCAATGACCCTCCAAACTAAACCATTCCCTTCTCTTCCATATACTTATCAACTAACCTCTTAAACGCCACCAAACTTGGCGCATCTACAACTGCTGCAGGCAGGGCATTCCACTCCCGAACCACCCTTTGGGTAAAGAACCTACCTCTGATATCCGTCCTATAACTATCACCCCTTAATTTAAAGCTGTGTCCCCTCGTGCTAGCTTTCTCCATCCTAGGAAAAAGGCTATCACTGTCCACCCTATCTAAACCTCTAATCATCTTATATGTTTCAATAAGGTCCCCTCTTAGCCGCCTCCTTTCTAACGAAAACAACCTCAAATCCCTCAGCCTCTCTTCATAAGACCTGCCCTCCATACCAGGCAACATCCTGGTAAACCTCCTCTGTACCCTCTCCAATGCCTCCACATCTTTCTTATAATGTGGGGACCAGAACTGCACACAATACTCCAAGTGCGGCCGCACTAGAGTTTTGTACAGTTGCAACATGACGTTGCGGCTCCGAAATTCAATCCCTCTATCAATAAAAGCCAAGACTCCATATGCCTTCCTAACAACCTTCTCGACCTGACTGCCTACTTTCAGGGATCTATGCAGGGATTCTATTCAAAGATCTATTCAGGGATCTTTGATTAAAATAGTGACTAAAGTTCAAAAGTGACCTCATATCTCTGTGAAGCATGTTTGGCCATTCTGAGGTTGTGACATGGGCTACGTTTTATGGGCATCATGTTTCTCATGCCCCAACCCACTGAAAAAGTCACTCAGAAGCGCACTTGCATAAAAGCTAGTTGGCCTGCAACCCATTTAACACTCAGCAGGGTATTAATTGGCTCAGAACAAGTCTTCTAACACACCTAGAGAGAAAATCCTACCTTAGAGCATTGTTTTCCAACCTGATGGCTAGCAGCTCTGTAATTCTAGCAATATCTGAGGTGGAAGAGAGGTGGGGGGAGGGAGGGGGATTAAAGGAAGAGAGATGGCCAGGTTGGGGGGGGGATCTCCAAAGGGCATAGAGAACCTTCAAAGCAGGTGTCACCTCATTATAGGCATCAGCCTGCCAAATGAAAGCTGCAGGGCTCTCCATTTGTTTGGGCCTCTCCCTGTTGTGTGTAAAATAGCAGTAGGTCAGGATAATGCCCTTAAGTGCCCATTAGTTGACCACTTAAGATCTCAATAGGCGAAGGGTGGACAAGCTGCCCAATATCAACATTGCCCCCCCCTTTAAAATGGGAAACAGGTTAGCATAAGTGGGCAGGCCTTGCACTTTTATTTTGTGGAAAGATGTCATATAGCTGAAATTTGCACTGAGGACCCAATTGGCATTACCAATGATTTGCCATCTTCATTGCTCTGGGAAAGTTCTTTGCTCTCTGTAATGATTATTTTACAACTGAGTGGCTAATACAGAGATCATTGAAAATTAACCGTATTGTATGGGACTGGAATTGTGTGTAGGAAAGTCCTACTCAAAAAGAGATAGTGATGACAGATTTCCTTAGCTGCAAAGCATTCATGAACTAAATGGGTTTAAATGACAATTCACTAATTCAATCTCACACCTTCCAATGGTAGGATTGTAACCTGATAACCTTCCAGTTTCCTAGTCTGGCTAAATAACTAATACATTACACGTCTCAATCAACTGATACAGTTTATCAACAAATTAGTATAAACATCTTCATTTAAGTATGTAATAATGATGGGTACCTCGACAGATTATATTTTAAAATATATTTATTACAAAGCCATTGAAAAGGCAGATTCCATCTGTATTTTATAGACATTGTACCTACATCAAGGGTCTTGCAATCTGTGTCAATGGGAATTTCTGTTGGTCCATGTCCTTTGATATACCACAGTAAAGTATTTAAGATGACTTAAAAACTGATCAAGAAAGCTGACTATTCATATGTACATATGGCAAATTCATGAATTTGATGCTAAATTTATTTTGGAATGTTTACTTCCAAATCAAATGCAAACTCAGCGTTAATAAACTGTTCAGAGTTGCTTTTCTAAGCAGGTCAGGAATTGCTGAAGTCCCCTGTTGTAGAAGAGAAGATAAATCAGAAAATTAATTCAGATCAATATTTGATGAGTGGAAGGCTGAAATGTTGATGTCAAGTAAAGAAACAATTGGGTTTGACCTTGTTGGGTGACTTTAACTTTCCAAATATTGATTGGAACATTTATATGTCGAATAGTTCGGATGAGGCAGTTTTTGTACAGTGTGTGCAAGAGGGTTTCCTGACACAATATGCGGATAGGCCGACGAGAGATGGGACCACATTGGACTTGGTACTGGGTAATGAATCAGGTCAAGTGTTAGATTTGTTTGTGGGACAGCACTTTGGAGATAGTGACTACAATTTGGTGTCCTTCATTATTGCATTGGAGAAGGATAGGGCCATACTGCAGAGCAAGGTTTATAATTGGAGAAGGGGGTAATTATGTTGCGATTAGGCAAGAATTAGGGAGTATAAAATGGGAACAGAAACTGTCAGGTAAAGGCACAAATGAAAAGTGAAGCTTGTTCAGGGAACAAATACTTTGTGTGCTTGATAGGTATGTCCCTGCCAGGCAGGGAGGAAATGGCCAAGTGAGGGAACCATGGTTCACAAAAGAGGTTGAATGTCTTGTCAAGAGGACAAAAAAAGCTTATGTAAGGATGAGAAAACAAGGTTCAGTTAGGTTGCTTGAGGGTTACAAGGTAGCAAGGAATGAGTTTAAAAAAAGGGCTTACAAGAGCTAGAAGGGGGCGTGAGAAGTCCTTGGCAGGTTGGATCAAGGAAAATTCCAAGGCTTCTTACTTTTAAGTGAGAAATAAAAGAATGACCAGGGCCAGATCAAGGATAATAGTGGGAACTTGTGCACTTAGAAGAGATAGGAGACATGAATGAACATTTTCCTTCAGTGTTCACCAAGGAGAGGGGCCATGCTTTTGAGGATGAGAGTATGATACAGGTTGATAGGCTAGAGGAGGTAAATGTTCTGAGGGAAGATGTATTAGCAATTTTGAAAAACCTGAGTGTCGATAAGTCCCCTGGGCCAGATGGGATATATTCTAGGATTCTTTGGGAGGCACAGGATGAGATTGCAGAGCCTTTGGCTTTGGTCTTTGGGTCCTTACTGTCCACAGGGAGAGTACCAGAAGACCGGTGAGTGTCGAATGTTATTTCTCTGTTCAAGAAAGGAAATAGGACTGACCCTGATAATAATAGGCCAGTTAGTCTTATTTCGGTGGTTGGTAAGTTAATAGAAAAGGTCCTGAGGGATAAGATTTATGACTAATTGGAAAGATGCAGCTTAATCTGGAATAGTCAGTACTCATGAAGGATAAGTCTTGCCTCAGAAATTTGATTGAATTCTTTGAGGAGGTAACAAAGTGTGTAGATGAAGGTAGAGCAGTTGATGTCATATACGTGGATTTTAGTAAGGCGTTTGATAAGGTTCCCCTTGGTAAACTCATGAAGAAAGTAAAAAAGTTTGGGACAGAGAGGAATTTGGTGATTGGATAAGTAACAGCCTATCTCATAGAAGACAGAGGGAGGTGATGGATGGAAAATGTTCAGACTGGAGACCAGTTACCAGCGGTGTACCACAGGGATCAGTGCTGGATCCTCTGTTATTTGTGATTTTTATCAATGACTTGGAGGAGGAGGCTGAAGGGTGGGTTAGTAAATTTGCTGATGACACCAAGATTGATGGACTAGTGGATGAGATGGAGGGCTGTTGTAGGCTGCAAAGAGACATTGATAGGATGCAGAGCTGGGCTGAGAAATGGCAGGTGGACTTTGATCCTGATAAGGGCGAGGTGATTCATTTTGGTAGGACAAATTTGAATGCGGATTACAGGGTCAACGGCAAAGTTCTGAGGAATGTGGAGGAACAGAAAGAAACCTTGGGGTTTATATTCACAGATCTCTGAAGATCAAGTGAATAGATCTCTGAAGACTCAAGTGGATAGAGCTGTAAAGAAGGTTTATAGTGCATTAGTGTTTAACAACAGAAGGTTTGAATTTAAGAGCCATGGGGTTATGCTGCAACTGTGCAGGACTTTGGTGAGACCGCATTTGGAATATTGTGTGCAGTTCCGGTCACCTCACTATCAGAAAGATGTGGAAGCATTGGAGAGAGTGTAGAGGCGATTTACCAAGATGCTGCCTGGTTTGGAAGGTAGTTCTTATGAGGAAAGGTTGAGGAAAAGTTAGGGCTTTTCTCTTTAGAGTGGAGGAGGATGAGAGGTGACTTAATAGATGTTTATAATATGATGAGAGGGATAAATGCAACGACTGCTCATCTTACCCACAGGTATATAGTATACGCTTAGCGCAATGCAAAACAACAGCCCCCTAAAGAAAAATTAAAACTAATTTTTAAATGAACTTTGATTGCTTCAGTTTTTCTCCAGTTGATAAGAAGTGTCTGATCTTTGCAGTAAGATTATGATGAGTCACTTTAGTGTAAAACAAACATTTACTGTGACCGATAAGAGGTGTGGATGTAGCTGTTACTAGGGGCCATAACTATAAAGTTCATGGTGGGAGATATAGGAGGGATGTCCAAGGTAGGCTCTTTACTCAGAGAGCGGTTGGGGTGTGGAATGGACTGCTTGCTGTGATAGTGGAGTTGGACACTTTAGGAGCTTTCAAGCAGTTATTGGATAGGCACATGGAGCACACCAATATGATAGGGAGTGGATAGCTTGATTTTGGTTTCGGACAAAGCTCAGCACAACACTGAGGGCTGAAGGGTCTGTACTGTGCTGTACTGTTCTATGCTCTATGTTCGATGATCTGTTTTCCCAATAACCATTCATTGGTTTAATTCAGGGGTGATGTATGATATGGCAGCAGGCAAGAGTACTTCAACACTTGGGAAAGAAGGAATGAAAAATGGAAAAAAACTATGCATAATTGTGTGATTTGGGAAGCTGTAATTTGGGACAGAACCCAAATCAACTAGGTTTCTGGATCAATGAGAATTAATCTTGAAATTACATTGTAGGGAACAGATATCTCTCCTTTTATATCCTTTGCACTATGGAGGTACACCTGAGTGTTCTCAGGTTTCTCCAGACATTGTGCCCAAAGCATATTCATCCGTCCTATACATACTGAGAACAAATAAAGGTCCTGCCATCATCCTGATGAAGGATCTTTCACAGAAAGGTGAAATGGTAATGTTGTTTCCTGAGGAAAAAGCAAGTAAATGATGCTAACTTTCCACTCAGTCTCATTCAATATTTGGCTCTACTTCCCTGGGTTTCGTTCTGACTTGTGGGCTGGGAGTTTCTGTTGAATCATTGGGGTTGGAGATGCTCACTCGTTAAAATGATCCCTTTCTTTTGGACTCGAGATAGGGTCAGCAGCAGTGAAGCTACTTCGTCTTCTACATTTCAGTAGCACCTATTGCAGGATTTGTAACTGCCCGGAGTTTAGTCTGCTCCAATAATGCAAATATCAAAAATGCATTTTGATTTTGGATTTCACTGTTCACTTTTCTTCCCCCCAAAACTGCAACCTTTTAGAGCTTAGAAACGCTGTAAGGAGCTAATGAGAGGTGACCGACTAATGGATGTTGTCAAAAATGGAACAATGTGAAGTACTAATACAGAGAGTGGCTGTGTGTACTGCAGTCAAATCCTGACTGATCTTATTTAACTAATAGAATGCAGTGTGTCAAGGTGCAGCCTGTGGAGAACCAGCCTCTTATCGGTCACAGTAAATGTTTGTTTTACACTAAAGTGACTCATCATAATCTTACTGCAAAGATCAGACACTTCTTATCAACTGGAGAAAAACTGAAGCAATCAAAGTCCATTTAAAAATTAGCTTTAATTTTTCTTTAGGGGGCTGTTGTTTTGCATTGCGCTAAGCGTATACTATATACCTGTGGGTAAGATGAGCAGTCGTTGCATTTGTACTATGCTAATTAAAGTATTTCTTCTGGCAAACAAAGCGTATATGTAATTATGTCAAGTAGAAGTCAGAAATGGGCCTTGGCGTGGGAATGTTCCAGAAAATGAAGCAAAGTAAATTTGGGAAAGGTATTGAGTCCTTGGCAAAGATGTAGAGTGAACTTCTTGGAGTGACAAACAGGGACGATTGAGCCGTCAGTAACAGAGAGAAACTAGAGGTGCTGGCCAAAATGTGACCACTGTTCACGCCAGTAGGAATTTTCCATCTCATTGCAGTGAATGCAAATGTGGCTGCAACCCAAATGCTCCAGCATTTACTGCAGCAGGAGTGTGGTGTGACTGGTCAATAAGATCATGTCCAGCTGGCTGGAGCAGAGAAGGTGCAGGAGAGATTTAAAAGATGTGTTCAGGATCATCAATAATTTTGCTATGGTAATTAAACAGAAACTGTTCCCTGGGATTGAAGGATCAGTAAGCAGAGAACACAATATTAAGTTTGTTGGCAAAGGAACCAGAGGTGTGTAGCTATGGCCTGAAATGTACTGCCCGATGGAAGGTGGGGCAGGCAGGAAGGGAGACAGGGAGAGGGGGATGGTGTGGTGTGGAGGTAGGATTGGGGGAGCAATGGTAAAAACAATTGCAGTGATAACTTCCAAAGGCAATTGCATATGGCAGGAAAGGAATTTGCAGAACTGTGAGGGTAAGGCTGAGGGAGCAGCAAACACAGCAGGCCAAGTAAGACTACGCATTCTATGATTGAAAATATCAATGGGATAACATTTTTCCTTTCCCCTCCGGCTAATACTATCAAGCAGCACCTATGGAGAGGCTTTTAATGGTAGTGACAGGGGTTTTGTCTGCTGGCTGGAGAGCCAGTGAGAAACCCACCTCAAGTCTTTCAGGAAAAATCATCAACCCTTGCATGATATCACCAGCCAAGAGCTGCTGGCCAATTAGACACTTCATTACTTTGCAGCTCCACTGAGGAACTGGTGGCAGCAACCAAAGCAGCACCCATCAATATCCAGCGAACTCCCAGCCAACACCCAGCTGGCACCCACCAAATCCCAGCCAACAGCTAGCTGGCACCCAGCCAAAATTCAGCTGGTACCCAGTCAGCACCCATCAACCCCTGCATTACACCAGCTGGCACCCAGCCAACACATATCTGGCACTCAGCTGGTATCTAGCCAACACATAGCAGCACCCACCAACACCCAGCTGGCATCCAGTGTGATACCCAGCGCTACACCCAGCTGACACCCAGTGTTACATCCTTTGTGACACCCAGCTGACGCCCCCAGTGCTAAACCCAGTTGACCTGCTGGATCCGTTATGGCAGATAGTGTTTCATTGGCTGGGAAGAGCGGAAGCAGTAGCAAAGACAAGGATGTGGTTCTCAGCAGTCCTCTCCTTCGTTTGCCAGAACCCTCAATGAGGTGCTGTGCCTTTGTGCCACCAATCACCCTTCCTTCATCCATATGTCTGCTTCCCCCAACCCCTGCTCTTTTCCTACAACCCCAACTAGTTTTGCTTTTAGGTTTCTTCATTGCAAGCCATTTTCCCACTGCTGGCAGTTTGCAGCCTTTAAATGGACATTATTTGCCCATTTGAAAACCTCAGTTGGCAGGGGGACAAGAATGTCATCTATATGCCCTCCACCCACGGACTTAATTGGGGCAGTGATGGGAAGGCAGATTAAATACCTGCCTCCACCTTGAAGTGAGGCATGAGGGAGGACATAAATTCCACATAATACTGCACTTTTGGAATGGTCTTTATAGACTTCAGCATGCCTGAAAATCTTGCTATTCCCAATGTCGGTGATTGGTAATAATAACTGATACACATGTCTTCCTAGTCTTTCACTGAAATGCTTCCTTCCCTATTGGACTAGCAGGAATCAGAGTTTCTCTAAAACACTCCCAATATCCATTCACTCTACAATCACAAAGCAGCATCACACATATGCAAGCTCGATACGAAGTGTGACTTTCTATTTCCCACACCATTCATCAGTATTTTGCCTGAATGCAATGTTCATTAATTAATGGAAATTGTGCCAAACTAAAGAGTGATTTTGTTCTGGGGACTTATTTCCATCCTCTGGGGATTTTAATAAAACTTATATAAACTTCTTTAAGATATAGAGCAGCTGTTGACTAGAAAATACCCTTCACTTCACTTTGCTTTCATTATTTATGACTGTATTTGTAGAATAATTCACTGTGATGAGAACCCTATGGACAAAATGATGCAAAAAACAAAAATGCTAACTGAACAATTAATGAAAGAACAATATAAAAATACAAAATAGATTACAGTATCATACATGACAGCAATGATTGTCATAAACATAAATTGTTCTATTGAGTATTCTAACGTAAATATTATAGTATTTAAAAATATGATGTTAACACATTATGGTAATACATCTTGTAGTGCTTCACATTCACTAAATAGCTTTGGAATATTGTTATATATGCAAACACAGTTGGAAAGCTATTTTCAACATAATTTCCCAAAGGAAAAAAGTTGAATGAACAATTCAACTGTTTTCATAATATTTTATGAATTTATTTATTGGAATGGTGATGCAGTACATTAAAAACTTTGACCTATATCCAGGTTCAGCATTGAAGTTAAATTTAGACAAATGGATTGAAAGTCTTTGGGTCTGAATTTACCATCACCTTGCAGAAACTTGGTAAAGTTGGGCATGAGGCAAATAGCACAATCTGTGCTAGCTTCCTAGCTGGTTTCCTCCTTTACCAAGGCCACAATCAGGACTCCACCCAAAACAGGCATGATGGCAATTTAAACGCATTTGTATGCGTTAGGCTGACGCCCAACCTTACCTGCCCTTCCCCCTTTACCACCATGTTCACCCATCCGGAATCAGCATGAAACAGGCATGCTCCTTAAAGTCCAATTCATTGCTTCAACTAAAGAGGACAGAGGTGCTGAGCGTCCAACAGCTCTCTGCTTGGTGTGGAGAGGTTTGGGGGGGGAGGGGGGGGTGCGGTGGGGTGGGTGGGGGTAGGATTGCTGCCACTCTGCCCAAGATCAGTGGAGGAGAAGTGGAAGATCCGCTGCCATTCTGCCTGAGATCGGGGCAGAGGGCAGGGCGGAGGGGCGGGAGGGAAAGGGTCTGCAATTAGTCTGGGTGGCAGGTTGTTGGGGGATAAGGACGAGTAATGTTGAGGGAGGTGGGACAACATCTGTGAGTGCCTGGGGGAGGCATTATCCAGCCCGGGAGGAATGTGGCAGCGGAGGTATATTCTGTCATTTTATTTTCTGCACTTGCTCAGTTCAAGGTGCCAATTGGAACTGCAGAATTTCAGGCACGTTAAACCCCATCCATAGGCTTCTGCAGCACAATTTGGAATTGCTGATATTTTCGTAGACAGAGTGTATGTGGGGGTGCCTGAGAACAGGTATAAAAGTCAGACCTGAAACAGTCCCAATTTCAAGTCCGTCCATCACTTAGAATGAAAATGGTAAAATAGAGCCCATTAGAAAGATTCTACATAAACTGAAATCACTCATCTCAATTCAGTAACTCGAACTGCACAGAATAAAACTGCCCTGAGTGGCACAAATGGAGCAATGATATGGAATGGTGCTGTTAGGGGAGATGGTGACGTGGAAATATTTGTCAGTGAACTAGTCATACAAAAACCAGGGTTCAAGTCTCAACCTGGTAGAATTTGAGTTTAATAAAAAATATCTGGAATCAAAAGTCTGTGAAACCCTTATCAACCATATGGTTTTCTGATGTCCTTTAGGGAAGGAAATCTGCCATTCTTACCTAGTCTGGCCTACATATGACTCCACACTAATGTGATTGACTCTCAGCTGCCCTCTGAAATAGCCTAGCAAGAGACTCAGTTGTGTCAAAATGTTACAAAGTCAAGAAAAAGAAATAAAACTGGATGGCAGAAACACCGACCTAGACACTGGATATGACAAAGGCAAACCTAGCCCTGTCAGTCTCACAAAGTCTTCCTTATTAAAATCTAAGACATTGCCTTACAAGTCTCAGACACCACAACCATCAGCATTCTTGGCTATGTGTAGCAGCACTGTGCAATACAGTTGGGGAGGGAGGGGGGAGTTACATCGACTTCCAAAGTCATCAGACATGGCATCAGAGCAACATGGGCAAGGAAACTTCCTGCTAAACCTCCTGCTAACCACGTACTGCACTCCCAACCCCCTTAGCTGATGAAGCAAGGCCCCTCCATGTTGGAAACCACTTGGACAAAGCATTGAAGGTAGCAAGGACACAGAATATACTCAATGCCAATAACCAAGAGTGGTTCAATAGTATCATTACAGGCTGAGATGTTGAGTCCTAAATAACATAGCTGCTAGACTAAGTATGTGGCAAGTTGTGAGGGAATCGATAAAAGGAAAAAAATATACTTGAACTCATCCTCACCAACTTGCCTGCCACAAATCCATGATAGTATTAATAGGAGTGACAACTGCACAGTCCATGCGAAGTTCCATCTTCTCATTGAGGATATCCTTCATCCTGTGTGTGGTACTACCACTGTATTTTTTTGCAATTTATCTATTCGTGGGACTTGGGCGTTGCTGGCTGGCCAGCACTTATTGCCCATCCCTAGTTGCCTTTGAGAAGACAGTGGTGAGCTGCCTTCTTAAATCACTGCAGTCCGTGTTCTATGGGTTGACCCACTGTGCCATTGGGGAAGGAATTTCAGAATTTTGACCCAACGACAATTCTGGTTGCCCAGTCAGCATCATGAGTGGCTTGGAGGGGAACTTAGAGATGATGGTGTTCCCATGTATGAGCTGCCCTTGTCCTTCTAGATGGAAGTGGTCGCAGGTTTGGAAGGTGCTGCCTAAAAATCTTTGATGAATTGCTATAGTGCATCTTGTAGAAAGTACACACTTCTGCTACTTCTGCATCAGTGAGGGAGGGAGTAGATATTTGTGGTGCCAATCAAGCAGGTTGCTTTGTCCTAGATGGTGTCAAGCTTCTTGAGTGTTGTTGGAGCTGCACCTATCCAGGCAAGTGGGGAGTATTCATCGCATTCCTGACTTGTGCCTTGTAGATGGTGGATAGGCTTTGAGGAGTCTGGAGGTGAGTTACTCACTGCAGTATTCATAGCTTTTAACCTGCTTTTGTAGCCACTGTGTTTATGTGGTGCATCCAATTGAGACTATGGTCAATAGTAATCCCAAAGTTGATAACAGTGAAGGATACGGTGATGGTAACACCATTGAATGTCCAAAGATGGTGGTTTGAATGTCTTGTATTGGTGATTGTCGCTGCCTGGCATTTGTGTGGCACAAATGTTACTTGCTATTGTCAGCCCAAGCCTGAATATTGTCTAAATAGAATAGACTTTAAATAGGTGTAGCAACTCAAGACTGAGCAACCAGAATTGTAATCAAATACAGTTTGTAACCTCATGGCCCAGCATATTCCCCACTCTACCATCAAGTCAGGGGATCAATCCCAGTTCAGAAGAGTACAGACAGCATGCCAAGAGCAACATCAGACTTACCTAAAAATGAGGTGTCAACCTGGAGAAACCACAACACTGACCATTGCATTCCAAACAGCATAAACAACAAATGATAGAGCTAAGCAATTTCACAACCAACTGATCAGATCTAACATTTGCAGCCCTCCCACATCCAGCCATGAATTGTAATGGACAATTAAAATCACTGGGAACAGGTTCCACAAATATCCCATCCTCTATAATGGATGAGCCCAGCCATCAGTACTAAAGATAAGTTTGAAGTATTCACAACAATCTTCGACCAGAAGTGCTGAGTGGATGGTCCATCTCACCTCCTCCACTGGTCCCAGCATCTCAGATTTCAGACTTCAGCCAAATCGATTCATTCCACATGAAAGCAAGAAATGGCTGAAGACACTGGATACTGCAAAGAATCATAGAACTCTACAGTGCAGAAAGAGGCCATTCGGCCCATCAACTCTGCACTAACCACAAACACACCCAAGCCCCACCCCCATATCCCCTCATATTTTTACCCATTAATCCCTCTAACCTACATATCTCAGGAACTAAGAGACAATTTTAGCATAGCCAATCAACTTAAACAGCACATCTTTGGACTGTGGGAGGAAACTGGAACACCTGGAGGAAACCCATACAGACACGAGAAGAACGTTCAGACTCCACACAGACAGTGACCTGAGCTGAGAATCAAACCCAGATCCCTGGAGCTGTGAAGCAGCTGTACTAACCAGTATGCCAAGGGCTCTGACAATATTTCAGCAATAGTCCTGAAGACTTGTGCTCCAGAAATTTTCACTCCCTACCCAAGCTTTTTCAATACAGCTACAACATTGGCATCTACCCAACAATGTAGAAAATTGCCCAGATACATCCTGTACACAAAAAGCCAGATAAATCCAACCCGACTAATTACTGCCCAATCAGTTTACTCTTAATCATCAGTAAAATGATGGAAGGTGGTCATTAACAGTGCAATGAAACAACACCTGCTCAGTGACACCCAGTTTGGGTTTCACCAGGGTCACTCAATATCTGCTCTTATTACAGTCTTGGTTCAAATGTGGACAAAAGAGCTGAAGTCTAGAAATGAGGCAAGAGTGACTGTCCTGACATTTGACTGAGTGTGGCATCAGGATTCCTGAAAATCTGGAGTCAATGGAAATCGAGGAAAAACCCTCTGCTGGTTGGAATCATACTTGGCATATAGGAAGATGATCGTGGTGGTTGGGGGTCAATCATCTCGATTCCAGGACATTTCTGCATGAGTTTGTCAGGGGAGTTTCCTAGATGCAACCATCTTCAGCTGCTTCATCAATGACCTTCCTTCCACCACTAGGTCAGAAGTGAGGATGTTTGCAGATGACTGCACAATGTTCAGCACCTTTCCCAACTCCTCAGATACTGAAGCAGTTCATGTCCAAATGCAACAAGACCTGGGCAATATCCAGACTTGGGCTTATAAGTGGCATGTAACATTCATGCCACACAAGTGCCAGGCCATAACTATCTCCAAAAAGAAAGAATCTAACCATCATCTCTGACATTCAAAGGCAATACCATCACTGAATCCCCAACGATCAACATCCTGGGGTTACCATTGACTGGAAATTGAATTGGACTAGCCATATAATACTGTGACTACAGACCAGGTTAAAGGCTAGGAAACTTACAGTGAGTCACACACCTTCTGTCTTCCCAAAGCTTGTCCATGATCTATATTGCCTGGATGAGTACAACTCCAACAATCCTCAAGAAGCTTGACATTACCCAGAAAAACACAGCCAGTTTGATTGGCACCTCTTTCACAAACATTCCCTCCATCACCAACACACAGGAGCAACCCTGTGTACCATCTACTAAATGCTCTGCAGAAACTCACTAAGGCTCCTAACACAGCACTTTCCTAACTGACAAACCTATCACCTAGAAGAACAAAGGTAGCAAATAAGTGAGAACACCATCACCTGGAGATTTCCCTTCAAGCCATTTACTTGGAAATTCCAACTTGGAAATATTTCACCATACCTTCATTGTATCGGTGGCATGGTGGCACAATAGTTAGCTGCCTGGTAACCACTGTGCCTCGCAGTTCCAGGGACCCGGATTTGATTCCCAGCTTGAGTCACTGCATGTGTGGAGTCTGCATGTTCTCCCTGTGTCTGCGTGGGTTTCCTCAAGTGCTCAGGTTTTCTCCCAGAGTGCAAAGATGTTTTGGTTAGGTGCATTGACCATGCTAAATTCTCCTTCAGTGTATCCAAACAGGTGTTGGACTGTGGCGACTAGGGGATTTTCACAGTAATTTCACTGCAATGTTAATGTCAGCATACTTGTGATACCAATAAATAAACTTTAATTTTGTTGCTGAGTCAAAACCCAGGAACTTCCTTCCTAAAACATTGTGGGTACACCTATACTACATGGATTGAAGTGGCTCAAGAAAGCAGCTCACTGCCGCATTCTGAAGGGTGATTAGGGATGGTCAATGAATGTTGATCTGGCCAGTGACACCATACCTCCCACTGAATAAAAAAAAGGTTGGTGTATAGCTGGCAATGCCCAGGGGGCACTTCCTTACCCCTGACCCTTTGGAGGGCCTCCATGGCCCCCCCACCCTTCTCTCCAGGATGGTTGGGCTGCCAGCTCCCCGATAGTTGGGAGCTATTGGAGTGAAACAAACCTGGTGGAGGGAGGTGCTTGTGGGCCCAGAGACTTCAGTGTTGACTGAATCTCCTCCCACTGGCTCAGCTCCTCCCCTTCAACTAAATCCTAGACTTCCTAACCTGCAAACTGCAATCAATAAGAATAGGCAACAACATCTCCTGCAGCAACCTCTTCCCTGCTGCCATCAAAGAACAAAGAACAAAGAACAAAACAGCATGGGAAACAGGCCCTTCGGCCCAACGAGCCCGCGCTGCCACCCCAATGTTCCCATCTCTACCTGCGATCCCTGTCCATGTTTATAGATCTATGGATTTAAAAACAAAATTTGAGACAATTTAGGGAGAATTTGTTTTGCCAATTAACCTAAGAGCACATCTTTGGGATGTGGGAGGAAACCGGAGCACCCGGAGAAAACCCACGCAAGCACGGGGAGAATGCGCAAACTCCCACAGACACAGGCCCAAATCCATGTATCTGCACAGCACAGCGATAGTCACTGAGCTGTCGTGTTGCCCATCAAATGGTCCAGGTCAAGCGTACACTAACGACGTGAAGCAATAGGATACTCTCGAAAAAGATCCAAGAGCAGCCCTCTCACGACCCATCGCGTGTATGCCCCTTGTTAGACAACAAGGTGGACCAAAGCACCTGTAGGATAAAAACAAATACATCAATATCACCATCATCTATTTACACACTTCCCAGGGACTCCCAAGGCTCATGATCCCTATTTTAAATCAGTTTTCTATACCCCTCCATTCCCATTCTGTTCATGTGCCCATCTAAGTATTTCTTAAATAACTCCAGAGTACCTGCCTCCACCACTTTACTTGGCAGCGCATTCCATACCCCCACCACCCTCTGTGTGAAAAAACTCCCTCTAGCATCCAAATTATACCTTACCCCCCTCACCCTAAGCCCGTGACCCCTCGTGCTATTTGAGTCCATCCTAGGAAAAAGCTTAACCCTGTTTACTCTATCTATACCCCTCATAATCTTGTACACCTCTATCAGATCTCCTCTAAATCTACGTCTTTCTAAGGAAAACAGTCCCAATTTGCCTAACCTCTCCTCGTAACTCAGACCTTCCATACCAGGCAGCATCCTGGTAAACCTCCTCTGCACACTCTCCAGAGTCTCCACGTCCTTCCAGTAGTAAGACAACCAGACCAGGACGCAGTATTCCAAATGAGGTCTAACCAGCGTTTTATACAGCTGCAACATTGAAGGCCAGCTCTTGTACTCTACACCCCTTCCTATAAAGGCTAACATACTATATGCTTTCTTCACAACCTTCTCCACTTGCTCTGCCACCTTCAGAGACTTGTTCACCTGCACCCCCAGGTCCCTCTGCGTTTCTATACTCTTAATAGGTCTACCCTTTATCATATACCTCCCCCCTACATTCTTTCTCCCGAAATGCATCACCTCACATTTATCAGGATTGAATTCCATCTGCCATCTGTCTGCCCAAGCTACCAGCCTATCTATGTCCTGCTGCATCGCCTGACAATGCTCCTCACTATCCGCAAGTCCAGCCATCTTTGTATCGTCTGCAAACTTGCTGATCACTCCACTTACTCTCTCTTCCAAGTCATTTATATATATTACAAATAGAAGAGGTCCCAGTACCGAACCCTGCGGCACACCACTAGTGACCGACCTCCAGCTAGAGCAACACCCTTCCACTATTACTCTCTGTCTCCGATTACCAAGCCAGTTACTTATCCATCTAGCTACCTGTCCTTGTATCCCATTTGCCTTGACCTTCTCGACTAACCTCCCATGAGGGACTTTGTCAAACGCCTTACTAAAATCCAAGTAGACAACATTAACAGCTCGCCCTTCGTCCTCTGATTTCATCACCTCCTCAAAAAATTCTACCAGATTTGTAAGGCACGACTTCCCTTTAACAAAGCCATGCTGCGTATCCCTAATCGGATCACAATGCTCTAAGTGCCTATACATCCTATCTCTAAAAATCCCCTCCAACAGCTTCCCTACCACTGACGTCAAACTCAGCGGCCTATAATTTCCAGGGTTATCCCTACTACCCTTTTCAAACAACGGTACAACATTAGCTATTCTCCAGTCCTCTGGGACCTCACCTGTGTCCAAGGAAGAGACAAAGATTTGTGTCAGAGGTCCAGCAATTTCACCTCGCACTTCCCTAAGCAGTCTAGGATAAATGCCATCAGGCCCAGGAGATTTATCAGTTTTAATGCTACCTAGAAGCTCTAACACTTCCTCCCTCGGTATGGATATTTCCCTCAACTGGTCCACGCTCCCTCAGAGACAGGAGCTGTCAACAAGCCCCTCTCCTTCATGAATACCGACGCAAAGTATTCATTCAGGATCTCCGCCATTCCCTCAGACTCTAAGCACAGTTCCCCTCCTCTGTCCCTAAGAGGTCCGATTTTTCCTCTAACCATATTCCTCCTAACATAGGAATAAAAAGCCTTTGGGTTTTCCTTTATCCTATCTGCCAAAATCATTTCATGCCCCCTTTTTGCCCTTCTAACTCCCTGTTTGAGCTCTGTCCTACTGTCTCTATATTCCTTCAATGCTGTCTCGGTTCCCAGCTGCATCGACCTATCATGCGCTTCTCTTTTCTTCCTAACCAACTCCTCAATATCCCTAGTAATCCACGGCTCTCTAATCCTATCTTTCCCATCTTTCCTCTTGGCCGGCACATACTTACCTTGCAACATTTTCAGTATTCCCTTGAAAGAGTCCCACATGCCTAGCGTGGACTTACCCTCAAACAACTGTTCCCAATCAGTTTCCCTAAGTTCCTGCCTAATCCGACCGTAGTTAGCCTTCCCCCAATTCAGCACCCTGCCCCTAAGGCAACAAGCATCCTTTTCCATCTTCATCCTAAAGTAGACAGAATTGTGGTCACTGTTAGTCACATGTTCCCCTACTACAACATCAACCATCTGCCTGGCTCATTACTCAGAACTAAATCCCATATAGCCCCCTCTCTAGTCGGTCTAGCCACATACTGTTCCAACGATCCTTCCAGTACGCATTTTACAAATTCCTGCCCATCCAAACCCCCAGCTCTAGGTACGTTCCAATCCACCCTAGGGAGATTAAAATCTCCCACTATAACGACTCTGTTCTTTCTGCACCTATCCAAAATGTCTTTACATATGCCTTCTTCAACTGCATTCAGAATTTTGAATGGACCTACCTCACATTAAGTTGATCTTTCTCTATGCCCTAACTATGACTGAAATACTGCATACTGCACCCTCTCCTTTTCTTCTCTATGAATGGTATGATTTGTATAACATGCAAGAAACAATATTTCTCACTGTATACTAATACATGTGATAATAATAAATCAAATGAAATCAAACCACTTTCAGGCAATGCATTCCAGACCCTAATCACTTATTATGTAAAGAAACGTTTGCTCATTTTGTCCAGACATTTGGAGGAAATTTCACTTCTTCCTCGAATTGATATCCAACCAGTTCCAAAAGAACACTCTCCTCTTTAGCCTGGTCGAACTTGTTTCATAGAATCTAGGACCAGAAATAGGCCACTCAGCCCCTCTCTGCCATTCAATATGACTATGGATGATCCTTGATTCGATGTTATATTCCGCTTTCTCCCCACACTCTTTGAAGCCATTAAAATCTAAAATTTTATTGATCTCTTTCTTGAAAATATTCCATGACTTGGCCTCCACAGCCATCTGTGATAAATTCCACAGGCTTGTTACTCTTTAGTGAAGAAATATTTCCTCATCACAGTCCCCATATCCTTAGCCTGCATCCCCTGGTTCTAGATTCCCTACCCTCTCTCCATCTCATCTGTCCAGCTCTTTAGAGCTTTATACATTTCAATCAGATCTCCTCTCATTTTTCTAAATTCTAGTGAAAATAGGCCCAGTCAAACCAATCTCACCTCGTAGGGCAGTTCTACCAGCCCCAATATCAACCTACTGAAGTTCTGCTGCACGCCCTCTATGGCAAATATTTCCTTTCCAAGGGAGTGAATATCCTTTCTGAGGGGAGAGCACATTGAACAACTTCTCCTTTGACTTCATTCACTTTCTCCATATTAAAGATATTACTATGGAAACCTTTGCTTTTCATGGGATGTAACACAATTTGCTCCAGTCCTGATCCTCTCCTTCATCTCTTTTCTGAACAAATTGATGACTGGATTCCACTTCCTATTTTCACCTTGAACTGGAAAGTTTCACCACTTTGCTTCGAATTCCTATCCTTCCTTTAGCTTCAAATAGCACCTCACACTCTTCCCTTCCATTCCTCAACATATCTCTTTCTATTTCTGGGGACAAGCTATCAACCAATATCTACTATTAATCTCTTGACCCACAGCTACCCTACCCTTCATTCTGCCCTGCTTGCTGTAAGGTTTCGAATCCATTATCTTGATTTTTCCCTTTTTGTCACAGCTATTTTGGTCACATCATTTTCCATATTATGTTTTCAATATGTCCTCCTCTTTGCTGAAGTAAGGAATTTTCTCCAATGTTGATTGTGATCATTCCATTTCCCACACTCCTGTTCTCACCCTTTCTTTCCTTCCAGAACCATGCTAGCATTCCTGTGCCCTCACTCTTCACACTAATGTCTACATTAAATGGATCATCATCCTCTGACATTTCTGTGAATTTTCTATGGAGCTGTGAGTAGTAGAATCCTTCTCCAGGCTCCATATTAAATACCCAGCTCAGTGCACAGCACCACATTGCCCAGTCCTGGTTATCTCCAGCTCCACCAGGCCCTAGATCCATTGAACAACTTCAGCAATCTTCAATGATACGATAGGTTGACAGGATGGCACATAGACAGGGTGTTACATAGTTTGAAACTGTTAAACAAGATTTAAAAGTGATTTTGTGGCATTGACAATAAGCTATTTCATTGCTTCTTAGTTATCAACTTTTGGATCATATCTATGTGTTTCCTCTAAACAGAACATGAAACCGACATTTATACTAACATGTGTTCCAGCTTAAGAATAGAGCACAGTTTCTGCTGATTTATAAAAGTTCAGGTATTCTGTGTCCGCCCCATTTTAGTGTTGACATGTGGGCATCACTGCACATTGGCAGACTGATGCAGCGATTGGTGAATTGGACTGGGTACTTTGATCACAGCTCTTCCTGCTGCTTTGTGAATACATTGAGCAGAGACTCGGCATCTCCTCACATAAGAATGACCCACTCCAGAGTCTTGAGCACATATTTAAGGTTGGCAGTTCGGTGCAGTGCTGAGGGAGTGCTGCACGGTTGCCAGTGCAGCCTTTCAGACAGGATGATAAGGCAAGGCTTCACTGGCCTTCTCAGATGGAGGTAAAAGATCCTTGGCATGATAAAGAAGAGCAGTCTTGTTTTCCTGATGTTCTGGCCAATATTTATTCTTCAACCCATAAATATCTGGGCTCAGATCTCCCAGTTTCCAGATTGTCAGAGACAAGACATATGATCCAAGGTGCACATTAGAAACTTGCAAGAGACCTAACCTACTACCTCCATGGGAATTGTCTGGGAAATTTGAACTTCTAAAGGGCAATTTCTCTGCTCCCCAGGACCCTCTGCAAATGTCTCTGAGTCTGAGTTAGAGATGGAGACTTTGGACAGTTTCCTCTTACGTGGATAGTTACCTAGAAAATGTAAGACAGAAAATTCCTAGTCTACTCTTGGGTAACTCCCCAAACACTCAAATTGATCTTCCCTCATAACCTCCTCTTGAACCCCTACCTATCCCTCTGAATTGCCCCCAATTACCTCCCCAACCCTCCTTGATTACTCTTGGGCCCAATGAGACTTGACTAGCCTGCACCACACAAGTATTTTTCCCGACACAATCCAACTATCATTAATGTACCAAACACCCTGATGTGCCCCCTATCTACCAACCATTTCACCCACCTGCCACCCAATCCCCACCACCCAATCCACCCATAACCTGAACTACCTACAGCACTATCCACTACCATCCTACCTACCTGTCACCTCACCCACCTGCTACCCAATTCACCTACAACCCTGACTACCTACAGCCCTACCCACCAACTATCCTACCACCCAATCCACCTGCCACCCTAACCACCTATAACTCGATCTACCTGCAACCTCAGCCACCTTTCACACTACCTACCTGCTACCTCACCAACCTACTGCCCGATTCACTTACAATCCTAACTATATACAGCTCTACCCACCTGCCACCTCAGCAACCTACCAACTTACCCACCTGTCAGCTGACCCTCTCTATCCACTTATCTCACCCATCTACCCACTCTACCACCCTACTTATTCATTCATTCATCCATTCATCATGCATCCAATCACTAGCATTCAAACTGGATTTTTATGGTATGGTAGCTAGCACCAGATAAAAGGGGTGTGTCTTATTGCTCCCCCCCCCCCCCCCCAGCTCAAGGCTGCAGCATTATATTGGAGCTCTCTGATGGACACTGCACTCTGCACTTCAGCAAAGCCTGGGCTTGGAAAAGCCAGCAAGAAATGCAGAGCAGTGTTTAGGCTTGGAACAGCATTCCAATGTTGATTGCAGCTTTGCGGAAGATTAGAACCTTGGTCATTATCTAGTATTGCTGTTTGTGGAACTTTGTTGCACAACAAATAGTTTCCACATTTCCTATATTACAACATTGAGTACAATTTAGAAATTCACTGCCTGTGAAGTGCTTTGGGAAGTCTTTATGATCAAAACCATATAAATATGTATTTCATTCTCCAGATAAATCAAGGCATGTTTATGTTTTTGTCACTGATATACTGTTAAAATCTGATATAATTTCATGAACTTGACCTGGACACTATGAAATTTCTGTCAGATATCAGTGGCAGAATTTAAACACACTGAGTTATCACGCACATTTTAGAAAACTGTCTCTTTTGGTTTTTACTGCTGTTTTTATTGATTTTATTTATTCAGCTGCAGTAAGCATTTTTGTGGCAGCTTGAAATGTGTTTTGTTTGTATAGTAAGAATGTGTGTTAAATATACGCAGATGTATGAATGCTGGTATATATTACATATTCATTGTTTTTAAATTAATCATAGTATGATAATGTTATACTGGGGTGGGGGGGGAAGACGAAGACAAATTTCCACTTTCGCGTCAACTAAAAGTTATATTTATTTCATCCTGTATTAAATGGGATTAGTATTACAGTATATTTTATATTGGGCACAATGTAGTTTGCACTGAAACAATAATTGCCAGTCTGTGCATTATACAATGCAGAGCCCGTTCTACATGCTGTGAGCTCTATATCCTTTTGTTCTACATTACATATTCTGCATGGTCTGTTTTATACTGCATGTTTAATGTTACATATTACACACTGCATCCTTTGCTGTCCATTCTTATGCTATTTGCATATCGGCTAGAGAGTAATTACAACCATAAAATGATACAACATAAAAAAAGATTATTCGGCAGATTATACTTGTGCCTGCTATCCAATTAATCCTACTTCCCTGCTCCTTTCCATTGCTCTGAATGATGTCTCTTCAAGTGACTATTCAATTCTTTGAAGAATGTTACAATTCACTCTGCTTCTAGCACCTTTCCATGCAGTGTAGTTCCAATTACAATAGCTGGCCACACAAACAACATATTTCTTCAGGTTCTTTTGCCAATTACCTTAAGTCTGTGTCTTCTGGTTTTTGACCATTGTGTCTAATTTATTTAATCAAAGCCATTCATGATTTTGAACATTTCTATCAAATCTCATAATTTCTATTTTGGGAAAACAACCCAAATATCACCATTTTTTTCTAATATAGAAGTTCCTTATCCCTGATATTAATTTAGTGAGGGTAGAATTCTCCTATCCCGTCTGCTGGTTTGATGGTGGCGGAGGTGGAGGGGGGGTGGTGTTACAAATGAAGAATCTAACGGGAGATAAAAAGTTGAAAACCTGCCAGCATAAAATTACATTGCAATTCTCCCAATGGTGGGCCATTCTTCCTGCTGGCTGGTGACATGAATGCTATTTACATTTACTTACATATGAATGCTGATTAAAATGGATGCTTACCAGAATCCCATCAAGCTTTTCAATCTTGTGTTACACCAGCATGGAATTATATTGGTTTAAAAGCTAATTGCTGGAGAGTGGAAGAGTGGTATGCACAAACAGTCCTCAGTTTGCAAGAGACTTTGAGCTGAGTGCAACAACTTTCTGCTATAGTGCTGTTGCTGCTCTTGATGCACTGTTTACTACACTGCTGGGGAAGATGGGTTCCTGCCCTCCATGTCCATGATGAGCTGGTATTCATGGACAGTGTCGTGTTGCTGGGCCTATGGCCCTCCTGAATCACTGAGTCAGATCAGTGCAGCGCCTGGAGCTGGAGAGTACAGATGTCTACTGGCCCCTGCTAAACAGCAGTGTCTATCTGGACAGTACTGTGCTATGGACCCATGCTGCCACCACAACAAAGGCCCAAAGATGAAGGCCATTCAGCCCACCAAGTCTCCACTAAGACCAATTCCACCCCCTCCTCCCCTCACCGGGCCTATCTCCACAATCCCACACATTTACCCTGTTAATCTGTCTAACCTACACATCCCAGGATAATAAGGGGCAATTTAACATGGCTAATCAACCTAACCTGCACATCTTTGGATTGTGGGAGGAAATTGGAAAAACTGGAGGAAATCCACACAGACACGGGGAGAATGTTCAGACTCCACACGATAGTAGTCATGATGTGGAGATGCCGGCGTTGGACTGGGGTAAACACAGTAAGAGGTCTGACAACACCAGGTTTAAATCCAACCGATTTATAAATTGTTTGGACTTAAACCTGTTGTTGTCAGACTTCTTACTGTGCAGACTCCACACAGACAGTGACCCATGCCGAGAATCGAACCCAGGTCCCTAAAGCTGTGAGGAAGCAGTGCTAACGACGGTACCACTTGTCCACTATGTTTAATCACTTGTGTACATGTAACCCCAGTACCTGGGGTAAAGAGTCATCAATGGGAAGGACAAGCAAGGCTGTAAAACCTGGTCCAGGTCTCTCTATTCCTATATCCCCTTCAAACCATATCATTTACTTATATTGCCTCTTCTCATGCTTCCTACCAAAATTTATCACTTCATACCTTGCTGCATTAAAATTCAGCTTCCATGTTTCTTCCCATTTTAATAGTCTATCTATGTCCACTGCCCAGCAGTGCCAGGGGGACTGTCGGAAGGGTGGGGGCTGGGGGAATTCCAGGGGGAGTTTTAGGGTGGGGGAGGGTCCCTATAGGGTGGGAGAGCCTGAGTCTGTGGGGAGGGGAGAAGGAATTCTCGAGTCCATGATGGGGTATTTGTGATTCTGTTTTTATTTTTATTATTTTAAGATTGCGGTGAGCTCATTGTGAGACCTATTTTCAGGATATTATGATATGTCAAAAAATATGACGGGAAAAGCTGGCAGTGCACCTGACAAGGCTACAAATCAGGCATAGCAGCTTTTCTCACCTGATTCGGCACATTGTTAAAATAAAAAGAAAATTCTGTCCTGTACTTCAAACACAACTCTCACCTAAAAAATGCAATTGCCTATCATCAACTCTTGGCTTTCTATGTTGTCTATGAAGTTCAATTTTTTAGTGTTTATTTATTAGTGTCACATGTAGGCTTACATTAATACTACAATGAAGATACTGTGAAAATCCCCTAGTTGCCATACTGGTGCCTATTCAGGTACACTGAGACACCTAAACAACCATTTCTTTTGAACCATGGGAGCATCCGGAGAAAACCCAATGAAAACACAGAGAGAATGTGCAAACTCCATACAGATGGACACCCAAGCCAGAAATGAACCCGGGTCCCTGGCGCTGTGAGACAGCAGTGCTAATCACTGTGCCACCATACTGCCCCTATTTGGTCAAAATCTTGAATATGCTTCTCATAGTAAAAAGTCTCACAACACCAGTCCAGCAGGTTTATTTGATATCATAAGCTTTCGGACCACTGCTCCTTCATTAGGTGAGTCTGTTGATATGCACAATCTTCTTGGAGATCCTGTCCACTTTGAAGCAGCAGTTTGCGGTGTGGTTAGTAGCCATGACGCGGAGATGTTGGCATTGGACTGAGGTTGGCACAGTAGCAGTCTCGCAACACAAAATTAAAGTTCAACAGGTTCATTTAAAGTCCAGTAAGCTTTCAGAACACTGCTCCTTCATCAAGTGAATGTGTCTCACCTGATGAAGAAAAAACATTCTGAAAGCTCATGCACCAAATAAATTTGTTGGACTTTAACCTGTTGTTGTGAGGCTATTTATTCTTCCCACCTCGGTCCAATGGCGGCATGTCCACATTGTTCTTCTTATATGTGGGGAGATTCTTCTCTTACTTTTCTCACGATCCTAATTAGATGGAAGAAAACAAATCTCCCAACTCTAATCTTTCTCTTCCTTTCTATTGCAAACTTTATTGATGATGTTACTATTGATAGTACAATGGTCAGTCTCCTCTGTTTCTCACCTGACATGAAGTATATGGAACTTTATTAATTCTACTCCTTGCTGCATTCTCATTGTTATAAAACTGAGGCACATCCCAGCATCTCCCAAGTCCTGAAAATTGTAAACATTGAAATTTTCCCAGTCTATTCTTCTTCTTATATTCAACAAAAATTTTAAAAAGTAATCCCAAGTTACCACTTTTCATTTACTAATTCTACTGGTCTCAACCTTGGTGAGTTCCTGTACTCTGGGCTTTGGTCGTTAATCAGGATTTCTCAATAACAAAACAAAGCTTCACTTGTTGTGTTAGGTAGTTTTTTTTAACTGTGCTTGTGACTTACTCGCATTGCAATGAACATAAATACCTCTTAGTTTTTGAGGGTACTTCATCAGTCATTGGATTTACCAATGTTCTTTCACAAATCACAACTGACTTTCACAGAAGTTGCACAGCAGCGACTATGTATACTACTTATTTAATGGTATCAAATAAGCTCTGAAGCTTATCATGGTTTTTTAAATTCACTGTAGAATATTTTAGGCAGCTTGATTGCTATTAGGTATATATACAATACACTTTTCTTTCATCTCTTGTGTACTTAGCCAGCACCATGCATTGGAAATATCACATCTTATCATGGAATAAGAAACTTTACAATTGAATGCTGGTACTTTGGGTTTTGAACTTAATTTGTATCAACTTTGTGAAAATCTTTAAGCTAAAATATCATTCATAACTGTTTATAGATTGCAATTAGAGAAATTAAATATAGATTAATTTACAACTATCTGACATGACTATTAAAAAGGTGAGCAGAAACTTTTATGTATTCTTATGACTTCTCTATTTTAGGTTATCGTCTGCATCAAAATAGGGAACAGGGGATTGTTTGATATTTGTCTTCCAATATCACCAATGGCAAATTCAAATCAAAAGACATACTGACTGATCTTGAAAGATGAAAATTTTATTATGTCCAGGACTGATACATTATTTCTTTGTTAATGGACAGTGACAACTGTCCATGTTAATGCACAGTTAAAGAAAGAACCTGCTTCTAAGTAGCTCCTTTTGTTACCTTAGGCAATCCCAAAGCACTTTTTTAAGTTTAAGAGCTTCTTCTGAATCATAGTCATGTTGGGAATGTTGTATTTTCCAACGTACATATAACCAACTTATAAAACCTTATGGGGAGGCAAACTGAATATGCCAAATAGTCTTGTTACATGGGTATTATACATCAGATTACTATTACCTCATTGGTTGAATAATACATTTAATTTATCCATTGTTGTTAATTGTTTGCTACAGATGTCCTGAAATTAAAATTACCTTTTAGTTTCAGAAGTTCAGCGAGTTAAATAAGCCAATATTTTTGTGATAGTATTCAGAATTTAAAGAGTATTTTAAATAATTTACAAAAACTAAATTAAAAATAAAAATATATAGTTTAATTCTGCTTACCAGTATTTGGTAGAGAATGGGACCTTTTTGCTGCTGGATCGTTACGTGAGGATTCAATGATCTCTGAGCGTCACTGAAGTCCAGCTGGAACAAGCAAGGCCTTTTTTGCCTATTTATCAGAGGCTTTTTGCAAACACTCTGGCTCCAGACATTCTGCAGAACAGCACTAGTGGCCTATCTCACTAACTAGCTTCCCACACAGCCCCCTCCTGGGTCAGAGAAAGGGCAGCCCCTAGTGAGAATAAATCAAACAGAACTGGCTCATCATTGCTGTCCATAGGCAGGTCACAGAAATCTCCAAATTATGTTTATCTCCTAATACCCTGTTTTCAAATCTTCATTCTTTTTACCAACTCATTTAGGTAAGGGCAGGCAGGCAGTGCACTGAAGGAAATTATTTTTCTATTCATTATATAATGTCAGTGCCAAACATCAAAATCCAAGCCAAACATTTGAACAAATCCTAATTTGGTCAGTTTGAATAAAAGACGTAATTCTCGGAATGTTTGAGGACATTAGAGGATGTCATAATCCAGAGTTCATGGTCAAAGCACAGTGTTTCCACATCTCTGACCATGGTACTCAAATCTGCAGTGCTTAGCAGGGTGTCCAACCTGCTTTGAAGCTTTGGTGATTGCTTGTCACAACATCTTTTTGGACAGAACTTTGAATTGAAAATATCGACATATCTGAGATAGGTCAATGCAAGAGTGCCAGACATGAAAGTTAACGTGTTTCATTCTTAGCCATTTGTGACCCAGGTGGAAAGAATTTCCAAAATAGTTGCTGTATTTATAAAAGGTGGATTCAATTCTTATGCTTCTCCAGTCTGTAATTAACCCAATATGGCTCACTTTCCAAAAATATTGGCAGATTAAGGTATCTTTTAAGCACCTATGTTCTACTGAAATGACGGATAACTTTAATCAGGCCCCATATAAAATCTGGCAGTGAAATTTAATAGTGGAAAATAAAGTCCATTACGCAGCAAGCATGGTTCCAGGATGCAAATCTTCAGTTATGGAGATTGATTGGAGAGGTTAGGACTGTCCTCCTTGGAGAGAAGAAGGCTGAGAGGAGATTTGATAGAGATATTCAAAATCATGAAGGGGCTGGACAGAATGGATAGGGAAAAATTATTCCTGCTTGTAAAAGGATTGAGAATCGGAGAGCACAGGTTTAAGGTGATTTGCAACAGAAGCAAATATGATGTGAAGAAAAGTTTTTCCACACTGCAAGTGATTTGGGCCTGGAATGCACTGCCTGGGATTGTGGTGGAGGCAGGTTCAACTGAGGCATTCAATAGGACATTAGATGATTATGGTGCAAAAGTACGAGGAAATGGCAGGAGAAAGATACCAAGCCTTAATGCTCATTTGGAGAGATGATGGGCCAAGTGGCCTCCTTTTGCATCGTAACAATCCTGTGACTGTGATATTTTTTAACTTTTATGTAATATTAACCCAATTAACATTTTCGTATTTAAGGGAGGCAATGGTATTGTCACTGGGATAGTAATCCAAAGACCTAGGGCAATGCTCTGGGGACCAGGTTCAAATCCCATCATGGCAGATATTGATATTTTAATTCAATAGAAATCTGGAATTAAAGGTCCATTGTCAATTGTTATAAAAACACATCTCATTCACTAATGTCCTTTATGGAAGGAAATCTGCTGCCTTTAACTGGTTTGGCCTAAAGATGACTCCAGATTTGCAGCAATGTAGCTGATTCTTAAATAATATACCCTATGAAATGGCCTAGTGAGCCATTCAGTGTGAGGGAAATTGGGGATGGGCAATAAATAAAGGTCCAGTAGCAAAGCCCACATCCTATGAGCAAAAATTAAAAAAGTCAAAGGGTAAGAGATATCATAGAATCCATATAGTGCTACTCAGGCTCTATCCTTGGAACTTCCCCTAATCTATACATCTTGGGACACTAAGGGAAATTTAGCATGGCCAATCCACCTAACCTGCACATCTTTAGAGTGTGGAAGGAAACCAGAGCACCTGGAGGGAAACCCACACAGACATAGGGAAAATGTGCAAACTCCATGTACATAATCACCCAAGCTGAGAATCGAACCCAGATCCCTGGTGCTGTGAGGCAGCAGTGTTAACACTGTGCCACCATGCCACACCATTCCTATGGTAAATCTGAATCCATTATCTTATGTTCTTGATAATTCCTTGTTTGTTTCTTCCAAACTCCCATTCCATGATCCTAGTAGATAGAGTAACAGACAATGGAATAATTTCTGATGATGAGCTATTGATAACAAGCACATTGTGGGATGCAATGCTCAAGGACAGCAATGCTCTCTCTCTGCAGGATCAGTATGTAAGAAGCAGTGCTTTGGGTGTGGAAGGGTTGAGGGAGAGAAACCATGTGGCTCTCTGCAGGATAAGGCTCAGGAGATATCATTGGGGTATGGGGGTGGGTGTGGTTTCAGTAGGGCAGGGTAACATTGGGGTATGGAGGTGGGGGTGGTTTCTGTAGGGTAGGGTGGCATTGGGACATGGAGATGGGGATGGTTTCTGTAGGGTAGAGTGACATTGGGGTATGGAGGTGGGGGGTGGTTTCAGTAGGGTAGGGTGGCATTGGGACACGGAGGTATGGGGTGTATTTGGTGGTTGAATTAAGATTAAAGTTACTGAGAAAATCCCCTAGTCACCACACTCCAGGTACACTGAGGGAGAATTTAGCATGGCCAGTGCACCCAATCAGCTTAACTTTCCAACTGTGGGAAGGAACTGGAGCACCTGGAGGAAACCCATGCAGACATGGGGAGAACATGCAGACTGCACACAGACAGTGACCCAAGCCAGGAATCAAACTCCCCAACACTGTGAGGCAGCAGTGCAAACCACTGTAATGCTGTGCTCCCCTCATTTGTTCATGAATCATAGATTCATGATACACCTACAGTGCAGGAAGAGGCTATTCGGCCCACTGAGCCTCCATTGACACAATCCCACCCAGGCACTATCCCCATAACCACAAGCATTTTACCCACTAATCCCCCTGACACTAAAGTGCAAATTAGCATGGCCAATCCACCTAACCCGCACATCTTTGGATTATGGGAGGAAACCCACACAGACATGGGGAGAACGTGCAGCCATCAGACAGACAGTGATCCAAGGCTGGCAATTGAACCTGGGTCCCTGGCTCTGCAAAGCATTAGTGTTAATCTCTAGCAAATACCAGCAAATCTAATTAATTCAGTCAGTAGATTTGTGAATAGCCCATGATGCAACAAAACACACATCCAAAGATGGGAAGCAGATCTTCATATTCCTCTTGCACAGAGAATTCCCAGTTTCTCCCTGTGGACAACTTGATTTGTGTTAGAGCTCTGAAATATATAAGTTTTGTATTGAAGTTTAGACCATTAATGTCATCAGATTATCTGATCATGGATCTTGAAAAGATTGGTCCCATTTGCCAATCCATGCTGGGGTCAACACAGTGATACAAAACAAAATGGCCAAGGAAGTTATACGGTGGTTCCAAAAGTATATTGCATTTCAGCGATATCATTTTGATTTTAACTTTTTGTTTAATTCCTTAGATTCTGAGGATTATCAGCTCTGCAAATTGTCAGGAGTGATCCTAAAGCAAATCAGGAAGCTAGAAGTCCTTTTAACTCTACTATTAATATAACTTCTTCAGATTTATTGGTATATATATATATATATTTATACCAGTGCATAGCACATAACCATGGGGACAATTCTCCCCAAAGAATCCTACGGGTAGAATTTGCACAAAAACTGGAGTAAGTCACAATGCTTTTTCAAAATGAACCCCCCACACTCAGGTCACCAGTGTGAATCACATGAAAAGTCCTAGGGCGGGACCTGTTCTTGCTGGAGAGGCTGAAATCAGTGTGCTGAGTTGGCCCCTGCACATGCACCCATCTCTGGAAGATCGCTAAACAAGTCCTCCTCGCATTGAGATTGCTGGCCTTAACCCCCATAGACATTTCTGGCCTTGACACTGGCCTTTCAATCCCCCTTCCCCCCCACAACAAGAAAGTAGCTGACTCCCAGCATCCCCATCCCCCCCTGACCTGGGTACTGCTGGTCTCATGACCCTCCCCCCGACCTATTTGCACCCCTTCCCTCCTCCCCCGTCCCCATCTCGTTCACACACACAGTTGGGCTGCCATGCGCATCCCTGCCTGTGAGCATTCCCCCTTGTTGAGAGACAGCCTTGACGATTGTACCTGCATCCACTGTCCCCACCCTCGCCAGACACAATATCTTGTTGAGTTCATTCAATCAGCACCTTTGGATGTCGCTCACCCTCTGCTGAAACCAGGTTGCCTGCACATTATTCACAATGAAATTTAACTAATGGGCTCATTACTGGCCCAAAGTGACTCACCTGGACTCCCTTGAGAAGCCAGAGCTGCATATAAGCTACAAGAATGGACACATAGGCAGTCATGTCAGGAAGATGGCCCCAAAGAAATGTGGTCGCAGATTTTCTGAGAGTATCCAAGCCTGTCTGCAGAATGCAGTGGAGGAGAAGCTGCTGTACCCCATTCAGGACGGACACCTAAAGGATTGCACACCAAGTGTATTATGAGAGGCAGTTGCAGCTGCTGTGAATGCCAGAACTCTGAGCCCTTGGTCCGGAGAACAGCATCACAAGAAAATGAACAACCTTCTTTGGGCAGCAAGGGTAAATGTGCATCTCATTCTGAAACCTGTACATGTGCTATGCTTACAATACAAAACCATCCCCTGACACCTCAAGAGCACCCACTAACAGCACAGTGATGGCTCCCACCTCAAACACTGCCTCCAACCCCTATGGCAACCTCCTCACCCTCCCACCCAAAATCAGCACGCAATCCATTTTCCCGAAAAGGCCAACACAACTTCCCCAATCCTGACACACATTGCATCCTGTGCCTTTCCATGCATCATGCTTTCAATCCCCTGTTATGTCCTCATAGGAAAAAAAACGCACCGTGAAAGGGAAATGACTGGTGTGAGTGTTCCTGGGCTGTGGATGTTGACTATGAACAGTATTCCCTGGAACTGGCAGGAGAGGATGCACCAATATGGTAACCGATAGCCAGGTTGGCATCCGACAGCAGACAGTCTGATCAGATAACCCCTCTGTCGCCCGCTGCCTGGACCTGTTAATAGCTCATTTGACCAGGCCCAGAAGCAGGTTCACAAGGAGGTCCTCCGCCTTCCTCACCACCACACCTCTCTCCTCACCTCCCACCGAGTGTCCGTAGCTCAGGAACGTAGGACAGAATGCAAACAAAACATCAACAAGAGATTTTTTTTAGGTAACTATAGGTGACCTATAACACATAACATAGACATGGCCCCTGGACTCCACAAGATCACAAAAGGGAAGATTTTTGGGGAGCCCATGAACAGCCACAACC
This sequence comes from Sphyrna mokarran, assembly GCA_024679065.1. NCBI lineage: Eukaryota > Metazoa > Chordata > Chondrichthyes > Carcharhiniformes > Carcharhinidae > Sphyrna > Sphyrna mokarran. The sequence goes on from JAGIQG010000023.1 coordinate 38,641,646, forward strand.
TATGGTTTTATGGAAGTGCTGCGTGCACCACCCTCCACCCCAGCTCCCAACCTCCAATGAGGACCTCCACTGCCATACGAAAACAAGGCCCATCAAGATGTATCCAGGTGACAGGCAAGGAAGTGGAAACCTCTCTGTGCAGTGGCAAAGGAGCAGCTCAAGCTGTAGAGCATCTGACTCAGAACAGAGGACTGGGCTTAGGGCCAATGTGAAATTCTGTCCGAGCAGGAGTACACTCGGGTGGGATCCCACTGGACAGTTGCGCCTCCTGGAGACCATGTGTGACACTGGGTCCAAGCACGACCCTTCTAAGGTCATGGATAGCATTGAGTACGAGTTGAACATCCATCCCCGTGTGTTCAGCCAGCTCGTAAGGTATCATCCAGCCCATTCCTCCACTACTCAGCACATCTCAACTCTGATGATCTCCCGACACCCATAGCCTCCCTGTCCACCAGCCACCTGAAATTATATTAAAAGAGTGGATTCCTGCATGGCAGCTCCCGAATGACAGGTGCTGTTGTCACCAGTAGTCAGGGTTAAGCTTTGGTTAATATTAACAGCTCTATTAAATATTATTCACATCTCACAGCTGTGACTAACCTGTGTCTTAATCTCCCCACACAGAGCTAATCACTATCTCACACATTGAGGCGCAGACTGCTGTGTTGTGGTCTTGGCCAAAAGTTATAGACTGTCTGCCTTACTTTTCCCAGCCTCCAACGGGCCTTTAGTCAAACACTTCGCTGGTATCGCGCTCCCCCACCCCCAACATTGGTCGAATCCCATGTCCCATTGCTCCACAAGCTTGTGTTCCTAATCCTTACTGCTACATGGGTCCAGGTGACAGCGTGCATTTGGAGAACAGCTAGGCGTTGGGCTTGAATTGCACCAGGGGCAGGGTCCCAATGTTCACAACAACGAGTCATCATCATCTTCCAGATTCAACCAATGTTCACAACCATTGCCAGCCCAGGCACATTAACAGGTTGTGATGTTTCTCAAAGTTGGTGGGGGGGGGTTGGAAGTGGGGGAAGGGGGGTGCGTGGTGAGAGAGGTCGGGGTTAGAAAGGGTGGGGGAGAAGGACATGTGGTTTGAGAGGTTAGCTTTGTGTTGTGAGGTGTGGTGGCTGCAGCGGCTCCTGGGGTGTGATGGAAGGACGTTTGTAGGTACTCCCACACTGCATGGAACCAACTACATGAAGTGCACTGCTATTAGGTTCTCCTTTGCAGCTCTGCCCTACCAAACCCCTGCCCCTCTGGAGCCCAGGCTCTGCTGGAGCCTTGCCCTGCTTGACCTCTTCACTGCCGATCCCTTATCCTGCTGGACCCTTACTATGCCGGACTCTTGCCATTCTCTGGCTCCTCATATGGCAAGTCATCCACTTCTGCCTCATGTCAATCCTCCTCCAGCTGGTCTCTTCACTGCTGCACAATGTTGTGCAGAATGCAGTAGACGATTACAATGCATGCAGCGCACACACGGTCATACTGAAGGGAATCCCCAGAGTGGTCCATGCAGTGGAATCACATCTTCACTCAATGCAATGCTCCACTGCGGATTGGGTGGGTGCATGGCCTCATTGTAGTGAACCTCTACTTTGATCTCTAACCATCAGACATGACCTCAGCAGATAGCATCCACAAAGCTATCCCAGCAGCCTGGGCTGCTCTTCAAAGAGCCCAGGAATGTCTGACTGCCTGAGTACATATCTCCCATGGAAACTCCCTGGGTGGCATACACAGACCTGCATGATTTCATCCGATGGTCACTTACAATTTGAACATTCAGTGAGTGGAACCCTTTGCGGTTGATGAATGGTTGCCCCTCACCTTTGTGGGGACAGCAGGGTAATGTATATCCCATCCACTCCCACCCCGGACATGGGGGTGTCCCTGCAATGGTGGCGAAGCCTGCAGCCCGGGCCTCCCGCTAACCCTGTCCAACATCAAAGTGAATGTATTGGCTTGGCTGGGCAAATGAGGCATCTGTGACGTGGCAGACACATCTGTGGAGTGAGGCCTGAAAAAGTCCACACATGTCCCCACTGGGTGCCTGAAATGACCATGTTGCATAGAAGTTAAGCAGCACCATCACTTTAACTTCCACTGGCAGCCGGTTCCCCCCCACCCCGCCAGCGTTCCCTGAGGTGCCAGGTATGCAGCACCTCACACACCTGCCGGACTGTTTCCTCAGATAGGCGGAGCCAACGACAGCATGTGGCCACTGATTGGCCCTCAAATGACCTTCTGGTCCGGGTACAGTCTTTGCTTCTGCATCTTCCTTTTCCTGGCCACCCTTTGGGGACACTGCTCTCCTGCCTCAACGGCGTCACGGGTAGCCCCCTACTTTCCTTCCTGAGAGTCTGCCATTGGCTCCTGGAGAAATGTGTACCAGCCGTATTTTTCATAACAACAGGTTCAATTGCTTACATGGTTCAAACCAAAGTCAATCTAGTTTAGAGACGTCATGTTGACTAATCGTTATCATCTTAAAATTATTTCTCCAAATCAGCTCTAGAAACACCAACTTCTTTAGTCCCTGGAGTTGTGAATGCGAGAATAGGAGATTTAGGGAGACAGGCTATTCCAAGGCAGCCTACAGCTACAAACTCTCCTGTACTAAATTTCTCTTTATCAATAAATACCTTTTGTTCCTAACAAAAGCTGAAGTCACTTGACATCGCCTGAGTGCCGCCAGTTTGCTACTTACATTCTGGGGGCAATTTTCTCCCATGTTTGTGTTGACGATGGTGATGTGGGCTCAAAATCCTGCGAGATTTGGGATCGTGATTCTCACCAGTGAGGTAGTGTTTTCCACCTTAACCCATCCCTCGCTGGTGATGTAACGAGATCTCTGCTCAGAAAGGCTGTAAACTCATTTCAACATCTTCTCATACATTTCCATCAGTTTAAAGATCCTGCCCCCCCATATCATCCCCTCCCTCACAGAATATTGCAATCTCACTGAGGTGACAGGAGTCAGCGAGCTTCACAATAGGTTTGTGAAGATGGGAAATAGTCGAGGGCATTCAGGCAGGATCACCAAAGTAGGTGTAGCTCCAGTGTGAGAGAGACATATTCGGGCAGTGCCAGCTTGACTGTGCCAACCTGTTCCACAGGGCAGTACCAGAGTTAGGCTCACTGGGCAGCCTCATGGATGGATTGTCCTTATTGCTGGGAGGGCTGCAACCTATAAGGAGGAAAATTGCCTCCAAAATGTAGTGGTGGCAGGGAGAGAGGGGAGGAACTGGAGAGTGAGGAGCAAGTGCACCAGAACTGCAGTGATGGGGAGGCAGAGGGTTGGAGACTGCCCCGATATTGTGGTGGTAGTGGGGGAGAGTGAGGGGGCCCCAATGCTGGTATGGAGGGGTTGGGGGGTGTTGGGCGATTTCGGTATTATGAGGGCTGTGAATGGGCAAACTCTGATGCCTACGAGGGAGAGGTGGAGAGCAAGGTGTCTGTGAAGGGCGATGGGGGAATGATGTTAGCATTTGGTGAGGGGGAATGAGGAATGCATGGGTAAAAGGGAGAGATACAATACCTGTGAGGGAGTTGGGGTGGTGGGAGGGAGGCCTATTGCTACTACTGTGGTGGGGGTGTGGAGATCCGATGCTTGTGAGGGGGATTCCTCTGTGTCCATGGGAGGAATTGGTGGGCTGAGCTGGTGATCACTTCCTTACTGTGCTGATCAGGACGTTCATTAAAGATGGTGGCCCAGTCTCAGTGGAACCAACCTTGCCTGAAAACTCAGAACACAGCATTAAAAACTCAGCTGTGAATCTGGTGAACTGGTGTGGAGACAATAATCTTTCCCTCAATGTCAGTAAAATAAAGGAGAGACTCACTGACTTCAGCAAGTGTAATAGAGGACATCAATGGGGATGAAACGGAAATGATCAGGAGCTTCAAGTTTTAAGGTGCCCAGTTCACCAACAACCTGTCCTGCTCCCCCCATGTGCACACTGTTAAAAAAGCCTAGCATGTCAGCTACAACTCTCACCAACTTTTCAGATGCACCATGGAAAGCATTCTGTCTGGTTGTGTCACAGCTTGGCACAGCTCCTGCTCTGTCCAAGACTGCAAGAAACTACAAAGGGTCATGAACAAAGCCCAGTCTATCATGCAAAACAGTCTTCCATCCATTGATTCTGTCGACACTTCCCACCATCTCTGTGTGGAGTTTGCACATTCTCCTCGTATCTATGCAGGTTTCCTCCAGATGCTCCAATTTCCTCCCACAATCCAAAGATGTGCAGGTTAGGTTGATTGGTCATGCTAAAATTACCCCTTAGTGTCCCGAGATGCGTAGGTTAGAGGGATTGATGGGTAAATATGTAGGGATGGGGGATAGGGCATGGGTGGGATTGTGGTCAGAGCAGGCTCGATGGGTCAAATGGGCTCTTTCTGCACTGCAGGGTTTCTATTCCTACTTCTATTTCTAAAAGCAGTCAGAGTAACCAAGGACACCTGGCACCCCAGGCATCTTCCACCTTCTTCTGTTAGGAAAATGATACAGATGTCTGAAGACACATAGCAACCAACTCAAGAGCAATTTCTTCCCTGCTGCCATCAGGTTTTTGAATGGACCTACAATATATTAAGCTGATCTTTCTCAACATCCTAGTTATGACTGTATCACTATATTCTGCACTCTCTCCTTTCTTTCTCTCTTATGTACTCTATGAACAGTATGTTTTATCTATATAACATACAAGAACAATACTTTTTCACTGTATCCAAGACATGTGACAATAATAAATCAAATCAAATCAAAGTCATAGATACTTATAACGGGAGACTTTAATTATCCAAATATATTGGGATACTGGCAGGGTAAAGGGCAGAGAGAAGCAGAAGTGCCTAGAATACACCCAGGAAAATGGAAAAGAACAATGAACAATCCAGAGTCAGGATAATTAATTGAAAAAAAATGAAGAAAAATGGATCTAGACTGAATAAATTGGAGTCAAATTTTGGCAGGAAAAACAGAAACTATCATTCAGCTACCTTCAATAAAGAGATAATTCAGGCAGACTCAAGGTATGTTCCCTCAGAATGAAGAGGTAGATCAAACAAATCCAGAGCTCCCTGGATGAGCTAAGGAAATAGAAATTAAGACAGAGAAGAAAAATTTTTCTTATGATAGGGCGTCAGATAGAAAATACAAAAACTGAATACAGAAGATTCAGGTAAAATGTGAGGTAGCAAATGAGAGAAGCAAAGAGGGAGTATGTACAGAGACTGGCAGCTAGCACAAATGGGATAAATCATAAAAGTGTGGTAAAAGAGAGATTAAGCACAAGGAGTAAAATGAGAATTTACACATGGGGCAAATGGCATAGCTGAGGTATTAATTAAGTCGTCATTACAAAGGAAGAAGGTTCTACCCAAGCCATGGTAAAAGATAAGGTAATTCAGACAATATCTGGGTTTAAAATTGAAAAAGAGAAAGTATTGAATAGATTATTTGTACTTAAAGTTGATAGGACAATGGAACTAGTAGATGCATTGAAGGATATTTTGAGGGAAATGAGATTGAAAAATGTGGAAGCAATAGCCATCATTTTTCAATCTTCCTTAAACTCAGGGATAGTCTCAGAAAACTGGAGAATTGCAAACGTTATACCCTTGTTCAAAACAGAACATGGTGATAAGCCCAATAACTACAGGAGCAGCCAGTTAAATTTTAATGGTTGGAAAACTTCTAAACTCAACAATTCTGGACAAAATGAATGATTACATGGACAAATGTGAGTTAGATAAGGAAAACCAACATGGATTTCTTAAGGGAAAAAAAACGTTTAACTAACTTGCTGGAGTTTTTTGATGAGGTAAAAGGGAAGGACTGACGAGGACGATACTGTTGATGTGGTGTACACGAATTTCCTGAATTCATTTAATAAAGTGTCACACAACATATCTGTGCACAAAGTTATAGCTCATGGAATAAAATGGGCAATAGCAACGTGGATATGGAATTGGCTGAGTGACAGGAATCAGAATTTAATAGGTGTTTATGTAACAAATAGTTAGGGCTTGGATTATCTGAAAGTTGGTGAAAGTAGGTCCAATTGAAGCATTCTGAATGGAATTAGACTGTTATCTGAAAACAAGAATCCATAGAGGAGGAAATAATGGAATAGTACAAGGTGAATTGCTCATTTGGATAGCAGGGACATACATAATGGACTGAATGATCTCCTTCTGCATTGTAACAATCCTGTGAAATTCTCAAGGACAATTAGAAATGAACAATAAATGCTGGCCTAGTCAGTGTCACCCAAGTTCTGTGAAAAATATTATAAAATGCATCCAGCTCTACTATAAAAGCAGAATACAGTGAATACTGGAAATCTGAAATTGAAAATAGCAAATACTGGAAAAACTCAGTAGGTCTGGCAGCTGTTGACTGAAAGAGAGACTATAGTCAAGGAAATATTAACAACATGGACAGATTGTACAATATATGGAACAGATGAACTGATAACTTTTACTTTTTAGTGTATTATACAGGGTTGACACTGTCAAAAAGAGAAGTCATTCAGCAACAGAGCTGTTAGTTTTTAAGCTGAATATATACTGTACATTAACAGGGATTGACTGATACATATGTGGCTGTTTCGTATCATCATGTATTAATAATTTTTCAGCTCCTGTATATTGCTAAAGAACTGACACTGAAGAATACAAGTAAGTTTCAGCAAATGCTGCCTCACCAGAGACCCAGGTTCAATTCCAGGCTTGGATCAGTGTCTATGTGGAATCTGCACATTCCTCCCGTGTCTCCAAGGGTTTCCTCTGGATGCTCCGGTTTCCTCCCGCAGTCTGAAAGAAATGCGAGTTAGGTGCATTGCCATGCTAAATTCTCCCTCAGTGTTCCAAACAGGAGCTGGCCTCTGGCAATTAGGGAATTTTCACAGTAACTTCATTGCAGTGAAGTAATGTAAGCCAATTTGTGACGCAAGGAAATAAACTTTAATCTTGTTACTTTTAAAAAGCCTTTATATTGTGTTGTAGAGATGTTCTTATGGCTTGAGAAGGGTTAAATCAGAAATGTGTTTCTCAGGAATTTGACTGTGCACTTCCTGCCCTAACCTCATTATTAATGTGCCGATGTCCTCAGTGCTATAGTGAATGGTTTACATCAATACATTTCAGTTACGATACCGTCAACTCTCTATCTGTAACTGTAACCGTGAATACCACCTCAGCCATAACATGCTGCTAATATTCAGAATTTCAGATATCACTATTCTGTGCCTGAAACACTAAATGATGGGGCATAAGGATTAAAAGGTGCTTTAGGTTAGGTTTTGCCAGCTGTACAGATATCCCAATAATTGATGAATGCTAATGAAACCTGTCACTAGAAGCTAATGTGTGCTGTTTGAATATTACCTAACGGAGGATGGGATGCGATGAGCATAAACAGATCTGACAGATGATTTGAAATTAGTTTATTTAAAAATAGTGTATATGCTTTTGTGAGAGGTAAGTCTGGGTAGCGTTTGACCAAGTTACTGAAGATTGAAGAGCTACATTTGAAAAGACATTTTAGAAAGACATTTAAGATCAATTAAACAAAATGCTAAGACTGATGGTTTAAGGATGTTTCTTGCACATTTTTATGTAGTTCTCTTCCCCAAAATATGTTCAAATGGCTAAACCTACATCTAAAATATAGAGGCAAGAAAATAGATTAGAAAAGTTAAGGGAAGAAAGTGTGAAAGGAGAAATAAAGAATTTGACACATGGAAATTAAAATAGTTAAAGATAGTGTAGAGTCAGTGAGTGATAAGGAAGAAAACCTTTTAAACGTGGAAGAAATAACAAGTCACTGAATGAATGTCATCTGGATTTTGATAGAAATGCAACATGAAGTTGAGATGAAATTGTTGGATTAAATAAAAAAATCAGTAAGAGCTTGGTGAAATCAGGATGTATTCCTGATTGCTGAGATATGTTAAAGACCACAATCTTTCAAAGTATTTATGCACTTTGGAGGGTTGTCAACCAAATAATGGGTGGCTAGTCATCCAACATTGGCAGTCAGTATTTAGAGGCCATAATATGGGATATAATTAATACTAACTTACAAAGGCACAAGGCATTATGAAATTGGAGAACACAATTGGGTCCAATGTATCTAATGGAAGTTTTGAGGAACTAAAATGTTGATTAAAAAAAAACAACAGATTTATGCAGTGCAATGATTTCAAAAAGCAATGTCTAAGCTGCTGTATAATATTTGTTGATAAAATTATGGCGTGCATTATTAAAGAGAATGTGTTAACATGAGTAGTTAGCTGGCTAAAGGATAAGTTTTTTGTTTGGTTGTTGGAAGTAATGTGTCTCTGGGCATCAATGTCAAGATCATCATTCCTCCCAATGCTTTACATTTAGATTTGTGAGCACAGGATCAAATTGTCAATGAAGCAAATACCAATGGTTATCTATGAAGCAGAATGTGTATAGCTATAGAAAGTGGCCGTACATTCAATCTGAGTAAAAGATTGGGATAAAATTTAATGCAGAAAAATGAACTAGAAAAGTTTGTGGTTTGATGAGCGATTGGGAGATATTTTAATTCTGTGTATGGGAAGCTGACTAGAAACTCAAGCCCGAGTGCCCTCTCATCCTGACTGGCATCATTTGCAGCAAAGTTACACCATTTCCTTACCTGGCAAATGATGCATTTGTGGATAGTTACTGGAAGATCCTACAAATGTCTCTGACTGATTGCTGAAAGGATACAGAGAGAAACAAGTTGAGATCGGCAGTGAATATGACAGCCACTGGCAAAATATATTCACCATGTCCACTCGGGCACTGATTTTCCAACAGGTTGCAAACTTCTGCCGTGTCCTGATGTGAAACTCTGACCATCCCAAGGCACTGCTGTTCAGACATATTAAGGAAGCTGATCCCCTCCTGCACACACTGTGGCACAGACACTCCCTCCAGTGACTGAACCTCGCTGCTTATCCCTAATATCCAGTGAAGTGTCAGGTCCATGAGCAGAATGTTGCTGTTGCTAATCCTTCTGCTTTTCCTGCTGCTGCTGGAGCTAGTGATTCTTTTGTTTCTTGCTCCTCTTCAAAAGACTAATATAAAACAATAACAGCGTAAATCAGATGCAAAACCTTCAAAATCATATAAATGAAAGTAAACTTTCAAAATAAGTAACATGAGCAAAAACCTTTCACACAATTAGACAAAAAAGATGTGAAATGTCAATACTTTTTGTGGTTTTTTTCAGTTCCCTTCATTGATGTTATGCTGTCACTTACTTTCACTGGGAAAATGTCTTTCTGTGCAGGAGAATGTGGGAATGCCAGATATTGGTGGTTTAATCCAGGTATAGTCTCACTTTGGAACCGCTTTTTCCCTCTTTGTCTTTTGCCTCCAAATAAAAAAAATACAAATTCCCTGAAGCATAGAAGCATGAAGGAAGATTTGATAGAGTCTATAAAATTATGATGTTTACAGATAGAGTGAATGCAAGCAGGCTTTTTCCACTGAGGCTAGGAAACTAAAAAAGCTAGAGGACATAGGCTAATGTTGAAAAGGGAAAAGTGTAAAGGGAATATTAGTGGGGGGCTTCTTCACACGGAGAGTGACGCGAGTGTGGAATGAACTGCCAGATGAAGTGGTAAAAGTGGGCTCACTGTTAACATATAAGAAAAACTTGGACAGATAAATGGATGAGAGTGGTGTGGAGGATATGGTCCAGATGCAGATCAGTGGGACTAGGCAGAAAAATGGTTCAGCACAGCCAAGAAGGCCTGTTTCTGTGCTGCAATGTTCTATATTCTATGGTTCTAACAGGAGCAATGAAAAACTCTCAGTCTATCAAAACTTGAGTCCACAAATAAGGTAGTCAAATGCATTGTTAAAAGAAGAACTTTCTTTATATAAATAACAATGTTTAACAAAACAGCAGTAAACAAAAGAAAACAGGAGCACTGGAAAACAGGTCCAGGTCTGCAGGACGCTCTTAAAGACTAAAGCCTGCCTAAAGACCACACATGCTCAGAAGAGAGAAAGGCCTGCACGTGCTGAGAGGCAGAAGGTTTGTAAGAATACTCTGTAACATTTCTCCCTTAAATTGCTATGCGCCATTAGGACAGAGATACAATGAAAGTAATATCTTAACAATACAAACATCTGTCAGGAGTTTTGCAGTTGTATTGTGCCCTGTGCATTACCACCAGTGAATCTTATAATAGTTGATCTGGAATCATCAGTGAAAAGGTAGATTGAGAATCTGTTCATGAATGTTCCTTTTCCTCTCCCTCAGTGGAGTCATCTGGCATACCTGGAGACAAAGGGACTACTTGCTGGTGAAAGTCCACAGCAGTACGACTTCTGCCATGTTATCAGCAACAATTCTGAAATATTTCCTGACTTGGATCTTATCACAAGTAGATATGGTCTTGGTGTCTGCAAACAACTCTCCTGAGTTGCAGTTTCACGATACTGGACCACTTTGGTTTGAGATGATTCCTGGTAACTCCCTCTGGTTACTACCAAAGTTTCTGATGTACTCCTGATCATTCAGTTTGAACTGCCTCTCATTGGAATGCTGGTCACATCCCTCCTTCTTCTTCGCTTGTTTCTGGCTCACTTTCACTCTGAGATCTGGATGAAGCAGATCCAGGTGAGACAGTGAGCTTCTACTCAACACCAATTCCACAAGAGAGAGATTGTGAGTGACACAACACTGGAATAAAAATCTTGAGAGCTTTGTTCTGGAAGTATCTCCTGCCATTCTCTCAATCCCTATTTCAAAGCTTGAACATCTCTGTCAAACCATATGAAGCTGGGCAAAAGGGCACAGGATATCCATGATGTATACCATTCTTTGCAAGTACTGTGCACAGTAGTTAGCACTGTTGCCTCACAACACCAGGGACCCAGGATCAATTCCTTGGGCCAATGTCTGTGGGGAGTTTGCATATTCTTGATATCCCTCATTTGCATATTCTTCCCGTGTCTATGTGAGTTTCTTCCAGGTGATACAGTTCCCTCCCACAACCTAAAGATGTATAGGTTAAGTGAATTCCTATTTGCATATTCTTCCCGTATCTATGTGAGTTTCTTCCAGGTGATACAGTTCCCTCCCACAACCTAAAGATGTATAGGTTAAGTGAATTAGCTGTGCTAAATATATGGGGTTACAGGAACAGAGTGAGGGAGAGGGCCTGAATAAGGTTCTCTGTTAGAGAGTCAGTGTACACACAGTGGGCAGAATGGTCCTCTTCTCACTGTAAGGATATTATTTTATGATTCAGGGCAATCCAAAGTACTTTAGAACCAAATTTACTTAGAAATAGCGTCACTGGATTTACAGTTACATGTCCATACCATTACATTTTATGTTAATTATATGATTTGGTTGTTGACCTCATACAAAAATTTCACCCAGTCACAGAAATGTCTGTGTGGTGTGTTATATCCATAATTCTCTGCATGGTTTCCCAAACATTGTTCCATAAAACTATCATTGGAAAATACTGCACAGATACTTGCTCATGCCATATGGCAGCACGTAATGAATTGTGTCTTTTATTAAATGGTCCTGTGCAATGTACATGAGCCGGAATCGACATTGAGACATGCATGGTCACACAAACAAAACAGGAATTGGTCAATTTTTACCTTCTGACTTAAGAGTGTTCATTGAATGGTGACTCAGTAACCTTGAACCATTGCCTTTGTCTAGGGGACTGTAGAATCACTCATGTACATTAACAAATATTTTGGACCCCCAGATAGTTAGCTTTTACAAAAAGCGTTCAAAACAAGCATAAAATTCCATAAAGTTTAAATATTAAACCTTTCCATTGTGCCAATGTCTAAACTTGCAGGTAAAGGATTAACAGTAAGTTTCTTGATATAATTTATCCATGATCATTCTTAAAAAACTCCCTCCACCATCTGCACTTTTCTTCTATTAAAGCATGTTACCTTCCAATAGATCATACATCTTCTTTCCCGTTCCCCACAAGTATTGTACCCCATTCCCTCTCTTCTCCTGGCTCCACATTATCACATGACAGCTGAGCTGACCAGCAATACCACAATCATTGCTGAACCTCAGTGACAGGATAGGGACCACTTGCTACCTGCCTCCAGTTCTGCTGTGGGGAAAGGTGAGGTTACTATTCAACATCTTTCAACACAGCATAACTAGTGCTGAGACCTCAGTATGATAGATAGTGAAATTTATTCCTCCCTATCTATTGACTCCATACAAAGTGAGTTGAAGTGACAGAAGAAAGCACACTCGTCAGTTAATTAATAGGATTATGATTGAAAGTTAACTTTTCTTTGCTGTCTCTTTCTAATGATTCACTTCAACGTTTTGATTTAAATTGTCGATGGAAATGATGCAGAAGAGATAGGAGCTGAATTATTCCACAATAGGATTAATCAGTAGGATGCTGCTACAATTAATGATCAATTCTCTTATAGACAGAGAAGGAAAAAAAACTAAATGCTGAAATTTTGGTTTGATTCAATTTATTATTATTTGATTTTGATTAATTGTTCTATGAATCATGAAACACCATAGATAAAATGCATTTCATTCACCAAGGTTCCCCTGACAGCATCTTTCAAACATACTACTTTTACCACCTAGAACAAGGACAGCAGATACATGGCAAAACCATCACCTGCAAGTTCACCTCTAAGCGACACCATCCTGACTTGGTACAAAATCATTGTTCCTTTACTGTGCTGGGTCAAAACCCTGGACCTCCCATCCTAACAGTAGTGTAGGTGTACCTGTATCAGATAGACTGCATGGACTTCTAGAAGATGGATCACTACCAGCTTCTCTAGAATAATTGGGAATGGGAAGTAAATGCTCACCTGGCCGATGATGCTCACAGACCATTAACTAATGTGTCAGAAAATCTACCAACATGACTCTATCCCGCAAGACCTTCTCATCAATGGATCCAATGTCACATTCTCTTCTCTTTTAATATCTTTTAAAATATTAGGCTAAATCCCAAACAACCTTTTCACGTGGATATAAAAGATCTAATGATACTATCTTGAAGAAGGTTCTGACTAATATTTATCACAGAAACAGGATATCTGGTTATTAGCAGGTTATTGTTTGCGGGACCATCTTGTGTGCAAAATGGCTGCCATTATTCCGAATTGAAAATGGACCTAAAGCAATCCATGTCAGATGCAGTAAGATCCGGACAATATCCAGATTGGACTGACAAGTGACAAGTAGCATTCATGCCACACAAGTGCCAAGCAACGACCACTTCCAACAACAGAGAAGCTAACCATCACTCCATCATATTCAATGGCATTACCATTGCTGCATTTCCTATTATCAACATCCTGTGAGTTATTATTGGCCAGAAACTGAACTGGACTAACTGTATAAATACTGTGGCCACAAGACCAGGTTGGAGATTAGGAATTCTGTAGCAAGAAACTAACCTCCTGATTCTCTGCCAAATCACTCACTATCCTGACTTAGAAATAAATCACTGTTTCTTCACTGTCACTACATCAAAATCCTAGAACGCTCTCCCTAACAGCACTGTGGGGAACCTACACCACAGAGTCTACAGATGTTCAAAAGGGCAGCTCACCACCCACCTTCTCAAAGGCAATTAGAGATGGGTAATAAATGCTGGCCTAGCCTGAGACACCCACAACCTGTAGGTTAATTCTTTTAAAAATTAAAATGACTACACTTCAAAAGCATTTCATTGGCTGTACATTCATTTGGAACATCCTAAGGTTGAAGGATGAAAATAAAAGCTTCCTTTACAATTTTTTAGACCCTCCTGCCAGATTTTCTAATTGACTGCCACAAGTTGATTTTCAAATATCTGTTTCCATTAGGCAGGACACGGGTGTAAGGACCCCACAGTAAGTCTATCTCTGACCCACTGATAGTGCTCGAGGATGTTGGTCATCTGTGATTGGATGCTGTGAGCATTCCATTGGCAAGCTGCTAACATTGTGGGAATATTGTGAAGGACAGGAAGTTCAGCGACATGTAGTGCCTATTCTGTCACTAGCTGATGCAGATAAAAGAAAGGGGCAGGGAAACAATCCTGAGGAGGATCACATATCCGGAAGAGTTCTCCTCCTGTCCCACAAAGATTCATTTGAAGGATTTTCTTTTCTTTTTGAAGCAATTGGTTTAAGGGGTGGAATCAATGCGGGTTGGCATTTAGTAAGGGGTGGAGTGTAGGTGTGTTGGCGGGTGGCAAGGGGTGGGGGACGGAAATCAAGCCGGGTCAGGGGGTGGCAGGAGTGGGATGTAGGTAGCTCAAGAGATTGGCAAGGATAGGCTATAGGAGTGTTGGGGGTGTGGCAGGGGGGTGGCATGTAGGTCGGTTAGGGATTGGCAGTGATTAGGGTGTAAGTGGGTAAGGGCTGACAAGGGTGGGGGAGAAATTGAGGAGTTGAAGTCCAGTATGAGTGATTGGGTGGAATGGAGAGGGAGGGGGTGCAGTCTCTAGTTATCCAAGTAAGAGACTAGGATTTCTCTGACTAATTTTTCCTGGTAACAATCCAGGTAAATAAGTCTAAACTCAGAGACTAATTCAGATTTGGAGCCTTCTTTGGAAGGCCCTGGGGAGAAAGGGAATAGCCCACTGGGAATTCAAACTGTCTGGACATTCCCCATTGAGATCACACATCAGCCTCTGACATTGCAGAGGCTACAGGATCAGAGCTTTCATGGTCTGAATGTGGATTTTTGATTCTCTGTAGTGGAATTATATTCTCAAGAATCATGTGTTTCAAAGCCACCTTTCCCCACCAGCTTGGCATATTGTCAGTGAAGATTATCAATGAATAATTCCATTATTTTCAATATTGAAACATCAGACAGAATATTATTTTTGGGTGCATTAATGTCCAATTATTCACCAAGTTTTGAACTTGCAAAGATTAGGGGCGAATGGGATTTCGGATTTCGAATAGCAACAAAAAACAATTGTTTCATTGATTGATTTCAAAGCTGGATAAGCAGCTAACCACGAGATGATCTACTGAGCGGTGTAACACTTCCTTTATTGCTTTGGAGGACCTCCAAAATCACTGAAAACATATTTCAAATATTTCCAGCATAAAACACTGGGAAGGAACAGGAAATTATCCCAGCGGGCTGTTGGAGTTTGCTATGACCCTCTTAACCTTCGAAAGCTCATTCCATAATGAACCTGGCAAGTGTTCAACTCCCCAACACACTCTCAGCATTTTATGTAGCTCTCTATTCCCATTGTCTGTCTTCCCTCCTCTACTCCTTCCTTCCAACAACCTTCAACATTAGGAATTTCAGAATTCAAACCATCCTACCATGAGATTATTAAGTAATTCAATGAATCACACAGACCAGCTAATTCCTAATTCAAAACTAGTCTACTAATCTCAGTCAGGGTTGCGTGGTCCAGTGCCCTTGGGTAAAGAAGGAAGAACTCATCCAGGGTTTTTTCTGCTACTTAATATTGTGACCCTTGTAAACAGACAGAAAATTAACTCTGCCCTGCTGGAACTGAAGGAGCTGTCCTAGGCATTCAGGTAAGTGACAAGAAAGGTTCTTGGGTGTGTCCCCTAGTTGGGAGAATGGGGGAAGTCTCTCTTGGTCCCAGAAGAAAGAAACAAATATAAAAACACATGCCCTTTTGAGCATCTTCTCACCCTGACACCACTAAGTTGCATTAGCAGGGAAACCAGAGCAACAATGCCCCCCCCCCAACAACCTGCTACACCTTCTCCTCTCTCCTCTCTATCTCCTCCATCCACCAACAATGCCCCCCCCCCCCCAATACTCTCTCCTTTCTCTCTCTTTCTCTCTCCACCTCAACCCTGCTCCTGCTCTGGATGAAAAGGCAGCTTGGTCCCAATGACAGCTTCCCACATGTGTCTCACCCTCCAGCTAAGGAGAACTGGTTAAAGTTGGAACTCACAGGAAGACTAGATCTGCCAACTGTCCCAGATTGACATGGAGTCTCCAGAATTGAAGATCAATCTCCGGGACAGTTGTATGCATCCCTGGAGAAATATAGAAACAAAGAAAATAGGGGCAGAAGGAGGCTATTCGGCCCTTTGAGCCTGCTCCACCATTCATTATCATGGCTGATTGTCCAACCGAATAATAGCCTGACCCCACCTTCTCCCCCAACCCCAGGAAAGTTCACAGGGACATTAAAAAATATTTTGTACTTTCCTTGACCATTGAGTTTTACTATATATTAAAATATAGAAAATTAGGAGAAAATGCTGTTTGGCTGAGAGTCAAGCAGCATCCAGTCAGAGAATGGATCTTTCTGTTTTGCACTCAGCGTTGCAAGATTGGGCAACTAATGGCTGGAATGTGAGGGAAAGTCATGTAATGGAAACTCCAGGAATACATTTAATCACAGACGGCAACCAGAGAAGACTGAGGGACTTTCTTGCTAAGTTCCAAAGGTGATTTTAACTCTCCACCGGCCTGGTTTCCACTTTGGTAGCATTAAACCGGCCCTGTTGTTGTAAAGAATTACAAGATAACAAAGCATGTCCCTCTGCTCTTAATAAATTTCTAAGAAATACTTAAAAACTTTGCATGTTCCTGCATTGTATTTAGAGGTTCAAAGATGTACAGGCTAACATGATTGGCTATGCTCAATTGCCCCTTAGTATCAAGGGTTATAGGGATAAGGCCTGGGTGGGATTATTGTTGGTACAGGCTTGATGGCCAAATAACCTCCTTCTGCACTGTAGGGATTCTTTGGGATGCCCTTGGGAAGGACAGTGGAGGTGGAAAAGTGTTTGGTTTCTGTTGGGAAATCTGGCGGGGCTTGAGTTTTGAGTCCATAGTACACAAAGATTTATTTTGTGTATGTTCTCACCTGAATGTCAGTATGATCATCAAGTTTGGTTTCCACTAGGATGGGGAGCATTCCAGAGTGAATGGGGAATGTGGTGGGGATGGAGAGAGGTCCAATTCCTGATCCCACACAAGGATCTGATCATAGATAGTCTGATCGTGGAGAAGTTCAAATCCCATTGCCAGGAGGATGGGGTGGTGCTCTTTCTATGTGGGGTGGGTTCTGATGGAAGGGAGCTTGCAGGGACTTTGGAGGAAGCACATCTGATGCTCTGGGCTCATAAGGGAGTGCTGGAAGGTGCCTACCATCTTCCCAAATTTGTCCTGGTCTCACTCCATCTGTACCTGAAAAATGAACCAGGATAGGATTAAACCTGTAAACTAGATTAAATCAGAGGCTACCAACCTCATTAAAAACTTGAGATTGTATTTCCTGGGAGCAGGTGGGTTGCCCGACTCTGAAGTTCGGAAGTAGCTTGAGTCCGATTAAAATGTTTAAAGTTGAACATCTCACTTGACCTCAGTTTTGGAGTTAGGATTCAGTCACAGTATACCTCAGGAGTTGAATCATTCTGGTGTAAAGCCTTTTTAGTTCACTTCCTTTTATTTACAGTTTGAAATGCTGTATAATGATTTTGTCAGTTCAGTTGCAAAATGCACTTAACAATTTACAGTGACAAATATAAATATCCCAAACTGATAGTTATATGTCTTAATAGCGTTTTCAGAACCTAAATTGGATCATTGAGTGATGATATACCTCCCAATTTTTGTCAAAGAGTGAGAATGGTTTGTGAACCATTGAATGATTTTGATGGTGTTAGATTTTCCCATACACAACCATGTTCCCATCAGCAACAGTTAACGCTGGACTGAAGCAAGAATATCAAAATGTATCTCCGGCAGCTCACCTGCTAACTGATCTGCATAAAAACTCATTCTTTAATTTTCTTCCTGTACACTGAATCAGGTAAAAAAAAATCCCCAAAGAGGTAGCTTTGGAAATGCAGGAGCTATCCAGTGTGATTTATAATCTGCCCAAACAGAACCCCTGCAGTTTCCGGAGGTCTCGGGTTTAGACAGAAACTATTCTTTTCCATAAACTTTCCTTGATGTGAATTTTTACAAATGAGCAAACTAGGTGGTTTACATTCCATTAATGAGGGAGATTGCAGCTAATTACAGCAGCATTGTAAACAATTGGAAACCAGATCATGGCCAGGAACAGTCAATTATCAGGAGAAGAACCATCTGGATTCAAAGCAAGATCTTTCTGACTCACTAATGGACTGGTCAGCGGCAGCCCATCCTACAATATTGGCAAATTAACCACTTCACTTCCCTGTTACTAAGGATGCTTTTGCAAATTACAAATAATTTGAGACATTTATGCTATATTGTAGCATAATATTTTATCTAATCTGTCTTTTGTTTTAATGTTCACTGCTTATGATTGCATCTTGACTAAGTGGCTTGCTAATGGTCCAAAACTGCAGCGTCCCTATTTCTGCTGTTGGTCTTAAATATAATTAATCGATGTGCAGGCAATCCCGAGATGTGAGAGGATGCCATGAACCAACACATTTCAATCCCATTGCGTCTAAATATGGAGAGGGTTTATTCTCCTGTTCTAGGCTGACCATTCAAATTGGCGCTGATTGGTGCTGGGGAGCACTGAAGTAAAATCTATCGATAGCTTGGATGTTAAAACAGACTGGGAAAGTTTACATAAATAAAGGTAAACAGTGCAATGTTGCTGAGTGATATATCAGCAGGTAATAATGGGAATGTCAAATACAAAGAGAATGTACATTTCAGAGATCCAGGCTACAAATCTGCTTCACTGTTTGGGCAAATCAGTGCTAATGAGAGATTACTCCCCAGGTCTTTTCCTGAAAATCTGCCAGCTCTGAATCTCATAACTATTGAGATTTATCTGCTGGTAAAGTCTGGCTCCAACCCTGCCAGAATTCATGGAGTCAGGCGGAATTCACTTACTTTAGCTGAAACAGGTGAGTTCCTCTCTGCCATTATGAAGATGTTTTGCTTTGAAAGCTGGCCCCTATGAACTGGTGGGGGGCAGGAAATGACTTTTAATCCATGGAAGAAATAAGGCTTCCCATTTATTGCATCCCTAGAAAAGACTGTAGTTTGCTTCATTTTATTGCGATTATAATAGAACTAAAGCTTAATTTTAAAAAGAGTTTAACTTATTTGCGGACTAAGCCGGATCAATGCCAGACTCTCAGGCAAACCACAAAATATGTGTCATGAAAATGGGGGTGTGATTCTCCCAAAAACTTCTAAGTGCTGAATTGCAGGGAAATGGTGTAATTAACTATCGTTTTTTTCAGTGGGAGTTCAGACTCAAATTTCCCACACTCTGTGCAATGCTGAGAACCCAACTGTGAATATCATTAAAAGCTCTGGGGAGAGCGGGATCTATTCATGGCAGGATCTAACAGTTCCAGAACTCTGCACATGCGCAGTGACTCTGATCTGTTTGCCAGCCAGCCAGGGTTCCCGCAACTCTGCCCCTCCACTCTTCCCATAGCCCAATCACAGCCCCCCCTAGCACACCCAGGCCAGCCGCAATCCCCTCCTCCCAGAGTACCCTGATTTCCAGGTAGTGATGATTCCTCCCCCCACCCTGGTAGATCATCCCCTCCATCCCCCCCCCCCCCACCACCACCACCACAGGAGGCAGACTCTTCTCCCTATAGGGTTTGTTGAGTATGAGTTCCCCTGGTAAGCGGCAGTGGCCTACCCAGCTGGAACTCATTACCTGTGCTTTTTACAAGTCAGGCCTAGGACTGGGCCTGCTGAACTGGAGTCCCAAGCAGGAACTAGTGTGTGAGCACAACGGTAGTGTCCTTACTTTGCATTTTGTAATAAACCACGTTTCCTGAGTCATTACAGGTGGCATAGGGGCTAAAAGAGACCATGGGAGTGGGTGAAGCATGGATTTGTATTAAGAGTTATGTGGGCCTGTATGAGTGACATGGATTGGTATGTATAAGCAAATGGAGTGGGTAGGAATGTGAAGAATGAGGTTTAGCAATCCTAATGATTAAGAAAACAATTAGGTTTAAGACCCAGAGGCCTGAAGTGGGCCTTTTAAACAGCCCACCTGGATACTCGGTCACTTCCAATCTACACCCCTGCGGTGCCATGCCTGACTTCCTTCTGTGCCTGCCTCCCCAAGATCAAAGATTCCACCATTCTGAGGTAAATGTGGTGAGTTGGGGGATTTCTTAGTTCTGTACAGCCACCTTATGAGCAAAAATCCAGGACATGGTCTCCAAGTGTCATAGGGAGATGTTAGGTTATATAAATGGTTACATTTTAGAACATAGAACATAGAACATAGAACATTACAGTGCAGAACAGGCCCTTCGTCCTTCGATGTTGCGCCGACCAATTAGGAACAAGCAGTGATCCTCTAACCTAAACCCATTCCCCTTTCATCCATAAACTTATCTACTAACCTCTTAAACGCCACCAAACTTGGCGCATCTACAACTGACGCAGGCAAGGCATTCCATACCCTTATCACCCTCTGGGTAAAGAACCTACCTCTGACATCTGTCCTAAAACCACCACCCCTTAATTTAAAGCTATGTCCCCTCGTGCTAGCTTTCTCCATCCTAGGAAAAAGGCTATCACGGTCCACCCTATCTAAACCTCTAATCATCTTATATGTTTCAATAAGGTCTCCTCTTAGCCGCTTCTTTCTAACGAAAACAACCTCAAATCCCTCAGCCTCTCTTCATAAGACCTGCCCTCCATACCAGGCAACATCCTGGTAAACCTCCTCTGTACCCTCGCCAATGCCTCCACATCTTTCTTATAACGTAGGGACCAGAACTGTACGCAATACTCCAAGTGCGGCCGCACTAGAGTTTTGTACAGTTGCAACATGACGTTGCGGCTCCGAAATTCAATCCCCCTACAATAAAAGCTAAGACTCCATATGCCTTCTTAACAACCTTATCGACTTGATTGCCAACTTTCAGGGATCTATGCACACATACACCAAGATCCCTCCGTTCATCAACACTATTAAGAGTCCTACCATTAGCCCTATACGCTACACATTTGTTATTCCTGCCAAAGTGAATTACCTCACATTTTTCCACATTAAACTCCATTTGCCACCTCTTGGCCCAGCTCTGCAACTTGTCCAAGTCTCTCTGCAAACTAGAACACACCTGTTCACTATCTACCATTCCTCTGACTTTGGTGTCATCTGCAAATTTACTAATACATCCTTCAATACCCTCATCCAGATCATTTATAAAAATTACAAACAGCAGGGCCCCCAAAACAGACCCCTGAGGTACACCACTTGTCACCGAACTCCACGATGAATATCTCCCATCAACCACCACCATCTGTCTTCTATCTGCTAGCCAATTCCTAATCCAATTAGCTAAATCACCCTCTATCCCATACGTCTGCATTTTCTGCAGAAGCCTTCCATGGGCCACCTTATCGAACGCCTTACTAAAGTCCATATATACCACATCAACTGCCTTACCCCCATCCACCTCTTAGGTTACTTTTTCAAAAAACTCAATAAGGTTAGTAAGGCACGACCTACCCTTCACAAAACCATGCTGACTATCCCCAATCAATTCATTTCTCTCTAATAACTATAAATCCTATCCCTAATAATTCTCTCCAATACTTTGCCCACAACAGAAGTAAGACTCACTGGCCTATAATTCCCTGGAAGGTCTCTCTTCCCCTTCTTGAACAACGGGACCACATTCGCTATCATCCAGTCCTCCGGAACCACACCCGTAACCAACGACGACCTGAAGATCAGAGCCAGAGGCTCTGCAATCTCCTCTCTTGCCTCCCAGAGAATCCTAAGGTAAATCCCGTCCGGCCCAGGGGACTTATCTAACTTCAAACCCTCAAGAATATCTAGCACATCCTCCTTATCTACTTCAATACTTTCCAGTTTGCAACCCTGTACCACAGTGTTCTCCACAACTACATTTACATCTCCCTGCGTGAATACCAAAGAGAAATATTTGTTCAATGCCTCTCCAATCTCTTCAGGCTCCACGCACAACTTCCCACTGCTGTCCATAACTGGCCCTAACCTTGCCCTAACCAATCTTCTATTCTTAACATATCTAAAGAAAGCTTTAGGATTCTCCTTGATCCTATCAGCCAAAGTCTTCTCATGTCCCCTTTTAGCCCTCCTCAACTCACTCTTTAGCTCACTCCTGGCTAATTTATAGCTATCCATTGCACTAACTGAGCCTTCAAGCCCTTTTAAACTGTACATTTAACTTAAAATAGAACAGAGTCTCCAAAGGCTAGCTAACAGGTATTCCTGCCTGTGTACAAGACCTTTATTGTTTAGCTTGCCATGAGGATGGGTTTTGAGAGAGGAAGAATCTGTGTCAATTTGGGAATTCAGTAGTTTAGAGCATAAATTTCCTATTGAATAGTGTATAAATAATATTGTTTTTAGTTTGTTTGTTATGATAAAAGTCTTGACGTAAAATCTTGCCATATCAGCCTTCCAGTCAGTTATTGGAAATTCAAGTATCTTTTTAAGAAGTTATCAGTCGCTACATGGATTGTTACAATTGGCAAGTATGTCTAACTGTTTATATTCAGTGCACCAGCCTCCCATTGCTCCAGCAAACTGAAGTTCAGCAAATCCATGGCTTGGGAGCCCTCTCACAAAGAACAAAGAACAAAACAGCATGGGAAACAGGCCCTCCAGCCCAATGAGCCTGCACCGCCAATCTGGCACACCTTCTCGTATATCTTTGTTTTAGATCAGTTCAAATGCTGCATTATAAAAATTCTACTGGAAACCACTAGAGAAGGCTGGGACTTGGTGCTTTCAACTCTTGGCTAATTTGGGGTTTTTGTTGCCCTAGATTTGAGCTGGAGCTACAGCAGAAGTGTGGTAAGGCAGCCATAAATTTTGGGCTCCTTTGTTTTTGTCCCTGAACCAAATTCCTCTTATCCTCACCATGCTGATTTTTTCTGGGTGCTGGTCATCCTTTATCATCTCTCTAACTGATAATTAATCATTCCCAGCTATCACGGGAGGACTTAATTCCCAGTCTCTCGCTCATTTCTCCAGGTCTCTCAATTACTACCACCCAATATACAGCTCATTACAGGTGATATTTTACCTGATAATTCCAGAAAACTGAACATTAACTGGGATACAAGGCCACAGAGTTCTAAATGTATTCAAGGGCCGTTGCTCTGCCAGTATAGAGTTAAACCAAAGCAAAGGTGGCCTCCTGTCCAGTAATGATTTTATCATCCAAAATTTCTCAGAGTCAGGCTGGCTCAAGATGCCTTCAAAATGAAAGGAAGAGCCAAATACTGAGATTCCCAACCCATTTCCCAGGGCCAGCAGTTTTCACTGGCACGGGATGAGGGCAAAGATATCAAGCCTATACCCTGCTCTCCCAGCATAGCTGGTTCCACTGAAGGAGTAAATATCTCACACAGCACTTGCAATTTTCATGGAGTCAGACCAGTCCCTTGGACTCAGGGTTCACAATTCCTCAGAGGAGAGCTATATTCAGGAGCTTAGAAATGTAAGTTTCAAAGCTCTTCCCCTTCCATGCCCCCCTGCAATTTCCATGCCTTGTGTTTGTGCACCACATACTGATCAAATAATCCATATAAAAACCAATCAGTGCAAGGGAAACAGTGCCAAGGGACACAATCATAGGGACACTGCTCCATTTCCAAAATCATTAGGGCATTCTGTCCCAAGGTATCAGAACACTCCTTCCCCCAAGGTATTGGGACACTCTCTCCTCACGAGATATTGGAATAACCTCCCCACCAACCAAAGTTATTAGGGAAATCCCCCCATCCCAAGTTTATCAGTGTACTCCCCCCAAAGGTATCAGAACAGCCCCTCCACAAAGGCATCAGGGCACTCTCTTGCCCCCAAAAATATTAGGGTATTTCCTAATATTTGGAGAGCATTCCACTCCCCAAAAGTATTGCAGAATTGCCCCCCTAAGGGATCAGAGAATTCCAACTCACAAAAGTATCGGGGAACTCTCCCCCACAAGGTATCAGGACACTCCTTCCCACCCCCAAGGTGCTGAAGCATACCCATCTAATGTATTGGGGTGCTTCTCCCCACAAATGCATCATGGGATTTGCACCCGTGGCCAGCACAGATGCTGAAGTGCAACCATTGACTGTAAATACTGTAATGATACTATGCCTTTAAGAAATGTATTTGTGTTTTGTTTCAATCTGCTTTACTTCCATATCCATTTGGGACTGCAATTCATTCTCCAGCTTATCCAACTGGAAAGCTTGCTCTCACTAGGGAGGCTATGGGGGGAGATTGCAGAGCCTTTGGCTTTGATCTTTATGTTGTCATTGTCTAAAGGAATAGTGCCAGAAGACTGGAGGATAGCAAATGTTGTTGCCTTGCTCAAGAAGGGGAGCAGAGACAACCCTGGTAATTATAAACCAATGAGCCTTAATTCTATTGTTGGCAAAGTTTTGGAAAGGATTATAAAAGATAGGATTAGGGATAGTCAACATGGTTTTGTGAAGGGTAGATCGTGCTTTCAGAAGGTGACCAAAAAGATGGATGAGGGTAAAGCAGTTGATGTGGTGTATATGGATTTCAGTAACGTGTTTGATAAGGCTACCCACGGTAAGCTATTGCAGAAGATATGGAGGCATGGGGTTGAAGGTGAGTTAGCAGTTTGGATCAGAAATTGGCAATCTGTATGAAGAAAGAGGGTGGTGGTTGATGGGAAATGTTAATTCTGGAGTTCAGTTACTAGTGGTGTACTGCAGGGATCTGTTTTGTGGCCACTGCTGTTAGTCATTTTTATAAATGACTTGGATGAGGGTGAAGAAGGATGGTTAGTAAATTTGTACATGATACTAAAGTTGATGGAGTTGTGGACAGTACAGAAAGATATTACAGGTTACAGAGGGACATAGATAAGCTACAAAGCTGGGCTGAGAGATGGCAAATGGTGTTTAATAGGAAAAAGTGTAAAGTGATTCACTTTGGAAGGAGTAACAGGAATACATAGTATTGGTCTAATGGTAAGAAACTTAGTAATGTGATTGAGCAGAGAGATCTCGGTGTCCATGTGCATTGATCCCTGAAAATTGGCATCCAGGTTGATTGGGTTGTTAAGAAGGCATATGGTGTATTAGCTTTTATTAGTAAAGGGATTAGTTTCGGACACATGAAGCCTTGTTGCTGCTGTACAAAACTCTGATGCGGCCGCGCTTGAAATATTGCTTACAGCTCTGGTCGCTACATTACAGGAAGGATGTGGAAGAGTTGGAAAACGTGCAGAGGAAATTTACTAGGATGTCGCCTGGTATAGTGAAAAGGTTTTATGAGGAAAGGCTGAGGGACTTGAGGCTGTTTTCACTGGAGAGAAGAAGGTTAAGAGGTGACTTACCAGAGGTGTATAAGATGATCAGAAGATTAGATCGGGATGGACAGTGACAGCCTTTTCCCTCGAATAGAGATGGCTAGCACAAGAGGACATAGCTTTAAAATGAGGGGTGATAGATATAGGACAGATGTCAGGTAGATTCTTTACTTAGAGAGTAGTAAGGGTGTGGAATGCCCTGCCTGCAACAGTAGTGGACTCGGCAACATTAATAGTCATTGGATAAACATATGGATGATATTGGAATAGTGTAGGTTAAATGGGCTTTAGATTGGTTTCACAGGTCGGTGCAACATTGAGGGCCAAAGGGCCTGTACTGAGCTGTAATATTCTATGTTTTATGTTCTCACTCTCATTCCTAGAATTCTGTCTCCTCCCTTTCCTTCTGAGATTCCCTTTCTCCTTCTCCCTTAGAACATAGAACATAGAACATTACAGCACAGAACAGGCCCTTCGGCCTTCGATGTTGCGCCGACCAATATAAAAAGCAATGCCCCTCCAAACTAAACCACTCCCTTCTCTTCCATATACTTATCAACTAACCTCTTAAACGCCACCAAACTTGGCGCATCTACAACTGCTGCAGGCAGGGCATTCCACTCCCGAACCACCCTTTGGGTAAAGAACCTACCTCTGATATCCGTCCTATAACTATCACCCCTTAATTTAAAGCTGTGTCCCCTTGTGCTAGCTTTCTCCATCCTAGGAAAAAGGCTATCACTGTCCACCCTATCTAAACCTCTAATCATCTTATATGTTTCGATAAGGTCCCCTCTTAGCCGCCTCCTTTCTAACGAAAACAACCTCAAATCCCTCAGCCTCTCCTCATAAGACCTGCTCTCCATACCAGGCAACATCCTGGTAAACCTCCTCTGTACCCTCTCCAATGCCTCCACATCTTTCTTATAATGTGGGGACCAGAACTGCACACAATACTCCAAGTGCGGCCGCACTAGAGTTTTGTACAGTTGCAACATGACGTTGCGGCTCCGAAATTCAATCCCCCTACCAATAAAAGCTAAGACTCCATATGCCTTCTTAACAACCTTCTCGACTTGACTGCCTACTTTCAGGGATCTATGCACATACACACCAAGATCCCTCTGTTCATCAAGACTACTAAGAATCCTACCATTAGCCCTATACTCTACACATTTATTATTTCTGCCATAGTGCATTACCTCACACTTTTCCACATTAAACTCCATTTGCCACCTCTCGGCCCAGCTCTGCAACTTGTCCAAGTCCCTCTGCAAACTATAACACCCCTCTTCACTATCTACCACTCCACCGACTTTAGTGTCATCTGCAAATTTACTAATCCATCCTTCAATACCCTCATCCAGATCATTTATAAAAATTACAAACAGCAGGGGCCCCAAAACAGACCCCTGAGGTACACCACTTGTCACCGAACTCCACGATGAATATCTCCCATCAACCACCACCCTCTGTCTTCTATCTGCGAGCCAATTCCTAATCCAATTAGCTAAATCACCCTCTATCCCATACATCTGCATTTTCTGCAGAAGTCTTCCATGGGCCACCTTATCAAACGCCTTACTAAAGTCCATATATACCACATCAACCGCCTTACCCCCATCCACCTCTTTGGTCACTTTTTCAAAAAACTCAATAAGGTTAGTAAGGCACGACCTACCCTTCACAAAACCATGCTGACTATCCCCAATCAATTCATTTCTCTCTAAATAACTATAAATCCTATCCCTAGGGATAATTTTATTCCTTGTCTAAAATTCTAGCTTGAGCCTCCACTCTATTAGATGAATTTTTAAATAGTAACATGTTGTGTTTCAAGTTTTGTATCTTCTACCTGTTCCAAGTTTAGGATGAGGCCAAGATGCTCAGCCAGCATTTTTAAAACTTGAGGCTTCTGTGCTCTGTGATGTATATTATTGTCTACTGGCTCAGCTCTGACTTTTAGCTGTTCTTTGATTAGGCATGCTAATTTAGCCCAAGATAATTTCTCTGCAGCATGAATGTTTTTACATCAAAGCCAGCCATCATGCTTTCTATGGTTAGTTTTTACAAACCATGTGTTGCCTTTTGTTTTTATTGGAACAGTTTTGCGATGCTGCTTTTTCCTTCAACTTCCAATTTTCTTTTAAAGTCAGACTTGGTTCATTTGTTCCAATGAATTTAATTCTGGAAATTGCCCCAAATTGAATCATGGACAGAATATATTTAGTCACTATGTTAGTAATAAAAATATTTTGTATGGAAAGAACTATGTCTTTTCTTACCATTGAAGTGGATATTCCAATTAAATAATTCAGCAGCAAGCTTTTCTGAGTTTTAAGTAAAGGTTATTTATTCTCACACGTTTACCCCAAATTTATGCAACATCATACACTCACACAAAGATTGGATACAGATAAAGGTAGTTCACTTTTACAGATTATACTTATTCAATATCTGATTTATAATATCCATCTCAGTATGCAAGCCAGTGGTTTTTTGAAAGGATTCAATAATTTAAAGTTGAAGCGAGGGTCTTGTAAAGTGAAGGGTTCACGGCATGTCCAAGGTTTTTCATAGTCCAATATCTAGGAGGTTGGTTCTCAGCTGAACAGAGAAAATATTTCCATGGCTTGCAGCTAGTTTCAGAATCTAGTTCTCAGATTAGTTGATGACTGATGGATCCTGATGGTGCCAGTGCAGGGTGCCAAGGAGCAGTACACTGTTGGACCATGGGTTGGCTGAGAGACTTCTGCCCTGTATTGACACACTGACTGGCACCCTGCATTAATACCCTACACTGGCAGCCTGCATTGGCACCCTGCACATACACCCTGCATTGACACCCTACACTGACACACAGCACTGACACCCTGCACTGACACCCTGCATTGGCACCCTACACTGACACACAGCACTGATAGCCTGCATTGACACCCTACACTAACACACTGCACTGACACCCTGCACTGACACCCTGACACTCTGCACTGGACCCTGCACTGACACATTGCACTGACACCCCTGACACCCTGCGTTGACACACTACATTGGCACCCTGCACTGGACCCTGCACTGACACTCTGACATGCTGCACTGACATCCTGTACTGGACCCTGCACTGATACCCTGCACTGACACCTTCGCATCCTGCACTGATACCCTGCACTGACACCCTGTACTGGACCCTGAGCTGACAACTGCACTCACATCCTGACACCCTACACTGATATCCTACACTGACAGCCTGTACCCTGCACTGGCAACCTGCATTGACACTCTGCACTGATTCAGCAGCCATGTCCTCGCTTGAGGGTAGCAGCTATAAAGCCTGCTCGCTGCTGTTCCTACAGTGTGCTGGATGACTGGCAGGAGATGGTGAATGGTCTGTCAAACCTGCTAATAACAGTCTAATTAGTGGGTTTGCATCATTATCAGGGTGTCGCCCAATCTGGGCAGGATCCCCATCAGGCAAAGACAGTCTGCTGAATCCCAAGAGCCAGCATATCTGGTGGGAATCCTGATTTTTGACTGACCCCCCCATTCATCAGGACATCGGAATTCCCAATGGCCTTCTAAAGTATCTGGAAAATTCCGCTCCATATCAGAAGAAAGTTGGGAAGGAAATCCCATGCTTAAGGATTCAGGTCAGCTGCTCGATGGAGTTCTATCTTTCTTGTGTTGACGTGTTTTATTACAAATTGTTTACAAGTCCTGCCACAGGAAAGCTTGTCTCCCATTGTAAATCTAACACAGTTTATTTCTCACTTCCTCACTCACGTACACAGCCCTTCTCTCCTTTTCACAGCTGTTAACATTTGTAAAGATGTTTTATTGTGGCTCAGTACCAACTCGCTGAAAGAGCTTTCTTTTCTCACAATCCACTTTCTGAGGTCCTCCGGCATCAGGCTATTTGGTCACCAATATTTTATTCACATCACAAGAACAGTCTCATTGCATACTCACTGTATCTGACTGCATAGTAAAATCAGCGACCCAAACATCCACCCTGAAATTGCTTTAGTCTGGGCAGGTGAGATTGGGTAACTCAGGTCCTCACACCTTTATCTGTCGAATTAACACAGAATTTGTGTTCATGTATTACTGCAATAAGTACTCAGTAGGCCTCAAGAGTGTATCACTTTAGCACTGCTAAAGGTGTTGGTAGGATATATAATTGAAAAGATGGCAGGATATGAAATTGAATTGGCCCAGGGTTCCCTGTTGCAATCGTTTGCACATGGATTTGCTTATGGAAGTGGATAATTTCCTGACAATCTTCCCAGCTCAAGCAGAAATACGGAACTGAGACTTTCCTTCATGGTTTGAGGCAGACAATTCGATTGGATCAAAGTTACCTCTCCAGAATACATCACAAACCAGACAGAGAGCCAGAGTCAGACAGTAAAGATCAGACAGGTGACAGCTCCCCCATTGAGGGTCTGCAGCTGTTGCAGATGGGAATCTATTCAGGGTTTTGTGATAAAATTAATTGCATAAATGTGTATATATGTTGATATTGTGTCACATTTCCCCATTGAAGAAGTATGGATCAAGGTTCACATGGTCTGTAACTATAATCATGCATTTTCAGTACTTAAAAAGCTTTAAAAAATCCAAATGCTGAAATTTGCTTTTTTCAGTATCTTCAGCCTTCACCATCACAGGATTTCAAAATTAAAGCTTCATGACTACTTACAAATACACCAACATAGAAAACAATAAAAACAATTTATATTTGTATCAACATAATGAAACCCTCAAACTCTTCACAGCAATTTTAAAATATCAAGCCAAAAAAGAGACGTGAGGTCAATGACCAAAAGCTTGGTCATACTGATGGGTTTTAAGGAGTGTCTTATAGAGAAAAGTGAGATAGGCAGAAGTGTAAGGAAAGAATTCCTGTACTTGAACCTGGACAACAGAGCGATAATATGGAGGATACATAAGAGGTCAGACTATCTTTACATAGAATATTTATTGAATTTATTCAAGAGGTGGCTAGATACAGCACTTGGGGCGAATGGGTTCAAAGGTTATGGAGAAAAAGCAGGATTAGGTTTTGAGTTGGACAATCAACCATGATCATAATGAATGGTGAAACAGGCTCAAAGGGCAAAGTGGCCTCCTCTTTCTCCTATCATCTACGTTTCTATGTTTCTAAAGGAGTGCAGAGAGTTGTGGAATGGAAGGAGATTACAGAGATAGGGAAGTATGAGACCATGGATGAGTTTGAAAACAAGGATGAGAATTTTTTAAGTCAAGATGTTGCTTGACTGGGCCAGTGCAGGTCAGTGACTACATGGTGATAGGTTCATAGAACCTCTACAGTGCAGGAGGGGGTTGAGTCTACACCAACTCTCTGACAGAATGTCTTATCTAGGCCCACCCTCCTACTCTATCCCCATAACCCCACATACGTTCCCCCCTAATCCCTTTAAATAAAACATTATGGGACAATAGGGGGTAATTTAGCATGGCCAATCCACATAACCTGCATATCTTTGGACTGTGGGAGGAAACTGGAGCACCCAGAGGAAACCCACGCAGACACAGGTAGAACATGCAAACTCCACATAGACAGTCACCCAAGGCTAGAATCAAACTTAGATCCCTGGTGCTCTGAGCCAGCAGTGCCACCATGCCACCCCTTGACTGTGCCACAGAGGATAGATCCATTTCAAGACTTGTTTCAAGTTAAGACATGAGCAGCTGTGTTTTGGATGGCCTCCAGTCCATGAAGGATAAAACGTAGGAGACCAGCCAGGAGTGCATTGGAATAGTTATGTCAAATGATAACAAAAGCATGATGAAGCTTTCAATAACAAAAAAAAGGAACAATATCAGCTAAGAGGGAGACGAGGAGGAGAAATTTTGGTGATTAGCAGTTTAATGTGAATAGAATCGAGGGAATAAGAGGTGCATCTCATGAAAAAGGTAAGCTCAGAAATATCACGAGGGGAGATGGGACAGGAACTAGGTAAGGGTGTGAGTTTAGACTGGGGAGGGAAAAAGGAGTTTGATCAGGTGGTCTACTGGGAGAGAGAGATGCAGCTGATTGGATTGTCTCAATCTTAGTCACAAAAATGTCCATAAGCTCCTCTCACTTATTGTTGGAGGTGAGAGTAGAGGATGCAGGGGAAAGGAGGGTAAGAAGATAGTTTGATGTAGAGAAAAGAAGCTGGGGTTTTCTTTGCTTCCAAATTACCCTGGAATTGTGAGCAGGTTTAGCATGTTAAAGCAGGAATTGACAGCTTTTTAAATGGTTCACCCAGATCTGGCAGTGAATGGCAAGAACAAAACAAAGAACAGTACAGCACAGGAACAGGGCCTTCGGCCCATCAGGTTTGTGCTGGATGCCTCTCTAATCTAATATTTCCTTGTTTCTACATAGTCCATATCCCTTCCTATTCATAGATCTATCCAGATATGTCTAGAACATTGTTATAGAATCTGCTTCCACCACCTCCTGCAGCAGCACGTTCCAGGCACTCACTAGGCTAAACTAGTTGCCCACCATATCCTTTCAACTCTGTATCCCTTGGGCATTATGGAGTGGAGATAAGGGGGGAATGGTGAGGGTGAGAGAGCGCAATGGTTTACTGGGGAGCAGGACAGAGGATGAGGGTGTAATTAATAAATCAATATTTGCAGAAATGTGGTGAACAAAGGGTCAAAGGTGAGATACTTGTAACCTTGAAATTGCTATTGTCAGTCAGTGAAGAGTAGTCTTTTCCATGAATGGAGGCAGGGTTGAGGTCAGGGAAGGGATTTATTAGGGATGGGGGGGAGGTGAAGAGGGTGGTGAATTATATAAAATAATGATCAGAAATTGCCCTATTTGTGATTGATACAAGGTGTCAAGCAAAACCACATGAGATGGCTAGATCAAGAGGTAGCTGTGAATATGAGCTGTGGAATTCACATGGGGACAGAGATTTAGGGAGGATAACTGGGGACTGAGCTCACATGTAGAAGTTTGTTGAAACAACATAGGATGGGGTTTTCTGGTCCTGCCAGAAATGGGCATCATTGTGGAAAAATGTGGGCAGTAGAAGAAGCCAATTGACTTTCCCGCTCTCTGAATTTTCCCACTCCACCAACAGTGATGCCCGCCATTGGCAGTCCTGGAAAATACCACCTGATGAAGAGGACAGCCTCGAAAGCTTGTGAGTTTGCTATCAAATAAATCAGTTGGACTTAAACGTGGTGTTGTCAGACTCTTTACTGTGTTCTCCAAATGACCCCAATAATCCTGCGCATTCTTCCTTCTCAGGTAACAGCCTTATTCCTTTTTTGAATGCTTCAGTCGAATGTCAAGCAGTGTATTTCAGACTTTAACCACTTGCTACATGAAGAAGTTTTTTTTCCTTTTGCTTTGGATTTATTTATCAATGACTTTAAATCTGTGTCCTCTTGTTACCAATCCATTCTTGATTGGGAACAATCTCTTCCTCTGTGTCCAAACTTTTGATGATTTTGAATATTTCTTTCAGATTTCATTCCACTTTTCTCTTCTCCAAAGGAAACATTCCTAACTTCCACAATTTTTGTTGATAACTGAGGTTCCTCATTCCTGAACCATTCTGTGATTCTTTTCTGCATCCTTTCCAATACCTTCAAATCTTTCCTAAAGTCTGTGCCCAGAAGTGTACACAATACTCCAGCTGAGGTCAAATTGGTGTTTTATACAAATTCAATATCCTGTTATTGTACTTGATGCTCCAATTGATAAAGCCCAGGATACTAATGCTCTATTAACCACAATATTTATCTATCCTTCCACCATCAACGACTTATACAGTGACTTGCTGCATTTGGGCATAGACTGCCCTTGCATGTGAGAAGTTATAAATGATACTGAACATTGTACAGTCATCAGTGAACATCCCCATTTCTGACCTTATGATGGAGGGAAGGTTATTGGTGAAGCAGCTGAAGATGATTGGGTTTACAACACTCCACTGAGGAATCTCGCAATGACATCCTGAGATTGAGATGATTGATTTCCAACCACCAAAGCCATCTTCCTTTGTGTTAGGTAACTGTTCTCGCCTTGAAATCTGATCCATTTGGCTCAGCTCATTCCTTCCCAGTAGCACTTCCTTCTTCAATGAACTGGTAACATATTGCTGAAGAAAATTTTATTGAATATCCTCTGTAAACTTTTGCCCCTCTCTGCCCCTTACAATACCACTGTCCCTGCCTATATTTGGATAATTAAGGTCCCCATTATAAAATAATTCCATAATTTCCTTGCAAATGTTTTCCTCTACATCCTTCCCATCTGTTGACAGTCAATAAATGATGATGTGAAGATGCCAGCGTTGGACTGGGGTAAACAAAGTAAGAAGTCTCAGGTTAAAGTCCAACAGGTTTATTTGGTAGCAAAAGCCACTAGCTTTTGGAGTGCTGTTCCTTCCTCAGGTAAGTGGGAGTTCTGTTCACAACAGGGCATATAAAGAGAAAAACTCAGTTTACAAACTAATGGTTGGAATGTGGGTCTTTACAAGTTATCAAGCCTTAAAGGTACAGACAATGTGAGTGGAAAGAGGCTTAAGCACAAGTTAAAGAGATGTGTATTATTTCTAGCCAGGACAGTTAGTGAGATTTTGCAAGCCCAGGCTAGTCGTGGGAGTTATAGATAGTGTGACATGAACCCAAGATCCCAGCTGTCATGTGTGCGGAACTTGGCTATCAGTCTCTGTTCAGTGACGCTGCATTGTCCTGTGTTATGAAGGCTGCCTTGGCGAAGGCTTACCGGAAGATCAGAGGCTGAATGCCCGTGACTGCTGAAGTGTTTCCCAACAGGAGGAGAACACTCTTGCCTGGTGATTGTCAAGAAGTGTTCATTCATCCGTTGTCATAGCGTCTGCATGGTCTCCCCAATGTACCATGCCTTGAGACACCCTTTCCTGCAGTGTATCAGGGAGACAATGTTGTCCAAGTTGCAAGGGTATGTACCATGTACCTGGTGGATGATGTTCTCATGGGAGTTGATGGTATCCATGTCGATGATCTGGCACATCTTGCAGAGGTTGCTGTAGTAGGGTTGTGTGGTATCATGATCACAGTTCTCTTGAACGTTGGGTAGTTTGCAGAGGACAGTGGTTTGTTTGAGGTTGTGAGATTGTTTTAAGGTAAGAAGTGCGGGTGCGGGAGTAGCCTTGGCGAGATGTTTGTCTTCATCAGTGACATGTTGAAAGCTCCAGAGAAGATCTCATAGCATTCTTGAAAGGCGGCCTTCATGACACAGGATAATGCAGAGTTGCTGAGCAGAGACTGATGGCCAAGTTCCGCACACATGAGGATGGCCTCAACTGGGATCTTGGGTTCATGTCACACTATCTGTAACCGCCATGACTTGCTTGGGCTTGCAAAATCTCACTAACAGTTCTGGCTGGAGATAATACACATCCCTTTAACGTGTGCTTAAGCCTCGCTTCACTCACATTGTCTGTACTTTTAAGACTTGATTACCTGTAAAGACTCACATTCCAACCATTATTTTGTAAATTGAGTTTGTGTCTTTATATGGCCTGTTTGGGAACAAAACTGCCACTTAACTGACAAAGGAGCAGCGCTCCGAAAGCAAGTGGCTTTTACTTTCAAATAAACTTGTTGGACTTTAATCTGGTGTTGTGATACTTCTGACTTAGTCAATAGATTACTCAGCAACTTTTTTGCTCCTTAATTCTAGCCAAATATATTATATCCATAACCCCACTGGAACATCCTCTTTTTCCAGCACTAGAATGCTCTCCTTTTCCAGTTTTTCCAGAAGCCCAATTTTATATCCATTTAGCTATCTCACCCAGGATCCCATGAGATTTAACTTTATGCAACAACCCACCATGCTTGTTATAATGTAAGCTCTGATTATACCCAATACTTTTCCCTTTTGGGTTGATGTGTATGGGAGGATGCTCTTTCTCTATTACAAAATTAAAACACTGAGGAAATCAGGAATAAAATCAGGAGATGCTGGAAATATTCAATGTCAGATGGCACCTGTTAGAGAGAGAGTTAATGTTTCAGATCAATGTTCTTTCATCAGAACCCCTTTTTCTGTGCATTTATTCTTTAGTATTTTCAAGTCCATCACGATTCTAATTTTCAACCTAAATGATTTATTCTGGGTTTCCAATATTTTGAAATATAAATTATGATACTTGTTTTGTTGTGTGATTGAGGTTTAGATTGTGGCTTTGGGGATTGTTTATTCTCTCAAAGTACACTGTTCAAGTTGTAGTTTCTTAAAACAATTACTTTTTAGTTACAGCAGGTACTTATATATTTGGACATCTTCACAAAATTGGAGCTTCTCCTCCTTCTAGATCATTCTTATTTCCCAGTCATATGACTTGACATCATCATTACATCAGCATCATGGATGCTTCTGATGCTAACTTTTGCCTGTAAGCTTCTCAATGATCAAAGTGCCAAGTCCCTTTCATGTGGTTATTTAAACCAATATAATTAACTGGAAACAACACCACTTCAGGAAAGGGAAAAACATGTTTGATCAATCTTTTTTTTGAGCATGATGGGCAAGGTTGGTAAAGGGGAATCTGTACACGTAGTACATGTGAATTTGCAGAAAGCATTTGATAAGGTGCCAAACAAGACGTTGTTACACAGGATTAGATTCATAGAATCCTGATGGTGTAGAATGAGGACATTTGGGCCATCGAGTCTGCACATATTCTCTGACAGAGTATCTCACCCAGGGTCTCTCCCTACCCTATCCCCATAACCCTGCATATGTACCATGGGGCTAAACCATGTAACCTATGCATCATGGAATATTAAGGATAGTTTATTATGGCCAATCCAGCTATAGATTAATGTTCGTAGGGTTTGGAATAATAGCCCATAACTTCCTGGTTCTCTAGCATTGCATTTAGGAATCCCAGTAGGAAGTGCCACGTGCGGTCTTACTTGTCAAATGTCCAGAAATGCTAACTTGCTCTAGACAATTGCACTGAGCTGGAAATTATCAGATATAAGTGATTTAAATTACCAAGTTCAGATGGTTTTGCCGTTTTAACCTGATAGTTATCTAAAAATGTTGGAAAGAAAAAAGATCATTTTTAATTCCAGAGTCTGGAATTAGCTGGTCATATAGGGCCCGATTTTACCATTGTGTTGTGCCCGTTTTTGGGCATGAGGCGAGTACCGCGATTCGTGCCCACCTCTGCCGGTTTCCCCTTTTCAAAGGCATGAAAATGGCTGCATTCTGGACTGCACCCAAAATGGCCTTTTAAATACATTTGCATTTAAGGCAGACAGTGGATCACTCCACTTGAGATCAGTTTGGGGGGAGAAGGGGGAGGAGGTAGGGGAGGAGGGGGAGGGGCCCACAATTGGTCTGGGTGATGGAAAATGGGGGGGGTGGGGGGGAGGGGATAAGGAGGTCAGTAATGTTGTCAGATTGGGGTAATGTCTGTGAGGGCCAGGGGGAGGCATTATCCAGTCCAGGAGGAACGTGGCAGGGGAGCAGTGTTCTATCTTTTTTATCCTGTGCGTGTGTAGTTGAAGGTGCCGATCGGAACTGCAGGGTTTCAGGCTCATTAAGCCTCACCCAGAGGCTTGTGCAGCGCAATTCACAATCGATGATATTTTTTCAGGCAGTGTGCCTCACAACAGATCTAAAACACAGATGTGAAACACTCCCAGTTTACAGACCACCCAACACTTAGAATCAAAATGGTAAAATAGGACGCATAGGCTTAGATAAAGGGTGACAGTTAGGACTGACTTCAGAAAAGAATCTTCACTTGAAGGAAATAAATATAGCAACATTCTTGAATATCTATCTAACAATACACTCTAAATTACACTGACATCTTGATGTTCTTAGTCATGGTTTCCATGAGCACCCACTTCAATGAGCAGTATGGTGGTTAGCACATCTGCCTCACATTGCCAGGGAACCTGGTTCAGTTCCAGCCTCTGGTCACTGTCTGTGTGGAGTTTACCCATTCTCCCCGTGTCTGCGTGGGTTTCAACCGGGTGCTCCAGTTTCCTCCCACAGTCCAAAGATATGAGTGGAAAATCATGTCTCACAAATTTGATTGAATTTTTTGAAGGGGTAACCAAGAAGGTAGATGAGGGCAGTGCAGTTGATGTTGTTAATATGGACTTTAGAAATGCCTTTGACAAAGTTTCACATGGTAGGTTGTTGCATAAGGTTAAATCTCACGGGATCCAGGGTGAGATATCTAAATGGATACAAAATTGAATTCTTGACAGAAACCAGAGGGTGGTTGTAGAGAGTTGTTTTTCAAACTGGAGGCCTGTGACCAGCAATGTGCCTAAGGGATCAGTGCTGCGTCCGCTGTTATTTGTCATTTATGTTAATAATTTGGATGAGAATATAGGGGACATGGTTACTAAGTTTGCGGATGACACCAAGATTGGTGGCATATTGGCCAGTGAAGAAAATTATTTCCGATTGCAACAGGATCTTGATCAATGGGGCCGGTGTGCTGACGAATGGCAGATGGAGTTTAAGTTAGACTAATGTGAGGTGATGCATTTTGGTAGATTGAATCAGGGCAGGATTTACTCAGTTAGTGGAAGGGTGGTGGGCAGAGTTACAGAACAAAGAATCTAGGGGTACATGTTCATAGCTCCTTGAAAGTGGAGTCACAGATGGACAGAATGGTAAAGAAGGCATTCAGTGCGCTTGGTTTCATCAATGAGAACATTGAATACCGAAGTTGAACTGTTTTGTTGAAGTTGTACAAGAAATTGGTAAGGCCATACTTGGAATACTGTCATCCTATTATAGAAAGGATACTATTAAATGAGAAAGAGTGCAGAAAAGATTTACTAGGATACTAGCGGGACTTGATGGATTGAGTTAGAAGGAGGGACTGAATAGACTGGGACTTTTTGCTTTGGACCGTGGGAGGCTGAGCATTGACCTTATAGAGATCTATAAAATAATGAGGGGCATATACAAGGTAGATAGTCAATATCTTCTCCCAACAGTAGGGGAGTCTAAAACTAGAAGGCATAGGTTTAAGGTGAGAGAGGAAAGATACAAAAGTGTCCAGAGGGGCAATTTTTTCACACAAACAATGGTGAGTGTCTGGAACAAACTGCCAGAGGTAGTAATAGAGGCAGGTATGATTTTGTCTTTTAAAAAAGCATTTAGTTACATGGATATGATGGGTATAGAGGTTTCTGGACCAAATGAGGGCATTTGGGATTAGCTCAGGGGTTTAAAAAAAGGGCCACATGGACAAGTTGGGCCGAAGGACCTGTTTCCATGCTGAAAACCTCTATGACTGTATAATCATTACTGCCACCCTTCTCCTTTCCTTACTTTTCTATCTTTCCTGAATACCTTTGGCAGGAGTTTATGGTTCCACCATGGATTGAATTCTCCCATTTCGGT
The DNA here is from genome assembly GCA_024679065.1 of Sphyrna mokarran. Taxonomy (NCBI): domain Eukaryota; kingdom Metazoa; phylum Chordata; class Chondrichthyes; order Carcharhiniformes; family Carcharhinidae; genus Sphyrna; species Sphyrna mokarran. Next base: position 38,680,344 of record JAGIQG010000023.1, read on the forward strand.
TGATATTTACTTTGGCAGGAGTATAATACCCTATTGGGGTGGGGAGGGGAGCAGCTGTCAAATCCTGGCTGTTGTCCCAAGAATATTTAACACCAGGCCCTGCCCTTTTTAGCAAGATCTATGTTACAACCACAACATCACATTTCCACCTGGCAATCTGTAACTCACTGATGTTATTTATCACACTCTGGGCATTCACAGACATGAACAGTAAACCTAATTTATAAGTTATTACTTTCTCCCTTACTGAGCCTGTTAATTGACTACTCTATTTGAGAGCTATCTCCCCCAGTATTCTGTGCATCTTGTTACTCCTCGCTGATATTAGCTCCTGGTTCCTTCATAGCTGCCAATTTAATTTCAACTATCCCCAGGTGCATTAGCATAACACTCTGCAAGGAACTCAGTCCCAGCTCTATTAGGTGCAACCCACAAAGTGTATAGATCCCATTTCCCCAGGGCCAGTCTCAATGACCCACAGAGTGAAATCGGTGTCCTGTACCAGTATTCTAGTCATGCATTTACCTGCTTTATCCTATCTCTGTATGCACTTGTGTGTGGTATTGGGAGCAATCTGGAGATTATTACTTTTGACATCTTCCTTGCTAATTCCTACCTAACTCCCTAAATTCTGACTGCAGGACCAGATCTCTCTTTCTGCCTATCTCATTCGTAACAATGCGGATCACGACTGCCTTCCCTCCCAGAATGCTCTACAGTTGCTTAGTGACATCATTGCTGCTGGCACCAGGAAGGCATCCTGGGTTTACATCTGTAGCTCCAGAACCATCTACCTAATCTCCTAACTGTTAAATCATTATTCCTCTTCTGGTTTTCTTAATATGTACAGCCCCTCCTGTACAGCTGAGCCACATGGACTTGGCTCTGGCTGCACTCCCCGATGAATCATCACACTCACTGGTATTCAGAACTAAATACTGGTTGGAGAATAGTGATTCCAGCTGCTGCTCAATTTCCAAACCCGGGAGCTCAAGCTATGGCAACTGATGATACTTGCAGCACAAATATCTATCCAGGACATGAGAAACATCCTGGGGTTCCCACATAACACATGATGTGCATTCTTGAGATTGGGGCAATTCTGACATTCCTTTATTTGTTAATAACATTGTTATTATTAATAAACAATACTACTGCAAATAAACCTTAACAATACCAATAAAATTTCACCAATACTAAGAAACATTATTATTACCAATATTTCCTATTAATACTGATAACCCCTACTAACACTTGATACACATTACTAGTAATATTAAAACTTCTGTAAATACAAGAGAAGACTCACCACTTGTCACTTGTTATTATTAATTGATATTTTAAACTTTTTTAAAATTCCTAGTTGTTCCAACTCAGTCCCCCTGCAACAAAACTCAACAATCAACTCAAAGCTTTGCAGTGATGTCACAGTTTGATATTTTTCTTCAGACACTGTGTTGTGCAGCAGCCATCTCCCCACTCTGAGTCTGCTCTCTCTCCCAGATAGGCCCTGAGCCTGAGTCTGTATTTATACCCTCTCCCTCTTTAGTACGTTCCCTTATAGGTCTACTGCCTCTATCCTCTCCCAGGTAACTCTAAAATAAACTACAAATCACCAACAGTAGTTGTCTCTGGAGAGAAACAAACCAGGGACGATTCTCCAAAAAGAATTCTCAGTGCCGCATTTGTGTTAACATATTTCCAGAATGAATCTCCACACTCTGAGCACTGCAGAGTGCCCTAGAGGGATTCTGTCTGAAAATTAGGGGCAGGGCCTATTTCCGCTGGAGAGGCTGGCACCATAGCACTGATGTAGAGATGCCGGCGTTGGACTGGGGTAAACTCAGTAAAGTTTCACAACACCAATTTTAAATCCTACCAATTTATTTAATAGTAAATTCGCGAGCTTTCGACACTATGTGCCTTCGTCAGGCATTTGCCTGGTGTTGTGAAACTTTACTGACCATAGCACCGAGCAGGCCACTGTCAGCATGGAGATCAGTGCATGCGCAGTGGCCCCAATCTGCTGGCCTCCTGATCACTGTCCAGCCCCATGCCCAGCATCGCTGTCCCTCCAACCCCCACCTGGCAACTCTGAATGTCAGTGTTGAGCATTGACAGTTTGCCGCTTGGGCAGTGCTTGGGGGCCAGCTTGACACTGCCAGGTTGGCACTGTCCAGGGGGCACCCCCTTACCCCCAACCTCCTGGAGGGGCCTCTACGGCCCCTGTTCACTCCAATGGGATTTGTTAGCAGTTTTCCGTTTGTGGAGAGCCATTGTAAACCTTGCTGCAGTGAACCACTCCTGGCGGAGGGAGAGGCTAGCGGACCCAGAGACTTCAGTCCTGGACCTGTTAATGACTTCCAGATATTGAAATCAACTCCATGGTTTGGGAGACACACGAAGGCCACTAAATGGCTTCTATTGATATGTCTCAGCTGGGAGAATCGACCCCTTCATTTTTTTTCTTTGGAACCAACAGTCTGCTAAATTCTGGTAAGATCAGCCCAATAATTTTTTAATGTTATACAATGTTAATTTTTTGAATGTGTGTATCAGAGAGGCTGTTTTATTGGAATACTACAAGGCAAACTCATTCATTCATAATAACCAATTCCCATGATGAATAGAAGTCACAGCTGTATACCAACCTCACAATTCAGTGCAATCCTCGGCAATACCATTGCCAGCCCAGGCTCATTATGAGCCTGCAAGGGTAGGAAATATACGTTGTGATTCTTTGATTGTCAGACTGTGGCGCAAGCTCGTTCAATCCCAGCTTGTCTTTTCCTGCCCAGTATTTCTGGATGTTTTACCAGGATCCAAGTTAAACCAAGTCAGAATATCATTTTCTGCTTTGATTGTTTCTGAAATGCTGACTGAATAAAATGCCAGTGAAACAGAAAGATTACTGCATCAGAAATGTGCGCAAACAGCGTAGTCAGCTGTAAGACTCAGCTCTGTTTGAACAACAGTCTCGCAGCTAACTGCTACATGTGTGACTCAGTAATATCCCAAACCTACTGTTATGTCAACTAACTATAGTGCAGAAAGCTGAGTTTTTGCAACAACTGCCATCTAACTGGAATCACCCAAATGGAAACATTTTCTGCCTATCAGTTAAATCCCACATCTCCATCTTTCTTTGTATTGGTCTCGCTTTTTCACTTTCCCTGTAAGGTTCCTTACTGCTTTTCAGAATGCTCATGGTGGCTATCCTATTACAGCACGTCTTGCTTTTCCTGGCTGGCACTGGTTGACTCCCTCTTGGTGGTAAGAATGGCATCAGGAATTCACCTGCTTGCCAAGTGACGTCCCAACCCAGAAAAAAAAATCGCTTGGAGTCGGGGTGAAGCTAGGGAGCCAGTAGTTTTATTTAGGAAACACCTGTCAGGAGAAAGGAATAAAAAGACAACCATAGCGATCTGCTTGCAAGTTAAAGCATTTGCATAAATCTGAAACAGAATTTTTGCTTTGGGGTTGGTGCCTTGACATCAGGAGAATTTCTGGTTCCTGATCCCATTTCCTGTTAACAGCAGACACCGAACACAATCTTTGTAGGACACAAAACCAGAAACTGCTATACAATCTCAGCCAGTCTGACAGCGTCTGTGGGGAGAGAATAGAGCTAATGTTTCAAGTCTGGATAACCCTTTGTCAGAGCTGAAAGCAAAGAGAATCAGCAGAGATTTACTGTGAGGATGCTGGGGTGGGGGCCAAGGCCGAGGGGGTGGGGGAGGGGGGGTGGTGGTGGTGGAATGGGAAAAAGGAAATGCAAATGAGGATAAAGTCAGCTGTCAAGGAGCTGAAAAGACCAATTAGGTGAACAGAGTGCATGAACGGCAGACCAGAGATACAGAAGTTGTTGAACTCAATGTTCAAGCCAGAAGCTGTAAAGTGCCCAATCAGATGATGAGGTGCTGTTTCTCCAGTCGCTAGAACATTGCAAAAGGCTGAGGACGGACATGTGGACAGGAGAGCAGGGTGGATGTGGAAGTGCAAGTGATAGGGAGTCTGAATGCTGCTTGCATACGGACCAAAAGTGTTCTAGAAAGTGGTCACCCAGTCTGGTCTCACCGATGTAGTTAAACCACATTGGGAGCAGAATAGACAATAGACCAGGTTGAAGGGGGTGTATACGAAGCACTGATTCATCTGAAAGAGGTGTTTAGAACCTGGGACAGTGACAGGGAGAAGGCAAAGGGTTGGGCATTGCACCTTCATGGGAAGGTGCTGTGGGCATGAAGAGTGGACCAGGATGTCTCAACAAGAGAACAGTTCCTGTTGACATGGGTTCCTGCTAACATGTCTGAACAAGAGAACAGTTCCTGTTGACATGGGTTCCTGCTAACATGTCTGAACAGGAGAACAGTTCCTGTTGACATGGGTTCCTGCTAACATGTCTGAACAGGAGAACAGTTCCTGTTGATATGGGGAGTGTTGAGAGGTGGCAACGTGCTGGAATTGGTGGAAATGACAGAAGTTGATTGTTTGAATGCAGAGGCTGATGGGGTGAAAAGTGAGAACATGGAGGACCCTATCCTGGGTCTGGGAGGGAGGAGAGAGGGTGAGAGCAGTGGCTCGGGGAATGGGTTGGACACAGTTGAAAACATGTAATTTTTGTAGAGATGACCAAGTAAGAATAGCAAGTAAACTTCAATGAAGGCACCCTCTGTCATTGTGGAGAGATAAATTCTCTACTAGACAATCAGTAACAATAGCTGTGTCCTGACCTCCATGACATGCAAAAGGAGAAGGTCCCTAACAATTTGGAGAACGGGTCTGTCCCTCAGTCTATCATTAGGAGGCTGCTTCCAGCCCCGTGTCAGCCTCAGTATATGGCCCACAAATTGACCGGAAAATTCCAGTTGATTTCTGTTAAGACTTTTCATAAGTCATTAATTGATCTCATAAGCTATCTGCGGTTAGGAAAATGCCGCAAACTGGGCACACTGATCGGCAATGTCTTCAGTCCCAGTTTTGATGGGGATCAAAGATTTTACCCCTGGGCTCTTGAAAGTATTGATGTGCAATTTGGGTTCAAGTGTTTCTGCTCAAAAAAAATAGGAATGTCTGAGTTGTCTTCAGGGTCTGCTCTCTCATTCCGACTTGGAACTATATAGCCACTCCCTCACTGTCACTGGGACTAAATGCTGGAACTCCCTGCCTGACAGTAGGGTGGGTGTGCCTGCACTAGGTATTCTACAGTGATTCACAAAGGCAGCACACCAACAGCTTCTCAAGGGTGGGTGGGCAATAATTGCCAGCAATGCCTATAGTATTCATATCCCTTATAAAAATATAGAATATAATCCTTCTGAGCCAAGCTGCTCACCTATTCTTGAAACCAAAGACAATAGCAGAATCAGTCCTATATGAAATTCACTATTCCTGTATTAATCACAACAAAATCAGTCCTGTACAGTATTCACTGTTGGTGTATTAATAACAGCAGAATCAATCCTGTTCAGTATTCACTACTCCTGTATTAATTGCAGCAGAATCAGTCCTATACAATATTCACTGCTGTATTAATCACAGCAAAATCAGTCCTGTATAATATTCACTACTCCGGTATTAATCGCAGCAGAATCAGTCCTGTACAGTATTTACTGCTGTATTAATCACAACAGAATTGGTCCTGTACAGTATTCACTGCGGTATTAATCAAAGCAGAATCAGTCCTGTACAATATTCACTGCTCCTGTTTTAATCGCAGCAGAGTCAGTCCTGTACAATATTCACTGCTCCTGTATTAATCACAGCAGAATCAGTCCTGTACAGTCTTCACTGCTCCTGTATTAATCGCAGCAGAATCAGTCCTGTACAGTCTTCACTGCTCCAGTATTAATTACAGCAGAATCAGTCCTGTACAATCTTCACTGCTCCTGTATTAATCACAACAGAATGTGTCCTGTACAGTCTTCACTGCTCCGGGTATTAACCTCAGCAGAATCAATCCAGTACAGTCTTCACTGCTCCTGTATTTTATCTTTGGCAACTCGTAACTATTGCTTTGCCTGAGCCTTTTGCTTCCAATGTTATCCATGTTTATTAATTTAAAAAAATGCAAAAAAAATTACTTTTTTAGTTTAAAAAATTGGAAACAATGCAAATAAAGGAAACACAAATCTCCAAATTTATTACAAAAGAAATGTGTTTACACTCGTTCTCAAAGTATATTTTAAAACATTTTAAACTTCAGTTGAACTTTGTAAATAATTCAAATTATTAAACCATAAATTGTTGTCAGTTAGGATTTGTGGGAGTCACAAGAGCACGAGAGAGTTTCTGTGTCCCATTGTATGCTGGTTATTCAATGTTTATTTATACAGACACATAAACACTCACAGTTCCCAGGAGCAAGAGGACCGATGTCTGATTTTTTTCCTTGCTGGTGGCATTGTTGCATTACATTCTTTGTGTTAAATTGCAAGAAGAGATTACGCACAGTAGGATTGTTTCACTGGGATTAATCAGACTAGATAGAAGGTCTTTTGGGTCATAAGTTCTGGGTTCAAGGCCAACATCAGGACTTGTTGGCCATAGAAGGAGCATTCAGCCAGGTTGATAATCAGTTTGGGATTCTGTGCACCGCTTCCCCTACTATTCCCCGCAAAATGTGATTGAGAAGCAATGTGAAAAATAAACAAACAGTAGAATTGTTTGCATTGGGTTTACACACACAAGTGTTGTATTCCCTGGGATTACACATACAGGTATTGTAATTTTCAAGGATTAGACAAATCAGGATTGTATTTACTGACATATTCACTTATTGAGATTACACACACTAGAGTTATAACCACTGAGATTACACACACTAGATTTGTATTCATGGGTTCCCACATACTAAGCTTGTATTTACTGATATTGCACGCATTAGAACAAAGAACAAAGAACAAAACAGCACGGGAAACAGGCCCTTCGGCCCAATGAGCCCGTGCTGCCACCTTGATGTTCCCATCTCTACCCGCGATCCCTGTCCATGTTTATAGATCTATGGATTAAAAACCAAATTTGAGACAATTTAGGGAGAATTTGTTTTGCCAATTAGCCTAAGAGCACATCTTTGGGATGTGGGAGGAACCCGGAGCACCCGGAGAAAACCCACGCAAGCACGGGGAGAATGCGCAAACTCCCACAGACACAGGCACAAATCCATGTATCTGCACAGCACAGCGATAGTCACTGAGCTGTCGTGTTGCCCATCAAATGGTCCAGGTCAAGCGTACACTAACGACGTGAAGCACCAGGATACTCTGAAGAGCAGCCCTCTCATAACCCATCGCGTGTATGCCCCTCGTTAGACAACAAGGTGGACCAAAGCTCCTGTAGGATAAAAATAAGTACATCAATATCATCATCTATTTACACACTTCCCAGGGACTCCCAAGGCTCATGATCCCTATTTTAAATCAGTTTTCTATACCCCTCCATTCCCATTCTGTTCATGTGCCCATCTCAGTATTTCTTAAATAACTCCAGAGTACCTGCCTCCACCACTTTACTTGGAAGCGCATTCCATACCCCCACCACCCTCTGTGTGAAAAAACTCCCTCTAGCATCCAAATTATACCTTACCCCCCTCACCCTAAGCCCATGACCCCTCGTGCTATTTGAGTCCATCCTAGGAAAAAGCTTAACTCTGTTTACTCTATCTATACCCCTCATAATCTTGTACACCTCTATTAGATCTCCTCTAAGTCTACGTCTTTCTAAGGAAAACAGTCCCAATTTGCCTAACCTCTCCTCATAACTCAGACCTTCCATACCAGGCAGCATCCTGGTAAACCTTCTCTACACTCTCTCCAGTCTCCACGTCTTTCCGGTAGTAGGGCGACCAGAACTGGACGCAGTATTCCAAATGAGGTCTAACCAATGTTTTATACAACTGCAACATTAAAGGCCAGCTCTTGTACTCTATACCCCTTCCTATAAAGGCTAACATACTATATGCTTTCTTCACAACCTTCTCCATTTGCTCTGCCACCTTCAGAGACTTGTTCACCTGCACCCCCAGGTCCCTCTGCATTTCTATACTCTTAATAGGTCTACCCTTTATCATATACCTCCCCCTTACATTCTTTCTCCCGAAATGCATCGCCTCATATTTATCAGGATTGAATTCCATCTGCCATCTATCTGCCCAAGCTACCAGCCTATGTTCTGCTGCATCGCCTGACAATGCTCCTCACTATCCGTAAGTCCAACCATCTTTGTATCGTCTGCAAACTTGCTGATCACTCCACTTACACCCTCTTCCAAGTCATTTATATATATTACAAATAGAAGAGGTTCCAGTACCGAGCCCTGCGGCACACCACTAGTGACCGACCTCCAGCTAGAAAAACACCCTTCCACTATTACTCTCTGTATCCTATTACCAAGCCAGTTACTTATCCATCTAGCTACCTGTCCTTGTATCCCATGAGCCTTGACCTTCTCAACTAACCTCCCATGAGGGTCTTTGTCAAACACCTTACTAAAATCCATATAGACGACATCAACGGCTCGCCCTTCGTCCACTGTTTTCGTCACCTCCTCAAAAAATTCTACCAGATTTGTAAGGCACGACCTCCCCTTAACAAATCCATGCTGCGTATCCCTAATCAGATTGCAACGCTCTAAGTGCCTATACATCCTATCTCTAAGAATCCCCTCCAACAGCTTCCCTACCACTGATGTCAAACTCACCAGCCTATAATTTCCAGGGTTATCCCTACTACACTTTTTAGACTTGTATTCACTGGGATTACAAACCCTGGATCTGTATTTACTGGAATTACACACACTAGGATTGTATTTACTGAGATTACTAACATTTGCATTGTACTTACTGGGATTGCAAACACAACAACTGTGTTCACTGGAATTATACACACTGGAACTGTGTTCACTGTCATTACATGCATTTGAACTGTATTCAGTGGGATTGTATTCCCTCAAATTGGAGGTGGTGGCCTAGTGATATTATTGCTAGACTATCAATCCACAACTCAGCTAATGTTCTGGGGACCCGGATTTGAATCCCGCCATGGCAGATGGTTGAATTTGAATTCAATTTTTTAAAATACTAGAAATAAGAATCTACTGATGACCATGGAACCCATCCTCAATTGTTGGAAGAACACATCTGGTTCGCTGAAGACCTTTAGGGAAGGAAATCTGCTGTCCTTTCCTGGTCTGACCTACATATGACTAGAGAATCACAGCAATGTGGTTGACTCTCAATCTCCCTCCAAGGACAATACAGATGAGCAATAAATGCTGGCTAGTCATCAAAGCCCATGTCCCAAAGCACTACAAAAGGTCATGAGTGTAGCCCAATCCATCACACACACAAGCCTCCCATCCATTGTCCCTGCCTGCACTTTACGCTGCCTCAGCAAAGCAGCCAGCATATTTAAAGGAATAATAAAAAAAGGAAGGAATAATAAAAAAAGATTATACACACACACACAGATTGTATTCAATGGGATTATATTCCCTCAGATTATGCACACAATAGGATTATATTCAGTGGAAATACACACACCAGGATTTTGTTCGGTGTGTTCACACACAATGGCATTATATTTTCTGGGATTCCACACACTAGGATTGTATTTACTGGAATTACACACACTTGGATTGTATTTACTGAGATTACTAAGACTAGGATTGTATTCACTGGAATTACACACACTTGGATTGTATTTACTGAGATTACTAAGACTAGGATTGTATTCACTGGGATTACACACACTTGGATTGTATTTACTGGAATTGTGCATATTGGGAATTGTATTTGCTGGGGTTCCACACACTGGGATTATATTCACTGGGGTTCCACACAACAGGATTGTCTTTATTGGAATTACATACTGGGATTGTATTTACCAGGATTCCACATGCTGGGATTGTATTCATTGTGGTTCCACACACTGGAATTGTCTTCATTAAAATTACCCACGCTGGGATTGTATTTACTGAGATTCCACATGTTGAGATTGTATTCACTGGGGTTCCAAACACTGGAATTGTATTTGCTGGAATTACACACTCTGGGATTGAATTTATTAGGAGTGTATTTACTGGAATTACACACACTGATCTGATTTGATTTATTATTGTCACATGTATTAACATACAATGAAGAGTATTGTTTCTTGTGCACTATATAAGCAAAACAAATCGTTCATAGAGAAGGAAAGGAGAGAGTGCAGAATGTAGTGTTACAGTCGTAGCTAGAGTGTAGAGGAAGATCAACGCAATGCAAGATAAGTCCATTCAAAAGTCTGACAGCAGCACGGAAGAAGCTGTTCTTGAGTTGGTTGGTACATGACTTCAGACTTTCGTATCTTCCCAAAGGGAGAAGGCAGAAGAGAGAATGTCCAGGATGCATGGAGCCTTTAATTATGCTGGCTGCTTTGCTGAGGCAGCGTAAAGTGCGGGGAGAGACAATGGATGGGAGGCTTGTTTGTGTGATGGATTGGGCTACACTCATGACCTTTTGTAGTGCTTTGCAGTCTTGGACAGAGCAGGACCATACCAAGCTGTGATACAACCAGAAAGAATACTTTCTATGGTGCATCTGTAAAAGTTGGAGAGAGTCGTAACTGTCATGCCAAATTTCCTTAGACTTCTGAGAAAGTAAAGGTGTTGATGGGCTTTCTTAACTATATTGTCAGCATGGGGGGAACCACAACAAATTATTGATAATCTGCACACCTAAAAATCTGAAGCTCTTGACACTTTCTACTTTGTCCCCATTGATGTAGACAGGAGCACGTTCTCCTTTACGCTTCCTGAAGTTGATGACTATCTCCTTCATTTTGTTGATATTGAGGGAGAGATTATTGTATTTACCGGAATTACACATACTGGGATTGTATTTACTAGAATTACACACACTGGGATTGCATTTACCAGATTTTATACAGGGGATTGTATTTATTGAGATTACCAACATTGTGATTGTATTTACAGGCATTACACATATTGGGGATTACATTCAATAGAATTATACACACTGGGATTGTATTCACTGGCATTACACATATTGGAATTCTATTGGCTACGGTTACACACATGGGCATTATTTTAAATGGAATTACACACACTAGAACTGTATTCATTAGGATTACACACACTGAGACTGCATTTACTGAGATTACACACACTGGGATTGTATTCACTGGTATTATGCACACTACAGTTGTATTTACCAGGATTACACATTCTTCCTCTGTATTTACTGGGATTACACATACTGGGATTGTATTTACTGGGATAACACACACTGGGATTGTATTTACTGGTATTACACACAGAGAGATTGTATTTACTGGGATTACACAAATTAAGATTGTATTTATTGAGATTACCAACACTGGGATTGTATTTACTGGCATTACATACACAGGGTTTGTATTTACTGGCATTATACATCCGGGCATTGTTTTAATACGAATCACACATACTGGGCTTATATTCATTGGGATTACGTGCACTGGGATTGTATTTACAAAGATCAAAGAACAAAGAACAAAACAGCAGTCAAAACAGGCCCTTCGGCCCAACGAACCCGCGCTGCCACCCCGATGTTCCCACCACGACCCCTGATCCCTGTCTATGTTTATAGATCTATGGATTAAAAACCAAATTTGAGACAATTTAGGAAGAATTTGTTTTGCCAATTAGCCTAAGAACACATCTTTGTGATGTGGGAGGAAACTGGAGCACCCGGAGAAAATCCACGCAAGCACAGGGAGAATGCGCAAACTGCCACAGACACCGGCCCAAATCCATGTATCTGCACAGCACAGCGATAGTCACTGAGCTGTCGTGTTGCCCATCAAATGGTCCAGGTCAAGCGTACACTAATGACATGAAGCACTAGGATACTCTCGAAAAAAAATCCAAGAGCAGCCCTCTCACGACCCATCGCGTGTATGCCCCTCGTTAGATAACAAGATGGACCAAAGTACCTGTAGGATAAAAACAAGTACATCAATATCATCATCTATTTACACACTTCCCAGGGACTCCCAAGGCTCATGATCCCTATTTTTAATCAGTTTTCTATACCCCTCCATTCCCATTCTGTTCATGTGCCCATCTATGTATTTCTTAAATAACTCCAGAGTACCTGCCTCCACCACTTTACTTGGCAGCGCATTCCATACCCCCACCACCCTCTGTGTGAAAAACTCCCTCTAGCATCCAAATTATACCTTACCCCCCTCACCCTAAGCCCGTGACCCCTCGTGCTATTTGAGTCCATTCTAGGAAAAAGCTTAACCCTGTTTACTCTATCTATACCCCTCATAATCTTGTACACCTCTATTAGATCGCCTCTAAGTCTACGTCTTTCTAAGGAAAACAGTCCCAATTTGCCTAACCTCTCCTCGTAACTCAGACCTTCCATACCAGGCAGCATCCTGGTAAACCTCCTCTGCACTCTCTCCAGAGTCTCCACATCCTTCCGGTAGTAAGGCAACCAGAACTAGACGCAGTATTCCAAATGAGGGCTAACCAATGTTTTATACAACTGCAACATTAAAAGCCAGCTCTCGTACTCCATACCCCTTCCTATAAAGGTTAACATACCATACGCTTTCTTCACAACCTCCTCCACTTGCTCTGCCACCTTCAGAGACTTGTGCACCTGCACCCCCAGGTCCCTCTGCGTTTCTATACTCTTAATAGGTCTGCCCTTTATCATATACCTCCCCCCTACATTCTTTCTCCCAAAATGCATCACCCAAAGATGTGCTCTTAGGCTAATTGGCTAAACAAATTCTTCCTAAATTGTCTCAAATTTGGTTTTTAATCCATAGATCTATAAACATAAAATGCATCAATCAGGATTGAATTCCATCTGCCATCTGTCTGCCCAAGCTACCAGCCTATCGCTACTGCTGCATCGCCTGACAATGCTCCTCACTATCCGCAAGTCCAGCCATCTTTGTATCGTCTGCAAACTTGCTGATCACTCCACTTACTTCCTCTTCCAAGTCATTTATATATATTACAAATAGAAGAGTTCCCAGTACCAAGCCCTGCAGCACACCACTAATGACCAACCTCCAGCTAGAAAAATACCCTTCCACTATTACTCTCTGTCTCCTATTACCAAGCCAGTTACTTATCCATCTAGCTACCTGTCCTTGTATCCCATGAGCCTTGACCTTCTCAACTAACCTCCCATGAGGAACTTTGTCAAACGCCTTACTGAAATTCATATAGACAACATCAACCGCTTGCCCTTCGTCCACCGTTTTCGTCACCTCCTCAAAAAATTCTACCAGATTTGTAAGGCATGACCTCCCCTTAACAAAGCCATTGGGATTGTACATACCAAAGTTTACTGGGATTGTACATACCAGGATTGTATCACTGATACTATTTATGTATTTATTGAGATTACCAATGCTCGGATTGTATTCACTCGGATTACACACACTGGGATTGTATTTACTGGAATTACACTCACTGGGATTGTAATTACTGGTATTACACATACTGGGATTGTATTCAATGGCATTACACACATAGGCATCGTTTTAAATCATATTACAAACTAGTAGAGTATTTACTAGAATTACAAACATTAGGATTATATTTACCAGTTTTTACACAGAGGATTGTATTTACTGAGATTGCCAATACTGAGATTATATTTATTGGGAATATACACACTGGGATTACTCTCAGTGGGACTGTATGTACTAGGATTATACACACTGGGATTGTATTTACTGGGATTGCACACTTTTTATTCATTTGAGGGACATGGGTATCACCGGCTGGCCAGCATTTATTGCCCATCCCTAGTTGCCCTAGATGCAGTTGAGAGTCACACATGTTACTGTGGCTTTGCAGTCAATGTAGTCCTGACCGAGTAAGGACGGCAGATTTCCTTCCCAAAAGGACATTAGTGATGGGTGTTCCTGACAATCAGAATGGTTTCATGGTTATCAGTAGATTTCTAATTCTGGATTTCCTTTTGTTGAATTCAAATTTCACCACCTGCCATGTTGGGATTTGAACCTGGGTCCTCAGAACATTAACCGAGTTTCTAAGTTAAGAGTCCAGTGATAATACCACTAGACCATTGCCTCCTCTCAAACTGGGATTGTATTCACTGGGATTACTCACACTGGCATTGTATTTACAGGAAATATGGAGATTAAAACTGCATTTACTGTGATTACACACACTGGGATTGTATTTACTGGGTTTTACAAACACTGAGATTGTTTTACTGGGAGTTCACACATTGGGATTGTATTTATTAAGAGTACACACACTGGGATTGTGTTTACTGGGTTTTAGACATAGGATTGTACTTAGTGAGAATACACACACTGGCATTGTATTTACAGGTATTATACACATTGAGATTGTATTTACTGAGATTGCCAATACTGGGATTGTATTTATTGAGTTTACACATACTGGGATTGTATTCACTGAGATTGACAATACTAGGATTGTGTTTATTGGGATTACACACTGGGATTGTATTTGTTGAAATTGCCAACTCTGGGATTGTATTTATTGAGTTTACACATACTGGGATTGTATTTACTGAAATTGCCAACACTGGGAGTGTATTTATTGGGATTACACACACTGGGATTGTATTTACTGAGATTGTAATCACAATTAATGCACACAAGAGCCTATATAACGACATTCACCTGTCCTTCAGAGTCTCATATAGGAACACCTAGCTAACCTGGAAGAGATTTTCTGCAATTCTTGGGGCACACCTAAAATGGGAAAAATGTGTCTTCCAAGCAAGTGCTGTGGCCTATTTGGGCTTTTAGATGATAGCAATCTCCTTCATCTGGACAAGGAACCCCATGGAATTGAAATCCTTCCTGGGGGTAATGAATTATTATGGGAAGTCTATTCTAAATTTGGCTCTACACCGGTCTTCTTGCTCTGGATGAAGAAATATGAGCTCACTGTTGAGATGGCATCCCTTACCCAGGGCAATGTCAGATACTTAAGAAATTGTATTATAGCCATCCTGGGATTTTGAAGATTAAAATGCTAGCCAGCAACTAGGCATGGTGGCCTGGCCTTGACACAGACATTACAGACTTGGTCAGACAGTGTGAGTAATGCTAAGAGAATCCAAAACTAGCCCCCCCCCCTCCCCACCCACCCATGTGAGTGGCCTGGTAGACCCTGGGTGAGAGTACATGTAGATTTCACTGGGGCTTTTTTTGGGTTCCATTTTCTTAATTAAAGTTGACATGCATTCCAAACAGAGGGAGCCACATCACATGGTTCCATCACTTCCCATGTTACCATTGAGAAACTACAATAAAGTTTCTGCATACAGGGAATACCAATTCCTGGTCTCTGACAATGGTACTTGCCTTTACTAACACACAGTTTCAGATTTTCTTGCTTTCCAATAGAATCAAGCACATTAGGACAACATCCTACCATCCCTCACTGAATGGGTTGGCTGAACAAGCAGTCCAGACTTTTAAGCATGGCATGGAAAAGCAACCTGCAGCATTCACAGAGACCAAACTGGTACAATATTTATTCGACTATTGGACTATCCCTCACAATGACAGGAATTACTTCAGCAGAATTATTAAAGGGATGGAGGCTTCAGACAAGATCAAACCTACTGTTCCAATCTAATAAGGAAGATGGAGCCACAACTGGAAGATGATTCTGTAAGGACAGAAAGAACGTTCAAAACCATCGACTCAGTCCATATGAGGAACTTTGGGGACAGTCCCAGGATTGTAATGAAGAAAACAGGGTCCGTGTTTTATAAGGTCCAAGTGCAGGGCAGAATTGTTAAAAAAAAGCACCTGGACCATCCCAGGACTCAGGACCAATGCCAGTACAGACCTCATTACTAGCCATATGATGATCACCACCAGCATCAAGCCACAACTGGAAGTTGCCCGACACGCTTAATGCCTGACCCTCCAGGCAATGAGGACACTAATTGTTTGGTAATTCCTTCTCCTTGATAACTCTAGTCATATTTCAGAATTTTCTGACCATTTTTATGCAGATAGGATTTGTAAATGCTGTGTTTTTAAAAACAATTTTCATTCTCATTCACGTAAAGGACATCCTGTCAAAAGGTGATTAATGCATGAAAGAAAAATTGTTTACTACAGCAACTGGACAATGGAGTAAAACTGTTGTTAATCTGGGTAACTCCTCACAGTTGTTATGTTGGGAAGGAGAGCAGAAACTCAGATGATCACAGACAGAAAAAAAAGGCAGAATGTAGCAGAATTAGTCTGTTCAGATCAAGCAAGTTGTCTCACTGAAGCATTTTCTTATTATTGTGTTATTGTGTAGAGTTAAGAACTATTTGAACCAAGCGAATCTGATCACAACTATTGCGCTGGAAGCTCACCTTAATGCAGAATAAAATTGTTTACCAATTCTTAGTTTTATCTCATATAATGTGAATTCAGTCTGCCTTCAAACACACTGAATAAATATGCCTCTCAAAGGCACAGTTAGCCAGTTTGGCTCCCAAAGGGATTCCATTACTACAGCCTGGGTTCCACTGGCATAGAGGGATACAAATATCTGGCACAAAATGTAACATACAGTTGTGGCACTTTGCAACAGAATATACATAGGTTACATCTGTATACTCAAAAAAACATTCTCAAAGCATTACATTCCCAGGAACTTTGCAGTCCAACATGACACTTTACTGTGTCTTATGTTGCCTGCAAAATATCTGAGCCAAAATCCTCAGCAGGGGTCAGAGGTGTAACATAAAAACAAAAAATGCTGGAAAAGTTCATTAGATCTGGCCGCATCTTTGGATAAAGAAACAGAGTCAACAAGAGTGATCTCCGTGAACAAGAGCCATATTAAGCTTGAAATGTTGGCTGCAATTCTCCCATCGCGAGCCGCAGCATTTCTGGCAGGTCAGGTCAGGGACATGTGTGTCGGCCATTTCACAAGTTCTCCAAAAGCTTTTATGACCCGTGTGCCGGAGAAAAATGGTGCCATCAGGACCTGCGGAAAATCTGTAGGCCACTGATTAGCATGAGTTTATATACCTTCACATGCTATTATCAGAATCCACACAGCAATCTTCACCCACATCTGTGTCTCCCACCTCTTTGGCATGATGTGATTTTGGCACAAATCAGACTAGGTATTTAGGTATTTAAAGATCTCTCTAAATGGTGTGAGGAGGTAAGTGCTGCTAGCGGAGTGTAGGGGATGTTGCAGGCAGGCCATGCAGATGCCTGGTGTCCTTCCTCCGGATGCCTTCAACTGCTGGCTCATGGACCAGCGATATTTGGGGTAGAGGGTGAGGGGGAAACCTTCTATTTCCACACAGCTCTCTGCATGAGGTTCCGTCTCTCTTCCCTCTTCCATTCCTCCTGGACAGCACTACCCCACTCACCATCCCTCCTCCTCCACTCCAGCTCCTGGGCAGTACTGTAGCTCAATGTGGGAGGCATGGATCCTCAAGGGCTCCTACTCACTCTCCCCGTCCACAGCACTTTACAGTGGCAGTGTCTTTCTGAGGGCTGTGGTCAGGGACTCGACTGAGTGCTGGTGTCCCGGGGTGGGGGAGGAGTGCACCATGTGCTGACTGAGGCCTAACCAGATGAAGCAGCTGCTGCTCCAGACCGGGGAGCAGAGGGTCAGACAGGGACTGCACGGAATCTGCTGTCACCGGGAACACATCTGCTTTGCAGTCTGTCCCTGCCCTGTGACACAGACCAGCAACACATGCCTGGAACAGATGCTGCAGTTGTACACATAGAAATGGCTCAAGGGTGTGCATTGCCCACGTCTGCACACTGACCTGCAGAATCTGGACCAGCAATTGTCACGGTGGGAATCTCACACAACTCTAATCGGGTCACGCATGGCACTCTGGATTGTGTGGGGTTCCCAGCTCCCACAAGTGGGCATTCTGACCCAGGTGAGGGATTGGGCTAGTGCTGGGTCTATGCAGCCAATGAGAATAATCCATCATTCTATGCTCTTTCCAAACCGCACTGTGCAGATGGATCTCGGTTTGCTCGATCTGGAGTTGGCCATGTTGGTGGCTGCAGGGGCGGAGGAGACAGGTGTGGAGAGACCACTACAGGAGCAGGGACCACCTCAGGAAAGAGGGCAGGGGGCTGCCGCTGACGGCCAGGAGATGGGTGGGCAGGCTCCCGAGAGGGTGCACAGAAAACGGAGGGTGCAAAGGCCAAGGAATTATAGGCCCTGCAATTCTCCTCTCGGCACTGCAGGGCGACACACACTTGTGAGGTGCTCTCACACCTGGCACCTCAGGGGGGCAGTGGCCACCCACTCCCTATGGACATGAAGGTAAATTTTGCCCTGAATTTTTATGCCTCCAGATCATTCAGCCTCCCAGTGGTGATCCCGTTGGAATCTCCCAGGCCCCTGTGTGTGCGGCAGCTCACAGATATATGACCTCTCAGCTTTGCACTGATCATTGGGATTCCGAATGTGCAGGGTGCAATGACTAGGACACACATCACCTTGCAGGCCCCACCTGCAGGGCCACAGCACTCTTCACAACATTGCCCAGCAGTGGTGTTGGCGATGGCAGCAGCCACAGTGGAGGAGGGAACAGGAAGCGGTGGGGGTGGGTGGAGGAGGGGTGCTGCAACCACCACATCCCAGGAGCAAGTGCAGCCACTATTCCTCCTCCAAAGACCTGGCGCCTCAAACCACTACATCACCCTTCCCTAGCTTCTGTCATCCCATCACCCTATTCCCCCAGAAACATCCGAACCTGTTAATGCGTCTGGGCTGGCAATGATTGTGAGTCTTGGATGAAGGCTGGAGGATGATGAGGACTCGCTGTTGTGCCCACTGGGATCCTGCCCCTAGTGACACTCAAGTCTGACTCTTACCTGTATCCGAATGCACACTGCCACCCTGGGCCATGCAGTTGTAAGGGTTAGGGACACATGTTGTTTTGGATAATGGGGAGGGGGGGGGTGTCTGGTGGATGTTGGGGAAGGTAGAGCGAGCACTGTGAAACATGTGGCTGAGTCTGCAAGGCTCAACAGACAACAGCTCAATGTTTGGGAGTCAGGAACAGTGTGTTGTAGGTGGGGGGAGTGGAGAGAATCAGAGACACATTAGTCACAGCTTATTGTGCTCTTAACATAAATGATTACCAAACCCTGACCAATGTTAACCTTCACCCATGTCCTCTACTGAACTACAGCTTCCTAACTTTGTGCTGATCACTACTTCTTCTAATGCTACCCCAGGATGCTCATCGGAGCTGGAGGTGTCCGGCTGTGATGCACACCCCATTGCCTGTGATGTCCTAGGTGAATGTCCTCTGGGTGGCCGAGACCTGGAGGGATCCAGCTGACTTGTGGATGGCTCTGTTTCGGTGCCACCCTGTTCACCTTGCTGGCCCAGAAATGTCCTGGTGTGAGGAAGGGGAGAATCAGAAGTTGTCAGAACATCCAGGATCTCTTGGGTGGAAGGCATCAGCATGGGCTCAAGCCCTTCCTCTTTCTTTACGGTGCTGAGAGGGCCTGGGGATACCTCATGGGACACCGGAGTAACTGGACAAGCTCCAGAAGCTGGAGCCGACCTGGCTGTTGGTGACCATTCGGGATGGCCCATCACTCCCTGCCAGCTCCATGGCAAACTCCTCCATGCTGGTCAGCTGTCGCAGGTCAGACACACAATCGCCAATCTGTGTCATTTCCTGTGTGTTGTGAATGTTCTTTTCTTGTGGGAACATAGGGTGGATAACAAGCATTAACATATTGCAGTGCACAGTATGCAATGTGTGCCTTGTACAAAGAACAAAGAACAAAATAGCATGGGAAACAGGCCCCTCGGCTCAACGAGCCCATGCTGCCATCCCGATGTTCCCACCTCTACTCGTGATCCCTGTCTATGTTTATAGATCTATGGATTAAAAACCAAATTTGAGACAATTTAGGGAGAATTTGTTTTGCCAATTAGCCTAAGAGCACATCTTTGGGATGTGGGAGGAAATCAGAGCACCCGGAGAAAACTCACGCAAGCACGGGGAGAAAGGAGAAAACTCCCACAGACACAGGCCCAAATCCATGTATCTGCACAGCACAGCGATAGTCACTGAGCTGTCGTGTTGCCCATCAAATGGTCCAGGTCAAGCACACACTAACGACGTGAAGCACTAGGATACTCTTGAAAAAAATCCAAGAGCAGCCCTCTCACAATCCATCACGTGTATGCCCCTTGTTAGACAACAAGGTGGACCAAAGTACCTGTACGATAAAAACAAGTACATCAATATCTCAGATGTTGTACTGACTATTCCAGGGAAAAGGGTCATCACTGAAGGGTGCTGGTTGAGGGGTGAGGGGAAGGGGTTAGATTCTGTTCCTGGGGGAAGGGTCGTTGTTGCATGTTCTTCAGGTGTCTAAGCAGGATTTGAGATCCATGCCAAACATGTGCGGGGTTCCAAGTGAGATGCTCACTCACCCTTCCTGCCTGAAGAAGGTTGTACATTTTTCTGTGACATTGCCTCCCAGAGCGCAGTGTCAGGCTCCTGACATTCACCACTTCTGTCACCTCCTCCCACAATGCCATGGCAGATACACTTCTTGGGTTGGGGCTCTGGCCGGGTATGATCCGCTCACATCTCTCCTCCACAGCATCTAGCAGGTAATCCTGATCGGCCTCTGAAAATCTGGGAGTCGGTTTCTTTGCAGCCTTCTTTGTGGTGTGACTGGCTATGTGTCTATTCCTGCCACTTATATACAGCTTTGGCTTATTAAGGGAGTGCTGGTACAGTGACTGAGGCCAGTCAAGGGCCCGTTAGCAACAAATACTTGTGAGAGATTTTGAAGGCTGCATCAGTTGAGTGTCATCCCTCAGGGCGCTGACTGGCTGCCATTCAGTAGGCTGCAGTATCCAGGGGTGGAAGAGGGCAGTTCTCTGCAGGATAGTAGTGAGGACAGTATGTTCAAGGGATGGAGGGATTGTGTACCCACATTATCTGGAACCATGGGGCATGGGGTGAGCGGGCAGCCATGTCAGTGTGTGAGGGGACCAGCAATGAGGCCAGTGATGTTTCTGGGGGTATGGGGAGATGTTGTGGAGGCCAGCAATGAGGACAGAAGATACAATTTCTGGAGGGTGTGTGTGTGTGTGTGTGTGGTGTGTGTGTGTGTGGTGTGTGTGTGTGTGTGTGTGTGTGTGTGTGTGTGTGTGTGTGTGTGTGTGTGTGTGTGTGTGAGAGGGGGGGTGCGGGGGAGGGGGTTGTAAAGGCCGCCATTGAGACCAGTGGTATCTGTGGGAGTTTGCAGCCAGTGATCTGAATGATGAGAGGTCTTTTCCACGATCTCCCAGTGATGTGCACATCAC
Source organism: Sphyrna mokarran (assembly GCA_024679065.1). NCBI lineage: Eukaryota > Metazoa > Chordata > Chondrichthyes > Carcharhiniformes > Carcharhinidae > Sphyrna > Sphyrna mokarran. The sequence goes on from JAGIQG010000023.1 coordinate 38,701,704, forward strand.
AGGTTCCTGCTCATCTCGCTGATTTCAAGCTCTTTGGTGCGAATAGGCCCTGCCTCTCCAAACTTTTAATGATATTCACAGTTGTGACCTCTGCAGTGCACAATGTGCAGAGATTCAGGTGAGAATCTGAACTGAGAAAACAGTTGGGATCTAGAACAGTTTTCCCACCAATTCAGTGCTTTTGGGAGAATCAAGGCCATTAATTCTATTCCTCTCTTTGTAGATGGTACCAGATCTGCTGAGATTTTCCAGCACTCTGGCTAAAGTTTTCCAACCTTGCCCACAGCTAGGTTTCTCCAGTCCCACTGCAGTGAATGGAGATTTGTCTAAGCATCAAATTTGCCATTCTCCCTGGCAGCAGCATCTAAGTGTGCGAGACTGGAGATTTCCAGATTTCAGCATCCCCAGTATTTTGTGTTATATTAGGGATGGGATACTATTGATTATCCTGTATAATTGTATCACTAGTTTCTCTATTGGAAGCTTGTGTTATGTCTGTTTCCATTTGGAGACAGCTCATTACCCTATTTAAATCGGGCTCCTACGGTGGACTCTAGAGTATACTTAACAGGTATATTTAACAGTTGCTGCACATGTTTTCCATATCTCAAGGAAACTCAATAATAAAAGGGTGATGGCAACTGCTGACTCCACCAGATTCTGGCTTTTTATAGCACTTTTTGTGACCAAAAATAACAGGGATATTCCATGAACACTTACCCTAATCTCAACCTCTCCGCGTTGTTGCAATTGTTAATTCATGACTCTGTAAGGACAGAAAGAACGTTCAAAACAGGTGACCCAGTCCATATGAGGAACTTTGGGGATGGTCTCAGTTGGGGCCCCAATGGAGAAATTGGAGTTCATGTCATATAAGGTCCAAATGCAGAGCAGAATTGTCAAGAAACACCTGGATCATCTCAGGATCCAGGAGCCCGTGCCAATACAGAGCTCATTACCAGCTATCAGATAATCACTAGCAGCCCCCACAAACATCCAGTCCCAAGCTTTGAGGTGAACTTTGATCTCTCTTTTCTACACCTTGCATCCATAGCTAAATCCCAAATATCCTGCTTGGCTTTCCAGAAGTGCTCGGAGATTCTATTGGCTGCTTTAATATTAATGCTGTGTGCTGTTTGAAAAGGTGCTTATCTGGTGTGTTGCTTATCTTAAATTTGCTTCATACATTCTCCCTAGAATTTTCCAGCCATTCATGTCCTGCTACTGCTGCAAGCGAGGATGGAGAATTCGGCACTCGAATAAATCTCCATTCACTGCAGTGGGATCAGAAAATCCTGCCACTGTGAACAGTCAGAAAATTCCACTCAATCTTCTTCTGCAGTTAAATTTGAAACAAACCCAAGCTTAAGAAATCATCCTCTGAACGGTTTAGAAATCTGATATAAATTGAATTGCCACAGTTTCAGTTTTCTAGTGGCCCAGAATTTAATCTCAGTTCCCACTGAACCTTTGCCTTATGTATAACAATTATCACTAAACTTATCCAACAGCATGAAGTTCCAGCAAAAGGGATAACCAGCCTACTTATGTCAGGAAATACAAGGATCAAAGCATGACCAGTCACTGCATATACAATGATATCTGCGCAAAACATACCCAGTATAAAATATCCACAAATTGAATCCCTCTCCCCCTCTACAAACACAATCTCTGATCATGATGCCATGCTACATGCTATTACATAACAAATACAGGTGAAGCAGACAAAATCCATTCCAGCAAAATTTCCATTTTAACCAGAAGCTGCAGAATTCTGGGGTTCATCTGCAAAGGTCTAATCTCTTTGACAAGATGCAGCAACTTCATTGACTTGGGTTAAAAGCATTAGCACATTAACCCCAGTAACCCTAATCCTTTGGCTGCACAAGCTCTGAAGTGTTTGAATCCACTTTTACTGGAGGTCAGCAAGGACTTGCTCTTGGGGAAGTGCAAAAATGTCTCCACATCCTGTTGCTAATTGAACCTCTTTTGGCTGATCCTTCAAACATCAGATTGTTAAAACCAGGCTCTAGGATCACTGCTTATGGGCCTGTGTTTTGATAAGTTAAAGGAAGGCAGACTATTCTCCACAAAATAAATTCTTAGTCTGGCTTCAAAGACTTCAAAGAGGCCCCTTCAATGAAGTTTTCTGAAATAAATACATCTTGCATCACGTTTGTAAGCATTGAAGGTATTCAGGGTCTGAGTTTCAAACCGCTTGGCTGTCCAATGGAAATATAGGGCCCGATTTTACTATCGCATTGCGCCTGCTTTCAGGCGCGAAAACTAGATAAAATCTGGCATGAGGCAAATACTGTGATCTGAACCTAATTTCACACTGGTTCTCCTTTTACCAAGGCCTGAAAATGGCCACGATCGGAACTGTGCCTGAAATGGGTGTGAAGGCCATTTATATGCATTTGAAGCATTTAAGTTAATTTATTGGGCTGCAAACCCAACCTTACCAGCACTTCGCCCTTCTCCAGTGCTTCTACCCATCCAGAATCAGCGTGAAACAGACATGCTCTACAAAAGTCCAATTCAGGCACTCCAGCTTCTGAGGAGGTAAGTACTGTCAGCTCTCTGCTTGAGATGGCGGGGGGAGGTCCGCTGCCACTCTGCCTGTGATCAGTGAGGGGGAAGGAGGCCCTGCTGCCACTCTGTCTATGATCAGTGAGTGGGAAGGGGAGAGGGGCTTGTGTTCAATCTGGGTGGTAGAGGGGGTGGGGGAATAAGGGGGTCAGTAATGTTATGGGAGTGCAGCATTATTTTTGGGGGCCAGGAGAGGCATTATCTGGCCCAGGAGGGATGTGGCAGGGGAGCCACATTCTATCTTTACTGCGCAAGACAGTTGGAAATGCCAATCACAGCCTCCACCAAGGAATTGTCCCCTTGACGAGAAAAGGTTTTCTTTCACTTCATTCATTATCTTTCAGCTATCTAGCAGTTAATCAATGTGAGTGCCAATGGTTTGTGCCAGGGAGCCAAGATCGTCATCAACAACTTTACCCACAGTGGCAGCCTTCATCACAATATCTATAACATTGCCAGAGTGTGAGCTATTCACCAGCTAAACTGACCACTGAGAACAAAGTCATATGGATAATTATGGATATGTTGGGCATCCTGGTTAATTCAGAGAGATGAGGCTAGAAGAGGAATGTCCATGTGCCCCATCTCGGGAGATTGGCTGAGGATAACTTCCCAGTCAAATTTGAAGACTGGTTGCCATGCCTTCATAATCTCGATTTGAAAGTATTTCAAATTGGAAGAGGCATACTGCATCCAGTTTTCAAATCCTGATCACTGGTTGTAATTGTCTTGACCTTGGTGTTCATCAAGAAGTGCTGGAGATGGCTGGACGCAATGGACCTTGTATCCTGTTGGAGCCTAGGTCTCTCTCTCTCTCTCTTCTGGGGCTTCTGGGCGATGATACAATGAAGGTGCAGATGCTTCAGTGAAACTACAGATTTCAATCTTGTTTGACAATGCTGCCAAAGCTTTGGCCTTTTCAAGCTTCATGGATGGTTATGTTATCCGGCAGTTAATCCTGAACTACTCCCCTGGTGACTATAATTCTGAATTTGTGATGTTGTCTTTTATCCTGACAAGGGTGTTTGATATGTATGCACTGAGGCGTATGCCATCTGTTATCCTGTTATTCTTTGAAATCCAGGGATATTAGTTTATTGATAATAGAATTCACTCACAAGTTCTGGCAATGGAACAAGGGAGACCCTGGTTTAGGATGCATTACCATTTACATTCAATCTTGGGTCTTTCTGTGTGGCAACAGGGGAGTGGGTGGGTAAGCGGGTTTGCCCACTCTGCTTCTGGTCCAAATCCAAACTCCTGGCCTCTAGTGTTTGTAATAGAGATACTTCCTTTGCTTGTGGGCTGATAATAGGTTGAAGAATGTGCAAGATTTGTTGTATATTATGGGGGTATGTGTTCTTTATCCTTTTTTTGTATTATAATCTAGGTGTTTGCAACAGAAGTTTATACTATATGGCATCCTTTACTTTAATTATAGATAATATGAATAGCATCACAGCAGAGTGATGGGCTAGCGGTTTGGTGAAGAGGTGAGGAGTTAGTGAGTTCTATTGATTGGATAACTATTTGTGATGTAAAGCAATGCCAGTAGGTTCAATCTCCATACTGGCTGAGGTTATACGTGAGGTTATACACTGCTTTCTCAACCTTACTGAAGTGTGGTGATCCTCAAGTTAAATCACCACCAATAGCTCTTCCCCTCAAAGCCCAAAGCAGCCTATGGTCATCTGGGACTAGGGTGACTTTACCTTTGTTTTAGAGAGATGATAGGCATGGACTTAAGTACTCATATTGGGTGAGGAAACTAACTCCCACCCAATCCCATCTTTAAAATCAATGCCGTTGTGTTTTTTTAATATTTTTATTATTTTGGGGTTAAAGAGTCCTTGCTGGTCTCTTGTAAAGATCATGTATCCTGGTCAGACTTACTGTTTTATTGTCGGTGCCTAGGACATAGCTGGGGTTAGGGAAATGTATAGTGATGCTTACTGGGGAATCCTTGGTTGTCTCACTTTTTTGGGTTGGTTCCTATATTTCTTTTGGCTGCAAGGGTGGTGACAACGGCTACTTGATATTTAGCTCCTGGAAAGTACAGTGAACACATCACCTTGTTAGGAGGAAATTCTTGTTCTTTGCTGAGATATCCTGACTGTGGATGTTTGGACAACTACTCCTTCTCCTCCTGTTTCTAGGATTTCTTTAATGGGGTAGTTTAGTAGTTGGCTCCTTTAAGGGGTGTATACTGGGAGAGTCATGTGCCTAAATCACATGACTCAACAAGAGCAAGGATCTTGATGCAGAGTGCGGATTTTCACAACCAGACAAGATCTTAGAGTTGGAAGTATTAACATTGTGAAAGTGTCTTTTGTGAATAAACCATTCTAGTTTGTTATTCTAACTGCTGGTCGCCAATCCTCCCAATTACTACATTGGCAATGATGTCAGAGTGACTCAGTTTACAGTGAGGAATTCGAAGAGAACACCATCACAAAAAGATGCGATAAAAAAGATAATTTAAAGTACAAATGTTGAAGCAAGCAGGGCCAGCCCAGTACAAGCAGAGTCAATAAGCCAGCCCTGGTATTTAGTGGGGGATGGTCCAGTGGGGGAAGTGAAATGTTATATCATTAAACAATGTGAAAGCCAGCAAGGTAGCCCCATCATAGTAGTATTGTTAGTAAAGTACTGGCCACTGAAAATGGAGATAGACATGGGAACATCAGCCACTGTTTGAGCGAGCAGACCTACTGATATCTTAAAGAAGGAGCTCAACCCTAAAGTTGAAGAATGCTGAGCAAGACTACATACATACACCAGATAAGCTGGCATCTGATATATACCAAATTGGATATCAGCCACACTTACCAACAGTTAGAACTAGACAACACATCAAGAGCTTATATCACAATAAATACACTTAAAGGGCTGGATCAATATACACATCTATTGTATGGGATTAGCTTGCACCATCTTCCAGCAAACTATGGAGAGTTTACTGCAGCGTTTGCCCAGAGTTGTCATTTATTTGGATGATGTTTTGATAACAGGTCCACTAAGGAGGAACATTTGGCAAATTTGGGTGAAGTTTTAAAGAGGTTTTTGGAAGCAAGAGTATGCCTGAAGAGAGAAAAATTCCCTTTCCAAGCAAATGGGATGGACACTCAGGGGTTACACCCAATAGAGGACAAAATCAGAGCGATTAAGGAGGACCAGCCCCTGGGAACACAACTAGACTTTTCCTTGGGATGGTTAAATATTACAGGCAATTCCTCCCAAATGTATCAACATAACCGGCACCGTTGCATATGATGCTGAAGAAACACCAGAGATCATGTTGGAAAACACCACAAATGAGTCTTTTAACCAGTAAATTAGGGTTTCCAGTCATTCTTGCAGTAGCGTGGCGACCAGAATTGTACACAATACTTCAAAAACGGCCTAACCCAAGTTGTACACAACTGCAACATGATTTTCCAATTCCAATTACTCAATGCCCCAACTGATGAGGCCACCATGCCATAAGGTTTCTTGACCACTTTGTCCACCTGAATGGGAACTGTAGATTTGCACACCTAGATCCTTCAGTATGCTAATATTTCTAAGGACGCTACCATTTGCTGGATACTTTATTTCTGCAGTAGACTTTCCAAATCACATCACTTCACATTTGTCTGGGTTAAATTCCATCTGCCATCTTTTGGCCCAGGTCTCCAGCCAGTTTTTATCCTTTTGTATCTTCTGACAATCCTCCTCACTATCTGCTACCCCCCCCCCAAATTTTTGTATAATTTGCAAATTTACTAATCAGACCACTTACATTTTCCTCCAAATCATTAAATATATTACAAGCAACAAAAGTCCCAGCACTGATCCTTGTGGTACACTGCTTGTCACAGATCCCCAGTTAGAAACGCACCCTTCCATTGCTTTTCTGCTTTCCATACCCAAGCCAGTTTAGTATCCATCTTACCAGCTCACCTCAGATTCCATATGACTTCACCTCCTGTATCAGCCTGCCATGTGGAACCTTATCGAAAGCTTTACTAAAAGCTTTGCACTGTCCTGCCCTGGTCAACTTTTCTTGTCACTTCCTCAAAGAACTCAATCAAGTTTGTGAGAACAGCCTCCCCTTCACAAAACCATGCTGCCTGTTGCTGATAAACCTACTCTCTTCCAGATACGAGTACATCCTGTCTATAAGAATCTGCTCCAGTAATTTCCCAGATTGTCTCTTTTGCCTTTCTTAAACAGAGGAACAATGTTAGCTACTGTTATTCTGGCAGTTCAAACCTGTGCTGAGGGATTGTGCTGTAAGTGGACCCAAGTGGGAGCCTCATAAGGAAGGGAGGAAGGGGGAGGTGGGAGAGGGTCCAATTCGGGGGAAATGTGTTCTACTGGTTGTGACTATTGGGTATTATAGATGCTGGCTTTGATAATGGGTGTGGGGAGGTTGAAGGGAACTTCTGAGACCACCGCAGTGGGGTGAGGTGAGATTATCTTTTGCTCTGATCAAGACCCTTTTTAAACAGGGCGCCCTAATCTCAGTGCAGCCGACTCTGTCGGCATGTTTAGGCTCCCACCCCTTAACCTGACAGCATGAAACAGGCCCAGTTGGTTTTCTTGTCAAAGCGTCAGGAGGTCTGGAGAGAAACACATCAGTTTTCAGTCAGATCCTGACCCTGTATCAAATTCTGGTAAGGTTGCCTGAAGATGTCTAGATAGGGCACTACAACGATACCGTGGTTAACACTGCTGCCTCACAGCACCAGGGACCCAGGTTTGATTCTGACTTGAATCACTATTTGTGTGGAATCTGCACGTTCTCCCCGTGTCAGCGTGGGTTTCCTCTGGATGCTCCGGTTTTCTCCCACAGTCCAAAGATGCGCTGGTTAGGTTATTGAGTCATAGAGTCATGGAAGATTGCAGCATGGAAACAGGCCCTTCAGCCCAATTTGTCCATGCTGCCCTTTTTTTAAACCCCTAAGCTAATTTAAATTGCCCGCATTTGGCCCATATCCCTCTAGACTCATCATACCCATGTAACTATTCAAATGCTTTTTAAAATACAAAATTGTACCCACCTCTACTACTACCTCTGGCAACTTGTTCCAGACACTCACCACCCTCTGTGTGAAAAAAATTGCCCCTCTGGATCCTTCTGTATCTCTCCCCTCTCACCTTCAAACTATGCCCTCTAGTTTTAAACTCCTCCACCTTTGGGAAAAGATAATGACTATCTATCTGATCTATGTCCCTCATTATTTTATAGACCTCTACAAGATCATATCTCAGTCCCCTACACTCTAGAGAAAAATATCCTAGTCTATCCAACCTCTCTTTATAGCTCAATCCATCAAGTCCTGTAGCATTCTACTAAATTTTTTCTGCACTCTTTATAATTTATTAATATCTTTTCTATAATAGAGTGACCAGAATTGCACACAGTATTCCAAGTATGGCCTTACCAATGTCTTGTACAACTTTAGCAAGACAGTCCAACTCTTGTATTCAATACTCTGACCAATGAAACTAAGCATGTCGAATGCCTTCTTCACCACTCTGTCCACCTGTTACTCCACTTTCAAGGAGCTATAAACATGAACCCCTAGATCTCTTTGTTCTCCCCAATGTCCTACCATTAATTGAGTAAGTCCTGCCCTGAGTTCAATCTACCAAAATGCATCACCTCGCATCTGTCTAAATTCACTTCCAGAGGACAGCCACCTAGGTCATCTCAAGAATGTGGCGGTCAGCAGGCCGACTCCACCTCTGCTACAGATGTTAGGATTCACCTGGGCATAATGATAGGAAAAGGACAATTAAGAAATGATAACAGCACGAAGGGGATATCTAATCACTGGGTATATTAAACATACAATATGTTTTATTAACACATGTTGTCTTTTCACTATCCTGCTAGTTTCTGCAATGGTCACATACACTCTGTTCCGATCAGCCTTGCACGATGTAGGCCTATGGATACACCATGTCTCCTATTGTCACTAGTGGCATCTCTGAATATACTGGCACGTAGGATTGAAATTTGGGTATCATATGACAAGTTGCCATCTTAAAACGTACCTGGAAACCCCACAAGTAGTGCTCACCTGATTATCATCGCTCTGAGTCTGTCTGGGCTGTGTCTACGGCCAAATCATTGCTTGTCTTACTGGTGTCTGTGTGACAGAGATCTTTACAAGGCATTGCCCCCATGTGATGAATTTGTCAGTCAGACAGGAGTGTATCCCAGCCTAATGAACAGTGATGTGCCTTCCAACGTACACGGGCTTGTTTGTGAAATATTCCTTTCCAGGTGCCAGAGGTCACGGGAATGCACAATGTTATTCAATACAATCCCTACAGTGCAGAAGGAGGCCATTCGGGCCCTCGAGTTTGCACTGGCTACAATCCCACCCTGGCCCTATTCCTGTAATCCCACATGTTTGCCCTGCTAATCCTCCTAACACTAAGGGATAATTTAGCATGGCCAATCAACCTAACCTGCAAGAAAGGAGGAAACTGAAGCACCCGGAGGAAACCCACGCAGACATGGGGAGAGCATGTAAATTCCAGACAGACAGTGATCTGAGGCTGGAATCAAACCTGGGTCCCTGGCGCTGTGAGGCAGCAGTGCTAACCAGTGTACCACCTATAAATTATTCAGGCAGTGCTGCGCTCCTGAGCAGCACATTTTGCACAAGTGGGATAGTTTTATTTCAGTTGAGTCCACACTCAGGATTATAACATCATAAAAATGTGAAACTTAATGGGGTCACCAGAAGAAAATAGAAATGAAACAAAAATGTCTGCATCCACCAACAGCTCAAACCTCCCAGCAAACAGGGGGAATTGAATCTACTGACGCACCAATGCCTCATGCAGCCTGAATGGTGAGATTATCACAGGCACTATTTCTCCAGCTTCTGCAATATCGTCTTTCCCTTCTTCCTCATTAGAGGAGGTATTCAGTTCCTCTGTCACCCCCTCGGCAGCGTGTAGCAGGCTACAATAATCCTGTACAGTCTTTCTGGTGAGCACTGAAGCACTCTGCTTGATCTGTCCAAGCAGCAGAATCTTGTCATCTGCCTGATGTTGCCCTTACTGAGATATGGATAGCACTGTATCTCTCCTCACTGCAGACTTCAGTTCTGCCTGGTGACATCAGCCAGGTCCTCTGCATGGCTATCCCTGGGGTCAGGTCTGCAGACAGTGAGTGGGTGGGGGGGAGGGGCGCGGTGGCAGAGGGCATTCCTGAGTTGTTGAGGATATAAGCACTATGACAGCTCCCCGGGTAGCATGCACTCACTTAACTGTTGGAATTAAGGAATTGCTTTCTGAGATCACATTCCAGATGCACAATCATAAAGTTAAATCCCCTTCCTGTCATTGAATGTTCTTGGCTGATCTCAGGGAGATCTCAGTACCTTGTGTGCAGTGGATTGTCAGTGGCATTTTGTAAGAATCCTAAATCTGCTCTGGGTGCCTGGCTCTCAGAGTCAGTAATGTATTTGACTTAATCATTTGCTGTCCTGAGAACAGCATCTGTCTCCTCCTGGATAGACTTGTGTGTGGAAACCAGGATATTTTGCACATGTCCTATTGGAAAGAGCCACTGGCAAAGAATTTTAATGCCACTGTCACTTTTAAAGTTATCGGGATTAGATTGTCCCCAGTCCTTACAGAAGCTGGCATATTGAGATACCAATCCCCGCGACATCCGAAACTGCCTCCTGCATTGTCTCTCTGTACCATTTGCCAATGTTCACCATCACTGACACCTCCTATGCTTCTTTAGCCTGTGCCACTGCTGCCTCCTGCTGGCTGCACTCAGCAATTGTCCATCCTGTGGAAGTTCCTCCTCAGTTGCACCATAGCCAATAGAAGTGCAGATATGTCTGCATTATGTAGGCTCAAGTACATTGAAGCTATCTCTCCGACATTGAGCATTTCAGCCAATGGGAAAACTGTACCAAGCATCAGTCGACTGAGACCACCCCCCATCCCAGCCTGGTGAAGCCCATTCTGATGAGTTAGTTCTCCCATTCACACACCCATGTGCATGGAGACTGCAGCACTGTGCAGGGAAATGAAAGCCATGTCCACGTACCCCCCCCCCCCCCCTCCTCAAATACTATTGGGTTTCCCTCCATCACACTCGAGACACATTCAGGAAATGCTTGGCCTCCTATTCCATCCGCAACTATCTACCGAGATTCTCAATATTCTAAATTAGCACTTTGTTGTTATTTTATCTTCCCCCAACTCTCACCAGGAAGCCAACCCTGCCTCCTTACCTTCCTTCATTTCTCTGTCCCTCCCTCCACTCCCCTGTCCCCTGCAAGGCTAGGCAGCCAGGAGCATGCTCATTTGCTATGTTCCAGGTTGCTGCTTGAAAGTATCTTCATAGACAGAAAGAATTAATACTCATCATTAATTTATTGGGGTAGCCTTGTACTCTTTGAAGAAACCCAAGAACAGATTGTGATCAGAAACAATGGTAAAGTGTCTACCATGAAAGTCTGGTGGAAATTCTTGATATCGAAGACTGTTGATTTGTGAGTAGCCTTTTTTGGGAGGGTTCTTGACACACACGGTATCCGCCTTTCAGAGCCATCATCCACATCATGGGACAGTCCAGCACCAACGCCATATGGAGCGGTGATGCCCCTGTATCCACTCCCATTTCAAGTGGCTTCCCATTATTAAGAGCACTACAGAAATAGGGTGCACCTCACATGTTCTAAGATTAAATAGAGGATGAATACCAGAATCACTGGTGCTAGACTCTTCAACATTGTATACTTGTAATTTCTTGGTTGATCTATTGCTTGCAATTTTGACTTAGCTCTGCACTGTTTTATCAAATGTCCTCTTTTGTGACAATACTCAGCCTCCTTGAACTGACATGATTCAGGAGTCTGGTCCCCTCTGCATCGGTAAGATGTCACTTTAAGCTTTGTTGAAGTTTTCCTCTTTGGGCTGATCAGTGGTTTAGCACCACAGCTGGTTACAGGTTCCTGCCTTAACTGGTGAACATTCCAGTTCTGTGTGGTCTGTAGCTCTTGTGCACTTTTTTCAGCGCTTTCATGGCCAGCGCTACCTCCATTGATCATTCAAATTTATGTTAATTCCTGCAAGCAATCAGCATTGATTAGCATTGTCATTCACACCAGACTGACCTATCTCACATTGTTTGAAGTGGCTCCAAATTCACAATATTCCAATAATTGATCTGGTTTAACAATGTAAGTCACAATCTATTTGCCCAGGACTCTCACATTCAAATTAAACCTGAATCTCTGTAACTGATGGCTGAGATTGCAGTTAATCCTTTACTAAATCCATGAGTTCACTCAATGAATTGGAGTCAGGGGGGCTGACCGATTGGAGTCATGGGGAGGTTACAATTATAGGTCTGAATTTCACAAGCACCAAGAAGGATTGCTTTACTTTTTTACCACCTTTCCTATTTTATTTGCTTGAAAATAATATGCAAGGCGCTCAGTTATTCTGTCAGGTCTTTTGTGGTCTATTCCAAGGGAGGTATTTGGGTGGATACTTCTTTTTCAGATTTTTAAAACAAGATTTACAGTTATTGAGACAGAGGTAGTGTCAGGTTAATTTATCCTTGTCATCAGATGCAAAGGTGCACTTTCATAGACTTTATGAGTGAACATAAAAGGTATTTTTAATAAGAATCATCCAGCAGCCTCACTCCCAAAGTACTCCTTTCTCACTATGGGGTGATGCCCCTGAGACCACCACCCAGTCAGAACCTCATTGAACAAAGCTCCCCAAATTGGAATTCAAGAAGAAGCTCATGGCAGACGATGTTGGGACCAAAATGGGGGCAGTTTTCAATCAGGTCAGGAACTGCAAGATAGCCAATCACAATGTGAATTATAAGCATGTCAGCAAGTGGACACCTATCTAATCAGCAATTGCCTGGCAGCTTTGGGCAGGAAGCATCTGTCCCTGCTCTCAATTAACTCACTCCCTGATCAGGCTCTTTTCAGCATCAAACTCCAGACACAGGGAGTGAACACTGACCGTGAGGTGTGAGCATCCATCTGCATGATGAACTGGACATGTTTATCTGACTCACAGTCTCTGTCTTCCTTTCATGCTCACTATCAGTGGGGTCCACATCACTTTTCCCTTTCATTTGTCAACTTATGCTCTTGTAGCCCCACAGTCTCCTTCTCATCTGCATGGTTATCTTTTTTGGACCCCTATTACTCTCACCACCCCACCAAAGCAGCCCACCCCTTTTATGTTCAGAGAAGTTCATCCCCAGGGATTAGAGTAGAGGATGCTCCAGTTGCTCAGGATGGAGGTCACATAGAAGGTGAACATCCATGGGGATCGATCCTGGATCTTGGCTCCAGTTCTGCACATGGATGAATGAATGTATTTCTTTGGTCGTCTGGGTAAGTGACTATGTGGTATTTCATCAAAGGGTCTCTCATGAGGGTACCAGGCAAAGGGATTTTACTAATGTGGAGAAAGGCCAGGCTGGGAAATGTGTACTCTTCATTGGTAGCACATGGTTAGAGGTCAGAGCATGTGTCTGGTATGGGAATGGGGCAACTGTAAGGTTGCATGGCCTATTTGTGGTATGGGGATGCTTGTGAACGAGGAAGTTATGTATCTGTTTACTCTCCACTTTGCTGGAGATAAGCTTGAACTCATCCTTTGAAGTGAAGATAACCATGTTCATTACTGCACTATTTAGTAAGGTCCCAATGGGAATGTGATCTGCATCCAGAAGTTTCTATTATAAATGGGATAGGATATTACAGACATTTGAGATTAGGAGGAGCTTCTAGTTTGGCATTTTCTCTCTGTTTTCTCTCTGTCTCCTGTTTTTGAAGTCTCTTACACACAAAGCCTTCTCTAGGCTCTCAGTCTGATAGGCATACTGACTCTTCAATGCTCCCAGATTGATGTTTGAAGCTTCCAAAGGCTACACTTAATTTGGCAATTTGTGCATGTGTCTCATCATCAACAAAGACAGCTTGAGTCTGCAGCCAAGATAAGTGAACTTATCCACTGCTCACAGAGTTTGGTTATGGCTGAAACCTGTGACAAGAGATTGTCTTTCCATTTTCTTTTAATTCCTTCCTGTTAATTGGAAGGCTGCAGTTGTCATATGGATTGGAGAACAAGTCCATGTTACACGTCCAGCTCTGAACCGGCAGCTCATGCACAGTTATTGGGAAATTACAAAAATGTCATTGGAGACCTTGGTTCTTGCATCTCAAATATGTAGTTTCCCATCGCTGTGATATCTGATTTTTGATGCCTGGAGCACCATCACGTAGAACTTATTGGAGATGGTTGGCGCTAGCACACAGCCTTGTTTAATTCCATTAGTGACTGGGAATGGGTCAAAAAACTCACTATTCAGAACACACATGAACACGTTGTCATGGAACTGTCAAATTATTGTGGTAAATTTGTCAGGGCAGAAGATAGTCCAAAATCTTCCAAAGGCCCTCACTGCTGACAATGCTAAAGGCCTTGGTCAGGGCAACAACCCTGGTATTAAGGTCCATCTTGTGTTCTTAGCATTCCTCGTGGAAAAAACTCAATAATTCCAAGGGCCCTACAGCAGTGGAGTGAATACACTATATCCCTCAGAGTCACCCTCACAATCATTCTCAATAGCTGGTCAAGAAGATCACTGAACTCTTTTGGGCTGTGTGGGGGCAAGGAATCATCCCACAATAATAGAAGCATAGAGTCATAGGATTCCTACAGTGCAGAAGGTTGCATTTGGTTTTACACTGACTCTCTGAAAGAGTGTGGTCCCTAGGCCTAAACCCTCTCCCCAAAATCCCATGCATTACCTATGGCTAATCTATCTAACCTAAACATTTTTGGTAGCTAAGGGGCAATTTAGTGTGGCCAATCTAACAAACCTGCACATCTTTGGACTGTGGGAGGAAACCAAAGTACCTGGAAGAAACCCATGCAGACTCAGAGAATGTTCAAACTCCACACAGACAGTGACCCAAGGCTGTAATTGAACCCTCCACATACTTTTAGGCAGTGCATTCCACACCTTAACCACTCGCTGAATGAAAAAGTCTTTCCTCATGTGGCTATTGCTGCTTGTTCTCAATCCTTTCACCAGTGGAAACAGTTCCTCCATAGTCATGAAGCTGGGGGCAGTAGTTATAGCTGGGGGAAGGGTAATTATGAGGCCATCAGGAGAGAATTAGGGTGCATAGATTGGACTAGGAAACTAAAGGGACTGGGAACATCTGGAATGTGGAGCTTATTCAAGGAGCAGCTGCTGCGAGTCCTTGATAAGTATGTCCCTGTCAGGCAAGGAGGAAATGGTCAAGTAAGGGAACCTTGGTGTACGAAAAAAGTTGATTCGCTGGTTAAAAGGAAAAAGGAGGCTTATGTCAGGATGAGGCTTGAAGGATCAGTTAGTGCAATGGATAGCTATAGATTAGCCAGGAGGGAGCTAAAGAGTGAATTGAGGAGAGCTAAGAGAGGACACGAGAAGACTTTGGCTGATAGGGTTAAGGAGAATCCTAAAGCTTTCTTTAGATATGTTAAGAATAGAAGATTGGTTAGGGCAAGATTAGGGCCAGTCAGACACAGCAGTGGGAAGTTGTGCGTGGAGCCTGAAGAGATTGGAGAGGCACTGAATAAATATTTCTCTTCGGTATTCACGCAGGGGGATGTAAATGTAGTTATGGAGAACACTGAGGTACAGGGTTGCAAACTGGAAAGTATTGAAGTAGATAGGGAGGATGTGCTAGATATTCTCGAGGGTTTGAAGTTGGATAAGTCCCCGGGGCCGGACGGGATTTACCCTAGGATTCTCTGGGAGGCAAGAGAGGCGATTGCAGAGCCTCTGGCTCTGATCTTCAGGTCGTCGTTGGTTACGGGTGTGGTTCCGGAGGACTGGAGGATAGCGAATGTGGTTCCATTGTTCAAGAAGGGGAAGAGAGACCTTCCAGGGAATTATACGCCAGTGAGTCTTACTTCTGTTGTGGGCAAAGTATTGGAGAGAATTATTAGGGATAGGATTTATAGTTATTTAGAGAGAAATGAATTGATTGGGGATAGTCAGCATGGTTTTGTGAAGGGCAGGTCGTGCCTTACTACCTTATTGAGTTTTTTGAAAAAATGACCAAAGAGGTGGATGGGGGTAAGGCAGTTGATGTGGTATATATGGACTTTAGTAAGGCGTTTGATAAGGTGGCCCATGGAAGACTTCTGCAGAAAATGCAGATGTATGTGATAGAGGGTGATTTAGCTAATTGGGTTAGGAATTGGCTAGCAGATAGAAGACAGATGGTGGTGGTTGATGGGAGATATTCATCTTGGAGTTCGGTGACAAGTGGTGTACCTCAGGGGTCTGTTTTGGGGCCCCTGCTGTTTTTAATTTTTATAAATGATCTGGATGAGGGTATTGAAGGATGGATTAGTAAATTTGCAGATGACACTAAAGTCGGTGGAGTGGTAGATAGTGAAGAGGGGTGTTATAGTTTGCAGAGGGACTTGGACAAGTTGAAGAGCTGGGCCGAGAGGTGGCAAATGGAGTTTAATGTGGAAAAGTGTGAGGTAATGCACTTTGGCAGGAATAATAAATGTGTAGAGTATAGGGCTAATGGTAGGATTCTTAATAGTGTTGATGAACAGAGGATCTTGGTGTATTTGTGCATAGATCCCTGAAAGTAGGCAGTCAAGTCGAGAAGGTTGTTAAGAAGGCATATGGAGTCTTAGCTGTTATTGGTAGGGGGATGGAATTTCGGAGCCGCAACGTCATGTTGCAACTGTACAAAACTCTAGTGCGGCCGCACTTGGAGTATTGTGTGCATTTCTGGTCCCCACATTATAAGAAAGATGTGGAGGCATTGGAGAGGGTACAGAGGAGGTTTACCAGGATGTTGCCTGGTATGGAGGGCGGGTCTTATGAAGAGAGGCTGAGGGATTTGAGGTTGTTTTCGTTAGAAAGGAGGCGGCTAAGAGGGGACCTAATCGAAACATATAAGATGATTAGAGGTTTAGATAGGGTGGACAGTGACAGCCTTTTTCCTAGGATGGAAAAAGCTAGCACGAGGGGACACAGCTTTTAATTAAGGGGTGATAGTTATAGGACGGATATCAGAGGCAGGTTCTTTACCCAAAGGGTGGTTCGGGAGTGGAATGCCCTGCCTGCAGCGGTTGTAGATGCACCAAGTTTGGTGGCGGTTAAGAGGTTAGTTGATAAGTATATGGAAGAGAAGGGAATGGTTTAGTTTGGAGGGTCATTGCTTTTTATATTGGTCGGCGCAACATCGAAGGCCGAAGGGCCTGTTCTGTGCTGTTATGTTCTATGTTCTATAGTGTCCAGACTCCTCACAATTTTGAAAAACCTCCGTCAGTATTTCTTGTGAGTGGGTGTGTGGACATGAGCTTGTAGTGACCTAGATTGAATTTACCTTCAGTTCCTGCGGAAAAGGTGCCCATCAGTAAAGGCTGGATAAAATCCAGCACTACTTCCAGGTTTAAGCAGTGGCAAAGTGTTTAACAGGAAATGTCCAGAGAGAAAGAGGCTAAAGGGAAAACAGCGTGACAAGAAATCACCAGGGACAGAGCTACGCCGTATCTTACAAAGCTTCTGAATAAGTAAATACCAGTAACACTGAGCTAGTATGGCAGGAGTCATAACGCTTGAGTCTGGATTCGGGATGTTTACAGTGAAGAAGCACAAACAGAAAAGACAGATAATGAGGCTGAGTGATGGATCGCAATGCAACGCTTATCAGACAGTTTATGAGGGCTATTTACAACAGAAGCTGCAGGGCAACAAGGGTCAAGGATGAGTACAGCCTGACCTTCTGTGGTGGGTGATGTTACACTGTTGTGCTATGTGAACCTGTCCTTCCAGAAAATATTTTACTAAAGGTGGACAATCAGCGGAAACTAATCTTTACTGAAAGCATTATAAAATCACCATTTCACATGAAAGATCCTTGGCTTTAGATTTTTATTTTATACAATTATAACTCATTGTTTCTTCTATCAAATTTTCAATTATCTCCATGAAGGGACATTTGCTCTATTTTATGAAGCATTGCTTCCCTATATATGTATTAACCCCCAGGACTTATATGGAGAATCTCTAATTGACCTCCCAATGGGACTTGTAGAATATGAGTTCCCATGGTGATAGGTAAATACCTTAATAGGTAGAACTCGTATCCCAAGCCTTTTATAAAGCAGGCCCCTGAGCGGGTGCATCGTTAAATCATCCACTCTGGTTCTATTTGTGTTCATCACAGGCTGGTAATTTTGCTTTACTTTGTGCAATTTACAGCCTTTAAAGCTGACTCCTGAGTTATTACACTGGTGATGATGTAAAAGGAATGTTTTAGTAATCCTGCTGAGCAGATTCCTGTAGCATGAAGATTTTAAAAATGCTGCTATTGAAGAAATTGAAGAACTGGCCACAATATGCTGAAAGAATAAAATACTTCACCTGGAGAAATGACAGAAGGAGATAACCAACAAAAGCTCATCCTGATAACTGTGTGTGGGGCTGCAACAATCAGTACTATAAAAAGTCTGACGTATCTGGCAACACCAGGTTCTAAAACCTTTGATGAATTAGTGGAAATGGTGGCAAATCATTTTAAAGCTGAACCTTCCATTATTTTGCAATGGTACATGTTTATTACAATTACTAGATTTGCAGGGGAAGCAGTGATGGAATTTCTGATGCAACTAAGGAAATTGACAGAGCATTGCAAGTATGGCCCATTACTGAAATGCTGAGAGATTGCTTAGCTTGCGGCATAAATGAGAGAGCAACCCAAAGAAGAATTTTAACAGAGCCAAACCCAAACCTAAAAAAGCCCATAAAACTGGCCTTAAACTGCAGAGAAAGAATTCCAAGAGCTCCAAGGACCTATAAATAACAACATCCTAAGGCTCAGAAAAACCTGCTATGCAGGCCTAGGTCCCAGTTTGAACATATTAGTGACCCCAAGTCCTGGGGAGGCAAACAAGCAGACATGGAAACCAAGAAATCCCGGCATTGGAAGAGAGAGATTTCCACAGTTTAGGGAGTGGCTAGCACAACAACACTGTGCATGAAGCCAGGGAGCCTGACCCCAAGCAAGGTTACTGAAACAAGTAGAGCAAGCAGTGCCCAGACTGAAGGGCAAAGCTACTCCAAAACAGAATGTATCAGACAAGTCAAGCTGAAGAAGAAGAATTACCATGTTTAAATTGTGTTACTACATCAAAGGTGACCCCAATACAGATCCAGCTCCAAGTGAATGGATTCCCATTGAAAATGGAAGTGGATATGGTGCAGCATTGTAGGGGAACAGAAATTTAGAAGATTACAACCGGGAATCTTATCACTTAAGTTGAGAGACACCAAGGCAAAAGATTATGTAGACCCGGATGCCCAAGTGAAATTTTTTAAGGCAAGACCAGTTTCATACACTCAATGAGTGAAAGTAGAGACCAAACTGAAGCGGTTAGAAGAGCTGGGTATTATTTGACCCATGCAATTGTCTGACTGGGCTGCAGCAGTAGTTCCAGTATTAAAGCCAGACAACACAATTCACTTCTATGGTGATTATAAAATGACAGTGAACAGAGCAACTCATTTGGACTTCTCATTTGTGAGGGTCAAGTAGTCTACTAATGACTTGACTCATTTCAACCCAGAAAGGCCATTGGTCATAACATGCAATGCCTCTCCCCATGGAATAGGTGCAGTACAAAGGAGCACCAGGATGAAATGTCTGCATATGCCCAAGGATATTAACCTACATGGAAACAAAATATGCACAAATCGAAAAAGAGGATTTGGCATGGCCTTTGCAGTGAAGAAATCCCATCAACATGTTTATAGCCGACACTTTACCATTATAACAGACCAGAAACCCCTGTTGGACCTTTTTTCTGAACACAAAACAATTCCTCCTACAGCATCAGTCCGAATGCAATGATGAGCACTATTATTAAATGCCTGTGCGTACACCCTGCAGCGTAGACCAGGGACACAAATTGCCACCACAGACGCCCTATGTCATCTCCCTTTGCCCACAAGTTTACCCTCACCACCGAAAATGGACAAAGTCGTAATGACATTAAATTTTACGGATACCTTACCAATTTCGACAAAATGAACCCAAATTTGGACTCGGAGTAAGCTCTCAAAATGGAGAAATACAAGAATGTCAGGCACAAGACTACAAGTCTTAATTCAAAGTACGGAATTAAGCATAGAAGATGACATTATTCTATGGGAAGCCTAGATAGTTATCCCACATACCGCCCAAAGACTATCATTCCAATAACTTCATAATGGCCACCTAAGCATATCAAAAATGAAGATGTTAGCATGAAACTATGTCTGGTGGCCCAGTATAGATGGGGACATAGAGAAGATGGTTAAAAACATGCAGAATCTGCCACGGAAACCAGAAGGCATCACTAGTAACTTCCCTACACCCCTAGAAATGACCAGGAAGACCATGAGTTTGGGTGCATATGAATTTTGAAGGACCATTTATGGGTGCAATGTTGTTGTTATTAATCAGCACCTCACTCTAAGTGGCTGGAGGTGCACTGGATGTGTCCAACCCATCACAGAGCACGACAGAGAGACTTGGACAGTCTTTTGGCACTCATGGGATCTTTGTGACAGGAAGTGGAATCCCATTTACCAGTGGAGAGTTCAGGATATTTATGAAAACAAATGGAGTCCGCACGGCTCTGGACCATTCATCATCAGATGGATTAGTGGAAAGAGCAGCTCAAGCTTTCAAAAATGGAATGGAAAAAAATAGAACAGGGGTCTGTGGAAACAAAGTTGGCATGATTTATTTTTAATCACATTTTAATGCCACATCCACACGTTCACTGAGCATATGAGAGTATGGGCCTTACATAAAACATTTAGAAAACAAAATTCCTCTATCAATTTTCTCCCAGCAAACTGTACTGCTCCCCCTGTTATCAAAATCCATGGTGAAGACTTGGACAATGTAGACCATTTTCTATTCCTTGGGAGCCTATCATCATCAAGGGCCACATTGACCACGAGGTTTAACATGACCTTCAGTCCTGTGCATCCTTCAGTTGCCTGAAGAAGAGAATGTTTGAAGATCAGGACCTCAGACTCGACACCAAACTCATGGTCTACAGAGCAGTAGTGATTCTCTCTCCTCTCTTGCTCAGAAATGTGGATAATGCACAGCCGTTACTGTGGTGGATGTGTATTATTTGGATGTCATTGTGGTGAATGTGTGTTATTTGGATATTACTTTGGTGGATGTGTATTATTTGGATGTTAATGTGATGAATGTGTGTTATTTGAATGATACTGTGGTGGATGTGCGTTATTTGGATATTACTGTGGTGGGTGTGTATTATTTGGATGTTAATGTGGTGAATGTGTTATTTGGATGTTACTGTGGTAAGTGTGTGTTATTTGGATGTTACTACGGTGAGTGTGTATTATTAGTGTAGATATTTCCACTTTCTTTTTTATTTGATTTATTATTGTCACAGGTATTAGCATACAGAAAAGTATTGTTTTCTGGACACTACACAGACAAAAGGATACCCTTCATAGAGAAGGAAAGGAGAGAGTGCAGAATGTAGTGTTACAGTCGTAGCTAGGGTATAGAGAAAGATTAATGCAAGGTAGGTCCATTCAAATGTCTGATGGCAGCTGAGAAGAAGTTGCTCTTGAGCAGGTTGGTACGTGTCCTCAAACATTTGTATCTTTTTCCTAACAGAAGAAGATGGAAAAGAGAATGTCTGGGGTGGCTACTTTTTGGAGACAGCTGGATGTGTAGAAAGTGTCAATGAATGAGAAGTTGGTTTGAGTGATGGACTGGGTTTCATTCACAACCCTCTATAGTTTTTTTGCAATCTTAAACAGACAGGAGCTGTGATACATCCAGAAACAATGCTTTCTATGGTGCATCTGTGAGAGTTGGTGAGAGTTGCAGCAGTCATGCCAAATTTCTTTAGCCTCCTGAAAAAATAGTGGTGTTAGTGAAATTTCTTAACTATAGCATCTGGACAAGTTGTTGGTGATCGGGACACGTAGAAACTTGAAGCTCTCAACCATTGATGTGGCATGTCCTCCACTATACTTCCTGAAGTCGATGACTGTCTCCTTCACTCTGTTGATATTGAGGGAGAGATTACTACTGCTGACCAGTTCACCAGATTCTTTATCCCTTTCCTATACTCCGTCTCATCATTATTTGAGATCCGACCCACTACAGCGGTGTCATCAGCAAACTTGAAAATCAAGTTGGAGAGGAATTTGGCACATGGTCCTTGGTGTATAAGGAGTATAGTAAGGGGCTGAGGACACAGCCTTGTTTGGGCACCTGTGTTAAAGATGATCATAAATGAGGTGGCTGTTGCCTGTCCTTATTGATTGCAGTCTGTGGGTTAGGAAGTCTAGGATTCAGTCGTAGAGAGAGGAGCAGAGCCACAGACCATGGAGTTTGGAGATGAATTTTATAGGGATAATGGTGTTAAAGGCTGCGTTGTAGTCAACAAGTGGGAGCCTGACATAAATGTCTTTGTTGTCTAGGTATTCCAGAATTGATTACAGGAACAGGGAGATGCATCTGCTGTGGACCTGTTTTGCTGATAGATGAATTGCAGTGGATCCACAGAATCTGGGAGCTGGAATTGATTTGTGCCATGTCTAACCTTTCAAGGCACTTCATAATGATGGATGTCAGAGCCACCTGCTGACAGTTATTAAGGCACACTGCCTGGCTTTTTTTTGGTACCGAGATGATGGTCGTCCTCTCGAAGGAGACAGGGACCTCAGAGACATGAAGAGACATTCCACCCAATGGAACTGGATGTAGATCAGTCAAACTGGACACCCTGTGAGGGACCATTCGGGACTGATTCAAAACTCTCAGAGAAATCTTCAGGGTCCTGCTGGCCCCACAATAATCTCCCCACCCTCATTGTTGCTCTTCCACAAACAGTGCAATAAAGGGTTAATGTCAATGAAAATTGTCCTTTATACCATCTCTGATACTCCACAGGAACAACAGGTTAATATATACACCTCCAATCTTTCTGCTCCTCATCCCTTAGTTAATTTTAAGCATTCATGCTTAAAAGGTTTTTCTGTGACCTAAAGTTCAAGCTTTGAATTGTCCAAACGAACAAAGGATGAGCTGAAACATCAGAAAGAATGATTACACTGACATCTAGTGGGCAGCAGTGTTTCAGCAGTGTTAAAGGGTTTCAGTCTGAGGGTACTCCCTGAGGTTAGCTACTTCTCAATAAAAACCTCCTGCTTTACATACTGCTCCTGTTGATCCAATGCACTGAGGCCAACCTGTTTGATCACATTTAGAACAAAATAAAATAACTCATTCTCACAAAAAAAACATATCTGAGATGATAAAAATAAACATGCCTGAGTCCAGAGATGTGATTTGTGGTTATGAAATACAGTAAGAAGTCTGACAACACCAGATTTAAGTCCAACCAATTTATTTGATCTTACAAGCTTGTGAGTTTACTATCAAATAAAATGATTGGACTTAAACCTGGTGTTGTTAGACTCCTTACTGTGTTTACCCCAGTCCAACGCCGGCATCTCTACATTATGAAATACAGGCCAGGATTTTCCCCAAAAAATGCAAAGTAACCAATGTGTGGGAAAACAGGATTAAATCCTGCTGTTTTTTTTTTGGTCGTAGTTTACTGAACAAATCTTCAACACACTGCATTGCCAATTGCCCGAGCGGGATTCACTCTGGGAAGTAGAGGGCAGGGCCTATTCCCGCTGGAGAAGCTGGCAGCGTAGCAAGTCATTGCGCATGTGCCAATCTGTCAAAGCAGAGATCAGGTCATGCATGGTAGCTTTGCATAGCCAGCTTCCCAATCGGTGGCCAGCCCCACGACCCTCTATTGCTGGCCTTCCCAAACCCTCCCCATTCCAATCGCTGGCCTTCCAGACCTCCCCAGATCAGCTCCGATGTCCTCCCTGCTCCCAGTCAGCCCCAATACCCCCCCAAAGTGCCAACCAATAGCCCCCTGTGATGACCAGCCCCAAACATCCCCCATACCGATGCCAGCCCTAATCACTGTCCTCTGTTCCTCTCCTACTTGCACAGTGGTTGTGGATTCCCCTGCACTGATCTCTCCTCCCCCAAATAGCCTCCCAATATGCTCTGCCCCCCCCTCCTGCTCCACTTCCTTTTTGCCCTAAATGGTGCCCAGCAGGCAATGCCAGGGTGCCATTTTGGCACTGCCCAAGGAGACACCTACCTTACCTCCTCCGCTCCCCAACTTCCTGAGGAAGCCACAATGGCCTCTCTTCCCTCCAGTGGGCACCTGTTCCCTGTTAATGGGAGCAGTCATAAATGCTACTGGAATGAATATTTCCTGGTTGTGCGCACGTGTGTGTGTGTGTGTGGTGTGTGTGGGGGGGGGGGGGGGGGGGGGGGAGGGGAGGGGGGGGGTAGCTAGCAGACTCGGAGAATACCTTCCCAGGCCTGCTAATCATATGGAAATGTCAATTCCCATGACATTTCCAAATAATAATCAGCTCTATACCAGAAGACACGGAGACATGCAAAGGCCATGATATCCAGCATTAATCCCATAAAATAGCTGCCTCTGATATCTCTGGGCCTGATGCACTATTAAATCAGCACAACAGGCTGGAAGGATCACCCCCGCAGCATCATTTAACTTCCAAAATCATTGGCTGCCCCACAATTTAAGGATGGCTTCTACCAGAGTTGCAAGTTTCTGCCACAGGTCTTTATGTGACTGGACAGGCCCATTCTATGAATCTTTAGGTACATGAGACAGGATGTCCCGTGGAATTTGACCCAGAGTAAAAGATTTAAATTTTTCTTTCCTTTTCTGCTGTCCCTCTGCCTCATCGTTAAAACATTGTGACTCAAAGCATGATGTAGCTTGATGGACAAGTGGTCACCATTCTGAATGATGTCAATGTCTTCAAGGATGAATGTCTCTGCACTCTCCGGGGATGCTGAGAAAACTGGACCTGGTTTTTTCAGCCATTCAGACATAAAGTCAAATCCATCAAAGTTTCTTCTACAGGAGTTTTGCATGAATACTTGTGGATGTTATATAACCCAGTTTTATATCAAAAAATGACATTATTTACTAGAGGTGAGGCTACATTGGATTTGGTTGCCAACTAGAGGTGAGGCTACATTGGATTTGGTGCTGGGCAATGAGCCAGACCAGGTGTTAGGCTTGGAAGTTAGTGAACATTTTGGTGATAGTGACCACAATTCGGTTACGTTCACCTTAGTGATGGATAGGGATAGGCATGAAGCTGGGGGCAGTAGTTATAGCTGGGGGAAGGGTAATTATGATGCCATCAGGAGAGAATTAGGGTGCATAGATTGGACTAGGAAACTACAGGGACTGGGAACATCTGGAATGTGGAGCTTATTCAAGGAGCAGCTGCTGAGAGTCCTTGATAAGTATGTCCCTGTCAGGCAGGGAGGAAATGGACGAGTAAGAGAGCCTTGGTGTACGAAAAGAGTTGATTTGCTGGTTAAGAAGAAAAAGGAGGCTTATGTCAGGATGAGGCTTGAAGGCTCAGGTAGTGCAATGATAGCTATAGATTAGCTAGGAAGGAGGTAAAAAGTGAATTGAGGAGAGCTAAGAGGGGACACGAGAAGATGTTGGCTGATAGGATTAAGGAGAATCCGAAAGCTTTCTTTCGATATGTTAAGAATAGAAGATTGGTTAGGGCAAGATTAGGGCCAGTCATAGACAGCAGTGGGAAGTTGTGCGTGGAGCTGAAGAGATTGGTGAGGCACTGAATAAATATTTCTCTTCGGTATTCACGCAGAGTGCTGGAAATGTAGCCGTGGAGAGCACTGAGGTACAGGGTTGCAAATTGGGGAGTATTGTAGTAGATAGGGAGGATGTGTTAGAAATTCTCGAGGGTTTGAAGTTGGATAAGTCCCCTGGGCCGGAAGGGATTTACCCTAGGATTCTCTGGGAGGCAAGAGAGGAGATTGCAGAGCCTCTGGCTCTGATCTTCAGGTCCTCGTTGGTTACGGGTGTGGTTCCGGAGGACTGGAGGATAGCGAATGTGGTCCCATTGTTTAAGAAGGGGACGAGAGACCTTCCAGGGAATTATAGGCCAGTGAGTCTTACTTCTGTTGTGGGCAAGGTATTGGAGAGAATTATTAGGGATAGGAGTTATAGTTATTTAGAGAGAAATGAATTGATTGGGGATAGTCAGCATGGTTTCGTGAAGGGTAGGTCATGCCTTACTAACCTCATTGAGTTTTTTGAGAAAGTGACCAGAGAGGTGGATGGGGGTAAGGCGGTTGATGTAGAATATATGGACTTTAGTAAGGCGTTTGATAAGGTGGCCCATGGAAGACTTCTACAGAAAATGCAGATGTGTGGAATAGAGGTGGATTTAGCTAATTGGATTAGGAATTGGCTGGCAGATAGAAGACAGAGGGTGGTGGTTGATGGGAGATATTCATCGTGGAGTTCGGTGACAAGTGGTGTGCCTCAGGGGTCTGTTTTGGGGCCCTGCTGTTTGTAATTTTTATAAATGATCTGGATGAGGGTATTGAGGGATGGATCAGTAAATTTGCAGATGATACTAAAGTAGGGGGTGTGGTAGATAGTGAAGAGGGGTGTTTTAGTTTACAGAGTGACTTGGACAAGTTGCAGAGCTGGGCCGAGAGGTGGCAAATGGCGTTTAATGTGGAAAAGTGTGAGGTAATGCACTTTGGCAGGAACAATAAATGTGTAGAGTATAGGGCTAATGGTAGGGCTCTTAATAGTGTTGAGGAACAGAAGGATCTTGTTGTATGTGTCAATAGATCCCTGAAAGTAGGCAGTCAAGTGGATAAAGTTGTTAAAAAGGCATATGGAGTCTTAGCTTTTATTGGTAGGGGGATTGAATTTAGGAGCCGCAGCATAATGTTGCAGCTGTACAAAACTCTAGTGCGGCCGCACTTGGAGTATTGTGTGCAGTTCTGGTCGCCACATTATAAGAAAGATGTGGAGGCATTGGAGAGGGTACAGAGGAGGTTTACTAGGATGTTGCCTGGTATGGAGGGCAGGTCCTATGAAGAGAGGTTGAAGGATTTGAGGTTGTTTTCGTTAGGAAGGAGGCGGCTAAGGGGGGATCTTATTGAAACATATAAGATAAGTAGAGGTTTGGATAGGGTGGACAGTGATAGCCTTTTTCCTAGGATGGAAAAAGCTAGCACGAGGGGACACAACTTTAAATAAAGGGGTATGAGTTATAGGACGGATATCAGAGGTAGGTTCTTTACTCAAAGAGTGATTAGGGAGTGAATGCCCTGCCTGCAGCTGTTGTAGATGCGCCAAGTTTGGTGGCGTTTAAGAGGTTAGTTGATAAGTATATGGATGAGAAGGGAATGGTTTAGTTAGGAGGGCATTGCTTTTTATTTTGGTCGGCACAACATCGAAGGCCGAAGGGCCTGTTCTGTGCTGTATTGTTCTATGTTCTATGTTCTATGTTCTATGTACTGTGAGGACTGAAGCCACAGAATAGGTTTTCAAAAGACACAAATGATCTAAACAACTGGTTTTCAATAGCCGACATTTACTTAACATCACCTCTTGATTTACAAAGATTTCAGAGCAGAGTTGGGCTGTACCCTGGGTGTGAATTACCATCTGCTGAACCACTCAACAACATTCAGACATAAGCTAATTGTTCAGACGGGTGAAGGCCAAGCTATTAAACTCAATCACTTAGGACAATGGACCATAGGCTGAGAAGAGAGCCAGTGATCTCTATCAGACCTGACCTTCCCGCAGGCCGGTTCTGAGATGGGGGAGGGTACAGAATATGGAAGGGATCCCCTCTCGGACCTCTAGCACCTGTCATGACCAAGATGCAATGTCATTGCATCTTGGTCAGGCAGGGTCTCTGGAGGTAAACCTATCCTTTCTCCTATTAAAGGCCATAGGGGCCTTTTCCCATTCAGCCTCAATTTTTAGGCTGGTAGGCGTGGGTCAGAACGTGGTGGGATGCTGAAAAATAAACATGTCTCCATGTCAGGTAGGAATCTGAAGATTTGGTGTGCCCTCCACTCTCGGACCTATGAATTCCAGTTCTCTCTTCCTCCCCTCCTGATCTACTCCCCATGACACTGAAATCACCACCCTCCCCCTCAACTACTCATTGACACCTGAAGTAATTCCCTACCCTCCTGGCCCCAGGAACTCTGGGACTTACCTCAAATGCAATCCCAGGACTTAGGCTGAGGCACAGTGCTGCAGTACCTCTGCTGGTCAGTGCAGCACTGTGCCTGGAGGACCTGGAGGATATATGACCCAGAGAGGAGCCAGAAGAAGATTCATGATTTCAGCAGTGTAATCCCCAATCATAAACTGAGTTCTGTAAAAGAAACATATGTTTGAACATAGCAACATCACATTCTGAAACTAGAGTAATCAACATTATGGCAGCAGTGATGGATCCCAAAATACTGAAAATTCAATTTTAAAAAAGGTTCTCTGTTAGACGTGTAGAAGTGGCACTAAAACTACAGAACCCTGTAAGACTGCTGAAAAATTCTAAAACTGTGTCATAGATAAAATAGAACTAGAAAATCAGAAAATCAATCTTCAAGTTCATTCACAGCTAAAACGCATAACAGTCTTTGAAGAAAATCCTGACCCAGCAAGCATGGGCTTCAAGTCAGAGAAACAAGCAAAGGTTATGGAGCTAAAGGGTAAAATCTAATTTTAAGTTTATTTATTAGCATCACAAGTAAGATTTACATTAATGCTGCCATGAAATTACTGTGCAAATCATTTACTCACCACACTCCAGTGCCTGTTCAAGTACACAGAAGGAGAATTTAGCATGGCCAAAGCATCTAACCAGCTCATCTTTCAGACTGTTGGAGGAAACCAGAGTACCCAGAGGAAACCAGCACAGACACAGGGTAAACGTGCAGACTCCACACAGACAGTGACTGAAACTGGAAGTCGAACCTGGATCCCTGTTATTGTGAAGCAGCAATGCGAACCACATGCCATTGTACTTGACAGCACTCAATAAATAAACATTCAGCCAAGCCAAGATATCCCCGAGAGAGAGACAGGGAGTCTCGCTGAGAGACTGAAGACTGCTGGAAAGCTTCAGATATGGAAGGAAATTTAAAAGCTTCAGGTAAATAATTTAAACACTTTAAAAAGTCATAGATGCTAAATTTATGTTATCCAAGAGGTTTTGACAGAAAATAGGATCAAAAACTCAAAACTGGGCACTTTGGAAAGAAAGATCCTGGAGGTTCTGAATTGCTACATAAGTGGACAGTAAGTCAGCAGCTGTGTGGTCAACCTCAGGGGATCATATGTGATGGGCTCATCAGTGGGACCAGAGGCCATTGAAGCATTTGGGTGGTCAGGGGCAAGGCAGGACATTGCCCCTTGGGCACTGCTATCCTGGCAGAGCCTGAAGTGGGCAGGGCCTGATGGAAGTGGGGCCATAATGCGGCTGGGCAATGATGGGGAAGCGAGAGGAGCTCCGTGATGGGGAGGGAACAGGGGTACTCTGCAATGGGGGGAGGGGGAATCAGCCAGGTTGACAATCGTCCAGTGCAATGATTGGAGGCAGGGAGGCAATTGACCGCGGCAGCAAGGGGGGAGGTGGGGGCAATGTCTGGAAATGGGTGTTTGGTGGGGTGATCTCAGGATCATGGGGGCAAATGTTATGGAGCTAAAGAGTAAAATCTAATTTTAAGTTTATTTATTAGTGTCACAAGTAAGATTTACATTAACATTGCAATGAAGTTACTGTGCAAATCCCCTACTCGCCGCACTTCAGTGCCTGTTCGAGTACACAGAGGGAGAATTTAGCATGGCCAAAGCATCTAACCAGCTCATCTTTCAGACTGTGGGAGGAAACTGGAGTACCCGGAAGAAACCCGCACAGACACTATGGCATCCCTAGAGCTCAGCAGCCAATCTTCCAGCATGAAAAGGCTCCACCCACTCCCCCTGCTGGCACTTTTTCTAAGTGCTGTGCAGTTCCACCTGGAGGCTCTCCCATTTTAAAGCTCACTTAGCTGTTAGAATTGTTTTGGTAAGAACACCCCCAAAATCTTCACATTAAGTTATTAACAATGTTGAAGAATTTCCGCCAGAAGAGGAAAAAAAAATTTCCAGGGTGAGATTGATGACTCCATTCACCTATTCGGAGAATTGATCAGTAAATTCACAGATGATATGAAAATTGGTAGGATAGTAAATAGCCTTAGATTACTAGAAGAGATAGACATGAATGGACATATTGCCAACTTTATATTGAAACGAGTGCGATGGTTGTATCAGACAATAAGATATGGTTACCAAATCATTGCCCTCAGCCAATGGAACTACAGTTTTACAATACAAGAGGAATGAACTAAACATCCAGGGAAAGTAATAGAAAGTGCCGCAGTATAAAGTTAAGTAAGTTATAGGTAATAGTCCAGTACAAAGATAAGTTACAGGAAACACTCTGGTACAAGAGAAAGTAATAAGCAACACTCCAATACAAGGGAAAGTTATAGAAAACACTCTTGTACAAGGGAAGGAAAACAATGGAAACATTTATGTTCTACAGACCTCAATCTTACCAGAAAACAGCAATAATCCAGATGTAACTTCCCCAAATGATTTAAACTAAATGTAACCAAAGAGCTTCTAAACTTGTGTCTTTTCACAACTAGAAAAGTATCTCCCATGAATGAAACAAGTTCAACTGAAGCCGGAAAAAATGGCTAGAATGGGAATTATCCCTCCCAACATAAAGCCTCCAGAATGGTTCCAGTATCTAGTTAGATCTCTTTGCATTTGTGAGCCTTGGGATAAACAAAGGAGATATTCCTGGGCCAGCAGGAAGAGATAGGTTCCCCACGCCAGAGTTCCTGTGGCAATGTAGTCTCAAGAGCACAGAATGGAGGAGTCAGTTTTTCAACTGTAATGCTTCAGGATGTTGAGTGCATGAAGTCCCCTTTTGGGAGAGTGATCGATCTTTTGGAAAGGAGTGGGTGAAGGAACAGATACTGATACATACTCAATGTCTGAAATATTCTGTAACATTAACTGGTGAGTGATACTCATGGTGCAAAGAACAATGGGGAGCGGCTTATCTGCTGCACTCCAGCTCATGGTTCCCTTTCGTGCTCACTCATGCCAGACAGTCACAGGTGATGATGAGGAATCATAGAACCCTACAGTGCAGAAAGAGGCCTTTCGGCCCATTGAGTCTGCGAGTCTGGAGGCCATTCCTCACAGAGTTCCGCCATCACCATCTGCCTCACAGGCAACACAGGAAGATTCGCTAGAGTGCAGTGAGAGGGTGATGGTCTAGGGGTGTTTTTCAGACTGGAAAACTGTATCCAGTGGGGTCCCACATAGGGAAGCCAGATAGTCTGGCTTTTGAGCAGTTTGTCCTCCAGCAGGCGCCACCTCGAGCCAGACGTTAATTTGTCCTTCTTTTGAGGCTCACACACAGATAGTCACTCACATTTTATCTTTCTGATGTTCCCTCTTCCCCACGGTGTCTGGCTAACTTGTCGCTGCCTCAAACAAATTCCAAATAACTTCTCCCGGGCACCGGAAATAGACTTGTCTCAGTGCCTGACAACCAATTCGCCCAAGATAAGATACGGATCAGACTCAGAGCACTGGGCATAATGTTCCACCCTGGGCAGAACATTTAATTTAATGGTCACGATAAAGTTGGCTTGGGCTTGTTTAAAGTTACTCAGATTCTTTGTGAAATGCTGAAAAGAGGGATTCTGTACTCAAAGCCCTAATTATTTTGCAAATTACAGTCATTATCTTTCCAGTTGTATTGCATAGATACATTCAATGAAGTTTTAATGTATGTTCAATGTACCATTTTTGATTGCGTATAGGAAAATGAACTATGAATTTATTTTATCCATTACCAGGACATGTCTGTATTTATGATGCATAGAGAGAGAGAGTAATGTAAAATATTGAACAGCTCACCATAATAGATAAAGGGTAAATGAATAGTGGAAACATTTAAAGAAACATTTCTAAATATTCAAAAAGATGCATACCATTGAAAAACAAAATTTCAGCTCAAAAGATCTGTCTATGATTTATTCAGGACATTACTAAAGAAGAAAGAAAAGTACAGCTCAGGCCCTTCAGCCCTCCAATCTGTGCCAATCATGATGCCCTAACTAAACTAAAAAAGATCTTCTATCCTTACTCAAAGTGTATCCCTCTAACCCCTCCTTATTCATGTACCCATCCAGATGCCTATTAAGTGTTGCAAATGTACCTGATTCCACCATCTCCTATAGCAGCATTCCAGTCACCCACCACTCCCTATGTGAAAAACCTCCCCCGCAAATAGAGAGGACAGTCTGGCTTTAGGCAGGACAGAATGGTTTTTGAGCACTCTGTCCTCCATCCAGCACTACCTCGACCTGGACCTTAATTTGTCCTCCTTTTTTGGATCTGACTTAAAAAACTTCTATAAATTACCTCAGATATACTTAAAATAGTGGGAACTGAAAGCTATAGCAACTGTTAACATATTTTTATTATATGTAGTTGCCGTTGTCAACACTGTGATGAGCTGCAGTGTACGAGTCATGTCAACACGTCCGAGAGGGTCAGTCTATCCAAGGAGAATGGTTGATTTTTTTGTTTTTGTTTCAACCCCTGAAGAAATGCCAAGAAGAAAAACTATACTTAACCATGAATGGGCAAAGAATTTGGATTTATTGCTAAAAGCAGAAAAGATGATCTGCATGCTTTTTATACACTATGGTGTTGTGTTGTGGAGATTGGCAGTAAGGGAAAAAGTGCAGTTGAAAGCCATGCTACCACAGATAAAAATAAAAATTAACACTTGTACTGCTGGTACATCATTTTTATCATTTTTCTCCCCAGCTCGATCAACTCAAGATGACAAAATCTTGGCTGCAGAACTGTGTAAAGTGTATCGTGCTGTGAAGCATCATCAGTTATGTGGAAGTGTTGATTGTGGAGTAAAAGCTGACAAAGAAATATATATTGACTCATTGATAGTGAAAGGTGTAACATGTGGGAAAACTAAAGCCAAAGCTCTGTGTGAAAATATTCTAACACCGCATTCTGTTCAAAAGCACGTGGAGTATATCAAAGAACATGGCTTGCCCTTTCCAGTAGCAACTGATGCTTCAAACAAAGGTGCAACAAAGTATTTCCCAATATTTTTGAGATACTTTCATTTTGAGAAGGGAGTGCAACATGTGTTACTTGACTTTTATAACGATAACAATGAATCATCAAAGGACATAACAATCAGTTACTGGTTAAATGAGACGTCAGGTCTGGATCTGAATGAAGTGTCTGCATACATTGCTGACAATGCAAGTGTAAATTATGGAAAACACAACAGTGTTTATCAAAAACTGAAAATGGCTCAAAAGAACATTATTGCTGCAAATTGTCTGGCCAATATTTTGTACATGCAACAAGATTTGCTACAAGTTAACTGGAAATTGATGTTGAAAATACTGTGCTCAATGTGTGCAACCATTTCAGCATCTCAGCTAAAAGAACGGCACAGTTAAAGGAATTCTATGAATTTGTGGATGTTGATAATTATGATTTGTGACTAGATGGCTCTCTCTTTTGCCATCTATTGACAGAATACTTACATGCTGGGTAGTCCTAAGAAGTTATTTTTAGAGTGTAGGTGAGGAGGAGTGCCCCAAGGTACTGTGAAGTGCTTTGGAGACGAAGGAAATGTCTGTGAATCATCAGAGATCTATTTCTTCTTATTCAGTCACACTCTGAAATTGTTCTCAGACACTATTGAAGCACTAGAAACCAAGTCATTCAGCATAATTTCAGTATTTAAGCTGATGGCTGAACTGAAAAGCAAACTTGAGAGAAGAGTAAAGAACTGTTTTTTTCAGTTTGCAGTGAACACCAAGCTTAGCCGGCTTACCCCTGATGTGTCTAAGAAATGTGAAAGAGTTGTACTTAAGTGACAGGCACGACTTATCTGAAAACAGCTTTCATAACAAAGTGTCAAAATTGAGCCTAACAAGTGCCATACCTTTTGGAGAATTCTGTGATGCAGTCAAAACCTGTAATCTTCAAGATAATTGATATGGATGAATTAAATGAAGAGTAAGGGATTGTGGAGGCAATTATTAATACTCCTGAGATGGTAGATAGCTATAGTGAAGAATGTTATCTCAAGCTGTTCAGTAAATCTGAGGTCTCATTTACAAACCTGAAGAAGGTGCTTATATCTTCTCTATTCTATGCAGAATGCTCACACAGAACAAGTTTTATCAATGATGACCTCAGCTTGGAGAAACGAGAGAAACATCTGCAAGTGGATTCAGTCAAAGCAGAGCTCCAAATATGTAACAACTTCTCAGAAGAGTGCCCAACCATGTTCAAAATACTCCTGGCCAACAGAAAACTCCAGGAGATGGCAAGTAAAGGGCAGAAATACAAAAAAAGACATCCATACTGGCAGTCCATGGAAAGCTTAAGTTGGCTATTTTCTTTAATTTTTGAAGTAAGTTAATTTGATTAACATATCTGCTTCAGCAGGAGCAAAAATGAATATTCGTTTCTTTCAGTTTTATTTTAACTGCATGTATATAATATGCAGAATGATAAATCATTGAATAGGAAAAAGTGCCCTGACACAAAATTACTGATTAATGATGAAATAGCTAGGTTTTTGCTAGATTTATATAGACAAAAAAGTATCATGTTACAATTTTATTTAATAAATTAACTAAAGTGATTATCTGTTTGCATTTGTTGTTTTTGCAATATGATTTAAATTTTATTTAAAAAATTTTTTTGAAACACATTGTGTGTGTGTATATATACACAATAATATATGTGATAACTTATGACCACATATGCAATGTCCTCCTTTTTGGAAATGGCCATCCTAGTCCCACCAGCATCATTGCTGGGGCTCTTGCTATTTGTGGTTTACATAAATGAATTAAACTTGATGCAGGAGAATTGATCAGTAAGTTCACAGATGATACAAAAATTGGTAGGGTAGTAAATAGAGTAAGAAGTCTCACAACACCAGGTTAAAGTCCAATAGGTTTATTTAGTGGCACAAGTTTTCAGAGTACTGCATTAGGTGAATGAAGAGCAGTGTTCACAAACAGGGCAAATACAAACACAAACTCAATTACAAGATAATGATTAGAATGCAAATCTTTACAGGTAATTAAGTCTTTACAGGTACAGATAATATGAGTGGAGAGAGAGTTGAGCACAGCTTAAAGAAGTGTGAATTGTCTCCAGCCAGGACAGTTAAAGAGATTTTGCAAGCCCAGGCAACTCATGGATGTTACAGATAGTGTGACATGAACCCAAGATCCTGGTTGAGACCATCGTCATGTGTGTGGAAATTGGCTATCAGTTTCTGCTTAGCGACTCTGTGTTGTTGTGTGCCCTGAAAGCCACTTTGGACAATGCCCGAAGAACAGTGGCTCAATGCCCTTGACTGCTGAAGTGTTCCCTGACAGGAAGGGAACGCTCCTACTGGTGATTGTCAACGGTGTCCATTCATCCATTGTTGTAGCGTCTGCATGGTCTCACCAATGTACCATGCCTTGAGACATCCTTTCCTGCAGCGTGTCAGGTAGACGATGTTGGCCAAGGCACAAGAGTATGTACCGTGTACCTAGTAGATGGTGTCCTCACGTGAGATAAAAAACAACACAGCACAGGAAACAGGCCCCTCGGCCCAACGAGCCGGCGCTGCCATTTTAACAGCGTGAGTTCCCACTTCCCCCCATGATCTTTGTCTATGTTTATGGAAATCCACATTTGAAACCAGATTGGGGAGACAATTTAGGGACAATTTGTTTCACCAATCAGCCTAAGAGTACATCTTTGGGGTGTGGGAGGAAACCAGAGAACCCGGAGAAAACCCACGCAAGCAGGGGGAGAATGAGCAAACTCCCGTAGATACTGGCCCAAATCCATGTATCTGTACTGCGAACAGTGATAGTCACTGAGCTGTTGTGTTGCCCATTAACTGGTCCAGTTTAAGCGTACAGTAACAACGTAAAACACTAGGCTAATCTCAAAAAATCCAAGAGCAGCCCTTTCACAATTCATCGCACGTATGCCACTTGTTGGGCAACAAGGCTGAGCGAAGAACCGGTGGAATAAAAGAGAAAAACATCAATAACGTGCACATCTTATGCAAGTCCCAGGAACATCCCAAGGCTCTTGATTCCTATTTAAAACAGTCTTCTATATCCATCTCTATTCTGCTCATGTGCCAATCTAAGTATCCCTTAAATAACTCCAGCCTGCCTGCCTCCACCATCTTATTTGGCAGTGCATTCCATAACCCCACAAGCCTGTGTGAAAAACCTCTCTCTAATATCCAAATTATGCCTTGCCCACCCCCACCCCGACCCCCCCTACCACCCTAAGCCTGTGGCCCCTCGTAATATTAGGGAAAAGCTTACCACAGTTCTCACTACCTATACCCTTCATAATCTTATACACCTCTATTACATCTCCTCTCAGTCCCTGTCTTTCTAAAGAAAACAGCCCCAATTTGCCTAACCTTTCCTTGTTAGAGGAAAAATCGGACCTCTTAGGGACAGAGGAGGGGAACTATGCTTAGAGCCTGAGGGAATGGTGGAGATCCTGAATGAATACTTTGTGTCGGTATTCACGAAGGAGAGGGGCTTGTTGACCGGTCCTGTCTTTGAGGGAACTGTGGACCAGTTGAGGGAAATATCCATACCGAGGGAGGAAGTGTTAGAGCTTCTAGGTAGCATTAAAACTGATAAATCTCCGGGGCCTGATGGCATTTATCCCAGGCTGCTTAGGGAGATGTGAGGTGAAATTGCTGGGCCTCTGACGCAAATCTTTGTCTCTTCTTTGGACACAGGTGAGGTCCCAGAGGACTGGAGAATACCTAATGTTGTACCGTTGTTTGAAAAGGGTAGTAGGGATAATCCTGGAAATTATAGGCTGGTGAGTTTCACGTCAGTGGTAGGGAAGCTGTTGGAGGGGATTCTTAGAGATAGGATGTATAGGCACTTAGAGCGTTGCGATCCGATTAGGGATACGCAGCATGGCTTTGTTAAAGGGAGGTCGTGCCTTACAAATCTGGTAGAATTTTTTGAGGAGGTGACGAAAACGGTCGACGAAGGACGAGCCGTTGATGTCGTCTATATGGATTTCAGTAAGGCGTTTGACAAAGTCCCTCATGGGAGGTTAGTTGAAACGGTCAAGGCTAATGGCATACAAGGATAGGTAGCTAGATGGATAAGTAATGGGATCAGAGAGTAATAGTGGAAGGGTGCTTTTCTAGCTGGAGATCGGTCACTAGTGGTGTGCCGCAGGGCTCGGTACTGGGACCTCTTCTATTTGTAATATAAATAAATGACTCGGAAGAGGGAGTAAGTGGAGTGATCAACAAGTTTACAGGCGATACAAAGATGGCTGGACTTGCGGATAGTGAGGAGTATTGTCAGGCAATGCAGCAGGACATAGATAGGCTGGTAGCTTGGGCAGATAAATGGCAGATGGAATTCAATCCTGATAAATGTGAGGTGATGCATTTTGGGAGAAAGAATGTAGAGGGGAGGTATATGATAAAGGGTAGACCTATTAAGAGTATAGAAATGCAGAGGGACCTGGGGTGCAGGTGCACAAGTCTCTGAAGGTGGCAGAGCAAGTGGAGAAGGTTGTGAAGAAAGCATATGGTATGCTAGCCTTTATAGGAAGGGGTATAGAGTACAAGAGCTGGCCTTTAATGTTGCAGTTGTATAAAATGTTGGTTAGACCTCATTTGGAATACTGCGTCCAGTTCTGGTCGCCTTACTATCGGAAGGATGTGGAGACTCTGGAGAGGGTGCAGAGGAGGTTTATCAGGATGCTGCCTAGTATGGAAGGTCTGAGTTACGAGGAGCGGTTAGGCAAATTGGAGCAGTTTTCCTTAGAAAGACGTAGACTTAGAGGAGATCTAATAGAGGTGTACAAGATTATGAGGGGTATAGATACAGTAAACAAGGTTAAGCTTTTTCCTGGGATGGACTCAAATAGCACGAGGAGTCACGGGCTTAGGGTGAGGTGGGGGTAAGATATAATTTGGATGCTAGAGGGAATTTTTTCTCACAGAGGGTGGTGGGGGTATGGGACACGCTGCCAAGTAAAGTGGTGGAGGCAGGCACTCTGGAGTTATTTACAAGATATTTAGATGGGCACATGAACAGAATGGGAATGGAGGGATATAGAAAACTGATTTAAAATAGGCATCATGAGCCTTGGGAATCCCTGGGAAGTGCGTAAATAGATGATGATATTGATGTATTTGTTTTTATCCTGTAGGTACCTAGAGACAGGAGCTGTCAACAAGCCCCTCTCCTTCGTGAACACCGATGCAAAGTATTCATTCAGGATCTCCGCCATTCCCTCGGGCCCTAAGTACAGTTCCCCTCCTCTGTCCCTAACAGGTCCGATTTTTCCTCTAACCACCCTTTTATTCCTAACATAGGATTAAGGAAAATCCAAAGGCTTTTTACTCCTATCAGCCAAAACCATTTCATGCCCCCTTTTTGCCCTTCTAATTCCCCATTTGAGCTCCCTCCTACTCTCTCTATATTTCTCCAACGTTGTCTCCGTTCCCAGCTGCTTTGACCTATCATACTCCTCTCTTTTCTTCCTAACCAAGTCCTCGATATCCCTAGTGACCCACAGCTCTCTTATCCTATCTTTCCCATCTTTCCTCTTAGCCGGCACATGTCTTTCTTGCAACATTTTCAGTATTCCCTTGAAAGACTCCCACATGCCTAGCATGGACTGACCCTCGAACAACCGTTCCCAATCAGTTTCCGCAAGTTCTTGCCTAATACGAATGTAGTTATCCTTCCCCCAATTCAGCACCCTGCCCCTAGGGCAACAAGCATCCTTTTCCATCTAATTCCTAAAGTAAACAGAATTGTGGTCACTGTTAGCCACATGTTCCCATAATACAACATCAACCACCTACTCTGGCTCATTACTCAGAGCTAAATCCAATATAGCTCCCTCTCTAGTCAGACTAGCCACATACTGCTCCAATGATCCTTCCAGTATACATTTTACAAATTCCTCCCTGTCCGAACTCCCAGCTCTAGGTACCTTCCAATCCACCCTAGGGAGATTAAAATCTCCCATTATAACGACTCTGTTCTTTCTGCTCCTATCCAAAATGTCTTTACATATGCCTTCTTCAACTAACTGCAGACTGTTGAGTGGCCTATAATACACCCCTAGCATAGTAATCGCTCCCTTCCTATTCCTCAACTCCACCAACAGAGACTCCACTCCTAACTCCTCTGTATTGTCCTCTCTCTGCACCGCTGTGATGCTCCCCCTAACTAACAACGCCACTCCCCCACCTCTTCTGGACCCTCCTCTGTCACACCTGAAACACTTATACCCAGGAATATTCAGCTGCCACTGCTCCCCTTCCTTTAATCACGTCTCTGTCACCGCAACCACATCCAAGTTCCTCGCAAACCATTAAGGCCCTAAATTCATCCGTTTTTCCTGTTACGCTCCTCGCATTGAAACAGACACACTCCAGACCTCCAAGCCCACTCGGAACCTCCTTCTCCCTGGTGTATTTCCTCTCATCTGAGCTTACTCTACCTCCCATCTCGCTCCTACCGAGCTATCGGTCTCAGCCTCTCCCCCCCTCCACATTAGTTTAAATCCTGCCGAAACACTCCAGCTAACATCCCACCCAAGATATTCATGCCCTTCCCATTTAAGTGTTCCCCGTCCCTTCCATACAGGTTCCCTTCTTTCACAAATACTTCCCAGTTATCCACAAATATGAAACCCTCTGCCCTACACCAATCCTTCAGCCATGCATTCAGCTGTAGGATCTTATTTCTCCTGGCCCTGCTGTTACCCGGCCCTGGTAGCAGCCCTGAGATTGCCACCTTGGAGGCCCTGCTCTTCAGCCTACCCCCCAACTCCCTGAACTGTCTTCGTATATCCTCCCTGCTCTCCCTTCATAGAACATAGAACATAGAACATTACAGCACAGAACAGGCCCTTCGGCCTTCGATGTTGTGCCGACCAAAATAAAAAGCAATGCCCCTCCAAACTAACCATTCCCTTCTCTTCCATATACTTATCAATTAACCTCTTAAACGCCACCAAACTTGGCGCATCTACAACAGCTGCAGGCAGGGCATTCCACTCCCTAATCACTCTTTGAGTAAAGAACCTACTCTGATATCCGTCCTATAACTCATACCCCTTAATTTAAAGCTGTGTCCCCTCGTGCTAGCTTTCTCCATCCTAGGAAAAATGCTATCACTGTCCACCCTATCTAAACCTCTAATCATCTTATATGCTTCAATAAGATCCCCTCTTAGCCGCCTCCTTTCTAAAGAAAACAACCTCAAATCCTTCAACCTCTCTTCATAGGACCTGCCCTCCATACCAGGCAACATCCTAGTAAACCTCCTCTGTACCCTCTCCAATGCCTCCACATCTTTCTTATAACGTGGGGACCAGAACTGCACACAATACTCCAAGTGCGGCCGCACTAGAGTTTTGTACAGTTGCAACATGATGCATCCTACATCCTTCTCTCCTATGTGAATAATCACATCCGCCTGGGTCCCCTCACCCTTCAAAATACCATCTACCCTGTCAGACACATCTTGCACTCCTGCTCCAGAGAGGCAAACTACCGTCCTGGAGTCCCGCCTTTGACCACAGACCCGCCTATCTATTCCTTTAACTTTCCCATCTCCCTTCTAGCCCCCTTTCTCCCCTCTGAGGTACTCTGGTCCTCCTGCCTTACCTTTTTTACCCCTCCGCCCTCGGGAGACTGCCACTGGGGGAGTCTTTGGACTGTCGCCCCTCTCCTTTTTCCCCTTCCTTACAGTAACCAACCTGTAAGGGTCAGGTTCACCCCTTAGGATCTGGGTCTGTCACCTTACTCCGCTTCCCTTCCATTATTGCCTTGTTCTCCCTGACTAAAAAATACATCTTCCAATTGCCGCTCTAGTTCTTGACCCGAGCCCTCAGACGCTACAGCTCCAAACACTTAACGCGTACGTGGACTTTCGGGAGACGTCTTGCCTCCAGACTCCCACATATGACACCATATGCAGGTGAGGCATCTTCCTGCAATCCCTGCCATTGTGCTGAACATCTTTGGAGGTGTGAACGCAACTGGAAAACCAGTGACACACTCTGCCTAAGCCTGTTCTCACCTACGCTCAGCGAGCCAAAGCCCCTAAATCTCTCACTCTGCTTCCCTGCTCACTCCGCTGCCTGCTGTCTACTGCCACTTTCTTCTAATACTCCCCGGTTCCCTTCCCAGCTACCCCCACGCCTAACTATGGCAGCAAAAAGCAATCAAAAACAGAGAGAAAAAAAGCAAATTGAAAATTTTTCACACTCAGCCACTAGCACTTCCAAACACTCTGTTCCAGAGAACAAAGAGGTGGATTCACGGGTGAGTTCCTGATTTATACTGAAATGACACAGGAAAGGAGCTGAGGCCAGAATAGATCAGCTATGATCGTATTCAATAGTGGGGCAGGTTTGAAATTGTCTACTCCTGCTTCTAGTGTTGTGTGTGAATGAAGAGTAACGACTGAGATATTAATTCATTTTCATCACACCAAAATGAAATGGCCAAGTTTTATTTGCGGGTGAGCACTAGGACCTGGGGGACATTGAGTGAGGCTGGATTTGAAGGCGGTGTGACGCTAGGACCCGGGGCTGCTGGAATTGAAGCGGAAGTGATGTTGATGCGGAAGTGGGAGGATGCCGGGACAGGAGAGGGATTTGCAGAAGGTGGAATAAAGAACAGCAGCGAGAAACGTAATGGGGGGAAAGAGAGAGAGAGAGAGAGAGAGAGAGGGGGGGGGAGAGAGGAGAGAGAGGGGGGAGAGAGAGGGGGGGAGAGAGAGAGAGGGGGAGATGAGAGAGAGAGAGGGGGGAGGAGGAGAGAGGAGAGAGGGGGGGGGGAGAGAGAGAGAGAGAGGGCGGAGGGAGAGAGAGAGAGAGAGTGCGGAGGGAGAGAGAGAGAGAGAGTGCGGAGGGAGAGAGAGAGAGAGAGTGCGGAGGGAGAGAGAGAGAGAGAGTGCGGGGGGAGAGAGAGAGAGAGAGAGGGGGGGGAGAGAGAGAGAGAGAGGAGGGGGGAGAGAGAGAGAGAGAGAGAGGGGGGTGAAGAGAGAGAGAGGGGGGGGAAGAGAGAGAGAGAGAGAGGTGGGAGAGAGAGAGAGAGGGGGGGGAGAGAGAGAGAGAGAGAGAGGGGGGGAGAGAGAGAGAGGGGGGGAGAGAGAGAGAGAGAAGAGGGGGAGAGAGAGAGAGAGAGGGGGGGGGAGAGGAGAGAGAGAGGGGTGGAGAGAGAGAGAGAGAGAGGGGGGGGAAGAGAGAGAGAAGAGAGGGGGGGGGGGGGGGGGAAGAGAGGCGAGAGGAGGGGGGGGGGAGAGAGAGAGGGGGGGGGAGAGAGAGGGAGGGGGGGGGGGAGGGGGAGGGAGAGAGAGAGAGGGAGGGGGGAGGAGGGTGGAAGGAGGGCTGGGAGGTTGGAGGGGGGAGGGGAGGAGAGGGGAAGGGGGAGATACTATCATCCTGTATCACACACACATCCTCAAAAACACCCTGGTCATTCTTTTATTCCTCACATAAGAGTGAAATGCCTTGGGGTTTTTCTTGATCTGACCCGCCAAGGACTTCTCACGCCCCCTCCTAGCTCTCTTAAGCCCTTTTTTTTTTAACTCATTCTTTGTTTACAACTGCACATGACATTGATGAGACCCCATCAAGATTAGCTCATTAAAGGAGCAAAGAGGGATTATATGTAAAGATTGGCTATCAACATGAGTCTTTAGGCCTATAAGCATTACAAGAGTGGTGACAGGTGTACTGCTAATTAAAGCCACAAAAGGGAATTTACAACATGGAGGCCAAGATATTAAATGAAAACTTTACATCTGTCTTTACCAAGGAGGTTGATCTTACCGAGGTATAGCCAGGAAACTGTATCCCTTGAAAGGCTCAAAATTAATGAGGAATTGTTGAATAGTCTGTTAGTAGTTAAAGTTGATAAGGCTCCAGGAGATGTCTCCAAGGATATTGAAGGAAGTGAAAATGGAAATTGCAAGGGTGCTACCCATAATCTTCCAGTCTTCTTTGAACTTTGCAGTGCCAGAGAATTGGAGAATGGCAAATGTTACACCCTTATTACAAAAAGGTTTGTAAGGTTAGCCCCAGCAATTACAGGCCAGTTTATTTCATGTCAGTGGTGGAGAAGATTCTAGAAGTAATTATTTGGAATAGAATTCATAATCACGTGGAAAAATATGGGTTGATTAGGAAAGTTAGCATGGGAGAAATCATGCTACACTATCATGTACACTTGCTGGAGTTTTTTGAGGAGGTTGATGAGGATAATGCTGTTGATGTGGTGTACATGGAGTTTCAGAAGGTATTTGATATAGTACCACACAACCGACTTGTGTGAAAAGTTACAGCTCATGAGATGAAAGGAATTGTAGCAACATGGGTGTAAAATTGGCTGAATAATAGGAAACAGTCAAGGGTTATTTTTCAGGCCGGAGTAAGATTTGTAGTGGTTTTTTCCAGAGATTGGTATTGAGACCCTTGCTTTCCCTGATAAATATTAATGATCTAGATCTTGGTGATAGAGCACAGTTTCAAAGTTTATGAAAGTTTACAATACTTCCAAGTTTTGTATCAGAGAGGAGGACAGTGTACAACTTTGAAAGGCCACAGACTAGTTGGTGGATGCCATTACGGTGAATTCATTGTACAAATCAGCCTTCAAATCAGAGAGTTTCCAGGAGCAGTTTCTGATCAGAGAATGACAGTATTATTCATGCTCTTAACACTCCTGGGCTAGAGATGGGGGAAGTCGAGATTGCTTCAGGATGGGGTGGGAGAGGGGACGGAGTGAATAAAAAACTTCTGACGTTCTCTGAGCGAGAGTGGATAAAGCTGTCTGGAAACCAACAGTGTTTCTGTTTCTGTTCCCAGGCAATGGCATGTACAATAGAGAAGGTCTTGGCTGATGCAAAGGTCTTAGTGGAGAGACTGAAGGATCACGATAATGCAGCTGAATCTCTAATCGAGCAGACGACAGCACTGAATAAACGTGTGGAGAGTATGAAGGAAGTTGGGACAGGAATCCCAGACAGAGTGAGTCTAAAACCAGCTGACAAATCTGAAACACTAACTCATACAGTTCCTCCAGGGAACAGCTGCTGCCTTCTGTGTTTCTATACTGCTTTGTTCCAGTGCTTTAGTCAGATCATATCACTTTCCCTGTGTATTGCTGCCCTTGTTCCTTCTGTCCTCAACCCTCCCAACTATGCAGCCTCCTCCATCACAGGACCCCCAACCTCCTCCATTCTCCTTTGCTCTTATTACATGTCTGTTCTGTGTTTTAAAATATTATTTCTTGACATGGGTGCCCAAGTGTCATTTATTTCCCATCATTAGCTGTCCTTGCCGCAATAAGTGAATTGCCATCTTAAAGTATTTCAATCTCTGTAGCCAGATGAAGAGGAAGTGCACAAGTTGCTGTGGACAGGAAGCTGGGGGGGGGGAAGGAATCTACATAGACCTATACCACCCAGAGGAACAAGAGCAGCAAATGCACAGGAACATTTCTGCCTGCAAGTTCATTCAAAACCACACGTTGACTTGAGACTGCATCACTGTTCCTTCACATCTTACTGAATCCTAGAATTCTCTCCCCAGCTGCAGCATGGGAGTAGTTACACTTTGTGACCTGCAGCTCCTCACCACCTCCTTAAGGATGATTCGGGATAGGCAATAAACACTGACCCTGCCAGAAATGTTCAGTGCTGATGGAGATCCCACCACTGGCAGCAGAGCTTCAGACACCTGACTCTTACTCTCTGAACTTCCACCTCACTCCTTTTAAAAACCTCATTTCTGACTGAGTTTTTGATCGGGTTGCCTTAATTTCACCTTTCCCTGCTTAGTATCCTTTTTGTTCCACCGAGCTCCTGACTGTGAAAAGCCTAAATGTTAGCAGTGCCTTGGTATGTTTGTTACTGCAGTCCCTCCCTACATCCCAGGTTCATTTCTTCTTGGTGAATCTTTTCCCATTAGTTGGTTTCAATCATTGAACGTGATCATTGCTGACCATTTAATTCCAAGCAAGGGCTGGGA
Organism: Sphyrna mokarran; assembly: GCA_024679065.1. Classification (NCBI taxonomy): domain Eukaryota; kingdom Metazoa; phylum Chordata; class Chondrichthyes; order Carcharhiniformes; family Carcharhinidae; genus Sphyrna; species Sphyrna mokarran. Next base: position 38,746,500 of record JAGIQG010000023.1, read on the forward strand.
CCCTCTGATCCAGATCACAGGGTTGCAATGAAACACTTCACAAGCTCAGAATTCCCAGGGTAGAGAACAGCCTGGTGGTGGGAGTTGGAGCAGAGTGAAATCAGAACCACGTGAATGAAATATCTCTGCCAATTAAAACTGATTTGATAATTGCTTCATGTGTCAGTCTAATTAAAAATGATCTGCATGAGTGTGTTCTATGAACAATTTATAATGTGAAAATAATAGCAGCAGACCTACAAGTTCAGAAGAGTAGGGAAAAATGGTGACAGTTTAGACTGCAGATTGTCTGTGATTTTTGCTCTGCTTTATTTCCAGAACCAGGAAGATCTTGCTGAGTTAAAGAAGCTGGCCAGTCACAAGCCGCATGCTATCCTCTCTCAGGAGAACACACAGATCCGGGATCTGCAGCAGGAAAATAAAGGTTTTTCTTTCCTTGTTTGTTAAAACCTATTTACAGTACCTGAGTATGGTGAACTAATGGCTAGTTTCAGTTCAATCACACTTACAATCTGATCGATGTGTTATAGTTACCACATGTTAACATGATGATGCTCGGTTAAATGTTGAGCAAATTTGATTTCAATGTATCTTTTTCCTTATCTTCAGTGAGCACATCAAGTGAAGAGCCTGCCTGGTTTAGAGCCCTCTGTACGTTTACTAGGCGAGCCCAGGCTTGGAGAAGCAGAGGGAAATGAGAACATAGTTCCTCAACCAAGAGTTTTACTTGGTACATTTTCAGTGTGATTTTAGAGTACAACGTGCAATTTCACACAGTTTGTAGGAAGAACTAACTCTGAAATGTGAAAATCATGTCATTCCTGTTATTTGCAAACATTAGAGTGGGATTGCCCAGTTAGTACCTACTCATTCCTAATTATTGGTTTCTCTATGTGGATGTGTAGAAGCAGCTGAAAAGTGAAAGCCTGTATATAAAAAAAAAAAACCCCTCTCTGGAGAGAAAGCACTAACACCCAAATTCCCAACTGGATACTATGAAATGAATGTTGCTTATTTCTGGAAGTTTGAAAATATCCAATTGTCAAATAACTTTGTGTAAATGTTTAGTAGGAAACGAGTCATTATAGCGTTTCTTTTCCTAGTGAAGAGTAGCAAAAAACTGCTTACCTTTTGAATGTTCCTATCATTAGAATCAATGACAGGATACCAATACAAAGATATTGGGGAATATTTGCATACGCGCTGTCCTCAACTTTACAGTGTTTGAGTCGCAAGGAATAGCACTTGCTATGTTTACTAATTGACACCTCATTTCAATCGTACAACATCGGTTTTGACTTTACAATGCTGTGCGCATTGATGATTTGCGCTGCCCAACTGTATGACTGGACAGTTCAAACCATCACTTTTAAGTTAGAGATTAGTATTTTATTCTATTAGATTTTTTTAACAATACCTCCATGTTTTGATTGCTGTTGTATTTAATAAGCACTCAGATTTGCATAGTTCCAAGATTAAACAGGTAACTGACAGTGATTAATGGCATTATTGTATCCCACACTCTAACCAAGAGACTTGTGCTAAGATGTGCAGACATCAACAATTGCATCAACAATTTGACTGGGCAAGAGGTGAGAACATTTTACACCTCCAGGCACCCCATGAGTAATTTCCACCCTTGGTTCGGGAACAAATCTTCCATTTATACCATTGTTCCTCTGGGAAAATTGGTTCCAATTTATAGTTGGTTCCTGAAAACAACGTTCTATCAGGCTGCCTGTACTTTCTAATTTTGTGCTGCTCGCACTCCTCATTTTTTATTCCCTTTGGATTCTGGTTGCTGTATCTTCTACTCTTTAATCTTCAACAGCTGCTTTAAAAGTGAATGATTTTCACCCAACATAGGCAGAGGCATTACATGTTGTGGTCCTGTTGAGGATTTGTGTCCCAGTTTTGAATTGTTATGGATCTGTACAGCGTGAGATGATTTCGACCCGGGTGTCTGTGGTATCACATTTGCTGCTCCTGAGCTAAGGGGTTAGCGCTGTTGCCTTAGAATGCCAGGGAACCCAGATTCAATTCCAGCCTTGGGTGACTGACTGTATGTGGAGTTTGCATGTTCTCCCTGTACCCTCATGTTTTTTCTCTCTCAGCCCAAAGATGAACATGTTAGGTTGATTGGCAATGCCAAATTGCCCCTTAGTGTCTCAAGATGTTTAGGTTAGGGGGATTAGCAGGATAAATACGTGGGGTAGCAGCAACAGGGCCTGAATGGAATTATTGTTGGTGCAGGATCGATGGGCCGAATGCCTTCCTTCTGCACTGTAGGGATTCTATGAAAGCCAGCCACTGTTCCCAATCCTGAGCCTCTGCGTAGTGCTCTCTTCTGAAAGATGCAAATGTGAGGGTGAATGAACGCTCAGGTTAAACTTGATGATCCCTGTGGTAAGATATGCCATCTTGACTGATGTGATAGTTGAGGTACTAATAGAAGTGATTCAGTTTAGTCGCTGTTCAGGACTTTAGTGGGAAAGAAAGCAAGTGCTTCCTGCTCCTGATCTTAATCCAGTAACTCGACTTGTGGTGAAAACTGGCTAAGAGTATCAGGCTACTTAATCAAGTTTGAAGAATTGATTTTTTTTTTTGGATGATTTATCAGAACCTGTAAAACCTTCTCAACAGGAGTGAATGTGTAAAGGGCAGAAAGCTTGTACAAAAATTTATCATTTTAAACTGCTGAAGAATAGAAATTATGCAGTAACTCGGGTAGCTTTTGTGAAAATGTGTTTATCAAAGAGAAGTATCAAACATGCACCGCAGAATAAAGACAGTTGAATTGAACCATTCAGATTCAAAATTAAATTTATTTGTAAAAAATGAATCATTTGAACAATAACTGAGTGTAACAGGAGTCTTTCCATCAGTGGCCCCGAGTGCTCAGATTCCTCCTTGAGTTGTGTCTGAGTGCTGTAGATAAATCAGAGATTGATTAGTAAACTCTGTAAATTAATAAACACTGTAAACTCCACACACAGTCATCCGAGGCTGGATTTGAACCAGGGTCCCTGGCACTGTGAGGCAGCAGTGCTAACAACAGTGTTGCCCCTTAGCTCAGGAACAGCAACCGTGATGTCACGGACACCCTGGTCGAGATCAGCCAGAAATTCCTATGAGGATGGTACATCAAGGAGGGAGCTTCCTGCTTCAGCCAGGTAATACAGTATTCTTAAGGAAGTGAAGACCAGCAGGGAGAATTATTTTGAATATTTTTATTACCTTCATGGCCTCAGACTTCAGTAGTTGTCTTTTAACTTGTTGGTGGCTTTTTTTTTCTCAGAGCTGTGGCTTTCCCTGGAAGAACACCGCTATGCCTTAGAACTCATCATGAGTAAATACCGAAAGCAGATGCTACGGCTTATAGCATCAAAGAGAAAGCTAGATAGTGTACCAATTACCACTTTACATCAGGAGCATTCCCAGGTAACGAGCTGCATTGCTAGCTCTATTCTGATATACACGTGCAGGCTCTTTCCTCAATTTGTCTCTTAAGCCAAGAGAATTTGAGGCTCAGTTTGCAAATTTGTCTCAGTTTAAATTTGATTTGAGAAATTTTGCAACTTTGGAAACGGTTACAGTAAAGGTCCTTAAGCAAACTGGCTCTGCTTACTTGTTCTGTGACATGATGTTCTCTGCTCTGTATTGTATGGGTTTAGGTGCAACTTAATGTAAATGTTGGAGGATTCTCGCGGAGTTATGCTGCATTCATTTTGACTTTTATTAATATTTTCAAGCACTGACATTATAAAGCATTTTTCTGTTTATGTAATCTAGGTTTGTGTTTGTAAAGAGTTTTTATTGTATGCTATAACTTTGTCAAACTAAGCCTTGTAGTGTACATTTGATTCACCACTCTAGATTATTTCAAAATACTGAATGCCAGTTTATTCAAGGACAAAAAGTTACCAATTCAGCTTCCTATTGTAAGATACTGAGTTCCAGCAGTCTCTTTCCAATTGCCAATCTGGTGGATTGAGGTTAACAGAGCTGGATTATTCAGTGTCAACCAAGACTCTGACTTAGCTAGAAGCTGAATGATCGTTGTTGATTATTGTACTTCCAGGAACTGCAATCCCAGGTAGAACAGATATGTGACATGGCTACAGTAATGAGAAAAGCCATTCGAGTTGATGATCAAGAGTATTGTCAAGTTCAAGAGAAAATAGCCCAACTGGAGGTAGGAATTTTCAGTGGCTGCTGCAGGATTTCACTTAGCCCCTATGCAGGTGCAGTTCTGACTTGATATTTGTAACATCCATTCTGTCAATATATCCTTGGTTTCCTTTTTCATTATCTTGCTCTGATGTCTGAGTAGAACCCTCTGCACGCTGGTGCTCTCTTACAGTGCAATTTGGACTTCAGGCTTAACGTTGTCTTGGAGTAAATTTGGAAATTTAAAAGAAATTTGAAAGAAGTAACTCTGGAAAGAGTGGGTAGTAGGGGAGTGACCTACATCTGGCTGGATCACATCGTGTTATTGGATCTTATTTTCTATCAAAACAAAACAACCCATGAATTATTTTGTGCACTACCCACCTTAAATCCTTCTGCACAAACGTTCCACCCTTTCTTTAATTATACTGAGGAGTGTATGAATCATTGGCCACTAGCATTGAGACCATCCATTTCATTTCAGCCCTCACTTCTCCTTTCATCTACCATGTTGCTCTTTGTCATTGCCCTCACCTTGAAAATAGCCTCTTTCTCCACTATCTGACCTCATATCATTGCCAAGCTCAGCTTTTCCATGAGGCAGGCCCACCTCCTGCTCCTTAAATCCCATTTCCTCTAAACTGCTGACCATCCAGTTTTTCTTTCTGACCCCATGTTGGCTGATATTGTAAATGGTCACCTCTCCCTTTCAAATCTGACATCCCCACTTTGCTGCCACCCCTTCCTCTGTGACCCTTCCTTACATACAAATGTCTCCAGTTCCCCAAGATCTATCTCCAACCTCCAATTCCCTAAGTTCTATCTCCAATCTTGCTCTCATGCTATTCGTCAGCAATGGCTTCCACTGACATAGATTCACCTTCAATATACACAAACAGGGCTCATTTCTCCCTGTTCCCTTGTGATCATTCTTCATGTGAATTTGGATCGTGATTTTCAACAGGGATGTCACAGCTCAACCTGATCCTTCTCAAACAGAAAAGGCTATAACCACCAGCCAGTTAGACAACATCTGTGGAGGTCATTGAATACCTGCCAACTCATTATTTAGCTGGTAGAGTGAAGCTGATACCTACAGACTCAGCTCAGTATGAGTCACTTCTTCAGAAGCAAAATGAAGGAAAAAAGTAGAAATATCAGATCTAAAAACGGCTTGTAAATTAGCATATCTTAAACTCCACAAGTCTCATGTTGTTTTCTTTCTGTTTAAGCTCGAAAATAAAGAATTGCGGGAGCTTGTGTCGTTCAGTAAGGAAATATTACTTCCAGAGAATCCTCGCCAGCCTCCTCAATGTGGAAAGTAAATTTGCTGCTCTTGAACAGTCTGAATCAGGTCACCGCATCGCTTTGCAACCACTCAAGCAGTGCCTCCAGATGACATCTGGCTGTGTTACTGCTGACTTTGGAACAGGAATCAATGTTGCCACCAGAAGTCGGGGCAGCTGTATGTTTAATTTGAAAGTTACAGAGCTTTCATTCGGCTTTGGGGAAAATTGAGTGAAGGATGTTTAATTCTGCAGGTATCCTTTTTCCCCAATACAAAAAATGCATTTTCTTTTTTTCATATTGACATTTCTGACCCACCATCCCTGCCACTCATCTCTTTATAATCTGTTACCGGGAAGAGGATAGAATGGGCTGAGTCTGTGAATCACTTCACACTCTGCTTCATGCTCTATAATCCACAGTAGAACAAGCACCTCACACTTGGCAAGTCTGGTTTTCCCTGATTGATTGATTGGTCCTCTTACCCAAGAAGATTACCTCAAGCCTTTTGTGCATTGAGCCAATTAAGAAAGAGAAAATTATCAGTGGACCGGCAGTTTTGACTTCAAACTTCTGAACTAAGAAATATTGGGGTCAGGGGAGTGTGTGTGCATGCGTGTTCCCTTTGTCACAGCTCTACAGGCTTGAAAACTCCATGCTTGATCCTTACTGAATTAACTGGTCTCAACCAAGGTTGTACTATTGACTTAGAGCTGATAATCAGCTGAGAATGTTGCTCCCCATTCCTTGACTATTACTTTGAAAAATGTATGTGGACTTGGGGTGAAGGTTGAATTCGGCTGTGACATTCCATACAGCAAGCGTCCTGATGTCCCTGTCATGGGCTTGGACAAGATGAACAGCTACTTGGATAAGGCACTGAAGGACTTCTGTTACTGTCAACGTATCATCCCAACATAGGCTAGAATCTCTCAAAGAAGTGTGGCAGCAAATATTTAAGAGTTAATGATCTCCCTGCCCCACTCATTATGCAGGAGTTTGATTATGGTGAAGGCCTAATAGATCTGAATTGCAATGCTGTATCCTTGCTCTGTGCTGATTAATAGGTTTGAATATATAATAATATGCAGAACATAAATGGAACATTAAGTCCAGCAGGTGTTCCTGCTCCATGCAAGCTAGTCCTACTTTGTTGTCCTTGCTCTTTTGTTTCATATCTTTCCTTCACCATATATTGTGTATGGCCAGAAGGATCATCTTCTCATTATTTATTTAATCTACTCTGAGTGAATGTTATGGAAAATATTGCTGTTGCTATTGATTAAAAATATAGATGGTTAGTACAATATTTTATGTAGATTGGAAGTTTTTCTGGAGCAATTTGGGGACAGTTTTGCTTGTCCTGTGTAGTTTTTGCATTAATCTGACAGTCAGATTAAGAAGCTAGGATTTAAGTATTGGGAACAAAGAACAACACAGCACCGGAAACAGGCCCTTCGGCCCAACGAGCCCGCGCCGCCATCCTAACGTCTTAATGACATATTGGGTAACAAATTGGTCCCTATCAGCCTAAGAGCACATTTTTGGGATGTGGGAGGAAACCGGAGCACCCGGAGAAAACCCACGCAACCACGGGGAGAACGCGCAAATTCCCGTAGTCACAGGCCCAAATCCATGTGTCTGCACGGCAACAGCGATAGTCCCTGAGCTGTCATGGTGCCCATCAGATGGTCCAGTTTAAGCATACACTTGCAACGTGAAGCACTAGGCCGCTCCTGAAGCAACATCCAAGAGCAGCTCTCGCACGACCTGCCGCATGCATGCCCTTGTTGGTCAACAAGGTGGACCGAACATCCTGTGGAAACAAATAGGATATTTAAACAGTCCTACTATATCCCTCTATCTGCAGACCGCTCATGTGGCTGTCCAAGAGACCCTTAAACAACACTAGCGTGCCTGCTCCCACCACCTTACTCGGTAGTGCATTCCACACCCCCACTACCCTTTGTGTGAAAAACTGCCCTCTAATATTCATCTTATACATAGCCCCCCCTCACCCTAAGGCCGTGACCCCTCGTTCTATCCTTTTCTAATGGTGGAAAAAGCTTACCACCATTTACTCTATCTATACCCCTCATAATCTTATATACCTCTAATAGATCTTCTCAGCCGACATCTTTCAAGGGAAAACAACCCCAGTGCATTCAATCTTTCCTCGTAAGACAGCCTTTCCATACCAGGCAGCATCCTGGTAAATCTCCTCTGCACTCTCTCCAGGGCCTCCACATCCTTCCGGTAGTAAGGTGATCAGAACTGGACGCAGTACTCCAGATGAGGCCTAACCAACGTTCTATACACTTGCAACATTAGACTCCTACTCTTGTATTCTATACCTCTTCCTATGAAGGCTAACATACCATACGCTTTCTTTATCACATTCTCCACCTGTACTGACACCTTTAGAGACTTGTGAACCTGCACCCCCAGGTATCTCTGCATCTCTATACTCCGGATAGTTTTACCTTTTATTGTATAACTCTCCGCTACATTTTTCCGGCCAAAATGCATCACCTCGCATTTCTGTTCTGTTCATTTTTAAGATTGGGGAACTATCGCTGGAACCTTCAACTCACTCAGTCTACGTCTAAAATTTGTACATTTCGGAATAAATTTTCTCTTTACTAAATGATTCAAGATATTTTTCATCTAGAATGTTTGTATAAAATGTTTACAGAATCATAAATATACAGGTAAGACACAAAAAGATGGTTAAAAAGCACAGGTTCAAAGCCTTTTTACAAAGCAATCACACTTGATTAAAACTTTGAAAGAATTACCAATGTAGAGTTGTACTATCCAAATTGAGCTGTTTTTTCCTTTGCTTCTCATTTAGCCCTGTCTTCTTACATACCCCAATTTTAACTATTTTGGTGTTGGTAGCTATGGGCAGCACAGTAGTTTTGCATTGCTGCCTCACAGCTCCAGGGACTTGGGTTCGATTCCTGGCTTGGGTCACTATGTGGAGTTTGCATATTTTCCTTGTGTCTTCATGAGTTTCCTCCGGTGCTCCTATTCCCTCCCATAGTCCAAAGATGTGCAGGTTAGTGCATTGGCCATGCTCAATTGCCCCTTATGTCCTGGCATGTGTAAGTTAAGAGAGAACAGCAGGGTAAATATGTGGATAGGGCTTGAGTGGAATTGTTATCAATGCAGACTTGATGGCCTGAATGGCTTCCTTCTGCACTGCAAGGTTTCTATGATTCTTTCTATGATGCAGCTGCTTAGGACCAAGCTGTGTTCTTTTAAAACTCCTCTTTGGACATTTTGGTTTTTGATCATTTGTATATTTTATTCAATGCTGATGTGACGAGCCTGTTCAGGATGATTCTGTGTACTACCACATTTTTATATTACTGCAGGAGTTGCTTAAGGCAACAGTTGTAACCCAACTATCTCTAGCTATTTCATCAATGCCCACCTTTATTATTATACAGTCAGGTGTGTGACTGTTCTGAATGGTTGCAATGTTCAGCTCCATTCACAATTTCTCAGCTAATGAAGCAGTCTGTGTTCGCGTTCAATAAGACGTGGACAGGATCCAGGCAACAATCTCCAAAACGAGAGTCTAGCAATCTCAATGTGATATTCAATAGCACTTCTACCACCAAATCCACAATCAGCAAAATCCTGAAAGTTGAAATTAACTGGACCTTCTAAATATAATGGCAAGTCAGAGGCTGGGGAACCTGCAATGTAGGAGTTGGCGAAATTATGGAATCCTTTTCACCTACCTGGATGAGTTAAGCTCTCATTTCACTCAAGAAGCTTGACACCATCCATAACAACAGCTTGATTGGCAATACTCAATGCTTCCACCACTGGCCCACGTTGGCTTTTGTGTGTACCATTTACAAAATGCAATACTGCAACTCACCAAGGACTTTCTTGATAGCACTTCCCAAAGATTTGGTCTTGCCAGAAACACACTCTAGAAAAAGTTGTATACTATTGCAAAATGATCAATCTTACCAAAATCTCTCTCAATTGATTTAGACTTCCACTAGCTAGAGGGCAAGGGAATTTCATTACTTCCTTAATTTTCCATAATTCACACTCTATCCTGACTTGAAAAATGTTGTTTTCTTTATCACAATCTAGCAGCACTCTGGTGCACCATTCTTCAACCTCAAGGCCAAAAGTATTGGGCAACAATGGGCAATAAATTACAGTGATGCCCAAGAATTCATGTTTAAAATCTTGTCTTTTGAAACCTATTTTGACTTTATCCCAGAATGATGGAAGTTTCCTCCGACCATTACTGGCAACCAATCCAGGTTCTAATAGATTTATAGACAACAACTAGAATTCAGGACGAATGGGCAATTACATTGAGGATAGCTAGTGTAGGGACAAATTTAGCTCAATTTAGATTCAGACAGTTACTGAGAGCAATTTAGAGGAATGATCTAGGGTTAGACCAGATTTGCATGAGCCGTGAGAGCAAAAAAAGTTAACCCCTAAATTAATTGATTAGTTCAAGATTTGTTATCTGACTCCAATGTTCAGTGAATTTATTTGGTGAGTGTATTTGGATCATCTAGATTTTGGAGGTGCCAGCCTTTACCTGGTCTTTCCATTTACTGGCAAGGTTTTGTACCTGGCTTTGGTGTCATTGTGTCGAGGAGGGAAAATCTGCCACAGTTGCTGCATACGATTGCTATCCACTCATCCCACTGGAACGTGGATATATGTGTGATGCGAGGACAATATTAGACTCGGCTGTGATGACCTACATGCCCGCAGTTTAAAAGACTCAGTTTCAGTCATGATTAATGGACAGATTGGTACAGTGTAGGTGGTGCCCCTGAAATACGACACAGTTAACAGTTTCCAGGAAAGAGATGGCAGTTAGTAAGAAAAAAAAAGGCACTAATCTGAAAAGATTTAGTCTTGCCAGAAACACACTCTAGAAAAAGTTATATACTATTGCAAAATGATCAATCTTATCAAAATCTCTCTCAATTGATTTAGAAAGTATAGCATTGTTCTATCGTTTGATGGAGTTACCCTAACTTGCAAACTGTTGCTGACCACATGAAACTTGAAGTCCATCCAGAATGTGTGAAAATGATATTTCAGTGGGAAGACTTGCCCTCTGTTAAATTGGTAGCAATGCTAAATATTGTTGAAATGAGGTTCTTATTATTGGGAGATATGGTATTAAAATTTCACTTTCCAATGGAGTTGACTGCCTCAACAAGTCTGCCTTGACTATCAATTTGTTGGATTAGGGGCTAATTGAAATTTGGTGAAAAGGTTCAGTAGAATTGGCAGCATTTATAGACATCAGGTCAATGAAAGGTCTTTGTCAGATTTCCAGCATCCACAATACTTTGCCTTGCGTGTTTACATTTATTGTGAAATGTCAGGAATCCTGATGCAGTAATTTGAAGTGTTTTTTCTTCTGCATTGTGCTGCTCTTTCACTCCGTGACCTTGGTTACAGATCACAAATGACCTGTTCCCTTTGTCCCTGTTAATATTACTTCCCTCACGCGGAGCTCTTTTTGGTTCCAATTCCCAATATGTGGGTAGGATCAGAATCTCTCCGTGTGGAATTGCAGCCCATCTTGAGTTGGAAATCTAGACATTGTTACATTGATTTAATAACACATTTTCCATTGACATTAAAATCTGGGAGCTTTGTTTTTGAATGATGTCTCCAGCAGGATGCTAAAACATGAACATTGAGTTTAATTGGAAATATTGATTCTAATGTTTGTGTTGCATTAAAGGTAACTGTCTGTACAGTGTTCCAAAACAATTCCTATACATTTTCTCAGGGGAGTTCGATTGGAACCTTTTTATGAAGTGATACCTCTTCTGCATTGCAACAATGTTAATGACCAGAACACTTGGATTGGGGCCATTTAAAACTGGAGTAGGCCACACTGCTGTAATGCTTACTGCTTGTATCCTTTTTATTCATGCTGTGAGGAAGGGAAAGGAAGAATGATAGTAAAAATGTATTTTCTGAGCAGATTGCAAATCGCTGCTTGCTACAGAAAATCCTGGTTAGTGTTAATAATGAGTACTGTTCAGTCAGCAGATGGAGTTTTAAATGACTAATTGGGGATTTGGACTTTGCTGCATTTCATTTTATTTTAGTGGGAGGACAGTGGAGAATTCTGCCTGAACTTGGAATAATCTGTAAACCTGCCTTGATTCTTTGTCTCAATACAACCCTCCTGCAATCTAAAGATTCTGCTTACCTAAGCCTGATTGTAAGGGAAACTGCAATGTAAGGGAATGAAATGTCACTGCGGAATTTTCAGTTGGACTGGTTTGCAAAGATTTAGTTGAATCTAATGCTTCAACAGCAAAGTGACACACAATCTAAATCAGGTAACCATTTTATTCAGAGTTCCACAGCATAATGATGTGTCATGAATAGAATCTTCTTGCAGAGGTGAGTATCCTGATGGCAGAACCAAAACTGAGTGAGATTTCTACTCCATAGAATTCCTACAGTGCAGAATGAGGCCTTTCAGCCCATCAAATCTGCACTGGCTCTCTGAAAGAGCACCTCACCTAGATTCCTGTAAATCTGCATGTTTACCATGGCCAATCTACCTAACTTACAAATGGGTAGCACAGTCATTAACACTACTGTTTCACAGCTCCAGGGACTTGGGTTCGATTTTCGGTTTGGGTCACTGTCTGTGTGGAGTTTGAACATTCTCCTTATGTCTGTGCAAGTTTCCTCTGAGTGCTCCAGTTTCCTCCCATAGTCCAAAGATGTGCGGGTTAGGTTGATTGCCCATGCTAAAATTGTCCAGTTGTGTCCTGAGATGCGTAGTCTAGAGGGATTAGCGGATAAAATATATTGGGATAGGGCATGGGTGGGATTATGGTCGGTGCAGACTCGATGGGCCAAGTGGCCTCTTTCTGCACTTTAGGATTTCTATGATTCAATGATCTTTGGACGGTGGGAGGGAACCAGAACACTCGAAGGAAACCCACAGACACGGGATGAATGTGCAAAATTCACACAATCACCCAAGGCTCAAATTGATACTTTGCATCCTGGAATATTCGGTATCCTTTTTTGAGCGCGATCTCTACAATTGCCCCATATATTCCTGTAACTATTTGCACGTATACCTCACCAACTTTATTTATCACCACACTTTGTGTATTTATGTACATGCACAAGAAGCCTAGTTTCACAAATTACCTCTTACCGTTTCTTACTCCAGTGCATTCCTTTGTACACCTTGTTTATCCTCTGTATGTCATATTTGTCTTGGTTGGTGATACTCATGTCTCTGAGCCAAAAAATTTAAGTTTCTGGTTCTGCTTCAGACATTTGAGCACAAAAACCAAGGCTGAGTGAGAACTTTGAAATGTTATGAAGAGGATCAATCTGTTGTTTTAGCTGGGTATACATAAATTTAAGAGTACAGGCTGCTTTAAGAGCTGATTACATGATTGGTGGCACTGTCATTCAGTTTTGTGCTTGGATTGCTGTTTTACTTTCAGTTTTGTATTCTGATGCACACAGTGCAGACAGGAACTCTTCAATAAAACCTGTTTGTATTTTTGTTTAAATCTGTGTGCAAATCACTGCTTTCCTTTCTGTTAAACACCACAATCCCTATCATGGTTAGGATATTAATGTAAAATATCTATTTTGAAGATGAGCAAGGGTCCTGACCAATGTTTATTCCTGAGATGATCTGGTCATCATCACCTTGTTCTCTGTGTGGGAGCTTGCTGTTCACAAATTGGCTGCCACGCTTCCCATGTTACAATAATGATTATACTCCAAAACGTATTTCATTAACTGAAATACTTTGAGATGTCTGGTGGTTGAAATAGGTGCTATATTAATATAAATAGGTGCTATATTAATGTAAATCTTTCATATGCCCACATACACTTGTTCCATTTCCCAGTATTTAGCTTAAAGTAATGTTAGATATAGGGCTAAGTGATTGCCTCCATAAATCATCAATACTATGTAACTATGACATACATTTATTAGAACTACAATGTCAATTTTTACTATATACCAAGACAAAACACCATGAACACCTGATGTGACCTTGAAACTGAAATGAAAACGAGTTGTTTTTTCAGACAGTTTCATGGCTTCAGATGACTTTGGCAGCCATTTTCAAGAACGGCTGAGGAGTTGAGGGGGGGGGGGTGCTTTGGAGGTGACCAGAAGGCTGAGGGCTCCCCTTAACACTGCATCTACATAGAACATAGAACAATACAGCACAGAACAGGCCCTTCGGCCTTCGATGTTGTGCCGACCAAAATAAAAAGCAATGCCCCTCCTAACTAAACCATTCCCTCTCATCCATATACTTATCAACTAACCTCTTAAACGCCACCAAACTTGGCGCATCTACAACAGCTGCAGGCAGGGCATTCCACTCCCTAATCACTCTTTGAGTAAAGAACCTACCTCTGATATCCGTCCTATAACTCATACCCCTTAATTTAAAGTTGTGTCCCCTCGTGCTAGCTTTTTCCATCCTAGGAAAAAGGCTATCACTGTCCACCCTATCCAAACCTCTAATCATCTTATATGTTTCAATAAGATCCCCCCTTAGCCGCCTCCTTTCTAACGAAAACAACCTCAAATCCTTCAACCTCTCTTCATAGGACCTGCCCTCCATACCAGGCAACATCCTAGTAAACCTCCTCTGTACCCTCTCCAATGCCTCCACATCTTTCTTATAATGTGGCGACCAGAACTGCACACAATACTCCAAGTGCGGCCGCACTAGAGTTTTGTACAGCTGCAACATGATGCTGCGGCTCCTAAATTCAATCCCCCTACCAATAAAAGCTAAGACTCCATAAGCCTTCTTAACAACTTTATCCACTTGACTGCCTACTTTCAGGGATCTATTGACACATACACCAAGATCCTTCTGTTCCTCAACACTATTAAGAGCCCTACCATTAGCCCTATACTCTACACATTTATTGTTCCTGCAAAGTGCATTACCTCACACTTTTCCACATTAAACTCCATTTGCCACCTCTCGGCCCAGCTCTGCAACTTGTCCAAGTCACTCTGTAAACTAAAACACCCCTCTTCACTATCTACCACACCACCAACTTTAGTATCATCTGCAAATTTACTGATCCATCCCTCAATACCCTCATCCAGATCATTTATAAAAATTACAAACAGTGAGGAAGCTGAGTTATTATCCATGCTCAGAGCACCCTGAGAGGAGCTATTAGATGAAGAAGGCATTCTTCTCCTCCTCCCTTGCTGAGTTAGGGAGTGAGACTAGCCATGTTTTTCTTGCAGAGAATCAGCAAAGACACAACAAGCTTAAAGCCGCCTCCTGTGCTGTAACCATCCTATGAAGTTTCTTTCTCACAGCCCAAACATTTCTATTCACAGCCTTTGACAGATCCTGTGCTGTCTCTGTCCCATTTCCCACACTACTGCCTTCATCCCTATATCCCAGGACACCCCCCCCCCCCCCCACCCCCACCCCCACCCCCACCCACCAGAGCAATGATAGAGTCCTCCCTCTTCACCTACCCTCCCGTAATCACCACCAGCATCGACATTCAAAACCACTAGCCTTCACATTTATCACATCATCTGCTATAACACACTGCTACCACCAAATATATCTGCCACTACACTTTCAGAGTTACACTGCACCAATGTACCTTGTACTCAGATCGATATTAATTCCATACATCACCCTAGCAGGTTACAGTGGCAGCAGGCACAGAATTGAAATATGAACCAGGGGTTAGCATCTGAATAATTCACTGTTCCAGTTACATGAATACAAACTTCATCCTCCTGACTAAAAAGCTGCAGCCTTTCTCTGGATATATTCTGATCCTCTAATCCACTTGGCAGCTAACAAATGTTCTGCAGTGGTTATTAATTCAGGAACAGCTGCAAGCTTCACTGTGATGTCAAGATGAAAAGAATGCACTGAATTTAATGCAGCAAATGAAAATGCTGCAACTACTTATGTCAGATTGCACCAATAAAGAGGGTGCTGACTACCCTGTCTTCGCACTTCCAGCTTGTATTAATTGTTATGACAGGAATTTAACTATTTGTGAACCTTCAAAGAAGCTCCAGATATTATTTTAGGCACTAAGATGCTTAACAGGCATGTTTTAAAAATTTTTAAATAGTTTTATTAAAAAAACTGACTATTGTACACACACCCATTTGGCATTTTTCAACTTTCAGTTATTTGAACCAGGTTTGATTGTAACTTAAAATGTAGATTTTTTTTTTGCGTGATAAATTCATTTTCAACTACAGAAGGTTACTGCTGTTAAGCATATCAAGGAATATACATTTAATGGAAGGGTAATAATTACGTTGTAAAATGCTGTTGAAACGGGCTTGTTCAAAGACAATTTTATCTTTGTGATAGTGTAAATATATGGAAATGTGAATTGTACCTTCAAGTGATTTGCACACAGAAGCTTTAGCCCAATTGTGAGTACAATCTGTTCACTCAATAGCTAACGACCCCCAGCACTCCCCAGTCAAACTTGTATAAAAACAGGAATTGTTGGAAATACTCAGCAGATCTCGCAGCATGTGCAGAGATAAAAGCAGAGTTAATATTGCAGGTTGTGACTGTTCTAATAGAAGGTCATAGACTGAACTATTAGCTGCTTCTTTCTCCATAGATAGAGCAAGGTCAACTGAGCACTTCTGGCACTTTCTGCTTTTATTTCAGATTTCCAGCAGTAATTTGCTTTTCTGAAAATAATGTTCACGTCTGAGTTACGAGGAGAGGTTAGGCAAATTGGGGCTGTTTTCGTTAGAAAGACGTAGACTTAGAGGAGATCTAATAGAGGTGTACAAGATTCTGAGAGGTATAGATAGAATAAACAGGTTTAAGTTTTTTCCTAGGATGGACTCAAATAGCACAAGGGATCATGGGCTTAGGGTGAGGGAGGTAAGGTATAATTTAGATGCTAGAGGGAGTTTTTTCACACAGGGTGGTGGGGGTATGGAATGCGCTTCCAAGTAAAGTGGTGGAGGTAGGCACTCGAGCTATTTAAGAGATAATTAGATGGGCACATGAACAGAATGGGAATGAAGGGATATAGAAAACTGATTTAAAATAGGCATCATGAGCCTTGGGAGTTCCCTGGGAAGTGTGTAAATTGTCGATGATATTGATGTAATTGTATTATCCTACAGGTACTTTGGTCCGCCCTGTTGTCTAACAAGGGTATACACACGATGGGTCATGAGAGGGCTACTCTTGGATTTTGAGAGTATCCCAGTGCTTCACGTCGTTAGTGTACGCTTGACCTGGACTATCTGATGGGCAACACGACAGCTCAGTGACTATCGCTGTGCTGTGCAGATACATGGATTTGGGCCCGTGTCTGTGGAAGTTTGCGCATTCTCCCCGTGCTTGCGTGGGTTTTCTCCAGGTGCTCCGGTTTCGTTCCACATCCCAAAGAGGTGCTCTTAGGCTGAATGGCAGAACAAATTCCCCCTAAATTGTCTCAAATTTGGTTTCAATGCATAGATCTATAAACATAGACAGGGATCATGGGTAGAAGTGGGATCGTTGAGGTGGCGGCGCGGGCTCGTTGGGCCGAAGGGCCTGTTTCCTTTGCTATTTTGTTCTTTGTTTATTTCATTCATATCACGAGTAGGCTTACGTTAACACTGCAATCAAGTTATTGTGAAAATCTCTTCGGCACCTGTTCAGGTACACGGAGGGAAAATTTAGTATAGCCAATGCATCTAACCAGCAAGTCTTTTGGATTGTGGGAAGAAATCAGAGAAAACCCACAGACATGGGGAGAATGTGCAGTCTGTGTGTAGAATATGGAATTCAATAAAAATTTCAACTTGTTTATATACTGTGTTACAGAATGGTTGACAATTGCTTTTGCTCAGGATTTCTGCCCTTGATTCCTGATTTCAGGAAAGATATCGAACGAAAGCAAGAAGCTTTACAAAGAGAAGTTTGAGTGGTCGAGGTTGAGCATGTGTCAAATATGGGACTGACAGACATTTAAAAATATGTGACTTGCCTGCAATTTCTTTTGTGGAAAGATACATGGCAGTAAGGACCTAGAGAAGAATGGAATACATTTTTATTACATATGTGGGGATCGATACAGGAGACATATACAAAACCATTTTGATCTGATAGTCACCATTAACATGGAAGAATTAACAAACATATCAATTACTGTACATTGATCCTTTGTCACAAGACAGCTTCCAGCAATTTATTTTAAAGTTCTCATCATACAAAAATACTATCTACATTGGAATGATCTACTTCACAATGTCCTAAATCTGTAGGCTCAGATAATCTATGAAACTTCATAGAATCATAGAAACCTTACAGTGCAGAAAGAGGCCATTTGGCTCATCGAGTCTGCACTAATAAATATCCCCACATATTTACCTGCGAATCCCTCTAACCTATGCATCTCAGGACATTAAGGGACAATTTTTAGCATAGCCAATCAACTTAACCTGCACATCTTTGGAGTTAGTCCTAAGGGTTTAAAATTGGCATCTTTTGCTCCCTATGGCCATCATGTCTTAAGTTTTAGAATAACCTTAATTTTAAGCTAAAAACAACTGTTATTGTGTTAGAGAACAAAACCTATTGGAACTCGGATAATCACATCAAAAGATCATCACTGACTCAAGTGATGTCTGGTGACTTAATAACAGAAACAAAGCTTGAATAAAGATATCATAGAATCCGATAGTGCAGAAAGAGGCCCTTTGGCCCATCGAATCAGCACTGACCACAGTCCCACCCATGTCCTACTCCCATATCCCTTCATGTTTTACTCGCTAATCTCTCTAGTCTAAGCATCCCAGGACAATAATGGGCAATTTTAGCATAGCCAATCAACCTAATCCACACATCTTTGGATTGTGAGAGGAAACCCATGCCACATGCAGACACGAGGAGAACATGCAAACTCCAGACAGACTGAGCCAAGCCGGGAATCAAACCCAGATCCCTGAAGCTGTGAAGCTAACCACTGTGCTAACATGCCGCCCTAACCTAACAGACCCCTGATCACATTAAATGTCTCAGCTGTGAGTGAGTCATCGCAGCTTCTTCTGATTATACTAAACAGAAAAATGGTTAGCTGGATCAAACAACAAGTTAGAGAACAGGCAACAAACACAACCTGATAAGGGACAACCAACAATGGGAAGATGCTACCATTACAGCTTTGGTAGCTCAGGATGTTAAGTGGCTAAATATGGTTTAAGAACTGAGATAAAGTAGCTCTTATAGTTGAAGAGATTGAGCTGTCATGGAAAGGGATAGCTCTCTCATGTCCTCTTTTTTTCAATTTTATTTGTTCATAGTGGACGTCGCTAGCTCGAATAACATTTATTGCCCATCCCTAATTGATTCAAAACACTAGTGGTGATACACCTTGAGTTGTTACAATCCATATAATGAAGGATTGCCCACAGCACTATTTGGGAAGGAGTTCCAGGATTTTGATCCAGCTACAATGAAGGGAAGTAATATATTTCCAAGTCAGGATGTTCCATGGTTTGGAGGGGAACTTGCAGGTAGTGTTCCCATGTGTCTGCTGCACTTGTCCCTCTAGATGGTAATGATCACTGGATTGGATGGTACTGTTGAAGTAGCCTTGGTCAGTTGCTGCAATGCATCTTGTAGATAGTACACACGGCTGCCACTGTGCCTCAGTGGAGGGAATGAACATCTGTGGGTGGGATGCCAATCAAGTGGACCGCTTTGTCCAGAATATGTTGAGTTCTGAATGTTGTTGGAGCTGCACTCCTAGCACTGAGATAACATGTAGCATGGTCAAAGCATCTAACCAGCATGTCTTTCAAACTGTGGGAGGAAACCGGAGCACCCAGAGGAAACCAACACAGACACGGGGAGAACATGCAAACTTTGCACAGACGGTGACCCAAGGCAGGGAATCGAACTTGGATCCCTGACACTGTGAGGTAGCAGTACTAACCACTGTGCAATGTGTTGGTTAGGTGGATTTGCCATGATGAATGTGCGGGGTTACGGGGATAAGGCGGAAGGGAGGACCTGGGTAGGATGCGCTTTTGGAGAGTCAATGCAGACTTGATGGGCCAAGTGGCCTTTTCCTATGCTGTAGGAATTCTATAGTTCCATGAAATCTAAACTGAGCATCAGTGAAGAGGGGGTTATTCCTGTATAAGTGCCATCTGTTCGCACTGTTCATGACACCTTCCATCACTTTTGTGATTATCAAGAATCGTCTTGTGGGTGATAACTGGCTGAATTGGATTGTGGAAAGGATGTACCTGGGCCAGTTATCCTAATTGCGGGGTAGATGCCAGTATTGTAGCTGTGCTAGAACTGCCTGGGTAGGGATGCAGCAAGCTCTGTAGCATTTCAGTACTACTATTGGAATATTGTCAAGGTCTGCAGCCATTGCAGTATCCAGTGCTTTCAGTCATTTCTTGATATGATGTGGAATGAGTTGAATTGGCTGAAGACTGTGACACTGCACACCTCAGGATAGATCATCCACTCGGCACTTGTAGTTGAAGATTGCTCAAGATGCTTCAATCTTGTCTTTTGCTATAGTTCGGCATCATTCAGGATGGAATATTTGTGGAATCTCCTCCTCCAGTTGTTTCATTGTCCACCACTATCGTGACTTAGAGGAAGAGGCGGCTAACATCTTACAGTTTTCTGTAAGTACTAAGATAAAAAAGATCTACTTGTTTGTTCTTGAAATAGAGGACTTATTGTCTCATTTATTGTTATCTCAGAATTCATTTCATACTAAGCTTAGTTTTTTTCATTAGTTCATGGGTCGTGAATGTCATTGGCTAGGCCAGGATTTATTGCCATCTTTAATTGCCTTTGAGAAGGTGATGGGGATCTGCTTTCTTGAACTGTTGCAGTCCATGAGGCGTAGGTACATGCACAGTGCTGTTAGAGAGGGAGTTCCAGGATTTTGACCCTGCAACTGCGAAGAATGGTGATATAATTTCCAAGTCAGGATGATGAGTGATTGGAAGGGAACCTCCAAATGGTGGAGCTCCCATATATCTGCTGCCCTTGTCCTTCCAGGTGGCAAAGATGGTGGGTTTGGAAGCTACGATGAAGGAGTGCTGAGTGAGATAATCAATTAAATACCTTCTGGGTCTCGGATAGTCTTTTACAGAGCATAAAGGGCAGATAAAAACAGCAGAAGTAGGCTTTGGTGTCCTGAACTGAAAATATAGTTGGTGAATAGTTTTGTACAAAGTTACGGAGTTATTTAAAGAAAGATCAATAAGTGCCTTCTGAGCACTGTTTGCTCATTCCTATTTGAGGAATAATTTCTGGCACCTGGGATCGTATTTCGGACTGAGATGTGTTCTGTGCAATGTTGCTGAGTTAAAAATATATTTTGTCATGCAACAACACCCAGAGGTAGTATATCTGTGTAAAGGAAATGGAACCTTGTCTTTTTTAAGTTAAATATAAAGGATCCCTGAAGGCTTTGACCCCTATCTGGAATAGAATTCCAATCCAAAACCTCATCCAATTTGCCCTATTCATGTGTGAGATTTAGCTGCATTAGCAAGTTATCGATCTGTGACAGCGTCACAACTGAGCCCACGTCTTGGGGAAGCTTTGACTTAGAAAGGGGAAAAGTAGCAGACAGCTGGTAGTTTTAGTGACAACACTAACAACTAAAATATTTATATAGAATGAAACATCCCAAGGCACTTCATTGGAGCATTAAAAACACAAAGCATGTCTTCCCCCAAAAAGAAGATATATTCAGTCAGGTATCTAACAGCTTTGTCAAAGAGAGAGAGGTTTTTAGGAGTGATTTAAGCAAGGAAAGTGAGATAGAGAGGTATAAGGAGGGAATTCCAGAGCTTCAGGCCTAGATAACTGAAGGCACGGTCACCAATGGTGGAGCATTTAAAATTGGAACACAAAACAGGCCAGAATTAGAGGAGTGCAGATATATTAGAGGACTGTGGGGGCTGAAGGCAAAACAGGGAGAGACAGGGCTATGGAGGGATTTGAAAACAAGGATGAGAATTTTAAAATCAAGATGTCATTTAAGCTGGATCCAATGAGAGTCAACTAACATAGGGGTGATAGGGGAATGGGACTTGCAGTGAGTTAAGACACAAATCGCTGCAGTTTGGACAATCTCAAGCATTGGAATCGCTAAATTCAGAGGTTCTGAAGATCATGGAAATCATAGAAACCCTACAGCGCATGAGGAGGCCATTTCGCCCGTCGAGTCTGCACTGACAACAGTCTCTGAAGTTCCACATATTTACTGTGCTAATCCCTCTAATTTACGCATTCTGGGACACCAAGGGGCAATTTAGCATGACCAATTTATCGAACCCTCACATCTTTGGATTGTGAGAAGAAACTGGAGCACCCAGAGGAAATCCACGCAGACACAGGGAGAATGTGCAAACTCCACACAGATAGTGACCCAAGCCGGGAATCAAACCCAGGTTCCTGGAGCTGTGAGGCAGCAGTGCTAACCACTGTGCCACCATGCCACCCACATAAATGAGAATTTCAGCAGCAAGTGAACTGAGTCAGAGGGAAAGTCAGGAGATGTTACGGAGATGGAAATAGTCAGTCTTAGTGACAGCATGAATACGAGGCTGGAAGCTTATTCCAGGATCAGATGTGACATCAAGTTTGCAAACAGACTGGTTAATCTCAGACAGAGATTAGACAATCTCTAATCCAGGGGGAGGAATGTAGTTGGTAGCTAAGGAATGGTGTTTGGAATGGGGACTGAAAACATTTGCTTCAGTGTTCCCAATATTTAATTTGATACTTGATGTCAAATAAGCACAATGGAGAAATCAAGAAAGGTGCTGATGAGATGGAGCTAGGTGTTGTCAGCGAGATGTGAAAAATAATGCTATACCTTCAGCTGCTGTCCCTTTGAGACAGCATTTAGATAAGAAAAGGAAATGGGCTAAGAGGTGGCACCAGACGTCATGTTGTGGAAGCAGGAAGAGAAGCCATTGCATGTGATTCTCTGGCCACAATTAGATAGATACAAATGGAACCAAGTGATTGTCAGGGGGTAAGAGTCTTCTGTGGAGTGTCACCTGGATACCCTAGACAAACTGGAAAGAGTAACTCAATACCAGATAATGTATGAACACAACAATTCTTAATCAACAACTATTAATCAATTATTTAATGATTGAAAGAAAAGTGATGTTATTAGAAAGAGTAAGAAATTTATTTATATAAATAATTCTGTATTTGTACCAAAGCTCTTGTGTTAATATATTCATGTATTCGTTGGAAGTAATGTTATAAATCTCTTGCATGGGAAACAGGCAGAGAAGCAGCAGCCATGTAAGAGAACATGCCTGTAAATAAAGGTCCATTATTTTTAAACCCTGCCTGCTCCCGAGCATCATTCTCCAACCTACAACATACAAGGACAAACAAGGACAACAAACAATGCTGCTAGCCACCTGGGATGAAGAAATGTGCTGAAAAAAGTCAGGAGAAAAAAAAATTATTTGAAAAAGTTATTTGCATGTGCTTTGCACCTTACGGACTAGGTGGATGTGGGTAATGATACTGTGCAGCAGTTATAGAGCTAGGTATGCTGGATAAAAGGCTGAAGCTTGGGTTGTTGCCTTGGGTGAAAGAAAAATCAAGGTAGCTGCTTGCAAAATGTGCAGGAAACCTCCATTAGTAAAAAAAATGGCGGGGGTTTTGTGGGACCTTTTGATGAAAATATGGAGTGATGGAACTCCTATATTGATGATTTTGTGCAGGCAAACAAAATAGCTGAAGATATTAGGATGCCTACTTTCTGAAGTGTGATGGGGGAGAGGGTGGGGGGGCGGAACGTTTAATCTCCTCTAGAGTTTAGTGCAACTTGAGGGGCCAGGCACTAAAATGTATGAACTGATTGTAGATATTTTGCAAGCATATTTTTTTGCCAAAGCCTTTGGTGATTGCTTTAGATTCCACAAAAGAAACCAAAAAGAGGGTGAGTCAATTGTGCAGTTCATAGCTGCACTTATGTTTTTCCTTCTATTTTTCTCCGTTATTTTTACTACCATCATTGTTTTTCTCTGAAAGCTACCTTTCCAGACATTGAAATTAAACTTAGCCAACGTGGAACACTTCTTTTAAAGATGATTTTGCAGTTTTGCCTGAATGTATGCAGAGCTGCTTTAAGGTCGCTAGTGTTATTTGATGGTCCCCCCATTGAATGCAGAGGACATGGTACATATGTTGCTGATGGAATTTTCCTAGCAGTCTCTTACTGATACATAGTTCAGGTCAGTATCAGAAATGTAGCAATAACAACTGCCGTGTACACTTGGGCTTTTGTTGACATGTGGAGGTTTTTGTTGTCAAACCCTCACTGCCATAGTTTGTACAAGTTAGAGCTGGTGCAGTAGATCTGATGTTGGATCTCTGTGTCAGTGGTGACCTTTTGAGAAAGATGGCTGCCAAAGTATAAGAAGTGATCAACAGAGTCTCTCCTTCAACTTATATTACAAATGGAATATTTGGCCGACCAGGTGATATGTAAGTTCTGTTCTGACAAAATTCAATGACAATTTCTTGTATGCAGGTTGGAAGAGATTAAGAGCCATTTGAAACTCTGGTATATAGTGTGCAGTGACACTGCCATCATCACAAACTATAGATCTTTTATATGGATGGAGATCCGTTTAGTATGGAGGTGACTGAGGTTAGAGTTTCCATCTCGTCAGTATTTAATACTGATATTGGAAGAGTTGATTTTTGATGAGGTGAATAGGGACTGGATATTGTGATTGGAAGATCAAAAACCATCCCTACCATCAAGTCCTATCCTCTCAATCTTAAATTGCCAACATTCCGGGGAGGACAAAGAAAATTCTTCAAACGCTTTCTGAAGCTCTCCTTGAAGCAAAGCAGCATCAGCATTAATAGCTGACAGGAACCCACTACTAATCATGCTGAATATTTACAACTTGTCCATCAAGCTCTGAATCACAACATCTTAATAATAAAGCAAAGCAGCAGGAAAGAAAAGTAAGAAAAATCCCTCGTAAGATGTTCTGTTCCATTTGCGCAAATATCTGTGTGTTGCAAATTGGAGTTCAGTCTCATGAAAAGCCACAATAAAAATCATGACCCTGAGTAGATGTCATCCTTGAATCAAGAGACAGCTGAGGGTGATAGAATAGTTGCAATCATGTCAGCATAACAGCCATCCTACTGCCTGCCATCTGTAGCAACTGTAGTGTGAGCAATTCTGTGTGAAGCAGAATTACACAGGAAATCATAGAAATCATAGAAACCCTACAGTACAGAAAGAGGCCATTCGGTCATCAAGTCTGCATCAATCACAATCCCATCCTGGCCCTACCCACATATCCCTATATATTTTACCCACTAATCCCTCAAACCTACTCACCTCAGAACACTAATGGGCAATTTAAGGAAGGCAATTAACCTAACCCACACATCTTTGCACTGTGGCAGGAAACTGGAGCACCCATAAGAAACCCACACAGACACAAGGAGAATATCCAGACTCCACACAGACAGTAAGCTAAGCCAGGAATTGAACCTAGTCCTTGAAGCTGTGAAGCAGCAGTGCTAACACTATGCTACTGTGCTACCTGCTAGGAATTACACTAGACAGAACTGATAAAAGACCTTTCAGCTGATATGGGATCAGGCTGTCTCAAGGCAATTTTGAATCTTGCAAGAGCTTCTCTCTACATTCCTCTCTCCCTGCAATGTGCTGCTCTAACATTGCAGGAATGGGCTGTTGATTCAGACTATTGGGGCATTCATCCCCAGGAGACACAACCTATTCACAAAAGCACAGCTGAAGGACACTTTCAGTCACTGAGCACAGGAATTTGAAACTTTTAGGGACTGCCTATGAATCTAGTTTGATAACTGAATATGGAACAGCTCAGGAAGTACCTTAGGAGTTTGCCAAACAGCTTATACTGTTTAGGTGATTTGATGGATTCATTCACAATCTGCACCAGCTGACTGAGATGTGACCCCCAGCACTATGTGGCCACATACCAGCCCTTTGCAGAAAACTCCCCCACCCTCCCCTCATTTAGTTTAGTTAATTAGATGAAACATAGCTATAATCATGAATACTTTGACTGGGGCACTGGAGACCATGAACTCCAATCTATAACATTGTCCAGTCTGAGTTTTGCCATATTGGCACAGGTTCAGGCAGCCAAA
This sequence comes from Sphyrna mokarran, assembly GCA_024679065.1. Lineage (NCBI taxonomy): Eukaryota > Metazoa > Chordata > Chondrichthyes > Carcharhiniformes > Carcharhinidae > Sphyrna > Sphyrna mokarran. The sequence continues at coordinate 38,772,187 of JAGIQG010000023.1, forward strand.
ATGCACTGCATCAATAACTATCAATCTGTTCATACATCGATGTCTAGCCATGCTGGGAAGCTGACCAAAGCTGGGGGATGGCAGGAATTGGAGTAGATGATAATGATTTCTTTCAGGTCACCTCCAAATGTGTGCCATCCAACCACACCATTGACTTCCAGGCCTAGGAAGACACGTTGACAATGCCTCTGGCTACTGCAATCACAGCCTATTCACTGAGTCAACACGAGGAGATTCCAGCCAACTACACAATCGTTGTCATGAGAATTTAGGACCATGTCAAACTAAATTATTTGGGACCAGTTAGTGCAAAAGATACAAATGATGTTATGAACATAGATTGAAAATGTTGGGAGTGTTTTCTTTGGAGAAAAGAAGATTAGGAAATGACTTGATAGGTATGTTCAGAATCATGAGGGATCTGCATAGAGTGGATAGGAAGAACAGTTTTCTGCAAAGAGCTGGTATGTGAGCACATGGTGCTGGGGGTCACATTCAGTCAGTGGTTAGGCAAAATTGCACTTGTGGAAGGATGAATAATGGAAGGGCACTGATTTAAAATGTTTGACAAAAGAAGCAGAGAAGACAATGAGGAGAAACTTTTTCACACAGCGAGTGGTTAAGATCTGGAATGCACAGCCTGAGAGAATGGTGGAGGTAGATTCAACTGAGGTATTCAAGAGGGAATTATCTAAAAAGAAAAAATATATAGGGTTACAGGAAGGAGGCAAATTATACTCAGTGCATTGCTTATTTGTAGAGTTAGCACAGATATAGTAGACTGGATGATTTTCTTCTCTGCTGCAATGATTCTGTGATTCTGTGAAGTTTTTCTGCACTGTAATGAGTTAAAGGCACAATGGCCAAATTCTGCATTTCTACAATATCTACACTACTTCCCAGGGTATAACTTCTCCCCTTCTAGACATGACCCAACCCTAATTTCATTCTAGGTTTTCTTGTCCCAGGGATCTGTGAATATTTCATAAAGGCTCTATAGATTTAATAGCCTTGATAAATTCCAACATACATAATGCGAAGTAAATGGAATCTGAATGAATTTGCTTCTGGGGTGATACAATAGTATGATTGATTAGTTAATTTGTGGATGCTGGCAGAAAATTGTGGGCAATGATAAAGATGGCTCAGTGACCAAGGTAACACAGAATGCAGCTAAAGTAGCATTAGTGCAATAAGGAATGAATGCTGACTTGGGAATTTGGCATTGGAGCATCTCTGGTACGTTTTTCACCTGCGTCTATTATTTGTCAATTGATTGAACATGGCTGCCTGAATAGGTGTTAATTACTGTAGCAAGAAGCTGATTTAGCAGTTGCAATATGGGCTTTCTACAAAGCAGATAGTTTTGCAATAGCACAGAATGGGAGTACAGTTTGGAGATAAGGAGGCTGAATTTGATAAGGAACACTTGCTAAGGTGAGAATTCGATGTAGATGCTGCTTTCTCTCCCATTTTTCAAGCTCCAATAATTGGTGAGTTTTCAAAGGCATTAATTAGGTGAACAGGTGGGAACATAGAGCTAGGAAGGAGAGTAGGCAATTCAGCCCTTTGAGCCTGCTCTGCCATTCTATGGCTGTTCTCCATCTCATCCCAACTCCACTTCCCTGCCTTTTCCCCATAGCCCTTTAACCCCGCTTTTGATCAAATATTTATCTATCACTTTCTTGAATCCATTGATTAATTCTGCATCCATTGCACTCTGGGGCAGTGAATTCCATAGATTCATAACTCTCTGTAAGAAGTAGCTTCTCTTTATCTCTGTCTTGAGCCTGCCTCCCCCCCGCCCCCCTTAATCTACAAGTATGTCCTCTTATTCTGGGCTGTCCTAGAAAGGGGTAGATTTGATTAACATTTATTTTATCAATCCTTTTGAGAATTTTGCATACTTTATCAAATCCCTCCTCATTCTTTTATAGTCCAGTCCTCATTTGACAGCCCTTTCAAACCTGGAATCTACCTAGTGAACCAGGTAATTGGTTGATGGATTTTAAGATTTCTTCCCACTAAGTGGGAACAGTAGTTTAAACTGATGATGGGGAGACATAAGGCATGGAGCTGATGCCTCTGGAAATCTCAGGCCTGGAGATGTGCAGAGTTCATGGCGCCCAACGGGAAGCCTGCTACCTGGTGTCTACTTATAGTACAGCATGCTGGGAGAATAGGTCCCATTATCTGTATGAATTTAATTAGGAATAACAAGGCCAGAAAAGGTTGGTGTGAGTAGCTTACTGTCCCTCTCCCCAACAGTAGTTATAACATTGGACAGTGTGAAGAAATGCAGCTATAAATATGGAAGTATGAGAGAATCCAGCTATAAATACAGAATTATAAGATTAAAATAGTGATTCTACTATGAAGTAGGGATTAAAAATTAAAAGTAAGGTTCATCTGCTGGACAAAGCTTTAAAGATTTTATTAACATGCTTGGATATAATTTTGTTCAAGAACGACAACATCCTATAGCATAGATACGTTATATTCTCTAACATGAAGCAGTCCTGAGAAAACAGAAATTGGCCTCTACACCACCTCAGCAAGGCTTTAATTAACTGTAAGCTACTGCAATTTAATGATGGCTAACATTACAGATGCCCCTGGATCATTTGTCAAACTGAATGCTGAAGACTGAGTGCAGTAAGGAAATGACCATCATCTGTACCTCTCACTATCCTGTTTCCTTGAAGGATATTGACTAAAAAGAAGGATAATGTGTCCAGCATGTACGCTCAAGATGCTTCCTGTTGGTTCAGCTTTTTTATGGTATAAATATTGGAACCACACAATAGGATTTTGTGATTTCTTGGGCTCATTCCAGTGTCTGTCAAGTGAAGGTATGGCTGCCATACTATAGCAATGACAGTCCTCCCTTTAATGAGATGGAGGTATCTCACTAGATTCTGTAGATTTCTGTAGGAATTTAAGATAAATTCAACTTTAAATATCGACGGAGTATTCTAAATATCACTACGTAGTAGGCCATCTAGCCGTTCAAGCCTGCCCTGCCATTCAATAGGATCATTGCTGATCTGAAGTAGATCAGTTCCACTTTCCCACTTTCTCCCGTAACCCTTAATTCTCTTGTCTATCAGAAACCTATCTACCGTGACTTAAATATATTCAAGAGGTAGCCTCCACCATTTCAATGGCCAGAGAATTCCAGAGATTCACCACCCTTTGCGTGAAGAAGTTCCTCCTCAACTCTGATCTAAACTGCGCCCTCCCACCTTATTTTCAGGCTGTGCCCTCTAGTTCTGTTTTCCTTTCTAAGCGGAAAGAATCTCTCTCTGTCTACCCTATCTAACCCCTTCATTATCTTGTAAGTCTCTTTAAGATCCCCCCTCAGCCTTCTAAACTCCAACAAGTACAAGCCGAGTCTATTCAATCTCTCCTCATAAGCTAACCCCCTCATCTCTGATATCAGCCTGGTAAACCTTCTCTGTACTCCCTCCAAGGCCAATATATCCTTACACAAATAAGAGGACCAAAGCTGCACACAGTACTCCAGTTGCGGCCTCGTCAGTGCCTTGTACAGTTGTAACAAGACCTCCCCGCTTTTCAATCTCTCTCGCAGTAAAGGCCAACATTTCATTTGCCTTCTTGATCACCTGCTACAGCTGCAGACTGAGTTTTTGGGATTTGTGCACAAGCACCCCTAGGTCCCTCTGCAAGAAGCATGCCGCAGCTTTTCTCCCTTTAAATAATATTCCCTCCTACTATTATTTCTATTAAAGTGGATAATCTCACATTTACTAACACTATACTCCATCTGCCAGGTCCTCGCCCACTCACTTAGCCTATCCAAATCTCTCTGCAGACTTTCCGTGTCCTCCATACAATTCGTTTTTCCATTCACCTTCATGTCATCAGCAAATTTTGTTACCCTACACTCAGCTTCCTCCTCCAGATCATCTGTGTATATGGTAAACAGTTGAGGCCCCAGCACCGATCCCTTCTTCTTTATATATTTGTAAAAACTTCTGCTATCATTTTTTATATTTAAAGCTAGTTTAGCTTCATATTCTATCTTTCCTTTCTTTATCACTTTCTTAGTCATTCTTTGAGAAAGATTTAAAAAAACAACAATCTTCTAATTCCCCACTAGTTTTAGCCGCTCTGTTTGCATCGGTTTTTAATTTAATACTCTCCTTCATTTCCTTCGCTATCCATGGCTGGTTATCCCTTTTCTTACAGTCCTTCTTTACCTTTGGAATATATTTCTGCTGAGTACCGAAAAAGATCTCCTTAAAAATCCTCCACTGTTCCTCAGCTGTCCTACTAACAATCTTCACCCTCAACCTACATTAGCCAATTCCGCACTCATCATATCATACTCCCCTCTGTTCAAGCAGAGGACACTGGTTTGGGACCCTACTTTCTCACCCTCCACCTGTATTCAACCATATTGTGATCACTCATCCCAAGAGGATCCCTCACAAGAAGATCCCTAATTCTACCTGCCTCATTACACAGTACTAGATCTCAGATAACTCGCTCCCTCGTAGGTTCTCTTACAAAGAAACTATCCCAACAGCATTCCAAAAACTTTTCCTCAAGCCCACCGCATACGACTTGAGTCAACCAATCAATATGAGCATTAAAATCCCCCATAATTATCGCCGTTCCATTTTTGCACGCATCAATTATTTGTTTGTTTGTAGCCCTCACCACCTCAAAGTTATTATTTGGGGGCCTATAGACCACGCCCACCAGCGACTTTCTCCCCTTACTATTCCTTATCTCTGCCCACAACGATTCCATGTTTTGCTGTTTGGACCCTGTATCTTCTCTTATTACTGAGCTAATATTATCCTTTATTAACAGAGATACCCCACCTCCTTTTTCCGCCTGTCTATCTTTCCTAAATGTCTGATACCCCTGGACATTCAGTTCCCAGTCCCGGTCGCCCCGCAACCACGTTTCTGTAATGGCCACTAGATCATACCCATTTGTGCTGATTTGTGCCATCAGCTCATTCACTTTGTTTCGAATGCTTTGCGCATTCAGATGAAATATCTTTATTCCAGCCTTTATCTGAACCCTATTTGTAGAAACATTACTAACCTCTCCCGTGCCCCCTATTCCTTTAATTAGTGGAATGTTCTCAACATTAACCTGCATCCGTATCCTCTTCTTTACTTTAGGTTTTGTGATTCCCTCTACCCATGCACCCTACCCCCAATAATTAGTTTAAAGCCCTATCTACAGCCCTAGTTATATGATTCGCCAGGACTCTGGTCCCAGCACGATTCAGATGAAGACCATCTCATCTGGACAGGGACTGCCCCAATACTGGTGTCATTGCCCCATAAATTCGAACCCATTCCTCCCACACCAATCCTTGAGCCACGCATTCACCTCCTTAATCCTATTTACCTATTTGCAATTACAATCAAATCCGAATTCCTGTTTAGTTCTGAAATAAACTGTTATGTAATTTAGAAAGTAAATGATCTCATACTTAAAAGCTATCTGGAGGATGACAATATTCTCTGATAATTTATTTCCTTCAGTGAAGGTTAGATCAGTTCTTCAGACTCACTTCACTATCTGTAAGGTCTGTCTTTCTCAGCCTCAAGTGACAGCAATCATCCAAGGGATATCCCTGATCCAGAATAGTCCTAAAGGAGGTTAGGACTATAATCCACTTCAAGAGAACTAAACAAAAAATTATTGAAAATTGTAACAAAGGCAACATAATACATTTTGGGTCTTCGATCTTCATATAGACTGGACCAACAAATTGGCAGAGATGACCTGGAAGATGAGTTTGTAGAATGCTTTTGTGTCTTTCCTCAATAACATATTGTGTAAGGGGTAAAGTGATCTCATATTGTGAAATGTTTCAAGGATGATTAGGGCTTTCAAAGTAAAAATAGTGATCATAATACAGTTGAAGATGATTGTGGCCATTGGAAATCAATCATCTCAGTTCCAGGACATCACTGCAGGATCACTCCTCAAAGTAACGTCCTGGGATCAATGATCTTCAGATGCTTCATCAATGACCTTCCTCACATCATAAGATCAGAAATGGGGATGTTGGCTGCACAATATTCAGCACCATTCGCAACTTCTCAGATGCTGAAGCGGTCCAAATGCAGCATGAACTGGAACAACATTCAGGCTTGGACTAATAAATGATGAGTAACATTTGTCCCATACAAGTGCAAGGCAATGGCATCTCCAATAAAAGAGAATCCAACTATCTCCTGTTCACATACAATGGAATTGCTATCACTGAATCTGCCACTATCATCTTCCCCCTGGAATCATGATGTGGGGCAGAAATCCTACCTATTGAGAACTGCCAGCCAATCAAAGGCCAAAATACTGGATAAAAGCAAATTACTGGAATCTGAAACCAAAAGAGAAAATTCTGGAAAATCTCAGCAGATCTAGCAGCATCTGTGAGAAGAGAAAAAAACTGACATTTTGAGTCCAAATGCCTTTTATCAAAGCTGACAGGCCAAACCACCTTGCATACAGTAGCAACACTGGGGAGCCTGGAGTCCCAGGATCACAGAAGATGCAGGATACACATAAATCATGATGTGGGGACCATTGAGAGAGGAAGACAGGGAGGACAGAAACAAGAGCAAAGGACAGATCTCAGCAGCACACCCACTTCCCTCGAATGAGCACTCTCTGGGTGACAAGAAGCACATACAGGCTCACCTGTCATGGATGTTGCATAGCAACAGGCCCACTTGCAGCTGGGTTAATCAAGCAGTGATGGGATGAGGCCCTTATATGATCACTAATTGACCAGTTAAGGTCATAATTTGGCAGCAAGAAAGTTGACCATGAGCTTTTCCACCCTGAACTTAATTCTGGTTGAGGTGGAAAGGTGGTGGGATTTAGATATGTCACCATACTGTCTAATTACATGCCCTTCCCACTTCCAAACTCACTATAATCAAGATGAAAATAATCCATCCAATGGCTTTGAACAATAATGTAATTCCAATGAAGACCAATGAACTGGAACACACTCGATATAGAAGATTGGACTCGATCTCCCCTGCTCTCCAACAAAATTGGAATCCCATTCCTAACCTGTTTTTGTTCTTTGAGAAAACATGTTCTGTGACTTCGGGTGGTGTAGTCAGGCCACCTTCAAAGGGTAATTCCCTCTGTGACTGCATCGAATTTACTGGTTGGTCAGTCAAAGGCTGGATTGACTATGTCTCTGGAAATAGAAATTCATCTACGTCACTCTGGATAATAAATGTGGTGGAATAAATTGGTTTATTTAACAGTGTGGCAGCAGTGAAAGTAACAGCAGTGCACAACATCAGCAAACAGTTTGTGTGGTATCTTCATGTGACTTTGTGTCTGTTCCTGAATCCTGAAGCAGCTGTCTATGCTCCTAAATATATCAAACAGCATCACAGGCACCTTCCTTTGAGAGGGGTAGCATTTCACTGCTACCATACTGTTCAAACAGCACTACGCTATCACACAAATCCAAACAGAAGGAATGTATACACCCATTACTGCTTGTCACTAAAAGCTAGTCTTACCATTTTCAAGGATTTTAGTAATATTTAATCTATATTTTCATTTTTAATTTTGTTGTGGGGATTGGATAAAGGACAGGACCAAAGGTTAGATTCATCCCTCTCTGCCTGCTAATGTTGGAATACTTCTAAGGTCATGTTTATGTTTTTATAGCTGAGGGACTCTACATCATTGCTGAACACAAATCTGGTAACCTAGCAATAGATATACACATTGTGCAATCAAACAAGTGCATAAGTATCACATTCCAAGAAAACACACTAAGTATTTCATAAAGCACAGAGCAAGGCTACAATTATAAGTTAGAATATTCATTTTTAGTAGGTTAAATGTATTACAATTAGAGCATTTACAGGGTCAGTGACTGTCATACTGAGAATTGGTGTTATAGTGCTATCAGACCCTGGGCACTTCCAAATTCTGCGTTAACTTCAGTAAGGTTCTTGGAGATATGGATCAGACTTTTCTGATAATGCTCACACTGCAAAATATTTTCCAATGCCAGATGTTAAAATTGCTGGAGTGTTCTACAAACATGCGTACAAATTGAAAAATATGTAATGCACTAAATACAAATTGAAAACTCAGACCTTCCCATTGAATTTAGGGACTTATAAATGATTGTTAGTGAGATTTGAAATATTTACTGAGGTTGTGAGAACAAAAACCACACGATGATTCTGCTAATCCCGAAGGAATTTGAAACAAAGCATTCAGGTGCTGGACTTCTGATTTTTGTTCGACCTTCAGCATTAACAAATTTTAGAGACATTTTCCATACATTATTTATGAAAGTACATTATGTGTCCATTCAAAGTTGACCTTTCATAGTTAGCAAACCAAAGTAGTTTCTTGGTAAATTGTACGTTACTGACTAATTTGTACATGTCTACAGTTTTCTCTGGCAGCTGTTTTTAGGGAGCCCATTATAAGCACCAGCCCACATCCTCCCTCTTCTTGATACTCACCCTCTTCCTGCCACACCTGGCAGCACTAAGCTTTTATCAGTGCACTTTTCACGCTGGTTTTCACGCTTTTAATGTGTGCAGGTGTCATTAGATCCTGGGTAGCTCCAAATTATGGATTAGCTTCAATAAGGTTCTTGGAGCTATGAATCAGACCTTCCTGATAATGCTCACAATGCAAAAAAATGTTCAAATGCCTGGTGCTAAAATTGCTGGGGTGTTTTCCAAATGTGTACATTTTGCAAAATATGTAATGAACACAATACAATTCAAAAACTCTCACCTTCCCATTGAATTTAGAGATTTATAAAAAAATTATTTGTGTGATTTGAAATATTTACTAGTTAACTGGCTATCCAACATGAAATTATGAAATATTTGAGAGCCAATTGCAGCTAAAAGCACATTTCACATCCATATTCAGCAAGTTAATTGTGTGCCAAGGAGCACAAACTTCAGGCCATGGAAATACAGACAAATTATTAACTTGATTAGGAAATTGGTTGAGAGGAAAAGGAAGACGTATTGCGATAACAGGCAAGTACTCTTATGGCAGGATGAGAGTTGGTGTCCCACAGGGACATATGTAGGAGGCTCAAAATGTTCACTGTAGTCATGATAACTTCGATGATTGAATAGAAAGTCACCTTTGTAAATTTGCAATGACACAAAGATAAATGATATAAGCACTATAGATGGAAGCATATAATTACAAAGAGAAAATGATAAATTAAGTGACTCGACAAAGCTATGCCAAGTAGATTTCAATGTATGCAAATACGAGATTTTTCACTTTCCAGCTAAAAAGGATAGAACAGAGTACTTTTTAAATCTTTATTTCCATAGCTGTTGGAGCAAAGTGAACTAAAGGACATGAGGTAGGCAGGATCAGGCTACTGAATTGGATGAACAACCATGATCACAATGAATGATAGAGCAGGCTTAAAGGGCCAACAGTCTCCAGTTCTTAAGGTGTCGCTGCACTTTCTGCTGTTGTTGTGTCTTTCTGCAGACAGTACTTAAAGATTAACTCACATGACTCATCAAGTTAGAAAATCGATAATGGGTGGTCTCTGAAGATGGGTAAGTCTAGAATATATCTTTTGTCCTTGTGAGATAGTGTGGCGGGTACTGGTGCCAGCTGTTATCATCCTAAGCTTGCCAGAGAATTCACCACAGAATGAGTTGTGAATCGCTAAGGCTTGAATTGAAAGACGCATCTACATTCTTCAGGCTTGGTGTTTGAAAGCCTTTGTCCCTCAGACTATGCAACCAATCTTGCTCTGGATTTTAAACCTGAATGTTGGACTCCTCATCTGTTAGTTGTTCTGGCAACAACATTCACCTTGATAAGACACAGCTGATTCTTGAGAGGTTTGCAATTAGTTTTTGAAGCAATTCCATAAAGGATAGTCTCATTCTTTAGGGTCTTCAATGTCGTGCCCCTAAGCAGCCTTGCATAGAGCAATAAACGCACCTCCTTTATCTAGGAGTCAGAGTTCGCAGAGGAGTGGATTTGTACTTCCTGTCCAATAATCTGCTTTGGCCTCACACCATTGATATTGTGAGGATTAGAAGTTTCACTGAATTCACCCTCCCCTAAGTGAGAGAGTCTTTATGCCTAATAAGGGAGGGTAGCTCCCCATCACTGATAATCTGACACTGCTCTTGAAACCTTGCCTCTCCCAAAGCAGGATTCAGGATCTCTTAGTCACATCTAATATTACGTCTCTGTTGTGGGCACCTTCCACCCAGTTCGCAGCTCCCAATAAGGAAGGGCAGCCACTCAGCTACTGTTTGAACAGTAATCCAGCATGGAGGAACTGGGAAATGATGCCTGTTTGGCAGCCAGCACATCCCCCTGGAGCAAGGGATAACCCAATACGAAGGAAGGTAAAGTCGCCGACCCACACACACACACACACACACACACCCCAATACTGCCCTCCCCAACTCCCCCGATAGTGGCAGTGACCCTCAGCCCTGGCCCCGAACTGCAGATGCGTGCATCCCCAGCTTTCTCCCTGGTGCTGTCTTGCATGTTGGACACACTAAGAAATGGTGACATTAGCGATCACCTCCAATCTCCCCCTCAGAGGTGACGAAATCAGGTTCACACCAATATGATGTTGATAAGTTGGCGACAATGAAATTCCCAAAAAAACAAGTGGTGGGGCCGACTGGGTATTGTCAAAGTGAAAACATGTGGGCATTAATGCTATGTTTTTAGATGATGACATTGAGGGACTGTGTGTAGAAAAATAGTAAGAAGTCTCACTATATCAAGTTAAAGTCCAACATGTTTATTTGGTGGTAAACGCCACAAGCATTCGGGGCTGTGTCTCTTTGTCAGGTGAGTGGGGAATTCTGATTACAAACAGAGTTCTGATCATATAAAGGCAAACACAGTTTACAGACTACAGATTAGAATGCGAGTCTTTACAGCTAGTCAGCTAAGTAAATCTTAAAGACGCAGACAATGTGAGTGGAGATAACATTAAGCATAGGTTAAAGAGATATATATTGTCTTCAGACAGGGCAGTAAGTGAGGTGTAGCAAACCCAGGCAAATCATGGGAGTTACAGATAGTGTGACATGAACTCAAGATCCCAGTTGAGACCGTCCTCATATCTGCGGAACTTGGCTATCAGTTTCTGCTCAGCGACTCTGCGCTATTGTTATGTCGTAAAGGCCATCTTGGAGAACATTTACTTGAAGATCACAGGCCGAAAGTCCATGACTGTTGAAGTGTTTGCCAACAAGAAGTGAACAGTCTTGCCTGGTGATTGTCGAGCAGTGTTCATTCATCCGTTGTTGTAGCATCTGCATGGTTTTCCCCGATGTACCATGCCTCGGGACATCCTTTCCTGCAGCGTCTCCGGTAGACCACGTTGGCCGAGTTGCAAGAGTATGTGCCATGTGCCTGATGGATGGCGTTCTCACATGAGATGATATCATCCGTGTTGATGATGAGGCATGTCTTGCAGAGATTACTGTGGAAGGGTTGTGTGGTGTTGTGATCACTGTTCTCTTGGAGGCTGGGTAGTTTGCTGTGGACAATGGTCTGTTTGAAGGTGTGCACCTGTTTTGAAGGCAAGAAATGAGTGTGGGGATGGCCTTGGCGAGATGTTTATCTTCATCAATAACATGTTGAAAACTCCGTAGAAGATATTGAAGCTTCTCTGCTCCGGAGAAGTACAAAGAGTACTCAGTCCACCATGTCCTGTGTTTGTCTTCTTGATGCGGTTTTTCACTGTGGCATGTCAGAACTGTCGATCGATGAGTCGAGCGCCATATCCTGTTCTTATGAGGGCATCTTCCAGTGTCTGGAGTGTCAATTGCGATCCTCCTCATCTGAGCAGATCCTGTGTATACGGAGGGCTTGTCCATAGCGGATGCCTTCTTTAACATGTTTAGGGTGGAAGCTGGAGAAGTGGAGCATCGTGAGGTTATCTGTGGGCTTGCGGTACAGTGAGGTGCTGAGGTGACCATCCTTAATGAAGATGCATGTGCCCAAGAATGCAACTGATTCCGGAGAATAGTCCATGGTAAGTCTGATGATGGGATGGAACTTGTTGATGTCATCATATCGTTGTTTCATTAATTGTTCACTATGAGTCCAAAGGAAGAAAATGTCATTGATATATCCAGTGTATAGCATCAGTTGAAGGTCCTGTGCGGTGAAGAAGTCTTGTTCGAGCCTGTGCATGAAGATGTTGGCATATTGAGGTGCAAATTTGGTCCCTATGGCTGTTCTGTGTATCTGATGAAGAACTGGTTGTTGAAGATGAAGATATTGTGGTCCAGAAGAAGCAGATGAATTATAAAATTGCATCTGGAAACTGACGGTTGTCGGCATTAAATACTGAGGCAGTTGCAGCAGTGCCATCGTGGTGGGGGATTCTGGTGTAGAGTGCCGAGATATCCATTGTGATGAGGAGTGCCCCGGTTTAACTGCTCCATGTGTATTGAATTTCCGTAGAAATCCTTAGTGTCGTGACAAAAGCTGGAGATTCTTTGTACAGTGGGTTTCAGGATCCCCTCGATATAGCCAGAGAGGTTCTCGCATAGGGTCCTATTGCCCTATACGATAGGACGCGCAGGTGTGCTTGCCTTGTGTATTTTTGGGAGGCAGTAGAGATCTCCAACGCGGGGAGTACATGTGATGAGAGCAAGGAGGGTGCTCTGAAGGTCCGGATCAAAGTTTTTGATCAGAGTGTTGAGTTGACGGGTGTGTTCTTTGGTTGGATCTGTGGGTAATTATCTGTAGTGTTTCTCGTTGTTCAGTTGTCATACACTTCTTTGCAGTATTCTGTTCTGTTCAGTATGATGATGTAGAAGAATGGGCCAAGGGTGGATCTTTCAGGTGTGGGAGCAGGATGAAACTATTGAAAGTAATCCCCTTGTTATTAGATTGTTAAGAATGGCACTAGATAAAAACAGTTCCGTTGGCTGGATGATGGTCAAGAGGCATTGGAGGAGGATGGTGTGATCATCCATCAAAATCAGGATAGAATGGATACATGTGAGTAGGCCAACAAATTTGGATTGGCTGAGCTAACTAGTCTGTTACTAGGTTATAATGTATGTATTTTTATTCTGAAGAAATAAGATGCTGATGATTACAGAACACAGAAATTGGCTAGTCCGCCAATTAAGTTTGATCATGGATGATCACCAAATTCAATATCCTGATCCCTCCTTCCCTCATATCCCCTGATCCCTTTAGCCCCAAGAACTGTATCTAATTTTTTCTTGAGATCAAACAACATTTTGTATTTGTAGCAAAAGATACAGAAATCCCTGCTCTTGAAACTATTAAAACAAGTATGTTAGTTTAAAATAGGGACCATAGTGTGTCTTATATATATCAAAGGTATCACATCTTATATATCAGACAAAGATATTGTCTGTATAAGCACATATATAATCATCTTTGAATAAATACATAAATTGAAACAGTATTTTTGTATTTTCTTGTGAGCTTTGGTCAAGAAGCAATTTATCCCTAACATAATGGGAAATAAGTTTAATTAGACAGACCACATTCTTTTTGGAACATTAAAGCATAGAGCATGTACCTTATTATCAGGGACAGGCCAGGCAACTACAAGCAACCAAGGTTTTTGAAATGAATAGAAGGATTCAGCTTTTAGCTGCAATGAAATCTGCAATTCAACCTCTACTGCTAAAGGGACAGAAACAGACCAGAGAAGATGATTCCCTTCTGATTCCCAGGACTGCAGGTGTTAAAGGCAACCTTTGAAGCTACCAGATTTGTGTAGGTGAGCTTACTAGGCAACGGTGTGGGGGAGGGGAGACTGCTGTATTCAGTTGACCAGTGAATTCCTAATACTGTTGGAAGGCAGAAAGCTATTGGCCAAAGTAAACAAAGTGTATTAATGTAATTCCACCATCCAGCTTGGATGACAGGTTGGCAGGAGTATCAAATCTTCAGGAATGTACATTTGTTATACACATGTGATATAAGGTCAGAGAGAAGTTGGAATCTTCTGACTGCCTCTCTTCCAATGCGTTGGTCAACTAAAGAATATCTTTCATGTATACTGTTCTTTGCAAGTCTTTGTGTTTGCTGAGATCGGCTGAATAAAAGACTTTCCCGGGATGCCCCAAGAAAATCCCCTCACAACTGGTGCTGCAAGCAGGGTTGATTACTGGAATCCGGAAGCAAGAGTTGTTTCCCAGATGTGGGTGATTACATTTTCTATTTGCCAACCAGTAGTTAGGGATCACCCATCTGGCAGCTGGAGGTTGAGCGATTCAAACTGGGGAATGGGTGTGAATACTATATAAAGAAACTGCGCTAAAAGCAGGGGACCAGGGATAGAATCCTAGGGTGCCCTTTGATCAGGGCAATAAAAAAGGGCTGCGTGATAGATAATAGAAAGAAACTAGGGACAGATGCCTGGATTGGTTTACGGAGCAAAGCAATAAAAGCTGCACAGTAAAAGGTGCTGAGGAATTAGACCATACAAAAGAATGATGGATAGTTCAAGCATCCGGAATTCCATTGAGGGACTAAAAAAAGAGAGGTGAAGAGAGGTGAGAGAGTCTGTTCAGACTCTGGGAGGAAACCAAAGCACACAGAAGAAACCCACACAGACATGGGGAGAATGTGGAAATTCCACACAGACAGTGACCCAAGCTGGGAATCAAACCCGGATCCCTGGCGCTGTAACGTAGCAGTGCTAACCACTGTGCTATCGTGCCACCCCTGCTGCTATGTTGAGAAACCGTCTCCAGACGAATGCAAAATCTGAGCAGGTAGCCATTGCGAAGACAAAGCAGGAAGAAGCAATGAATACCCCTATGGATAGAATGGTGATAGGACAATCAGGTCCCTCAGTAGTTTCCCTGATTGTAGGAGAAGGAGTAAAAAGAGGATTGAACTTGGGAAATTCACAGGAGAAAATAGTTCAGAATGATAATAATCCTCTCCCTGCAGAGGCACCCCTGCCCGCTAACATAGCCCCAGTTCAAACTGTAACAAAAGCCTGTGCGGATAGAATGGGACAACCTACTGTTACTCCACAAGAAAAACGACAATAGATCCATTACAATGAAATCACCAGAATTTGGCTTTTTGGGAAAATATGGATGAATTAAAGGAAGTTCATAATGTAACTTAGTTAGTGCCCATGATATTTGCTACCCCTGAGTTACAAGGGAAAGATTGGATATTGGCAAACTGTCAAAACGATCAACAAAAGATTGAAAAGGAATATTGGAAAGGCAATCGGTAGGGAAAGAGCCAACTGGACCAAGATAACATTAGTTAAGCAAGAACGCAAAGAATCAGCAGAAGAATACGGGGAAAGAAAGTTTAGGATTAATATAGATGCTGGAGGGGTAAATGACCCTAACAGGAATGATGACATGTTTGTAGGTCTACTTAAAGAAGGAATCAATCCAGTTCTGACTAGAATCATAGAAATGAGTCTCCAGAATGGAAGGAATTATCGGGAAATTATGAATTAGGCTGCAAAAGCAGAAGGTAATCATAAAAAAAATCCAAAAGTAAACCCCAGCTACAGCCATAGCCCCCAGGGTCGAGTTAAAGGAGTATGTTTTGTCTGTGGGAAGAAAGGGCATCATGCCAGAGAATGTGGAAGCAAATTCATGGAGAGTAATAGGTGTCATAACTGTCAGAAAAAGGGTCATAACATAAAGGACTGTTGGCTAAGGGGGGAGAGAAGAAAGGACAGGGTACAGATGGATGAGGCAGCACCAATCCCAACGCAGCAGACATCACAGACAGGAACGCAGATGTCAGCAGAAGAGTTGCAGATGTTATTACGACAGGAATTAAAATTAGTGAGTCTGCAGATTACAGAGCGAAATCCCTGCATGTATGGAAGGGCAAAATTAGAGGGTTATCATTGTACTATGTTAGTGAATACTGGGGCAACTACATCCATAATGGACTTATCCTTGCAGACCACTCACAAAACCATACAATTAGTAGGAGTAGCTGGAGGAACTAAAAGGGTTTTATTAAATGAGCATATAACATTAGGGATAGGGGGTTGGGAGGAATTGATTCAGATTTGGATATGTTTAACAGGAGAAGGAAGTATTTTGGGAATAGATCTGATAGAACAGTTACGACCCGTAATCAATGCTAAGGCAAGTACTATAATGTGGCGCAAGTCCGATAAAAGAAATCAATAGGGTCAGAAGCAAAAAGGCACAATTTCTCGCATAGCAACTCTGAACAAATTAGGAGGGTGGAACAGTGTGGGGAAATTGGACTTTACAGTATTCAAGTTGGGCACCGCATAAATAAGACTGTGGGTATTTGGCCGTTTTTCAAGTAATGATTCCTGGGGGAGCTTCCCCCCCCCCGCCACCCCGCCTCCTGTTAAACAGTATCCCAGAAGCAATGGAAGCAATTAAAATCATTATTGTAGACTTAGAAGAGCAACAAATTGTGACTAAAACTTCTTCCGAGATTAATTAACTGATCCAGCCATCAAAAAGCAAGATGGTAGTTATCGATTGATGATCAGTTATACAACCTTAAACTGCGACATGATTCGAGAGTACCTCATTGTGGCAAATTCAGCTAGTATCCTGAACAACCTTGGATCAGAACAGATGATTTTCACAATGCTAGACACAGCTAATGGATTTTGGTCAATTCCTGTAGTGAAGAGGCCCCAGTATAAGTTTGAGTTCATAGTCAGGAATCGACTATGGACCCGACTGCCAAAGGGATCTCACAATAATCATAGAAATCATAGAAACCCTGCAGAAAGAGGCTATTTGGTCCATCATGTATGCACCGACCACAATCTCACCCAGACCGAACCTCTATATCCCTACATATTTACTCACTAATCTCTCTAACATATGCATCTCAGAACACTGAGGGCAATTTTTTAGCATGGCCAATCAACCTAACCTGTACATCTTTGGACTGTAGGAGGAAACCGGAGCACCTGGAGGAAACCTGTGCAGACACGAGGAGAACGTGCAAACTCCACACATAGTGACCCAAGCCAGGAATCAAGCCCAGGTCCTTGGAGCTGTGAAGCAGCAGCGCTAACCGTTCTGCTACCGTGCTGCCCACAGTCTGGCCACGTTTCACAAATATATGGTTTGAATCATTGATCCATTAGAATGTGTAGGAATAACTATTCTGCAGTACATGGGAAACATTTTGATAGTCTCCAGCAGCTCAGTATGGCATTCTCTAGCTTTCCGCAGAGTACTTTGGCAATTCTGGAAACTGGGCTCAAGTCGAACCTGAAAAAGGATCAATTAGAACAGGAACAAGTGACATGTCATACCCCAGCATAAAAGATTCCTGTAGATCGGAAGAGGCCAGCTTTGTATGCAGAGACAACATGCTGTAAAGGGAATAAGACAAGTTTTTATTGTAGATGTTTTGTAGAAGATTATGCTGCATTGACAAAGCCCTTACATGATTTGATAAAAGGAAGAAAAACCAGCAAAGATAGAATGGAGAGAGACAGAAGCACAAGCTTTCTTAGATTTAAAACAATCTACAGTAAAAGCCCCAGTCTAGGGATTGCCAGATCTCACAAAATCTTTCCATATTTTCTGTCAGGAAGCAGTTGTAGTGACTCAGCAATATGTTAGGGTACCACTCCACCCAATTAGATTTGGATGCCAAAGGTATGCGTCGGTGTGTGAGACCATTAGCATGTGCTTCATGGGCAGTCAGTATTTACAGCTACTTTCTTTGTTAGGAAAAATAATTCTCCATAGCCCTCACACAATAGAAGATGTTCAAAATGGGAAGGAGGTGCAAGATATCTCTTGCCAGGAGATAGATACATAGAAATTAGCAGAGATGTAAGGGAAAATTCCACAGGAGGACTGATGGTGCACGGAATGGAGCATGAGTGTGTTTTGGAATTGAATGAGGAAGTGAGTGAAGGTTTAGCAGAAGAGCTACTTGTAGAAAGGGTGATTAACCTGTACATAGATGGGACAAGAAAATATGTCAGTGGAGAATCCTACACCGTGCCAGCATTGGTCAATGATGAGAGAACACTGGTTGCAGGAGATAAAAATCCCCCAAAACACAACCAGCAGAGTTGTAAGCTTTAATTAAAGCTTTTGAATGGAATGAAGGAAAGTGAATTACTGTTTATATCGATAGCAGGTATGCCTTCGGAATAGTACATGATTATATGGCAGCCTGGAGTAGGCGAGAATTTGTAAATTCTAAAGGGGGATACATACAGCATGAGGATTTGATTAGAGGTTTACTCCAAGCAGCCCACAGCCCCTCAGAGGCAGCAGTAATAAAAGTTCAAGCCCAAAGAAAGATTGAGAATCAAACACAGAGGGAAACAGCTTAGCTAATAAAGGTGTGAAAGTCCTAGTGGAACAAGATTGGGTATGGATACAGACTTTGGGAGTAGCAACTGTGTCAGTCAAAAATTGCTCAGACGTTCTTGTAAAACAAATGCAAGGAACAAACATTTGAAAAGTAAAAGGAAATGTGGAAGAAAGATAGAGGACTGGAAGATCATGATAGCATGATAGAATATGGAGGAGAGAGGAGAAATAATTGCTCCTGAGGTAATACAGCAATCACAGCTGAAAGCATATCACGATTAGCACATACAGAGACAAAGGGGGTGATTCTCCCATCCCGCTGTGCTAACTTTTTAGTGTAGTGGGCCAGGAGAATCATATATCAGCCAATTTGCAGGATTCCTGCAAGGGTTCACATCGCAATTGCACCTCCCAGACCTGGATTTCCGGCATTGTTTGTGAGGCGCCAGAAATTAGCTGGGAGGTGGGACTAGTACTTAAATAGTATTTTACATACTATTTCAATGCTATTAACAGGCCCTGGCCTGCTAGTATTTCCCACCCCACCAGTGTATTTCATTCCAGCGAGATTCAGACCAATTCCCCATTTTTGGGGAACTAGCAGGATGACCCCGCTGGAGTGAAGGGGAAGAAATCAGGGGCCCCCAAGGGGGATCAGGAGATGGGTGGTGGCACTCCCGGGCCTGGGCATCCTGGTAGTGCCAGCCTGTGCCCCTGGCACTGCCAAGAGGCAAAGTGCCCATGCCCAAGGGGCAGCTTGGCTCATGAGGCATGAGACAGTGCCAAGGGTATAGGTACTTCAGGGGGGGGGGGGGGGAGGGGTCCCGCTGCCATTCTGCCATTCATATCCAGTTGAGGCTAGAGGGAGGCCAGTGATCAGGGTGGGCTGGGAGTGGGTCAGCTCGGGGGATTTTGGGGGTGGATGTTATGCTAGGGATATCTGCCAGGGGGTTGGGTGGAATTGTCACTGCTGGCCAGAGGGTTGAGAGAGGAGTGCTGGAGATCAGGTGGTCCAGGGTGGCAGGGGGAGGAAGTTCAGGGCTATGGGGTGTTGGGGGGGACAGCAATGCGGGAGCCCTGGGCTGGCCAGCGGTTGAGCTGATCAGCAAAAAGAGAGGCCTACAGTTCAAGTGCAGAGGCCTGTTGTTTCAACTCTGGGTGGAGATAGGCTCCATCCTCTGAAATTTAACAATATGTTGGAGGCCTCTGCATTGACCAGAGTGTGGGAGATTCTAGTCTGAACTTCGGCTGAAAAAGCCAGCATGAATTAATCCAGTTTTCCCACAAATTTGACACTTAAAACTTTTTTGAGAGCATCCTGGCCAAAATATTTTATTTGTTCAGAGAATGTTGGTGGTGGAAGCAAATAGGGAGAGATATAGTGAAGTTTTGCCAGAGGTCCCTGCGCTGCATCTTAGTCGAACCAGGTTGACCAACAGCTGGGACTTGTTTTATTAAGAAAAAGGGAAAAAGTTGTAAAAATTTTGATTATAAATACATATCTTTTTAGTGTGAAATGTACAAACCTTGACTCAGGTAGGATCAGCAACTGAGATCCTTCAGTGTTTTCCTTGGGAGGTAAGTGTGAATATTTTCTTAATGTGGCAGACACATATGCTAGAATATCCAAACAGTCAAATTGTTGGGCATATTCACACATCCCTCTTCATGCAGGAGGACTGAGGGTGGGGCGGGGGGAGGGGGGCACATCTGCAGCTATTGCCTCTGAAGTGGTCAAAATTGGTAATAGTGGATCAAATAGCCCAGAATTCCAAGTATTGTGGACATCCAATACCAGGATTCATTAGTAGAAAAGTGAATAAAGAATTTTATAACAGTGAATTTTCTGCAGGAAAGTTAGTATAGACACATACACACCCACCTATAACCTAGCTCCAAGTTTAGTCTTAAAACAGCCAATACCAAAACCAAAACAAATATATTGTGCTAGAAATATGGAAGGCCAAGGGAAAAACTTATAAATGAGTGAATGTGACTTCATGGTTATGCCTGAAACTACTCAATAATGACCAATCTTGCAATATTTCTTTTTACTTCAGAGGAAGGGACACGTAGCCAACTCTCAATGGAACATGTTGGATTTGTGGGGATAGGGCAAACCCTTAGCTCCCTGTCAGAATGAGGGGGTCATGTTACCTTGGATATGTTATTCCATATATATATAAATATCCCTCTCCTAAACTCCTCCCTTGCCAAGTCTTCGACGGGCTATTACAAAGACAGAATGTTTCTTTAGCATATTGTTTCCCCATTATGGAGCTGCTAAAACAAGGCCACGTTATTCCTTAGGATCCAAGAACATTTTATTGGGACACATCTATTTAGTGGCTGAATCTTGGGCTAACCAAGGGCCAGAAGAGGGGAATGCAGAAGGGGATACAGAAATCCCTACTCTTGAGACTATTAAACCAAGTAGATTAGTTTAAAATAGGGACCATAGTGTGTCTTTGATATATATATATATATCAAAGGTATCATAATATGCCTCACTTATATATCATACAAAGGTATTGTCTGCATAAGCACATACATAATCATTTTAAACAAGTATTATAGATTTAAACTGTATTTTAGTATTTTTTGTGAGCTTTGGCCAACAAGCAATTTACCCCTTAGTATAATATGAAATAAATTTAATTAGACAGACCACATTCTTTTGGAACAATGAAGCATAGAGTGTATACTGTATTATCAGGGACAGGCCAGGCAGCCATAAGAAGCCAGAGTTTTTGAAATTAAGAGACAGATTCAACTTCCAACTGTAATGAATAGCTGCAATTCAACTTCAACTTATAAAGGGACAGAAAACAGCCCAGAGAAGATGACTCCTGTCTGGTTCCGAGTGCTGCAGGTATTAGGGGTGACCCTTGAACCTACCAGATTTGCACAGGTCAGGTTATAGGCAATGGGAGATCCAGGTTCAGTTGATTTCCTAATTCTGCTGGAATGTAGAATGCTGTTGGCCAAAGTAAAATGAAGTGTATTAATGTAATTGGACCATCCAGCTTGGGTGACAGTTGGGGAGGAATATCAAATCTTCAGAAACGCAGATCTGTTATACCCATGCAGTGTAAGGTCAGAGAGAAGTTGGAATCCTCTGACTATCTCTCTCCCAAAACGTTGATCAAATAAAGAATGTCTTCAACCATATACTGTCTTTTGCAAGTCTTTGTGTTTGCTAAGATAGGCTGAATACAAGACCCTATCAGTGGGACGTCCTGAGAAAATCTCCTTACTACATTCTGTGGTAGTGAATTCCACACATTCACCACTCTCTTGCTGAAGAAATTTCTCCTTACCCTAGATAAGTTTAAGCCTTATCCTCAAACTATGACACCTAATTCTGGACTCCCTCCAGCATTGGGAACATTCTTTCTGAATCTACCCTGTCTAACCCTGTTAGCATTTTATGAGTTTCTATGATACCCCTCTAACTCTTCTAAATTCCAGTGAATATAATCCTAACTGATTTAATCTCTCCATGTGACAGACCTGTCACCCCAGAAGTCAACCTGGTAAACTTCACTGTAGTCCCTCTATCGCAAGGACAACCTCAGATAAGGACACCAAAACGGCACACAATATTACAGATGTGGCCTCACCAATGCTCTATACAATTGCAGCAAAACATCCCTATCCTGATAGTCAAATCCTCTAGTTATGAAGGCCAATATACCATTCACCTTCTTTACTGCCTGCTGTACCTGCGTGCTTACTTTCAGCGACTGATGCATGAGGACTCCAAGATCTCATTGACTTTTCACTTCTCTCAATTTACACCCATTCAAGTAATAATCTGTCTTTCTATTCCTACCTCCCTGGTGGTACAGTGGTTAGCATTGCTGCCTCACAGTGCCAGAGACCCAGGTTTGATTCCCAGTTTGGGTTACTGCCTGTGCAGAGTCTGCATGTTCTCCCTGTGTCTGTGTGGGTTTCCTGGCCATGCTAAATTCTTTCTCAGTGTACTTGAACAGGCACTGGAGTGTGGTGACTAGGGAATTTTTCACAATAACTTCATTGCAGTGTTAATGTAAACCCACTTGTGACTAATAAATAAATTTAACTATTATTTCTACAAAAGTTGATAATCTCACATTTAACCACATTATACTGGATCTGGCATGCAGATACTCACACACTCAGTCCAAATCATTTCAAAGCATCTGTGCATCCCTTTCACACTTCACCTCCCACCCAACTTTGCATCATCTACAAATTTGGAGATGATACATTTAGTTCCCTCTTCCAAATCAGTAATTTATAATGTGAACAGTTGGGGTCGCAGCATAGATCCCTGCTGAACCTAACTAGTCACTGACTGCCAATCAGAAGAAGAAGAACCATTTATGCCAATTCTTTGCTTCCTATCTGCCAACCAGCTTTCTGTCCATCTCATGATATTAGCTGCAATCCCATGTGCTTTAACTGAGGAAGAATTTCTTCAGCCAGAGGGCAGTGAATCTGTGGAACTCATTGCCACAGAGGGCTGTGGAGGCCAGGTCATTGAGGGTTTTTAACACAGAGATAAGTAGGTTCTTGATCAATAAGAGGACCAAGGATTTGGGGAGAAGAATGGGGATGAGAATCATAGCCATGTTTGAATGGCAGAACAGACTCAATAGGCTGACTGGTTTAATTCTGCTCCTATATCTTATGGTCTCATTTAGTCTGTTATGTGAGATCTTGAAAGCCTTCTGAAAATCTAAATGAACGACATCCATTGGTTCTTCTCAGTCAACTGTTCTAGCTACATTCTCAAAACATTCCAATAGATTCATCAAACATTATTTCCCTTTTTTAAATCCATGCTCACTTTGTCTGATTGTACCACTGTCTTCCAAATGCTGAATTACGAAATCCTTGAAAATAGACTCTAGCAAGTTCCCAGTACCAGTGTTAGGCTCACTGGTCTATAATTTTCTGTTTACTCTTGTCCTCATTTTTGAGTAGATGGCTTACATTAGCTATCCTCCAATCTGTAGGAACTATTCCAGAATCCAAAGAATATGGGAAAATTCTATATCCAGTGTTACTTCCTTAAGTACTTTGGGATAAAAATTATTAGGACCAGGAATTTTATCCACTTTCAATTCCATCGATTTCCCCAAAAACATTTTTCTGCTAATGCTGATTTCCTTCAACTCTTCACTAAGACTTGTTTCTATCAACACTTCTGGTACACTATTCATGTCCTTGAAAGAATGTGGGCCATAGTTGATAAATGCAACTTAGTGAAACCGACCACTGATTCCCCCTCCACTCCACTGTAGTTCCTTCCCCTCTTCAACTCTTTCCCATCCCTCTAACCCACAGCCCTCTCAGTCCATCAAGCTGCTCCGAAATTCAAAACAATCATGGCTGATCAGACACTTTAATGCATTTTACATGCACTATCCCCATAGCCCTTTGCATTATTGATAATCTACTTTTCTCTTCCTCCAGAGTCCATCTCCTTGCAACCTACTTTTCCTCCACATCTCAAAACCCCTCTTACTCAGCACTGCCATTTCTCCTACAATCACAGCCCTCATTATTCCCCCAATTACTCCCCTCTTTTCTCTTGCGATCTCTCCTCACAATCCTGCACCCCCCTTCTCCTCCTCAAAGCACACCACAACCCATGTTTGCAGGGTTTTCTCAGGGTGCCACTGTTCCCTCCCGCAGTCCAAACATGTGCAGGTTAAGTGGACTTGCCCATTGTAATCTGTCTCTGAGTGAACCAAGATATATGCCAAGGTGTGGAGATCCAGCGTTGTACTAGGGTGGGCACAATAAAAAGTTTCACAACACTAGGTTCAAGTCCAATAGGTTTATTTGGAATAACGAGTTTTTGGAATGCCTGTCCTTTATCAGGTGACTGGGTTAGGGGATTAGCAGAGTGACTACATGGGAGTATAAGGATAGGGCCTGGATGGGATGCTCTGTTGGAGGAGTCAGTGCAGACTTTATAGGCCAAATGGCCTCCTTCTGTATTGTGGGGGGTCTATGACCCCCACCCCCTCCACCAGTATCGCCCATCCCCCTTTCCCCGGCACCATCCCCTTTCCCTGGCCCCACCCCCTCTGTCCCCCCGTCTCGCCCATCCCCCTTTCTTCTGCCCCACCCCCTGTCCTGACCCCGCCTCCTCTCGCGCGGCTTTGGCTGGAGCTGCTGGCCTTATCGCGAGACTGCGATTTATTCCTACGTAATGTGCCGTGCTGCTTATGGCGGCGCTGGAGTGCTTCTGCTGTTGGGGTGAGTGGCTGCGAATGGACGGTGTCTGTTCACCCTTCACTTTCCCTCTATCCAGGCAGCTGGGGAAGGTGCTAGTTCGGCGGGGCACGTCTGTTGGGGCTAGCGTGGGTGGCTGAGAGTGTCGGTTGGTTCAGGCCAGGGCCTGGGCAGGCCGAGTTGCGCCATCGTGGGGGAGCTTGTTGTGTTTCTGTCCGTCATGTCGCCTCAGGCGGCCGGGGGGGAGGGGGGAAAGCAGTGCTTTGTGTATGGAGGAGCGGGCAATGCCTGACGGCAGGGAGCACAGTTATCCTTTCCTCATCACCAGTTTTGTCTGTAAAAGAGCCGTGGGGCTCTGGCTGCATGTTTGTTTTTTTTTAAATCCGAAGCCCCGGTGAAAAACTCCTGTATGCGTGTGGATGGCCTTTTATGGGCTGCCGTTGATGGACGGACCTTAGGGCCAATGGCTGGCTTACAAAGGGGCGGGATTTCCGGCGGTGCGTACTGGCCGCTGGGAGTTGTAGTCCAGACTCCCGCGAGGTTGTGGCAACCGGAAGCAGGGGCGGGGCCGTCCGGGACTACAAATTCCAGCGTGCACTGCGCGCCCCTGCTTGGCCAGGCCCGACAGGCTCAGGCACAAAGTAGGTGCAATTGCGCAACCCTGTGTGCTCGGTGCCTGTAAACAACCTGCATAAGATCATGGGGCCATATCTGCAATATTGCCCTTCAGAAAGCTGGATTCTCTGTTAAGTGGTGTTAAATGTTGGGTTAAGTCTCCCGCACTTACCCAAATTGGAACGTTTTTTTGGTTATGGATTGAACAAAGGGTTATATACATGGAGGGGTAAATGGTGCTCTTTTGGGAGAATACATGCGTTCGAGTAACCGAAGCGTTTCTTTGTGATTTTTTTTTGAGTATGTACGTGCTGCGTTATTACAGCAATTTTTGTGCAAATATTTATTCTCTCCATTTATACATGCAGAATCAGGTTATAGTAATCGGCTGGGTAAAATCAAACAGGGAAACCATATGCTCAGCAGGTTATCAGCTAAACAAATCTAAATTGGGAGGTTTTACGGTCAGCAGGTTCAATATTGCCGTGACTGTCACTTTTGACAACAAAAGTAATTTTCTTAGATTTTTATGGTCGTCAATTTCCAGGATGGTCATCTACATCAAACTTTAAAATGGAATCTAATAAATTAAAATATGCACTTGAGATTATTGAACCATTTTTCTACAGATATGGAAATGTATAATGTGTGTGTGTGTATATAGATGTGGCCAGGTGAAAAAGTTCGACTTGCACTCGGACCTTGCAGGTTTATCGAACCTGATGTTGGTTGGTTGTGATTTCAATAATTGGCCCTAAGGATAAGTCAGTCGGGCCCAATTTTGGTTGTTACCCAGGAACTCTTACTGCAGATGTCTGCATTGGAGACCTATATCAGCCCTCACCATGATTTGCCTTTGGAGCTGCCAGTGTAGAGACTCACTACAGAATAGTCACTTGCTCTGTATACCAAAGAGCAGTCTGTGGTATATGTACATGCTTTCTTGGAGAACTGAGGAAAGAGAGATGAGTTAGACTGAAATTTGTGGTTGGATAATTGCAAGGGTAGTTCTTGAAAGATTTGCTTCTGTTATATCATGTTAAGAAATGGTGTTAATTAATCATGCTATATGATTCTTGTCTATGTCTTATTCTTGTGACTAGATTGAGGTCAAAGATTTTCTCTCTATTCCAGTGTACAGACCATTTTCACTTTTTTAACTTGCCATTATTTTGCCATTGCCTTCTTTCTTTCTGACTATTTAATTATGCTGAAGTACAACTGCAAGGGAATTGATCATCCATTGCTTTATAGCCAAGTAGCCATTGATGTTTGATTATAAACAAAAATATTGGTGGCAAAGAACTTTGGGCTAAATCTACTCCTATCTGGTATCCCCCTATTTCCAGCAGGAATTGCTGGAGTGTATATCGAGTTTATTCTTGTTAATTTAGGGTATTGAAGCATTATTAAGAAACTATAGTGTATAATCTTGAAGTTAGGGATCAATATTGGACTTTGTATACTGATACTGTGATAAGTTAGCACACTCCATTTTTCACTGGAAGCCCCCATTAAAATAGGCAACTAGTACATTATGACTATCATTATATACAATCCTTATTTCAACTGATGGAAAATCTTTAAGGAACTGATGCTTTGTGTTGTAGTGGATGTTGAATTCTACAGCAGCATTACAAAGACACTAACATGGTGATGGCACAGTGTGTGAATGTATGGCATTATCCTTAATCACAAAACATAAATCAACCAAAATAAAATTAATACTTTGCCTTAGTAATTTGTAGCAATTTTGTAACTTTGACTAAACTTCCCAATACTAACTTTAAATGTAGAAACATATTCTATTATTGATTCAAATCTTATAGTGCAGCACTTTACTGCTTATTTTATTTGTTACTGAAATACTGTCATCTGATCTTCATTATAATATGGAGTGTTAAGCTAGAATTAGAAGTTAAATTGAGGGGTCATAGTTTTAATTCAGTTCTTAAATCTTTGCATTTTCTAGAAGCCAATACTTCAATCATGAAGAATAACTATTCCATTATCAATTTCAATTTAGTTATGATAAAGTTTTGAAAGAAAATTAATTCTTACTTCAGCAATTTAAGTTGCCTTTGAATTTCCAGTGTAGCCTGCTCCCAAGTCGCTGCACTATTGCTGAATAACCAGCTCTGAGAGCTATCTTGCTTTGCAGCTGCTTTTTGGATCACTGAAATGAAAAACCTGTAACTATTTGCATTCTTTCCACCTCCATCCCTGCAATTTTCTTACCTTTTCTGAAGGTTTGATTTCCACTGATTTTATTTAACTTGTTTAAATAACTTGTGTATATGTAAGCATAAAAAGTGAATGTTATGCCTTTCAACTAAAAGGACAATGCAGCCAAAGCTGTCCTCATACACAACTACATGTATGTTTTCTAGATAGCGTGCAGGGATCCTAGGCAAAATTTTTTTTTTTTTTTGGAGACCATTTGTCTCTCCCTCCACCTTCCTAGTGATCATGTAAACTTATTACAGAGCTGTTTGAAATTCTGGAACCTTGCAGCTCTTTATTCCTTCATGGCATGTTAGCTGGTGCATTTTTATTAACCAAGCCATTTGCGGGGGATTCTAACTTAATTACAGAAATCTTTTGGTGGGGGTGGAGAGGAAGGAGAGAGAAAGTGTACTGAAATATCTGCTGTTAAGATGGAGAGGGGTTATCAGACCCGTGATATGCTTCCACATACATTGCCTGTCACATTCAGTGCCAACTTGGCAATCCTCTACATATATGTTCACAAGTAATCAGGCTAGTCCCTGGAGGCACCAAACTAGTAAATTTGTTTCCTAAAATTATTTGACTTGGCTTCTGTGAAGTATAAGTTTTCAAAAATGCATTTTATTGCAGGGTTATAAAAATGGTCTTTGTCTCTGTCCTCAATGTGTTCTGTAGCATGTTTTACATTTTCCTAGGAGTAAATCATTCACCACAATCCTTGTTTAGTTTAAATAGTCAACATCTAGTTGTATAAAGCCCTTAATATTTTCAACTTAATTATCAATGTCCTTAATTTCAAATACGTGAATCAATCCCTGTAAAATCTGTGCTTGTCCAGTGGTCCCAAATCTGAATTATAAAGTCTGCCTTCACAGTTCAGTGCACTCAGGCCAAAGTTTATCCATGTTCACTTTCTC
Organism: Sphyrna mokarran; assembly: GCA_024679065.1. NCBI lineage: Eukaryota > Metazoa > Chordata > Chondrichthyes > Carcharhiniformes > Carcharhinidae > Sphyrna > Sphyrna mokarran. Next base: position 38,800,520 of record JAGIQG010000023.1, read on the forward strand.
TAATGCTACAATGCCTTTGAGGTGGAGGGTGCACTAGAATTATACACCATGCTTCAAATGAAATATCGGTGATCCTCATTTGAGTGCATTAACTATCAATCTACAGTGCAGAAATAGGTTTGTCAGCTCTGTAGGTCTATGACAGTACTGTACTCTGAGTCTGTTCGTATCCTGTCCTTGTATCCCATCTCCCATAAACCAGCTGCAAAAGGAATTAATGTTGAATGCTTGATCCATTATGTAAGAGTTCTTTATTTGCCCTGGTCAAACTATATGTTTAGTCCCTTAAACTATTCAGTTACAAAGTGAAACCTTTTGTCCACCTGAATTCTATTAAAACTCTTCAGCAATTAAGATCTAGAATTTGGCATTGTCGTTCAGGAGTCTTTTCACATTGGTTCCAAGATCCTGATTTGTATTCCTATTCTGCACCCCTTTCTGCTGATTTTAGCTGATTTGTGCTTAAATCTTTGGAGAATGATCAGGGAGCTCTTTTATTGCATTTTGAACATCTAGATACATGACAACATAGTTTATATAGCAAGATAAAATCTTGCTCCACTTTCCCAGCCTATCCAATGGTGGTTGCAATCCATTTAAAGGTTCTTCTAAAATTGCTGTGTAATTTGGTATCATTTGTTCAGCCACAGATTATAATGAGCCGAAGGGCGCCGAGCACTAAACTCATTTCGCCAGATCCAGTTTTGTAGGTGACGGACCATTGATGCATTAGTAAACTAGTAAAGACAAACTATATGGGACATATAAACTGTTGCCTCTTTGCTTTTTTTTATAATCAACTACCTTTGTTACTGGTCTATATTGGCTCCTGATCACGTAATGTCTTGATTTTAAAATTCTTATTCTTGTTTTCAAACCTCTCCAGGACTTCACCCCTCCCCACCTCATCTCTAGTCGCACATTGCTCCAATATCTAGATAGTATTCTGATAATTGTTTTTAATCTGTAAAGACATAGCTTTATTGTGATTATTTTCAGTGTTTGACATCTTCAAGCTTGATTTACTTCTCCAAATCTTTTTGGACTGCAATTGTTTTTAGCTTTTAAGTGGATGATCTCACTTTTTATATTTTTTACATTAAATTCTACTTTAGCATCTGGAAAAAAAATCAGTTAACACTTAAACTTTTAGACTTTTTTAATATCAGGTACTGTCTGACCTGAGTTTCCAGCATTTTCTGTTTTTATTTGAGAATTTTAACTTGAAGTTTGTCTTCTATGCGAGGTTAGGTCAGTGAACACAAGTGATAGGTAAACAGGATTTGGTATAAGTTAGGACCTTTGTAGCAGAGTTTGGAATAACCAAGTTACGAGAGTAGAATATGGGAGACCTGCCAAGTGCATATTAAAATAGTCAAGTCCTGAGATATGAGTTTCAGCAGCAGATGAGCTGTACAGGCATTGAAGTTGGTGGAGGATGTTATGGAGGTAAGAAATTTTAGTGATAGCATGGATATTGGTTGGAACTTCGTTAGAGTCAAATCTGACCCAAAATGTTTAGGAGATGGGGAAATTAACATGGTTCTTGCTCCTGATCATCTTGATTATTCAGTGATTCAGAGAATGTATATTGAATGAAGGTTGTGAAGTATTCTTGTTCCCTACCCTTTTCTGGCCTTTGGTGAGATGGAGTCAGATTAATTGTTGCATTGACACATCCAATTCTTCAAGAATAATTGAGAGAATTGAATTTTTTTAAACTTTACACAGCTTATCTTTGTAGTGTTGTGGTCCCAATTTAACTTGTTTTCCTCTCACATCTTCCATGTTGAATTATTGAAAATGTGGTTTGGTTTTGACTGTACTCATAACTGGCTTGGAATTTGCTAAACTTATTTCATTTGTGCCTTTCTCTCTGACTTAAACCCATCTCTTGGAAATAATTAGGCCAGAATTTATCAATATATCAAAAGACAGCATGTTGAGCATCCTAAATTGAATTAAGGTAGACAAGTCCCAGAGCTGGATAGGAACTATCCCAGGTTACTGCAGGAGGTAAGGAAAAAAACTTCACATCCTGTTTGACTGTAGGCATAATTCCAGAGGACTGGAGAATAGCATGTTTTTTTTAACCTCTGCTTGCTTTGTTAATCAGGAAATTGTAGACCAATGAGTCTGACATCAGTGGTGAGAGAGTTTTTGGAGAAGATACTGAGGGACTGGATATATGCATATTTTGGAGGAAAATAGACTAGTTAATGAAAGGCAGCATGGTTTTGTACAAAGATCATGTTGCTCCAATTTGAATATATGGAGGGCTGCCAGTTAATTGAGGGAAGGGCTGTGGATGTAGCTTATATGGACTTTAATAAGATTGACAAGGTCTCATATAGCTAAAAACTAGTACAAAAGCTAAAACCACTAGGATTCAGGGTGGGCTGGCTAGATGGACAGCTGCCTTAGTTATAGTAGCGGTGGAAGGGTGTTTTTTTTTCAGAATGGAGATCTGTAGCTAGTGGTGTTCTGCAGGGATTAGTGCTAGGACCTCTTTGTAGTATATATAAATGATCTGGAGGGAAATGTGAGTGTGATTAGTAAGTTTGTGTATGACACAAAAATTGATGTAGTTGCTGATTGTGCTGGGGATTGTCAGAGGATACAACAGATTGAAGACTTTGCTACGGAAATAGCAGATGGAGTTTGATCCAGACAAATGAAGGTGATTCATTTTGGAGGATCAAATTTAGATGTGAATTATACGGTAAAGGGCAGAACCATTGGGATATTAGCATACAATGAGATCTGGCCGTGCAGGTCCATAGTTCCCAAAAGGTGGCAACATAAGTGGCCAAGATGATTAAGAATGCGTATGGCATGCTTGCTGCCTTCAGCCAAGAGAAATTATTTTGCAACCATTTAAAACTTGGTCAGGTTGCATTTGGATTATTGTGTGTAGTTCTGATCATCAAACTACCAGAAGGGTGTGGAAGCTTTGGAGAGAGTGCAAAGATGATTCACTGGGATGTTGCCTGGTCTTGAGGGTGTTGGCTATGATGGGTTGAATAGACTAGGATTGTTTTTATTGGAAAGACAAGCTGGGGGGTTGACCTGATAGAGGCCTACAAAATTGAGGGGCATCAACAAGGTGGACAGTCCTAGGCTTTTTGCAAGGGTAGAAGTATCGATTAGAAGTGGCACAGGTTCAGGGTGAGAGGGAGGAAAGTAAGGGAGATGTGCGGAGTGTTTTATGCACTTGGAATGTGTTGAGAGGAAGTGGTGGAAGTAGGCACATGAATAACACTTAAGAAGCATCTGGATGGGTACGTGAATAGGGAGAGATAGAAGAATATGGACTGAGTAAGGGCATCCTGATCACAGGCTTGGAGGGCTGAAGGACTTATTTCTGTGTTCTTTGTTCTTCATAATGTAAACCCACTTCATTGTCCAGTACCCCTGTCCATTTGATAACACTGCAAAGTTATCCTAAATGGCTCTTAAGGTGCCCTTCTGCAGGGCAATATAGTCTTCTATGACCTGGCCTATTGTTTTTATTTACAGGAAAAGTTAGATGACACTTTTATCATTTTTATAAAAGTTTCATTTTTATCCAAACTCTGTGAATTTGGATACTATTTTAGTTGCTTAAATACATTTTTAGCAATTGTTCTGCACACTTTTTGCCATTTTAATGCTAATTATTTTTCTCTTTCCAGTATGAAGTGAAATAGAACTGAATTTACCATCTGAAACTGCTGCTTCAAGTTCGGATCACGTTGACAGAAATAAAACAAAAAGCTGAAACAACCAAAGAGCAAACTGCAGCTAAAGAAAACTTGATCTGAAACCGAAGTTTGTGCCTACTCAACAGCCTACAAAGAGCACTTCCCAACGCTGCTAGACCTTCTTTTCTCAGTTCTGCCCTGGGACACTCTCCCCAGTGCAGCAAGAATAGGAATTCTCTGCTAGCTTGATAGATCCTTCTCTCTGCCTCTTTGAACACCTAGCGTTTGAAAATCTTTTTGAGCTCGTGCTAAACTGATCTGACGACCGTATAAAGTGCAATATTCAACATCAACACAAGGTATGTAATACACCCAGATATTTACTGAAAAGAAACCAGTCCCAGTAGCACAATGGAAATTCTTATCTCTAGGGAGAAGTAGTTATCTATTTGATTATAGAGAAGCTTGTAGCCCCCATCCTTATACTTCATAATTGCTGCTAAGATCTTATATTGGTGCCCGATTTAGCTGATATAAATACATTTTATATCTTGCCACAAACTCCCAGTGACAATGCTTGAATCTGCTTTCAGACTTGAAAGAAAACCTCATAGCTTTAAGCCTAATGTAAGGTGCAATCTTACCGTTACATACTTTGAGTAGAACCTCTTAGTGGATGTCCTACTGATTTAAAATATTTTTGAGGTCAAGTTATTGTTGTAAAGACTTTCCCTTTTCCATAATGACCTGCATTTTGGAGCTTGTTCAACATGAAGAATATCTTCATGGGGAAGAAGAACCAACTAGTAGTGAAAACATTTGGAGGAGCGAACATGGCAATGCCTGGCTGAAAAGATCAGATTTGAGGAGGCTTTAAGGCTGGAGCAGAAATAGAAAAAATGCAGGATTTTGGGGAGGGCGTTTGAGGATGACTGATTATTGAAAGATTTGCCAATGACATTTGGGGAAGGAATATACAAGACCAATGGATATGTGTTCGGATGCAAGGTGGAGGAAATTGGAACAACAACATGGAGCAAGCCTCTAGTAGAATTTCTGCACATTTAGCTTCACCGAAGATTGCTGCCCCTTACCTGATTTGGCATCATGGGTAACATTATGAATGATTATAAACAATTGGATAATTCACTGGTTGTATGATAAATTTCACACACAAGAAGATTGTGCTGCATCTCCTTGAAGGGAGAAGGCTACATGCAGCACAATTAGTTTTGGCCAGCCAAAATGAACCAGAGCATTGAAATTGATGCGTGCAGATAAGAATTGAATTGCAAAAATGCAAATTAATCATACAACAAAATATCGTCTTTTAACTAGTTAAGCAATTGAATCATAAACTTAGGTGTATCATGACTAAGTGGTAGAAGAGAGAATACTTTTGTTGTATGATGATTTCCCATCTAACTCATTTGAATACTTTTATGCTTTGAGCCCAACAGGACAATGAAACCATTTTCAGCAAATTGAAATTTTGTTATTTGGTAATGAAGTACCATTCAGTGCTGATTTATAGGTCTAGTTTAGCAATTCTTGCTCTTTAGACCACTTAATTCTTAGCGTACTGTATCTAGCATGTTGTAGAGACTGGCAAGATAGAGCAGTAGTTCTTGAAAAAATGCTTCCCTAAGCAGAGTATGGGATTTTATAGAGCAGCCCAAATCATTCTTTTGGAAACTTCTGTTCTTCTTTCCCCTTATACTTCATTTATAATTGCTAATTGGATTGCTTTTAGTTTTGAGTGAGAACACAGGTATGCAAATAGTTCAGACTATAGAACATAGAACATAGAACATTACAGCACAGAACAGGCCCTTCGGCCTTCGATGTTGTGCCGACCAATATAAAAAGCAATGCCCCTCCAAACTAAACCATTCCCTTCTCTTCCATATACTTATCAACTAACCTCTTAAACGCCACCAAACTTGGCGCATCTACAACTGCTGCAGGCAGGGCATTCCACTCCCGAACCACCCTTTGGGTAAAGAACCTACCTCTGATATCCGTCCTATAACTATCACCCCTTAATTTAAAGCTGTGTCCCCTCGTGCTAGCTTTCTCCATCCTAGGAAAAAGGCTATCACTGTCCACCCTATCTAAACCTCTAATCATCTTATATGTTTCAATAAGGTCTCCTCTTAGCCGCCTTCTTTCTAACGAAAACAACCTCAAATCCCTCAGCCTCTCTTCATAAGACCTGCCCTCCATACCAGGCAACATCCTGGTAAACCTCCTCTGTACCCTCTCCAATGCCTCCACATCTTTCTTATAATGCGGGGACTATGTTAAATGGTTCCTGAGTTCTGTTCAATAAAAGGAACCAAATGCTGTCCTCTTGTCTATTTGGACAAATGAATGGACCCTACATCTGGGAACTAGCTGGCTACGCCAAATGTGCTTTCCTTATTTTATCCCTCTCTAGTTTACATTAGATGATCATATTAAGGTGACAATCGTTGACCCCAAAAGCAGTACAGCAAGGAAACTTTGTAATTTCTTTCAAATATCTATAGAATTTGTAATAATACAAAAATGTTTGAAAGGGTGTTTAAGAGTTTGTATAACTTGTAAAGAGATTTATCCACTTATCCATTTTTATTCACTTTTTAGATTACAAAAGCAGGGAAGTCACGTTAGAATTGTATAGAACATTGGTGAGGCCACAGCTGGGGTACAGTGTGCAGTTCTGGTTACCACATTATCAGAAGGATGTGATTGCACTGGAGGGGCTGCAGAGGAGATTCACCAGGCTGCTTCATAATATTTAAGTTATGAAGAGAGGTTGGATTGACTTGGTTGTTTTTGTTGGAGTAGAGAAGACGGACCTGATCAAGGTGTACAAGATTACGAGGGACAATGACAGGGTGGGTAAGGAGCAACCGTTCCCCTTAGTTGAAGGATCAGTCACGAGGGGAAGTAGGTTCAAGGTGAAAGGCAGGAGGTTTAGGGCGGATATGAGGAAAAATCTTTTACCGTGATGGTCTGGAATGCACTGCCTGAGAGGGTGATAGAGGAAGGTTTGCTTTAAAATGTATCTGGATGAACAATTGGCATATCATAACATTCAGTGCTGCAGACCAGGTGCTGGCAGATGGATTAGATGGAAGTTCAAATGTTTCTAATGTGTCAATGGATCAAAGGGCCTCTTATGCATACTATGATTCTATGAGATCAGTCGTCAGTTTCTTGAATAATAAGAATTATTGGTCCATGAGATCTGGCAACAATTGACCTATGGAGAAAGGTATGGAGTAGGAAGCATTTCACTTGTACTTGAAATCTGTAGATTTTGTAATATGAATCTATTTTTGGCAGGCTGGCTACATAAGGAAATTCTAGTTAATAAAAGGTCCCAATGTGACAGAGTTCTCTTTATCCTCACTTTTTGCCCCCACTTTCCAAATCCTGGTGAGACAATGATGTACTTGTGCTACTTGCATTTTGATCTGTTGTATTTGCTCCTTATTACATCGTCGAAATGCAGATTGGATAACTGCTTTGCAGAGCACCTCTGCTTAGTCCACACCATGATTTCAAAGTTTTAGATGCTTGTCATTTTAGTTCTCTATCTTGCTCTTGCACTCATGCTTCTGTCTTTGACCTGCTTCACTGTTCCAGTGAAGCTCAGTGCAGACTCCAGGAACAGCACTTCATCTTCCCATTAGGCGTGTTACAGCTTTCTGAATTTGTGTTCAGATCATGAAGACTGTTCCCTGTTTTGTGTTTTTTGTTTTCTTTTGCCTTATACTGGTGTTGATCTTGTTTTTCGTATTTTTGCTTTCAGGCAGAATTTCATTATTCTGCCATTCACGTTCACTCTGGCCAAATATCATTTAATTACAACCAAAATCATGCGAAGTCTGGACAGAGTAGATGGAGAAAAACTGGTTCAATTTGCAAAAGGATCGGGAATGCGAGGGCACGGATTTAAAATAACTGACAGAAGTAACTTTATAACGCATTGTGATTAGAATGTAGAAGGTCGTTGGAACAGGCTGTATAGGTGAAAGTTTTTAAGGTAGAGATGGATATAAATATATTCTTGTTTCTGTATTTGTCTCAATTAGACATAATAGCTAAAATTATGAAAGTTTGGGAAGTAGTGGTTTGTTGGAATAATCAACATACCAAGGGCTAACTGACCAGAATCTGAACTGGACTAGTCATACAAATAATGTGGCTTCGAGGGCAGGTCACATGCTGGGGATCCTCTGGCGAGTAATTCACTGACTGCTTCCCCAAGGTCCAAGTCCCGAGTGTAATGGAATCCTCTCCACTCGCTGAGATGAAAGCAGTTCCAACAGCATGACCATGCAGAGCAAAGCAGCCTGCTTTGACACCCCTTCTATAAGCATGTGTTCTGGACACCACTGAAGAACAGTGGCAGCAACATATACAATCTATAAGATACACTGTTCCTTAGGCAGCACTTTCCAAACCCATTAACATTTAAAAAGATGAGGACACCATAGCCTAGAAATTCTCCAAGTTACTCACCATCCTCACTTGGAAATATATTGCCATTCCTTCACTGTTGTTGGGTCAAAATTCTGGAACTCTAAGTATACCTACATCCCATGAATTAGTGGTTCAAGGCAGCAGCTCACCACCATCTTCAGGGGCAACTACAGATGCAGCTTGTGCCTCTTCATTGCTAAAATGGTGATGCTAGTAATGGCTACTGGCTCCTGCTGAGGCTGCTCCAAACTGCCTTTCTGCTTTGATTTACAACTTAAGGAGCTACACCTATCGTTGTCAATGTGCCCTTCATAACAAGCGTAGTGAGTGATTGGGTACTAGCAGCAAGTTTCAGGGTGAAGTTGCTTCTCGGGATGCAGGGAGATGTGGTAGGAAGCGAGGTTCGTGTCAGTCACTGCAACACTGATTGCTGCAAATCCCCACTGTCTCGTTCCCTTGCAGCAAGCTGGTGCAGCCTGTTTAATCTGTGATGTGGAGATGCCAGCGTTGGACTGAGATAAGCACAGTAAAACGTCTCTCAACCAGGTTAAAGTTCAACAAGTTTATTTGGTAGCACAAGCTTTTAGTGTTACTACTTCAATGTCATCTGAAGGAGTGACACTCCGAAAGCTTGTGCTCTCAGATAAACCTATTGAGACTTTAACCTGCTGTTGAGACTTCTTACTGAGACCAATCCATCAGACTACATTTAAAATGTACAAGCCTGTCACTCTGATGGCTTTAACCACACCAAGATATCAAGAAGGGGACTTGGATGTACTTTTACAAAGAATACAAGCTTAGTAGGCAGGTGCACAAGTAATTGGGAATGTGTGTAATATATTGGCCTTAGTTGAAAGGGAATTTTGATGGAAACCTAGAAAATAACAGGTAATATGGCAGCCCTTAGCTCAGTGAATGGCAGAACAGATTCCATCTCAACGCCATAACCCTTTCGTCGTCTTGTACCTCATAACACTAAGTTTAGAAATCTTAACTATTTCCTCATTATTTAGTTACTTGGCCTCCTCAGCCTTCTGTAGTAGAGAATCCCACAGGGGAACCTTGAGCAAAGCATCTTCTCATTCTCAGTCCTTAATGGTCTACCTGATATCCTGAGACTTTGAACCTTGTTATAGACTTTCGAGCCAGAAGAAACAACATCTTTGCATCCAATCTGTCCAAGCTTATCAGAATTTATTTCTATAATATCCTCTCATTTTTCTAAATCTAGTGAATGCGGGCCTAGTTGACCCAAACTCTGCACATTCAGGAATCAGTCTGGTGAGCCTTTGCCACACTGATGGCAAGCATATTCTTGGCTAAGGAGACTAAAACTCTGCATGCTAGTCCATGTGATCTCACCAAATCCCTGTAGTAAGACATTTTGTCCCTGAAGGCCAACATACTATTTGCCTTACTTCTTGCTGTAATCACATGCTTGCTTTCAGGAACTGATTTATTAGAACATTGAAAAATGTTGACAGACAAAGAGGCACAGTCTATCACTATTTAAATCTGTTTTTCCTTCTGATGAGAGAGCTTCACATTTATCCACATTACACTGCATCTGCCATATGTTGGCTCACTCACTTGTCTAAATCATTATCTTTTTCAGCACTCATTCCCACAGAGTTTGTGTTGTCAGCAAATTCAGAAATATTACATTTGGCTCCCTTATCCAAATCATTAGTATATTTTAGGGCCCAAGAACTTGCACTAGTCATTGGCTGCAACTTCAAGAAGACCTATTTATATTCCTACTGTTACTTGTCTGCTAACCAGTTCTCAATCTATGCCAATATGTCTCTAATCATGTGCTTTAATTTTGCACATTAACCTCTTATGAGATTTTGTCAAAACCTTTTTGAAAATCCAAATACATCTCATCAACTGGTTCTCTCTTATCTATTCTGGAAAAAATTCCAGGAGGTTTTTCAAACATGATTTCACTTTCATAAATCCATGTTGACATAGATTAGTGTCCTATTATCACATCCTTTAGAATAGACTCTAGTATTTCCCTATTAATGTTAGGTCTAATTTTGTTTTCTCCCTTTTTTTAGATAGCGGCGTTACATTTGCCACCCTCCAATCTGTTGTGGCTGTTCCAGATTCTGCAGAATTTTGGAAGATGGTAACCAACCGACTTATTTCCATGGCCGCCACCTTTAGTGCCCTGAGGATTTAATGGCTCAGTCCCATTAATTTCTCCACTTTTTTAAAACTAGTATGAATTTCCTTCAATTCCTCCTCATTAGATCTTTGGTTCCCTATCATTTCTGGAATATTACTTGTGTCATCTGTGAAGGCAGAATTAAAGTGTTCAATTATGGACTGTAAGGGACCTATAATTTGTCTTTATTGATTCTTTTTTGCAGTCTTGTGTTCAAATTTACACTCATTCTTGATCTTCTTTTGCTGAATTTTGAACTGCCAATCCTCAAGCTTGCTACCTTTTCTAGCAACTTTGTGATACTTCTTTGGATCTAATATTATCCTTAATTTTTTTTGCTGGCTGTGGTTGGGCTACTTTAGTATTTTTGTAGTAGGAGGGATTATATTTGTTGCATTGCACATTTGCTCAAGTATCAGCCACCATCTAACCACTGTCATGCTTTTTAATGTCCCTTAATCTATCTTCGCCTACGTAGAACTCCTATTTATGTAGTTTCCTTTGTTTAGATTTAGGATCCTAATTTCAGATTAAACTTCATTTTCCACCTTAATGAAGAATTCTATCGTGTTATAATTATTATCCCCTAAAGCGCATAATTTGACAAAGTCAGCCAGACTTGAAACATTCACTTTGTATTCTCTTCACAGATGCTGTCGGGCCTACTGAGATTTTCCAGCATTTTCTGTTTTTGTTTCCAATTCCAGCATCTGCAGTAATTTGCTTTATTTTGAGGTTATTAATTAACCCCTTTTTTGCAAAATAGCAAATCTAGGTTAGCATTTTCCTAATTGGTTATTTAACATGCTAGTCTAAAAAAATCCATCTTGTGTACATTGCATAAAAGCAAATTATTGTAGATGCTGGAATCTAAAACAAAAAGAAAAAATGCGAGAAAATATCAGCAGATCTGGCAGTATTCATATGGACAAGAAAGAGCAGATGTTTTGAGTCCCGATGAGCTTTGACAAAGGATCAATGGTAAACCCTCTTTGCACCTCTGCAAAGCTTTGACAAAAAATAACTTAGACTCAGTTAGCTTTTCTCCTCTCCTTACAGATGTTGACAGACCTGCTGAGATTTCCCAGCATTTTATCTCTTGGTTTCATCTCATACACACTACTTGAATTTATCTATCTCAATATTATTGTTAATTCAGTTTGTCCAATCTAATTGCAGTCATAATTACTGTACAAGAACATAGAACAATATAGCATAGGCCTTCAGCCCTCCAAGCCTGCACCTTCTACGTTCACCTCCCATTCATGTTTATCAGGTGCACCTTAATCATTGCTAATGTGCCTGTTTCCACATACACTGGTAGTACATTCCAGACACACACCACCCTCTGGAAAACTTATCTATAGCATTTTAAAGCTATGCCTTCTTGTCAAACCTTCCATCCTAGGGGAGAAAAGCAAGGTCCACCCTATCTATGCCTCTCATAATTTTGAAGACTTCTATCAGGTCACTCCCTCAGCCTCCATCTTTCCACTGAAAATAATGAGTTTATCCAACCTCCCATGCTTAAAACCTTCCAGACCAAGCAACATCCTGGTAAACCTTTGCACCCTCTCTAAAGTGTCCACGTCCTTCTGGTAGCGTGGTGACCAGAATGGCATGCATTATTCCAAATTTGGCTGATCTAAAGTTTTATACAGCTATAACTTGCTAACTTGTATACTCAACACCCTGGATGATGAAGTCAAGCATGCTGTAAGCTTTCTGGATCACTTTAGCACCTGTCAATTTCAGGGATTTGTGGACCTGTGCACCCAGATCCCTTGTAACACCCTTATTACATGCATTTCTAATTTCCTATTTGGTGACATCCCCTACCTTATCGCTACTATTTGGAAGCCTATAGAAAACTCTTACTCATGTTATCCACTTCTGTTCTCAGACTGATTTGACATCTAGATTTTCTAACCAATATATTATCTCAATTTCACCGAATTCATCCTTAACTAACAATGCCACCCCACCACCTTTTGCTTTTTGCTTCTTTCCAAATCTAGAATACTCCTGGGTATTCAGTTTCTTGCCTTAGTCACCCTTCAGCCTTATCTCTAATTGCAGTCATATTGTGCCTGTTTATTTCAGTTTGCACTATTAATTTGTCTACATTATTGCGAATATTGTGTGCATTCAGGTAGTATTTTTAGACTTCTTTACAGGTTTTTTTTGTACTATGGCCTTATCAGAGTCCCCACTTTCCTCTGCCTTCCACATTGCTTTCTACTGTCTTTCATTTCTATCTTTATTTTCCCCTTCTGTCTCCCTAATCAAGTCCCCATCCTCTTAGTGAGGAGAAATAAGAATAAGGAAAAACTTGCTACAGTTGTGCAGAGTGGCTTCATAACGGGAGAACTGAATGCAGCCTTGGTTGTCATATTTAGGAAGGATACTTGCATTGGCAGCACTATAAATGTTTTCTAGATTGATCACTGGGATGAGAAGTTGACTTATAGGCTAAATTGGACCTGTGTTCTCTGGAGTTAAGAATCTCAGAATCTTGCATTGTAGAAGGAGGCCATTCAGCCCATCAAGTCTGCACCAACCCCACAATCCCACCCATAACCCCATGTATTTACTGTAGCTAGGCTCCCTAACACTAAAGGGCAATTTAGCATGGCCAATCCACCTAACCTGCATATCTTTGGATAATACCTTGTGGGATGATACCAGGGCAACTGGTGGCAATGCATTCAGACACTGGGAGAGTGTGCAAGCTCTACAGACAGTGACACAACTAGGAATCAAACCCACGTCCCTGGCGTTGTGAGGCAGTTGTGCTAACCACTGTGCTACTATACTGAAAGTTCAGCTTATTGGGACATTCTCAATTCTGAAGAGCTTTGACAGGCTGGAAACAGAGGTTGTTTCTCCTGTTTGGGGAATCTGGAATGTTGGGAGCAATGTGGGAAGAGACTGGTTTTTGAGATGTAGAGGAAATCGGGGGTTATGTGGTGTGGATGGGAAAATGAAATTCATGTTATAGGCCAGCTGCAATTGTGTCAAATGGCAAAGTGAGTTTAATGAGCCATATGGTCTACTATCTCGTATTATGTTCGTGGGGAAGTTTCCCAACTTCACAGCTGCAGTAGATGACTCCCATCACCTTGTCCTTGTGTATCCAAATCTACATTGCCTTTTGTACCCTACTTGGAACCAGGACTTAGTGAGAGGGCTTGAAATTTTTATATTTAAAATGGCAGAGAAGCAGAGAGTTGATTTGGTTTAGTCTGTATTAGTGCCTGTCTGCCTCAGTACTGTAATTTTTCTGGAATCCTTTACAACAGAAGTATTTGGAAACTGATCAAGACATGTTAGTTTTCCACACACTAAAGACATCCAGAGATGCAACAATAGCCTGGGAAAATAGCATTATGTAGGTTATTCATGGTTTAGATGAATATTGGAGCACAGTTGAAGGGCTGAATGGCCTAATGCTCATATTTCCTATGCTCCAATGAGAGCGCTATAGTTAGCGCTGTATCTACACTGCTCTTGGCTCCATCACTGAACAGTATTTCTTCTACCCTAGTCTAATACACCAAACCAGCCTATCACTATATATTCCTTCTTTTCTGTTGATAACTTGCCAAGCGGTCTTGGTTTTTGAGTGATGGAAGCACAGCTGTTTTACTCGCTCAGTAATATTTTGATAGTTTGTATTCTGTTCATTTTATAATGTAGTAACAGGAAAGCCAGCATCCTGACCAGATCAGATAGAATCCCTACAGTGCAGAAGGAGGCCGTTTGGCTCATCGGATCTGCACTGACACTCTGGCTATGAATGAACCCAACTGTGCTCGTTACGCTGTCCTTCTACAATTCTGGTTGTTAGACATTACTTGGTTCAAAGTGTATTAGCTCAGATACCAGCTTATGGTAATTAATAGGTGAAAAAACATTAATGAAATCACTAGCAGTAGCAGTGGTGTTTTACTGGTTGCTACCAGTATTTAGAGCAGTCCCATCAAGTTATAGTTGTGTGGAGCATGTTCAAATATATTTTCTATTATTTTATTGTTTGTTCCACTTCCCCAACTGAAGTTGTAAAATACTTTGTCCTTCTGAGTGACCATATGTTGGGAAAATGTTATTGGACAATTTGACTAGAAATGTCTTTAATCAGTAGCACATGTAAGAAGAAAATGCTCCCTCAGAAAAATGGTTTTATTCACAATGTAGATGCAAGGACCGTAATTTTCCTTTGTCATTTGTGATTGTCTATTGTAATTATTAACAATCTTTATCTTGTCAAGATAAAAATCTCTGGCTTTTGAGCTTAAATGTGCAGCATTATCTTCCCAACCTGACAAGGTATCTCAGGGATGTGATGACTAGCTTTAATGAGCTAGTTTAGAAGCATTTGGATTTCATTATAGATCATAAAATGTTCTATAATTTTCTGATCCTTCACACTGACTTTGTGTGCATCATTCCTTGTCTCAAATTTTCAACTTTTTTCAACCATTCTTGCCTAAATTACTTAGTTTTGACATTTTTTCTTAAATTATTTTAAAGAAACCTACTCCCTTATGCTGGAGTTGTTTGCTACTCTTGTGCAGCTGCAAAGTTTTTACATTGATTTGGAGTTGCTCTTATTGAGCTCTGTAGATTTTCCTGCAACTTGTTCATTGAATGTCTTTTTTGCATGCATAATGTCTGAGGGCAGGTAAAAGATAATAAGTGGGTGTTAAAGGATGAAATAGGAATAAGAATTCATAGGTTTGTAGTTACGTGTTTTAGCACAATATAAGTAGCTTTTATGGAGTTATATTGAGGGATTCTCATTCCTAAACATTTAATTCATCTGAAAATATCGCAGACCACTATTTTGGAATAGCATTATCTCCTGTAGGAATCATGGCTCTCATCAAATCATTTTGCCAGCACTCTATAAAGTTATTTTTAGATGAGAGCATTTTCTTCTGTATGCATGTGCTGTTGGTTAAAAGATAATTTTTAGTCAATTCTGACTTGCTGATTTCTTAGAATTAGAAACTGCATATTATTTACAAGAACTCTTATGATGCTGAGATCTGGATGACCTAATATATTGATCGTGCATCCGTATGCAGATATAGCAAGTGATTGAGAGGCAAATGGAATATTGGCAGCTATTGCAAGGGGAATATGAACAAGGAGCAGAAGTAAGCTATTCAGTCCTTCAAGCCTGCTCTATCTTTTGTAAGGTCAGAGCTGATTTGATAGCCTCATTTGTGTCCTGCTGACTAATGACCTATCACAGTCTTTTATCAAGAAAAGGTGCCCCAAAATGTGCTGTTCTGAGCCTTCTAATATACTCTTTATACACCCACGACTGTGTGGCTACATTCTTCTCCAGTTTTAAGTTTACTGACGACACCACTGTAGTGGGTCAGATTTCAAACAATGATGAGACTGATACAGGAATAAGGCAGACAATCTGATGAACTGGTGCAGCAACAATAATCTCTCCCTCAATATCAACAGGAGATTGTCATCAACTTCAGGAAGCGTAAAGGAGCACATGGCCCTGTCTAAATCAATGGGACAAAGTAAAAAAAAAGCAGTAGAGAGTTTCAAGTTTTTAGGTGTCCAGATCACTGCCAGCCTGTCCTTCCCCGTCACCACCCCCTTCACTTCAAATTTCAGACTAAGGAAATTTGGCATGTCAGCTATGACTCTCAGATGCACTGTAGAAAGTGTGCTTTCTGGTTGTATCACAGCTTGGTATTGCTCCTGCTGTGCCCAAAGTCGCAAGGAACTACAAAAGGTTGCGAATGTAGCCCAGTCCATCACACAAACCAGCCTCCCATTCATTGACTATCTATTCTTCCCACTGCCTCAGCAAAGCAGCCAGCATAGTTAAGGATCCCATGCACTCTGGACATTCTCTCTTCCGCCTCCTTCCTTTGGGGGAAAAAGATACAAAAGTCTGAGTCAAGTACCAACTGACTCGAGAACAACTTCTTTCCTACTGCTATCAGATTCTTGAATGGACTTACTTTGCATTAAGTTGATCTTTCTCTATATCCTAGCCATGACTCTACATTCTGCACTCTTTCCTTCTCTATGAACGGTATGTTTTGTCTGTATAGCGCACAAGAAACGATACTTTTCACTGTTAATATATGTAATAATAAATAAATTATTCTCCTCTGCCTTATAAAAATTCAAAATCTCTTGCTTCCATCATCTTTTCAGGATGAGAATTTCAAAAACTCATGACTGAGTGAGAAAATATTGTCTTTGTTTTAAATGGGCAATTCCCTATTTTTAAAGTATCATAGATATAGAATCTTCCACCAGAGGAAACTCCCTCTCCACATTAATCCTATCAAGATCCTCTCAGGGTTTTCAGTTCAAATCTCATTATTCTAAACTCTGTACAGGCCTATCTGTCTAACCTTTTCTCAAAGGGAATTGAGTGTAAGTAAGTATTGCTACAACTGCAGAGGGCCTTAGTAAGACTACATCTTGAGTACTATAGACTGTTGGTCTCCTTGATAAAGATATGATGGTGTTTGGAACTATTTAGAGAAGGTTCATTTAACTGATTCCTCAGGTGAAGGGGTTAAGCTAATATTCAGCCTATAACTATTAAGGTTCTGAAGAATTGGGAGGTGATCAAGAGGGGATTTATTGGGGTAGATGCTGAGTCTAAAACTAGAGGACATTAATTTTAAAAATTAGATATCCCTGTTTAAGACTCAGATTAGGAAACTTTTTTCCTGAGGGTCATTGTGGTGTTCTGCTCCAGAAAGTGGTGGAGGCTGAGTCATAATTTATTTGAGATTTGAGTTGGATCAATTTTGGATTGACAAGGGCTTCTGAGTTATTGGGGGCAATAAGGAATGTGGAGTTGAGGCCAAAGTCAGAGCAGCACTGCGTTCTTGTGTCTGCATGGTTTCCTCCAGGTTTCCTCCCAAAGTCCAAAGATCTGCGAGTTGGGTAGATTGGCCATGCTAAGGAATTGCCCCTTTAGTGTCCAGGGATGCATAGGTTAGAGGGATTAGTAGGATAATGTAGAGGGATATGAGGATAGGGCCTGGGTGGGATTGTGTTTGGTGCAGACTTGATAGGCTGAAGGACCTCTTTCTGTACTGTAGGATTCTATGAACCCATCTTTGATTTTGGGGGCAAGGAATAATTTTAAACAAACATTACGCTCCTGACACTCCACTGGTACTTGATGTACAAGGAATGGATGAAGCCCAAGTACAGTGCTTTTTCTTTGGTTGTAATTATTGTTGGCAATACTCTCTGGACCTGGGAATAATGAATGATCACTTATATGAAGCTGCCTGTGGAAATATTGCCTGGTACGCCCCCTTTGAGAAGGAATAAAAATAAGTATTATTGATTCAACAATGCTGCAGTTCATATTAGCCACAGAAACACATAGTTCTGCTATCTCTTGTAGCTCCTACAGTGTATTTGTGCGAAATGAGATTTTCTGGCTATACTGGCTTCTGTATATAGTTTATTTGAATACATCTGTCAACCAATCCTTTGGTTGTTTAGGAACTCATTTTATTTTAGCTTGTTAATGGGATGTGGACATTGCTGGCTGGCCAGCATTCATTATCCCTAATTGTTCCTGAGATGGTGATGGTCCTCTACCATGTGCTTCTTGCAATGTGAAACTGCAGATTTGTCTGACCAAGCCAGTATTTGCGAGTAGTGTACTGCACAAAAGTCGTAATCTAAGGTCATAAGAGCTATTGAAATAGTACCTGACTGCTTTTATGGCAATTTTATTAACATTTTGCAGTTAAAGCACCTTCATTGTAAAGCATCCCAAGGCATTTGAGAGGAGAGTTATCAAAAAGTGTAAATGGAAATAAAAGTAGATTGTAATGCATCTTATTGCAATTATAAATGCTTCTAGCCCAGAGCTTCAATATCCTTTCTCTTAATGCCTGCATCTAGTTCTACAGTTTGGCAGTGTAAACAGCAAAAGGAATGACACAGAATTGAGAACTGTCCTTCAGCTCAGTTAATATATTGGGACTTGGATAAAAACTAAAATGGGTCTGCCAGTCTGGTGATGGATGATAAGCATGATCAGCCCCGTAATTGATACTTTTGCATTAGCAATGTAAATTGCACAATACGAGTAGCAAGCTTACTTTGATCGGGGAGCTTTTCGGACCAAACTAACCAGAGCATTCAGCCTGTAAATAGTAATTTTGAAATGCAGGTGGTTAATGGTTGTTGTGTTTTAGCCTATAAGTGATTACCCACTTTAAATGTATACTTTGTAGTGGGGGCTATACCATTGACTGTAGTCACTGCAGTATGTTACATGTTCTTGTTTAATAATCTGCCTTTGCTCTTTTTAATTAAGGTTATTCAGGCAGTCAAATGTTTTTGTATGGCAGAGCAAATCTAATATCTGATTTGTTGAATAATATCAATAATTGTCCAAAAATTAAATTAATTTTATTTTACTCCACTATACAGATGTATTGCTTAAACAGTTTAGTGAGAGCATTTCTGGCTGTCAGTTACTGTTAATGTGGCAGTTTACCAATTCATTCTTGATGCAAGTCCAGTAACTAGCAATTGAAATTTTCTTTAGTTTATTATGAATTAAAATTTTTGTACACTAGGCATAAATCCTACATTGGATTTCGTTATCAGATATTAAGCTCTGTTTAATTCTTTGGCTGGGCCAAATTTTATTGCCCATCTCTAATTCCCCTTGAGAGGGCATTTAAGAATCAGTCACTTGGTTATGGATTGGGAATCACATAGGCCAAACCAGGATAAGGAGGCAGGTTTCCTTTTGTTAAGACATTTGTGAATGAAATGAGTTTTTTACTGAATGGACAATGGTTTCATGGCTATCATTAAAATTTTTAAATTCCACATTGCTGAAAGACTTGTGTAGTATTTTCCAAAAGCAAAACTAATGCTGGAAATACACAACAGGCCATTCAACATCTGTGAAGAGAGAGAAAAACAGTTTCAGATTAACCTTTTGTCAGAGTTGGAAAATGATGTAACAGGTTTTAAGCAAATAAGGAAATAACAGAAGGTAGGAATGACTTAATGAACAACATAATCATTTTCAGTACCTGCAACTTAAGGAAATTGAGAGTGGTAGTTTATGGTCTAAATTGCTGAACCAGATGTTGAGTCCGGAAGATTGTCAAGTGCCTAATGAAAAGATTTGGTGCAGTTTCCTGTTGAGTTTTGTTTGCAGGAGGAGATGTGAAATGGCAAGTGACTGAAACTTAATCCTGAATAGGAAGGTGGGAACAGGAAGAGCCATTTCTAGTCTGCTCCATCATTCAGTAATATAATTCCAGCTTTTCTGTGTTATACCCATACTAGTCAATTTTCTTGGAGCAATAACTGTTTCAAAATTTCATAAATACTGTAAATTGAGTATCCAGAGCGCTCTGGAGTAAACTGTTCCAAGATTCTGAACCCTTAGGTGAGAAATTTTTCCTCCCAAGTCTTAAGTGACTGATCCCTAGTTCTGGACTCTACATCCAGAGGAAATATGCACCCTGTTGAATGTCTTGGATATCTTGTGATTCAGTGTGATCACTTCTCATTCTGGAATTTAGAAGAAAATAAAAGTCCAATCTTTTATGTCCTTACTGTATAACACCCTCATACCAAGTGCTAGTCAAAGAATAAAGAAAATTACAGTGCAGGACTTAACCTCCTGCCTCCATTCCCATCATATTCATGTACTTGTCAAGACACCCTTTTAAAAGTCACTATTGTATCTGCTTCCACTACCACCTCCACCACCCTCTACGTATATAAACAAAAACTGCCTTGTACATCTCCTTTAAACTCGCACCTTAAACCTATGCCTTCTTGTAATTGATTCTTTCACCCTGAGAGAAAGCTTTTTAACTCTCGACTCTGTCCATGAGTCTCATAATCTTGTAGACTTCTGTCAGGTCACCCCATAAACTGTCATTCTACTGAGAACAAACCAAGTTTCTCCAGCCTCTCCTTGTAGCTCATGCCCTCCATACCAGGCAACATCCTGGTAAATTTTTCCTGTACAGTCTCCAAAGCCTCCACATCCTTCTGAACATTATATTTCAAGTGAGGCCTAACTAAGGTTCCATAAAACTGCAACATAACTTGACAATTTTTACACTCTGCCTGATGAAGGCAAGCATGCCATATGCCTCCTTGACTCCCTTCTCCACCTACATTTCCACTTTCAGTGACCTGTGTACCTGTACATCCAGATCCCTTTGCCTATCAGTACTCTTAAGGGTGCCATTTGCTGTATATTTCCTATTTGTCTTTAGACCTTCCAAAATGCATAATCTCACTCAGTCTGGTGAATCTTTGCATTTCTTTAAGGTTAATGTATTTTCTCTAGCCATTTCATGTTGTCTTTAATTCACATGCCATGTCCCTCTACCAACATTTCAATCTCTCACCATTTAGAAAAAATTCTGCATTTTTTGTATTCAAAGCTCTTCACACTTCACCATGTTATATCCCAACTGCCATTTCCTTAACCGTTCACGTAACTTGTCTGTAAGCTTTTTGCATACTCAGTTTATTTTCTCAGCTTTCATGTTAAACATTTGTGTTCAGTCTTCTCTAAATCATTGAAGATCTGATTCTTGTGATACTCTAATTACATCAGCTAATCCAGTACAAAGACCTCTTTATCCTGTTGTCTTTCAGTTGACCAGTTTTCATTTCTTGCTAATATTACCTGTTAATCTTATAAATTACAATTTTGTGAATGAATCCATTGTTGGGATCCTAGTGAATGCTTTAAATCATAAGACAGTACATCCACTGGCTTACTTGTCTGCCCTGTCAGTAATAATGAAGGATTCAGCAAAGAAAGCACTTCTCTATAGTAAAGACTGTCTCAAGGACAGTGGTTACAGCATGTTTAAAATTGCAATTGAATTTGTGTTTCAACAACTATTTGACCCTGGATGATAGAAAAGGGCAAGTATTAAATCTCTTCAGCCTAAAGCTACCCTTCTTTCCTTTGCCCCCTTCCCAGGAAAACGCAAAGCGTCTTAATGACGTGAAATACCTCAATATGCAGCATGGGAGCACTTTGAAATTTTATTTGCTGTTGTGCCAACAGAATGTTAATGCAGCTGCCCAAAGACTTGATCAAACAGGGTAGGTTTTAAGGCCTTAAATGATAAAAGGGACAAATTTAGGGGAGAATGTCACAGCTTAGATCCCTGCAACTGGAGCATGATAGAGCGATTAAAATCAGGGATGTGTAACAGGCCATAACGGAATAAAATTTAGTCTTTTTGGGACACTTTTACATAATGTGGAACTCTCGATCTTGGGACTTCCAGTTTTTACATTCCAGTCCCCTTTTTTATATTGGAGTTGCATGTTATTCTTTTGAGTAAATTGTTCTGTGGTTCATGTGCAATTCAGTTAAACCATGCTGTAGATATGGGAGGGCAAGTAATTCCGTTTAACTGAAGAACTTGGTGAACATAAACTAATTTATGAAAAAAGTGACCATATCTATCAATGTTAATCATTTTGGGAGTTTTTAAAAAAACAAATTATTTAATTCCAAGTGCCAGCTATCATTGTGAATCGCATTAGCTGTATTTCAGCATCAAGTTTATTTTCTCTGGATACTGGTCTAGATTTGTTTTGGCTTTACATTCTAATGTGATTTTGGTGACTGGGCTGTTGTGAAGATGCATATAACTTAACCTTGAAAATGAACTATTCTGCTGTGAAATAATAACTTGGATAACAATCTATTTTCTGTGAAGGAGATTATTGTAGAGTTTGAAATCTCCATTAGCCATGGTTTTGTATAGAGGAGTCTGGCTCCAAACTACCTAAATATTCATGATTAAATAGTCATCAGAGCTAGCATCTTGATAGTTGGTGAGGTTTTACAATATGTAAAATAAAGATTAGTTCTTATTTTCAAGCCTATAAAGTTTTCAGAAGAAGTACAGCCTCATTCAATTAATTTGAGTCTGGGTGTATCTTCTCAATGAGCATCAGTGACCAGTTCCCTCTTTTATTCAAGCTTGAATATTCTTGCAGTGCTTGTATAAGACATGGAGAGAAGAAAAATTACAGCTACTAGAATCTGAATCCGATTGCCAGTTTGTCCTGAATACAGGCAGGTTTTGTGCTGAATACTAGTCCAAAGTTAGTTTGTTATAACTTCTACAGCTTGCAGGAAAAGCTTAAACTATTTTGGACCTAGATCTAAATTGAATCTGAGATTTGACTGCATTCTAACCACTTTACTGCACCAGCAACCCCTTTTATTTTCAACTACATAATAAAATGAAATAGAGCCTGATGGGTTTTATTTATTTTACATGGGTGAGGCTATGTTGTCCAAGACACTAGTGGCTGAATGTAACAAGTTATGCTAACAATGCACAAACTATTGGAAATTATAGGCAAATTCACTACATTGCTTTTTTTTCTGAAGCGTGCATAGTGAATTGTTAAAATGGCACCTCCAGCTTGATGCTTGCATCACAGCTGTTACACGGTAGTGACACTTGGTTTAGAATGAAAGTACAGTCTTGCAAAGCTGCTGATTTGGAGTGAGATGGAAGTGAACATATCAGGATGTATATTTGTGAACCACCTTTCTATAAACAGCTGCTGTAGGAGAAAATTCTGCACCACTAAACAATTCTGGCCGTTATATTCTTGAGAATAAACGCATTTTTGTAACTCATTTGAAAATTTAATCAAAAAAGATTGTGATCCTCCTTTGAACCATAGGGTTATGCAAATCTTGTCATTAATTAACCTATGCTGTTGGAGATTTGGTAACTGAAAAATCCAGAGATAATCTTGTATTCAAACTATACCTTGTTTTTATCAAATGTCTTGTTGACATGGAGATCTTCATGCAGTTTCTCTCTCCCCATTAAATTATCCTGGGGGATGGGGAATGTTCATAGCAATTCTGTCTGGAATTGCATGGTCTTGAGACAAACCCAACTTGAGATTTCCTAGTCATATCAGCAATTTAAGGATGCCACTGAAACCAACCTTGTGTTGTTCCTTTTGAGATGTATGGAACAAGCGTTGCATCACTTGAATTCCACTTACAAATCCCCATTCTATAACTGTATTCAAATTTGTACAAGTTAAAAGAACTTCAGCAATGTTGGGAATTATGTTTTTGTAAATCTGTTTTTTTTCTGTCCAGTTTTTCATGATTTCCCTATGTGCAAGCTGCTGTCTAGTATGTACCTTGCTCAAATGAACTTTGTTCAAGCTTGCAAAAGCCTTCTGAGTGTAACCCTCTCAGACACGTGCATCATCAACCATGATTTTTCTTTTCTCTAAATCATGAATTCTTGCAGTTTCTATGGAGAGCCATATTTTGCAGTGATTTTTACTGTTCTTGGTGTAGAAGTTAGAAATTTTCCCTTTGGAAAAAAATTGAGATTATAATTAATGTACGTAGTTAACCTACATTTATGAATTTGTTCTATAATACTGTACTTTCATACTCCAGCTGTATAAAATGGAGAGTCTCTACGCTGTGTCTTCAGAGCAGCTTGCTCCTCCAGCTCCGAGTACTCTCTCTCACCCTCTTTCAACTACACGCTCTGCTTCAATCAGTGCTAAAAAACAGAAGAGAATTCCTCTTTATCAGAGATCAGTAAGTGAGGAAGAACTGATCAGTATTCCAGTAGTCATACTAACAGCATGTAGTAATGGTAGCATTTCATTTGACCTGCTGACTGGGAAATAAATGCATTTGCATGGACTGACATTGAATGCTTTTTTAAAATCTTGATCCTTTGACTAACAGGTTGCCAGTGGATCACTAGATTTATCAATTTGTGGTAGGTGATGTAATAGAATTAAATATAACTCGAATTGTATCAAAATGACACAATACTGTAATTAACCAATTCTGTCTTGACCTGACATGCCTGAATTAGAATAAATTGAACATAGAAATGTTTAGAGAAAATGTTTAGAGCTATTTGTGAGAGGATGTCACAATTAATCTAGAAGTAGAAGGGAGAAAGTCTACACTAGGTATAATTGACTAGGTACAATTGATTGATACAGTACCAGAGCTGTGAATTTGCTTCAACAACGATAGGGCTATGAATTTCAGCAGCAGCAGATGGGGAAAGTAATGAGTAAAATGCAGCAGATGCTGGAAAACAAGTAAGATTAAAAATCTGGAGACACTAAAAATTACTCAGCAGACTTGGAGAACAGATCATTTAACTTGCAGGTGTAAACCCTTCTAAATTGGAACGTGCAATGGACTGTAAAATGTTACTTGGGATTCAGCTAATGAATAGGGGGGAAAAGAATCAAATTTAATTAATAAAGGTTTATTTAGAAACTTATTAGTAGAAGAGAACAGATGTTAGTTAGTCTGAGGTGGACATTGGAGCATCTTTTATACTTTGGAAGTTCTGAGCATCAGTTGAACAGAAGTAGCAATGATCCACACATTCAAGCAACAATTTGCACCTATCTCATAGTAGTTGTGGTCACAGCCAGGAGATACTACTCTGTAATTCAGCAGTAAGGATTGTTACAAACATTTCTCAACATTACAGTAGCTGTCTTCTGACAGCAGTCATTATTAGAAGTGGGCATATATTAATATACAGACTAAGCTTGGTTTGCTAAATGAATATTGATTGATGTAGCTGCATGTTGAACTGTATCTTTGGACTTTTGCAGCATTAGTTTTTGTTTAAATTGACCTTTTAGATTTATTTTTACTTGCTGTATCAACTACTTTAACTGTAGATATTGTGGCTACTGAAGGATCTGAATTTTAATCTATGACTCTGGATGTTCTGCTTTTTGAAAAGGCAAGAAGTATCATTTTTGTCTGCGGGAGCATTAATTTCTCAATACTTGTACTTCAAAAGCTCAATGTCCTTCATCCTGAAATTCAGGATACTGTAAGGTATCCATAATCCCTTTAAAACTAGTTGAAGGTTGTCACACAACTTGCATGGCTTATTTTTGCTGAACTGACTTTGGTAACTACAAATAATGGCATGATTTAGTCTGAATTGTCAAATCATTAATCATTGTTTTGAAGCTTGGGTAATATTGTCAGGTGCCCTTTGAAAATAAATAAATTCAACTTTTCACATCCTCGGTTACAAAGGTACCCAATTAAATCCTCCAGTAAATTTGCTGTGTGCCAAGAACTTGATCTTAGCTGAGTAACTTGACTCTGTGCCCAGAATGGCTATGTTTAAAATATAGTTAACTGCTTCAATTTCCTCCCTGAAGTTGGTTTGCATGTCAGTGAACTTCATGGTTTTTGAATGGTAGCAGCGTCTTAGTCATGGTGAGGTTTATTTCTAGTGCACAATTCAGTTAAATTTGCATGTTTCATTTTGAGTGCATGAGAAAAGTGCCATTTAGAAAATGTACTTCTGATCAATATCCAAGTTCTCTAGTTCCAGCCTGCTTTGGTTTGCAATGGTTATTACAGGAAATTATTCAATGTGATTTATAGTTTTTCTTGAATATTAGCTTATTGAAACCCTCTGTCCCTGTGCAGATGAGCTTTGATCCGAATCTCTTGCATAACAACGGCCACTCTGGTTTTGCTAATGGTACCTCAGGAGCTCTGCGCGAAACAGGCATCATTGAGAAGCTGCTGACATCATATGGTTTCATCCAGTGCACTGAACGTCAAGCTAGACTCTTCTTCCATTGCTCTCAGTACAGTGGAAATCTCCAAGATCTCAAAGTGGGAGGTAAGAAATAGTTACTCTGGTTCTTTTATAGCAGTTATACTTTTAGGATAAAGTTGCTATATTGTAATGTAGTCCTGTTGTTTGAATGAAAATGAAATAATTTGTTCCAGAATGCTTTCATTGCTGAGCAAAGAATTGGCTATTTCTAGAATGTAGAAGATGTAATTACCTAGTCTAAATAAAATAATTCAAACATGCAAAAACCATTAAAACATAACTATAGCAAAGCTGATTTATTATCATTCAATAGAAATTGCCATGTGCTCAAGTTTTCCTCTTTAAATTGCTATCTTAATTTTTTTGTTTTGAAGACATGCAAAGTTAGTGCTCTTGTGCTGACATTGAACTAATGTTACTTTGAAAGTGTTCAAAGTATTTCGATTAATTGTTGCAAGGAAAGAGTCATTGGGTTGGCCTGAAAGTTGATTTTGAATGGCTGCATCTATGTTTAGTTTATGGTGGATGCCTCCATGTATTTGAGTCATGCAGGTCAAGACTGCCTTGGACAGAAAATTGCTTTATCATTTCTTTCAGCAGGAAGACAAACCTGATTTCTCCATGAAGGTCAGAAATTAATTTTGTATTTATAAAGCCATGACCTTTAATACTTCACAACTCTTTTGTATCATCTTTTGAGTATATAGTATTAACCATTAAACAAGAATACTCATTGCTGAAGTTCACTTTGTATGCAATTGCAGCCACTATTTACAATGTCCTGATGGTAGGAGGAGTTGATGGGTTTTAAGCAGTTGGGCTGTTTGCTTGGTACGTTTGAAATTCTAGCAGGAAGATAAATTAAGTTGCATTGCTCTCATGATTTATGCTTTGTAGGTGCTCCAGAGGCTTTGAAAAGTTGGGGTGATGTGCTTACTGGAGAATAGCAGCCTTTGCTCCAGTAACTACAGCATTTTTGTTTGTCCATTGTTGCATCACTTAGGATTTGCAGACTGTTGGTGGTGAGGGACTTGACAGTGGCAATGGCTTTCAGTATCATGGGGAGGAAGTTAGATTCTCATTTGTTGAAGATGGTCATTGCCTGACACTTGTGTAGTGCATATATATGAATGCTGCTCTAAAGAGCTCCTGTACCAGTGTTCTGAATTGAGATGATTGGCCACCAACAATCAGAATTGTTGTGCCAGGTATAATCCCAGCTACTGAATTCTTTCCCCCTCATTTCGGTTGACTTCAATTCTAGTGTTCCTTGTTGCTAACTTTGAAATCTGCTTCCAGATTAGGAACCCTCACACTTTTTTTGGCCAGGTACCATTTTCAGCTATATGCCCTTGCAGAAATCCAAACTGAGCGTTGATGAATAAATGCTGTTCTAACACTGCTCATTGCACCTTCCGTTGTTTTGCTGATTGGAAATAGACTGCAAATTTATTCTGTTTCTAGTTGCATTGATGGCACAAGGACTTCTAGTGTGCACATATTTAAAAACAAAGCTGCTGCATGTTAGAGGGCTGGAGCTTTAAAATATTTGGCTGCTGCTTTGTTTATTTTCCCATGCTGTGAAAAGTTGGGCAAAATTAACATTCTAGGATAATGTTTATTTACAGAGAAAGTTGGTGTCTGTAGGTACGGTAAAGTGGTTTTATAACAAGCAATAGTCTTGATAATTGCATAGTACTTTTTTCTACATTGGTTTTTTGTCCCTTGTCAGTATTTTCCTTTTTTTATGAACCAATTTTGTTGCCTTAAATGATTTGTAAACCTATATGCTCAGATTTGTCTGTGCTCCCTGACCAATTACTTTTATTTACTAACGAGTAGGTAGGTATTCCTCCCACTAAACTGCATCACCTCACACTTGTCTATTCTAAAAGTTCATTAAGTATTTACCCCAATTAATACTTGCTATTTTTCAAATCACTCAGTATAAAGAAAAGTGTACAAAATATTTATGTATGGATTCTGAAGGGTCTGTGTTGCTTGTTAATTTTTTTTAAGTTGTGGAAGTCACCAAATTAATTCAGCAGTTTTATGATCATAAAATATTTTAGCCATTTAACTTAAAATGGCTGATAGCCAATTTCTGAATGCATCAAGAGAACCCATTTCCTTAAGCATTTGGATTTTGACCCGATATTTCAATTTCCCATTGACGTTGACGGATAGACTTGTTTGCAGAAGTTTGCTTATGCTCAAGTATTCTCTCCATTACGTGCCATCTAATTGCACTATGTAACAATACACCTCAACTCCTGTTTCAACACATCTCCTGAAATTCTCCATCCTTGCTAACCATGTCCATGCATGTCCACTGTGCCAGCTTTCCATCCTTGATGCTTTAATATTCAAAACACTGCCTGCCCTATTGAGCACCCAGCCAATTTTCCTGTCCTTGTTGTCAAACTTCCAATTTAAAGTTCTTGTTTTTGTTTTTAAATCCTTACGTTTGTAACCTTGAACCCTACAAACTTCCCTGTATCCTCCTCTTCCCCCTCCCAAAAAAAACTCCCTTTATCTAACTTCATCCTTCTGTTTTATCTGCCCCTTCCTTTTCATGCCATCAACTCCCTAAGGCCTGTCTGTCTCTAAATCCCACCATCACCTCTTCCTTGAAGATGCCTTAAAACCCGCTTGTTAAACTATTTTTTTTGTGGACTGCTACATGTCTTGTACATCCCGCATTTAACATTGAAAACGATATAACTGCCATGATTTTTTTTTAAAAAATAGCCATTTTTAGTGACACATTTGCCCATTTTTGTTCGGTTACTGCTGCAGCTTCATTAACCTGTACAATTAAACAGTAATTTTTGCCATGGCCAAAGCAAAGATCGACATTGTCCAGTTAGGTCAAATAACTTATTTGTGCTATATTTTCATTTTAAAAAAAATGAACCCAGTGAAAATCCAGTTTGCTGCACACAGCCCTGATCGATGTCTTTTGTCTGCTACACCTCAAGACACAAACTTTATGGAATGAACTTTAATCAGTGGGTGAACTGTGCAGCTGAGCAGTTCCGTTCTTAGCTACACCATAGTTTGTTTTCTGCCAGTGATGCAGATGTTAAAATTCGCATTATAAATGCACAAAAGTTCACTTTGAAAGATGTTCAGTGTCTGTATTTAAAACATCTAAGCCTAGACATATGTTAATTCTAATTTCTGACCGTTGTGTAACTATAACCAATTCTGTCTAAGTGTGAAAAGGAAATTTTCTCAATTTGTAAGCTCAAAATCTCTAGTCCAGTTGCCATGCTTGGTTTGATGATTAGTGGGTACTTTTTGCACAGCAACAGATTCTGTTCAACTTAAGGACTTTTACCTCTTTTCGCTCAATTCAAGAAGAGTTTGACTTTTTTGAATGATACAGAGCTCTTTACCACCTAAACTATTTTCAGTGCGTGAAGATGGAGAATAAATTGTTGTCATTGAAAAGTTGTCAGCATTCAATACTATGGTTTTACAAATTATTGCTGTTCTTCTCTACTTGTGCCCCCATCCTCTTGTAGATGTGCTGACTTGTGCTAAAGCACTTGACTTGTGGAGAGAGGAGTTCATCTTTAAAAGATTCTGGTCAAATTGTAGTGACCCCCAGTCTTGCTCAGTGAGTTTTGATATGAAGTTATCTGAATTTGCATTGATGGGGAGTCCTTTTGGTGCATATTTCTACACTGTGTAGACTTGCTCATTAGACCTACTAAAAGCTGGATAATAACCGATTTGAAT
Organism: Sphyrna mokarran; assembly: GCA_024679065.1. Taxonomy (NCBI): domain Eukaryota; kingdom Metazoa; phylum Chordata; class Chondrichthyes; order Carcharhiniformes; family Carcharhinidae; genus Sphyrna; species Sphyrna mokarran. The sequence continues at coordinate 38,830,264 of JAGIQG010000023.1, forward strand.
TGACCTGCAGATGATGTGGAATTTGAAGTGTCATCTGACAGACGGACTGGAAAACCAATTGCTGTGAAGTTGCTAAAAGTGAAGCCTGAAATTTTGCCTGAAGAAAGGATTACTGGACAGGTAAGGATCAGTTAAATTGCTACACTGATCTGTTGTTTTCTACATAGATTTTTAAAATATACTTATGAGCCAACCATTTTATAATAACTTGGTAATTCTAAGTATTTTCTCCATAAAATGTTTACAGTGGATTTTCTGTAAAACTACATCCTGAATTGTGTTATTGCAATACCTACAAAACAAATGTAACCACCTTTTTCAGTAGTTATTTTAAAAAAGGGTCATTTCATAGCAGTTTTTAAAATCAATTTGAGGGTTTTATGATGAGGAAAGCATGCAACAAGCCTGATCTTTTTCAAATCAAAATGTTAACATTGTCAAAGCTGGGGGGTAGGTGAAAGTTACTTGTTTTAAATTCTTTGTTCTCCACATACCATTGGTGTAGCCCCTTTAAACCAGCAAGTCTCGTGGACTGTTGTGGTTTGAATTCCTGCCCCTTTGAGAGAATACCTTGTCTGCATCTCTCATGCAGTCATACTGTCTGACTTTGGCTTGTTGATCCAATCTTGAGATTCTAATGTTCTGCAATACTGGGATTTCAAATGTACATAGCCTAATGAAGTCCATAATATGCATTTTGAAACAAAGGAATGGCCTGTTTTTACTGCTGTTTCCAAGCTGTAAAATCCTCATGGCTGAGTAAGTTCTGTGTGCATATAGAAGATAATCTGGTATATTGAAATGACATCAGAATTGACCCAGATGCACTTAAATTCAGGTTCTTGCACATGAGATAGGTGTCACTAATATCAGTCTATGTTCCAATTCAACTAATATAAATAATCAATGGTGATGGTATTTAGCATTCCTTTTTCTTATATTGCATGTCATTCCCTTTCTTGGCCAATCTGTTTAATATGTTCATTTAGCCTTTTTTGATGAAATTACACTTGTAGTTCAAGGTTTTCCCCATTTCTGTTTTGCCCTGGGCTAAACAGTGAATTTGAGTATCAATGTTTTTAAGGAGTGCCTATTTCAATATAAGCTGCAACTATGTGAAAGGCTAAAATAGATGTAAGATCAAGCTTGAGTTGATCAAAAAGTCAGAATTGACAATCTACTGAATCTTTACCTTTTCCATTAACTCCGATTTCCCCACTGTATTCAGTGTATCTTTGCTCTCTTCTGCAGCTTTTTAGCTGTTCCCTGTAAATGGTTCTACTCATCAGTCCTGTGTGCTGTCTGTTCATTTGTTTTCAATGCAAACAAATTTCTGTGAATATTCAAGTCATCTTACCTCTTCAATGGCAACTTGCTATAGTCAAGCCATTTACTCTTTGGTTCCAATCATTCCTCTTCATTCACATTCTTGTCTTGCATTGTTTGATTGCTAATAGAACTACTTTTGCATTCTTCAAGATGGATGCGTGAAACATTTTCCATACCAACTGTTACTTTGTCCCAAGTAGTCTCCTAACGTGTGAATTTTGAATATTGCTGTCAAAGCTCTTCTAGCACCTTCCTGCTTGTGATATTTCTTTCACCACTGAATTAAGCGCTTAGTTAATGCTACTCTGAATCATTCTGTTTAGTTGCTCATTACCAGAGGCGCGCTCATCCTGCACCTGTTCCTGCATTTGACTCAAAACGCATTGTGCTATATTATTCTCTAATTCATTCCTTCTTGAGTAAGCACAATGGAACTTCTTGACTTTTGTTTTCTCATGTCCTATAATCTTTTGGGAAAATTTCAGGTGCTGCCTAATTGCTACAACTTGTTCTTTTGAACCTTACACTAATAACCTTGGCCCTAAATCAGATTTTTGAATCTAAAAATAAATATTTGGGAATCTGAACTTACAGTCCTTTATTGTTTAGAGAGGAAACTGTTCTAATCATGAGAATAAATGGAAGACCCAACATCTGCACAGAACACAAGTGTGGTAGTCAAATGTTGGCATAAATCCTGTCAGGTTCAAAATCTGCACTGGTACATTTTCATTTCAGTAGTGGTGATCTTGTCAGGTAAGTGTACATAGAAATTCAAATGTCTTCTGGGAAACGGCTCTTGCTTTTAGGTGGCTAAGATTTCGCTGGTCAAGAGAACGCTCGATGCTTCAGGAGAAGCACGGTTATGCAGCTGACATCCCCAAAGCAATAATTGCTACTTCCATGACACAACCAGTATCAAGCCCAGTATTTCTGCTTCATACTCCTTCCTTAATTTGTAAGGAAAATGGGGGTAGGCCTGCAGAAGAGGAGTTGGAAGTTGATCAACTTTATCAACAAATGCTGCTCACAGGACTCTTGGACCCTGCTAACTTGGGAATTCTGCCACAGCATTCAGGTACATGACTGTTGGTGTCATGCTAGTACTTTGGGAAGACTTGTTAGTCGTGTTATAGGATTTTGCAGATGAACTTCAAATGTTAGGAATTCTCAATTTTGCCTATACTTTTATGTTCTAGGCATATTGCTTTTATTCATGGCCCAATTGGGTTAGAACATTACAAATGCTGTTTTACTTATTGAGGATGCTGTGAAAATAAACGGTCTGTACACATGAAATAGGATCTAAACCAACCTAATATTTAGGCCTGCCAGTTCTACAGGCATGCGTAGATTAAAATAAGGACAAAATATGTATTTTTCTAATTGAATTGCCCTTCAGTTGCACCAGTTTTTTTTACTTCATACACATTCTTACCTCTGATCTACTTTCCCATTTTACTGCTGTTCCCCTCCAATTCCCACTAAAATTTGCCCACTAAGAGAGGCTATTCTTTGTCACAGGGCAGTTCTGCTTAAGACTAAAGCACTGATTGCAAAAAAGACCTTCACCTGGACATAATAGTAGGTTGCCTCATTCAGTGATCGTCCTGACTGCGTCATTAATCCTATTGGTGGGAAGAAATGTGGGCAATCCTTTTGATCAGTGAATGTCAGAGCAGCAAAGCATGATGAAAATTCTCATTTTGAGATTGCCAGAATGCATGTGAGAGTTGTATTGTGATCTCAAATGCCCTTTCCCTCCCTAGGCTCTTGTCCTGTATCCCAACTTTAGTCAACTTTTGCTCCTATACTAATAAATGGAGAGGAGAAAGTAAGGAATCAGGTTTACTTATTTGTGAACAGCTGCTTAGAGCCCCCACACATGATGATAGGGCAGTTTTTCTGGTTCTGTCTTATTGTGTGCAAACTTGGACATGTCATGTGGTCAATAAATATAAAGTACTTACTTGAAGTTAAAATTGAAATTCCAGGTTCAAGGAAACTGTTTTATCAGACTTGAGTACTCGGGCAGTACTAGCAACCATATTGGTTGCCCCATAATGTTGACTTGAGACCATTGTAACTGAACTGCACTTAATCTTAGGATCAACCTCAAATTATTTTCAGTGGTAGAAAAGCTGCAGAGATATTTGGCATTATTAATACAAATGCCTCCACAGATTGTCCCTAACACCCAACACAACCCCCACATGCAAAACTGGCAAGGGAAAGGAATGTGATTTTTGGTCTGCTTAACATGATTGGGTGCTAAATATTCAGCTTTGATGCAAAGTTATTTGTCTTGTGAATGGGATAACACTGCAGTAATTTAATTTTTGGTGAATCGGAAGGGATAATATGCCTTCAGGATGTTTTGCAATGGGATTAGTTGACTAGCAATTTAAGAAGACAGCTCACTACCTTTCCGAGGGGAATTGGGGAAGGTCAGTAAAAGCTGACCTAGCCAATGGTGTCCCACCCCATGAGTCTTTAAAAACTAGTGTTGACTTGCTAAACATGCAAGTATAAGATATATTTGCACAAAGGGCCCTTCAAAATTTGGTCCTGTGCCCTAAAAATTGAAGTTTCTCATTTTAATGAATGATAAATCCCTGCATGTTCTATTTCATCAGCTTATCCAGCTGAGGAGATTGTGTTCTAATTCATCTTTAGGTTGCTGAAGTATAGAAAAGGAGAATCAAGTTAATTCTACTTATTCTTGGATCTTGCTTCTTGTAAGACACTAGCTTTTTCAAAAGGGAGGAATTTTTTTGTATTTTTCCATCGCTTTCTTTTTGGGTATAGAAAATGACAAATTGACTAACTCTTGCCCACAGTTATAGATGAATCTCCAAGTATGGCAGCCACCACTAAGTAAATAGGAAAGATTTGTCCTTTGTGATAGAAGGATTAACAGGCTTGTCGTATGTGCCAGTCCCTTAAGGCCTTATTGCCTACAGTGTTTACTGTATGGAACAGTAAACAGAGGGTATGGAACAATCCCATTGTGATGCGTAAGAATTATAATTCAAATTCTGCACTCTGAGTAGGTAATCTACTTGACTAAAATGATGGAGGCAGAATAGAGTAGCATTAGATCTGTTTATTCTTTAGATATGGAACAACTTCATTCTTGTGGCATGAGTATCAGCCAACTGGGTGAGTGAACCATGCGTATTGGTACATTTTTTTCCTCAGATATGAGAGCAGCTGGGCTTGTGCTAACACTTAAATTCCTATGAAGTACGGTGTTTAAATTCCAGGTGACTTCACAACATTCTATCTTTTTTTCCAAAAGAGAAAATCTTTGTGGAATAGTGTTGGACCACAAGATTGTTATTTGACCACTAATGAGGATGTTAGTTTGAAAGATTAGGCTGTAAAAATAGAACAAATTTCTACCTGTTTATTGAGATACACATGATTTGTGAAAGAATTGAAAATGTTCTAATTTTTATAACTTAAGTTGTACCTTGTGTATTCCTTGTCTCTTGCTGCTTTCCCATCTCATGCCACCCACCCCTTCCCCTGCTTCAGTAACAGGACTCTTGAATTTAGTTTTTCATTTTTTTGATGTTCCTAGTTTCAACAAGCTCAAAGGTGTGACCTGCTCTGTAATGATTATCCCCTTGAAATTAACAGATTTTTGAGGGGATTAGAAGGGGCTCTCCTACATACGGGGGTGAGGAAGGGATATTGCATAATTCACATTAAATTCCTTTAAAAGGGACAAATGACTATCCCATCGTATCACTTATTTTTCCCATGGTATGTGGAGGATAACTTGTTTTCATGATTGAAGGAAAGAAACTATACCTTATGGTGAGTAAGTTATCTTGCTTTAATAGAAGAGTATCTGCAAATTTCTTACTACTGATTTGGTGTCTATAGCTAAACCGTTTCTTAGCAACCACTGACCTGTAAAAGAGTACTTTTTGCCAATAAATCAGCTGGAAATCAGGGGTTGAAAAATTTGTAGTGGTTTGGAAACAGGCATGCCAATATATTCAGGTTGTCAGGCCATTGCACATATGATATTTACTGTTTCAGTACCGAATTACTGCTGCTAGATACTGTTGTGTGAATGGGATAGCCAGTGGCAGAAATCTGGTACTATAACAGAAGGTTGTAGTTCTTCAACCAATTCATAAGACATTGGAGGGATTATTTTATTTTATTTTTTTTTTTTTTGCTGATCTAAACCCAAAAATAGAGACCTAGGGCCTTGATCAGTGGCATTTTCAACTCCTGGAAAGCCTTCATATACCCTCCTGACATTATTCTTTGTTATGTCATGGTATGTCCAGGTTGTCTGTGCTGCTCCCCTTAACCTTGAGAACAAATCTGGGCTGAAACCTTCATCTCCTGGTCAGACTTCAGGCAGTGTGTGCTATGAACGCAATGGGGTAAGATTGGATTTTGTCTTTCCAGGTAATAAATGATCTTCAGGTAGGTTGTCCATAAAGGCACTTGAGTTTAGGTGTGCATGCATTCATCAGCCAGATTGTTTGTTTTAATTTAGATGGCTCCTGTTTTGTGGATAGCCTCCACACCCAATTGAAATTCCATGCCCCAGTAACCTTAGTCCTTTTACTTTTAAACTTGCTGTATGCTAATTTGGGGTTCTTTGTCAGTTGGATAGTGTTTGAAAATGTTCCCATGTGGAATAAGCTTTGAGTAGTCTAGCTTTTTCTAAACTTCGATTTTTTTTTAAAGATTTGAAGTTTCACAATATACATAATGAAGCAAAAATTAGTTTGTTTGACAAAAGCATGGAAATGTACAAATGTGTTTGAGCTATCAACTAGATTCTACCGCTGCAGAAACAGTGGCTTTGTGCTACATTCCTTCAGTGTGTGTTGTGCATGCTCTTTAAAACACTTGGAAGATTGCCATCTTTTGAAGTTTTAATAAACATGCTTATTTCAGCCCCTGAGAAAAAAATAGATTTTTACAAAACTTTACCAGCAGTGATTCCAGCATCCTTGCCTGCAGATGGAGCCTTATTACATCAAACTTCCAAGATGTCACACTTCCCTGAATTAAGGGAAAGGTATTTGTTTTTGAATATAAGCAGTACATCGAAAATCAAAATGAACATTCCTGGATACTGAAGATACACTTAGATGCCACCTGACCTTTAGACGACATGTAACCTAACAGCATGCAATGCCATTATCTCAGTGATGTGTATTCTGTTCTTTGTGCTGAAAAGCTTTCTTGCCTTTGGGCTATTGGGCAATTTTTTTCTGGCCTAAACTGTCCCTAAAGACATACACAAGGCAAGGCTGTAGCAAAACTTTTCCTTTAAGCTATATAAAAAGTTCAAAGAGTGAACCTTCTGTGGCCAAGGATAATTCCACTTTAAGTCCTGTCTATTTGTTTAGAAGTAAGACTGATGACGTTTACTGTTAACTCATTTGCAAGGGCTTCCAGTAGGAAACCAATTCAAAATGGTTTACTTGAAAAGATCGCCAGTTGTTTGGAGTAAATGATTGGCTTCTTGACTTCTTGGAGCATGTTAATTTGTCTTCTAATCCTATGGATTAAGTGACTCTTGTGAATAAAGGCAGCCTGGGTTATTGTAGAGTGTCTTAATATTTTTATACATGACTCAAAGGTTGTGACGCTGTAAATCTCAGCTAGAGGTTGTTCAGTGACTTGCTTAAACAAAAATATCAGCACGTTTTACAATGTCTCAACTGACGGCAATATGCAAGTTGCATAACCTGAAACTGAATTCTATACATGGTCATCACAGGATTTTCTTTTATGTTGTGGTTACTTCCCATGATAAATTGGTCTATTTGCCAGAAGAAGGATTTTCATCCGATGTTAGTTTTGTTTAATTTATTCAGAATTTTGAGTGAATGGGTAGACTGGTTTAAAAAATAATGCTCCGCACTTGATTACTCTTCTTGAATTTTGATACGTTGGCCATTGTGATTCCAAGTTAGACAATGTGCGTAAATGATACAACTAACTACAAGCTGGTGATGTTAATTGTTACTGAAACTTAATTCATTTGGGAGGAAAAACTTCTGAAACACTTGTGTTGATTCCATACTTATTATCTGAAATATGTAAGGAATGCATTTGCTGAATGTAAGTTTGACATTAGACCCTATCTTTCCTGGTCAGTCACGTGAGCAACTAGTTGGACTTCAGCAATAGAATATTGGCTCTTCAGCAATTGGATTTCGTTACCATTTTGCAAATGAGTAAAATTGACTACATTGAAACTCTTGTAATAGAGAGATGCTGTTTTTCCATGGATTCTGTGACATGTCCTCAAATAATTAATTAGCTAGCTTATCAGTTATCCTCCACATACCATGAAAAGTGTAGCAGTCTTGAGTGAATTTTTTTAATCCATTCATTTTCCAAATGTGAGTATGCCTTGCATAGATCTGTGTTGCTGCTCCTGTAAATATATCACCAGTGTAGTGTTTGGCTTTGTTCATTTTGATTTTCATCTCCCATGTGACATTTTTTACAGATTTAAAATTTCTAACCACAAATTTCTTTTGATACTTTAGCACTTAATTTTAGGAGTGGTACACAAATGGAAACCTCTTTTCAAAAGGAATATTTCGTTAGTTTATAAGGATTGTGATTGGAGCAGCATATATTTATGCATTCCTTAGACTGTTGTGTGAGAATGTTACCTGCCTTTTTACATGATTAGGGCATACAAATTTGGTTTAGCTGACATGCTCAATTTTTTTTAAAGTGAGGACTATATTGGGTGTGTGAACATGTGTGGTGATGGTGGGAGATAGGCAAAGTAAATTAGTTTTAAGTACTTAACCTCTCTTAGAACAGGCACAGGTTGTACAGACTATATTCAGACCAGGGTACAGACCAGTTCCCTAACCCTGTAAATGTTCGAGATGGCATTAAGGATTGTCAAAATATTCAAACAATGGAGTTTGTGCAGCAGATTATGTCTCATCATTTTATGGATGTAATGCTTTACCTCATCTCCACATTGGTATTGGAGTTGCTTGTTTGAATCATACTGTAACACTGAATTTGTATTGGGAGTTATGGGATCAGTACCTGGTGCATCAAAAAGAGGTGGCAGTCTGGTGAAGCTATAGCATAGGACTGTGTTAAACAGTAGAATAGAATGCTGTTGATGGAGCAACACGCTGTCCCAAAACCCATTGATCAAAGCTCCATAGTCCTGCCACGTTTGGTCAGGTATGGCAGACAATTAAATAGCTAGTAGGAGGAAGCTTCGTGAATATCCTTATCCTTGATGGAGCATTTGAATGTGCAATTGAAGCTGAAGCTTTTGCAACTATCTTTTTTGTCAGAAGTATCAAAGATGATAAATCTTTCCCTCGTTCTGATGTCTCCATCACAGATGCAGATCTTCAGCCAATTCAATTAATTCCACGTGATGTCAAGCAACTGCTCAGTGCTGTGATACAGTGATGGTTATGGCCCTTGATGGCATATTGCTGAACACTTGTACTCTGGAACTAACTTTGCCTCTGGCCAATCTTTTCCACTACAGCTGTAACACTGGCATCTACTTGACAAGATGGAAAATTGCCCAGGTATTTCCCATTTAGAAAAAGCAGGACACATTTGGTCTGGCCAATTGCCACACTATTAATCTATTTTTATTAGCAAACTGGAAGGTTTTGTTGACAGTGCTATCAAGAGACACTTAAACAGCAGTAACTTGCTCACTGCTGAATTTTGAGTTCCCTCAGTGTTGCATTGCTCTAGACTTCATTACAGTCTGTGCCAAATGTGGGCGAAAGATCTGAATTTCAGGAGAGACTGCTTTTGACATCGAGGCACTATTCAACTGTTTGGCATAGTAAAATTGAAGTGGATGAGAATTGAGAGTTCGGAAAGATGATTTTTGTTCGAATCATCACCTTAGTCCAAAGATATAACTGCAGATGTTCCTTTGGCCAGTGTGGCCAGGCCCAATTATTTTTAGCTACTTCATCTGTGATCTTTCCTCCACTATATGGCTGGAAATGCTGCTGTTCTGTTATTGCTCAGTTTTGAGTTTCACTTGCAACTCTTTGAGGAAGAAGCCATTCATACTTGCAGCAAAATATGAATCATGTTTTAGGATTTGTCTGATAAATGGCAAGCAATATTTGTGCCACAAAAGTACCAGACCACCACCAACAAGAGTTTAACCACTTCCCCATTGCACTTAACAGCATTCCTCTCAATTCACTTCCTGGACCTCACCTAGGCTCAGAAACTGAATGGGGCAAGTCACTTAACTATTGCAGTTACAAGAGCAGGTCAGAAACTGGGAATTCTGTGGCAGGTAGCTCACCTCTTAACTTCCCAAAACCTCTCCCCTTGAGCTCCAACATTCAAAGCTCATACCATCTGGAGTTAAGCAGGCCATTTGGTTGGCACTTCATCTATCATCTTGAGTGTTCACTCACTTAGTCAGAGGTGCATAAAAGCTTCAGTGTGTACTAGCAATAACATGCTCTGCAGCAAGTCATCAGGTGTCCCCTTTGGCATCTCCCACTGCCTTGAAAGACTAGGTCAGCAGCCACATCAGACCATCTCAAATAGACACCGTCCTATCTTGGAAATGTCTCACTGCCATCATCACCTAGGTTAAAATCCTAGAACTCCCTACTTAACAGCATAGTGGGGAATACCTTCATAAGAACATAGAAGCCATTTGGATCTGCTCTGCCATTCAGTAATTCCACTTTGAGTACCACCTCCCAGCCACAATGAATTCTACTCTTGTAGGTCAAAAGTTTTTGAGTATCCTAGTGCTTCACGTCGTTAGTGTAGGCTTGACCCGGACCATTTGATGGGCAACACAACAGCTCAGTGACTATCCCTATGCTGTGCAGATACATGGATTTGGGCCTGTGTCTTGGGAGTTTGCGCATTCTCCCTGTGCTTGCGTGGGTTTTCTCCAGGCGCTTTGGTTTCCTCCCACCTCCCAAAGATGTGCTCTTAGGCTAAATGGCAAAACAAATTCTCCCTAAATTGTCTCAAATTTGGTTTTTAATCCATAGATAAATAAACATTGACAGGGATCACAGGTAGAGGTGGGAACATCGGGGTGGCAGCACAGGCTTGTTGGGCCGAAGGCCCTGTTTCCTGTGCTGCTTTGTTCTAAAAACCTGTGACTCGGTCCACTGCTGTCTAAGATTTTTAAAAATTAACAACCCATTGGGAAAAGTTGTTCCTCCATATTGCAGACTTAAATGTGACATCCTTTATTTTGAAACTATGCTTCCGAGTTGAGGTTTCCTCATGAGGGGGAAGAACCTCAATGTTTACTCCTGATAAACCTCCTCCCAATCTTAACAACACTCAAATTTGGATGAGTGTAGGCCAACATGCATAACCTTTCCTCCTAAAACAGCTCCTTAATCCCGGAAATCAGTCCAGTGAACTTGCTCAGAGGTGCCTCCAATGCAAATACATCTTATCCTTAAATAAGGAGACCAAAACTGTACACTTGTGCAGTCTCATCAATGTCATGTACAATTGTAGCAACTGTTATACTACCATCTCCTTTCAATAAGGTGAGTACTCCATTTACCTTTGCTGTACCTGCATGTTGTGCTATTGGGATTAGATACGAGAACACCCAGATCTCTCTTGCAACATTCTGCAGTCTCTTGCCATTTAAATTTTTTCACCCACATTACCTGCCATTTTGTTTTCCACTCAATCTATCTGCATCCATTTGCAGAATCTTGTATCCTCCCCTCAATTTGCTTTCCTACCTATATTTTGTATCGTTCAGTATTTTTTATATTGTTCAACATTTTTTAATGGCAAGTATTAGGCTAACTGGCCTAGAGTTTCCTTCTTTGTCTGCTTTCTTTGATTAGAGTGGTGTTATATTTGTGCTTTCAAAATCACAATGTAAGAAACTTTGGAAGATTACAATCAATGCAGCCACTTCATTTCAGGCCCTTGGATGGAACCATCAGGTCCAGGGAACTTGTCAGCCTTTATTCGCATTACTTTTCTGTAGCTGATGGTGATTTTGTTTTAATTTTTTTCTTTGTGCCTTTTGATTTTTCTAACTATTCCTGGAATGCTTTCTTTTTCTGTCTTAAAGACAGATACAAATACTTGATCAAAGTCTTGGCCATTTCCTTGTTTTTCATTAATTCCTTATTCTCCCTTTCTAAGGGACTAACATTTTAGTTGCTCACTCCCTTGTATGTTTGTAGAAGGTCTTCCTGACTGTTTTTGTATTTCTTGTTTCCTTTTATTCTCCCTTATAATAAGTCATCCTTTGATTTCTAAAACTTTCAGCTGTAGGCCTTTTCATTTGATACAATTCTTAACTTCCAAAGCTAGCAAAGGGTTATATGTGCTTCTCGTTGAGTCTTTTATTCTCGGTGGAGAAATTTCTTTTTAGAGCTATGAATTATCTCAAATGTTTGCCATTGCTTTTCTACTTTAACCTATTTTCCTAGTCCAATTCTCTCTCTATAATCTTGTAATTGCCTTTAAGTTTAATACACTAGGTTTCAGTTTCTCACCCTGAACTTAAATGTGAAATTCTGCATGTTATAATCACACTTCCCCAGAGAATTCTTTGAGATCATTCATTAATCCTTATTGCACATTGCTTAGCATGACAGAGTTTGACCTCTGTTTGATTCCAGAATGCAGTTGGACTGGTTTTACTGTCGTCGTCATGAGGGCTGGAGTGGGAAATAAGTGATGACTTTGCTAATGGCCCCTGCTCACATGAAGAAATAAAAGACACTATGACCCTGGCGTTTATTAAATTGATTGTGGTGATGAGTGATATGACCTATATTTAGTAATTTTGCAAAGTTGAGTAATTGTAGACTAGTGTTTTTAAAATCCTAAAATGCTAGGAGAAAAGCATTGCATGGTCCCTTTAATAGATGGTAATTTTTCTGTGCTTGGACAGTTAAAATTGAGTGCCCAACATGAAATACTTGAATCAAAAGACCAAGTAGTAGTGTTATCAAGGCAACAAACTTCCGGGCTTTTGAATTTAGCCAATCAATTTGAATTAGGCTCTTAAATACCAAGAACCTATTAAATTTAAATTCTATGGTTTCAGCAACCAAGGACCTATTGTGGGAGATATTGATGTCATCGCAAGTAGAAAAGGAAGGGAGCAGTGGAACAAGTAGGGAGGGTAACACCACTTAGCACAGCTCTTAGCTTCTCTAGATAGCAGATATATCAAAGAAGAATCAACAGAGCAGACCTAGAATATTCCAGAAGATGCAAAACCTAGTTGTAATTTAGAGTATCTAAAATTCTATTTTTTTGAGTGGGAAGTGTTTGTTGGAACAGCATTCCATTAGAATCATGTTTTATTCGGTTTGTTAGTTTATTTATCGAACAGTGAACGACTTATTGATTTTAGTGTGTCAGTTACTTTGATTCAACCACTAAAAGTTGCTAAAGAGCAATTGTACCTCTTTACAGATTATAGGGCGATGTACTCTTTGGTTAGGTGTTAGTTCTCAGCTATATAGCAAGTAGATGTTTGTTAAATCTGCTAGTTGTTTGTAAACAACTGCTTTCAGTCTTTGGGCTACATCAATTTTTCTAGTAAGAAGTCTCACAGCACCAGGTTAAAGTCCAACAGGTTTATTTGGTAGTGGCATTTGCTACCAGATAAACCTGTTGAACTTTAACCTAGTGGTGTGAGACTTCTTACTGTGTTTATCCCAGTCCAATGCTGGCACCTCCATCAATTTTTTCCATACAGCATGTATTTGATTGACAATAATGTTTAAGCATGCTGGAATAGTAATAAATAGTTTGTGGCAGTTACTCTTGCTCTCCTATGTTTGAGACATTTAGCAAATGTATGCTTTGCAGTTAATTCGAACATACTGTCTGAGGGATTGGGTTCTAAATTTTTGTGGAGATCAAAGCATATTTTATATGGTTGCAGTGTGTTGGATTGTTAGTGTGACACTGAAAATTGGCATGCATTTGCACCTGTAATTTCACACCACAAATTATGCATTCAGTTCTTTTGCTGTGGAGGGATTTGATGAAGAAACTGGGGCAGAATTTAATCATGGTGACCGGGGTGTTGCCTGCTGGTTGGAGAAGCAGTGGCAGTCTTATATTGTCTAATTGGAGAAGTCATGATAAAATTAACTTGCCAGCAGACCTTTCCTGGATTTCTGAACTCTGCAGCGGCAATCCCGCCTGTCTGGAATCAGAAGCTAGCATTTCTGGAGCAGTGTCAGTTGCTGATGAAGCACCTAAGGCGAGGCCTAGGATTGCAGAAGGAGTCAGGCTACAGGCAAGTGAGATGTGCTTGGGATCATGGGATGCAATCACCAGCTTTTAGGGAAGGTGTGGGGAAGGAAGGTTGGTAGAAACTATGCCCCATCCTACCCCCACAATTTGCTTGTTGGTCTCCCCATTTTGTCTGCAGCTGGTTAAGTGGACATTAATTGGCATATGGATGGGAATGTCTTCCATGAGGGGAAGGGGTGGGGAAAATAAGAGAAGCTTGGAATACTCACATTCTCCTGCTCCCATTTCACCCCCACCACCTCTAAGTATGCCTCTAGGCAGCATTCAGTTTTGCTGTTTCCTGGCAGTGTTATGATAGTGCCATGCAGTTGATTTGAGTGGTAAGATATTAATTTAATATGCAGTCATTTGTGTGCTGTTGGCAATCTTTGAAAAATTTGGAGGATGGAGGTAAAGAAACTGAATTTATGCTCTGACAAAAAAGATGGTGCACAGCTAATGTTTTACTCCACTCTATTCATGGAGACACTTTGAAAGCATGTATTCTTCTCTACTCCTAGGCTTAGATCCTGCATATCCTCCAACAGTCTGGGTGAACTGCTCCTGTTTGGAACTGACTGTGGGGTAGTGTATTTGACATTTGTTTTTGTCTTCTGTGGAGAAGTTTCTGGTCTCTCACTCCCAAACCACTGTTAGAGATTTGAGTAGAGACACAGTCTTAGACTGACCACAGTGTATAATGGAGCTTCAGTGTTATTGTAGGAGTAGAAATTGTGTAGTCTGTGATATCAGTTAATTCAGTATTACTACTATTGCCTTCCCCTAATTATTTCTGAATTTCTCCAAATTCCAAAAGTTGTAGCTTCGCAAACTTTATGAAGTTAACAATTTTCTTTTCAAAATGAAACGTTAGTTGAAACATTATTTTTTTGATGGACTAATTTAATTCTGTTTAGGCAGTTGTTGCCTTGAAACCTATTGGTTCAATAGAGCTTGACAATTAGACCTTTGTAACAACATTGAAGAGGCTTTTGAGGTGTATTTTGCTCTTCTGTTGAAAAGGGGCCTATGAAGGACAGTGAGAATCTTAACTGTACCCCTCGTTAGGGGGCTTGGCTCAAGTTGTTTCTCTGCAATTTGAAAGATTCTTTCCAAGCTTCTAGGTGCCCAGTTTATAGCATTGAAATGCTTCTAGAAAGCTGTCCTTTTATGGCTGTATTATTTATGTGAACAGATTGCAGTTTTATGATCTTGTAGACTATGCAAGATTTGAATCTTTACCCAGGGTTCCTTTACCTTAAGTTCTGCTCACTTGTTCTTTTAGAGGCTCTACTTTATTCAACTTTCCTTGAATTCATGAAGGGGCAGAAATGGATGCAGATTAACTTTTATCTAACTATGTACTCTAAACTGGACACTTTTTTAACTGCTTATATAATTTCATTTCCTTGCCTTATTTGATCTGTAGATTGAGTTCCCCTTGATTTTGAGTGTTGTGTTCTAGTCTTCCCATAGTGCTGCACTGTATCTCAACTTTTGGAAGCTACTCCAATTACCCACAGGCTAAGGAGCATTACTTGGGTTGGCAGGGCACACTATGGGAGATGAGGAATCCCCGATGGCATCAATCTTCTGTCTCAATTTCTTCTGCCATTTCTTTTCCCAGGTGACCTGTTCCTCGACATCCCTTACATTTTATGCAAGTTATATGATCATTTGGAATAGTGTGCAAGTGTATTTGTTCTTTGAATATTTTCATTTGGTTCTGTATCTGTACCCTTCTCAGATTATGATGGGGAGTTGTGCTGTGCCAATACTCTGAGCTGCTGGGCCTCTTGACATCTGTTTTATGGTTTTCCTTATTTGGGTATTGCTTTGGAAAACTTTTTTATTCATTCGTGGGATCTGGGCATCATTGGCTTGGCCAGCATTTAATGTTCATCCCTAATTGCCCTTGAAGGTGGTGGTGAGCTGTTGTCTTGAACTGCTGCAGTCCATGTGATGTAGATATACTCAATGCTGACAGGAGAGAGCTTCAGGATTTTGACACAATGCCAGTGAAGCAATGATATATTTCAAAGTCAGAATGGTGAGTTACTTGGAGAGCTTCCATGTGTATGCTGCCCTTGTCTTTTTTGGATATTAGTGCTTGTGGGCTTGGAAGGTGACACTAAGAAGACTTGGTGAGCTCCTGCAGTGCATCATGTAGATGTGCAGTGTTGGCACTGCACTGGCACTGGAGAGAAGGAATGTTGTGGATAAAGTACCAATCAAATGGGCTGCTTTGTCCTGGATGCTGTCAAACTACTTGAATGTTGGAGATGCACTCATCTAAGCAAGTGGTTACTGTTGATTATATCATGCTTCTAATTAGTACCTTGTAGATGCTAGCTAGCTTCAGGGAGTCAGGAGGTGAGTTACACTTGGCAGGATTCCTAGCCTCTTGATCTGTTCTTGTAGCCACAGCATTTTTATGGCTAGTCCAGTTCAACTTCTGGTAAGTATTGAACCTAGGATGATTGGGGATTCAGCAATATGAATGCCAAGGAATAATGGTTCAATTATCTCTTGTTGGAGATAGTCATTGCCTGGCTCTGTGCGGTGCAAATTTTACTGCATAGGAAATGTTACATGATAATTCTGTTTTGCTACATCTTCTCATCGCCATTTTGCCCATCTCCTCTTAACTAAATTAATATTTATTCCTCCTAGTACTGATAACCTTCCCTTAAATAACATGTTTTAATGGCTATCTACTGAAGAATGCAAAATGTTTAATTGACATGTTCAGAGCTATGGGAGACTGATCTGAGAAATTTTCTAACTTTGACATTGTAACATTGAGCATATGGCTACTGCCTATTCCTGCACAGCTAATGTTTGTTTCCGGTACCAACATGCAAGAATTTGGATAAATTGGATAGTTAAATATGGAACAATGTCATCAACCCACGTACCCTCATCACACCTCTGTCTGTCTGAGGCCAATTAGTACCTGTTGGTGTTGAGCTAACTGGTGCTGTGACTGGGGAAAATATGAACCCTGCATTTGGATACAAATTCTGCTTAAATTTTATGTAGAAAATAGAACATTCCAGCACAATACAGGCTTTTTTCTACCTCTCTTTATGAAAGTTTGAAATCTATTTACTTGGACCTTCTGGGAGTTTGTTCACTTTCACTCGATTTAAGATGAGTGAAGTAATCTATTGCCTGAACAGCATTTGGATGACTTCCTATCTGAATTGCACTGTGGAGTTTACATTGATTTACATTAATTGAGTTTACAATTACAACGTTTGTAATTGGCCTATACGTGTTGCTCTTCCTTCTTACCCCTCTTAATTTTTATATAATTTCCTGATCTCCATGTGCTGCTTTGATGGACAAAAGGTGGTGAGATATCTATATATTTAAAAAAAAGTGCTAGTCGCAAATTAATGAGTTGCATTTAAGCAGATTGACTGTTTAATCAGATGATATGTATAGCACTTGTTTTGATGGGCATGATTGGGAAGAACAACATTTAGAGATGCTCTTGAAAGAAATGATTACAGTTGTCTGCATAAATATATTAAAAGACTGACCATGGACCAGCATTGTAAGCATTCCCAATACCTGTTCATTGGCTGATCTCTACAGACAAGAGAAGTGTGATGTTTGATCTAAGACCAATGCTAAATTAACTGATCTCAATTGGACAGCAGTACTAATGCTGTAACTGACCTCGGATTTTGGAAATTCGTTCTTTGTTATCCCAAATGCCCTAGACGCTATTAAAATTTATCCACTTAACGTTGAGTGAGAAAAGTACAAGCTGATAGTACTTGCATTTAAGGTTGATGATATAGTTGTTGCCATCAGTCAGATAGAAACCTTTTAGATTTTAAATGTAATTGGTGAAAAAGATAACTGGTGGGGTATGGGTAGTAAAATGCTTTGATAGTTTATTCTTGAAATCCCCACTGCACAGGGTTGCAAATCTGAACCATTGCCAAAAAAAAATAGATTTTATTGGGAAAAGTTCATTTGAATCAAGTGTGCATTGTTCCTACAGACTGGTTAGAGAGATGTCGTACTGTTTTGTGATGAAATCATGAATAAAAAATTGGGAATCTTTTAACAATTCAAAACATTTGGTCTAGGTAGTTGAAGTGTAAACAAATACAGCAGGTCTTGTGCACCAGTGATTCTTATTTTCATGTTACTATGTTAACATTGTTAACAGTTTTAAAACTGTATATGGTAGAGAAACTTTACCTGCATGTTGTGAAGTTTCAGATTGTTCAGATCTGTATACATACTGCTGTCTACTAACTTAGTATTGCAAGACTAGCGAAGATTCAATACTATTTAGCTGCTTATTAAAGGTTAACCTGAATAACAGGCTGTATGCCAGTGTCTTTAGTTATGACAGTGTTATTTATTAAACAGGATAGCCCTAAAGGTGTACAGATCCCCTTTTATAAAAGTTGGTATTTGTGTTTTCATCTGTGCTTTTTAGCAGGAAGCTCGTAGTCCATTACTGCAAGCCCATAAAAGAAGATCTGAATATTTTACTGTACGTGTACTAAGGAATGTGAACTACATTTAAAAGTTAACTCTCTTTTTTGGTGGTTTAGGAAGTATTTTATCTGACATACACACCTGAAGATGTTGATGGAAATGTCCAACTTGAAACAGGAGATAAAGTTTCTTTCTCCATGGAAACAAACAAACAGTATGTATAGTCACCTTTTATTCAATCTGGGGTATGTTTTTTGCAATTGTTCTGCTATTAATATCCTGAATGGATGGTATTTTATAAGGGACCAAATATCTTACTCAAATTCATTCTACACCACAGACCAGTTAAATCATTTCTGTTAGTAGCCAATCTCACTATATTTAGTGAATTTTAGCGAGACATTCATGCTCTTTGCTGCCATCAAGCTTTGAACTGACCCCATTTTTCAAAAAGTAAATAAGTTTGACTCCCTTGTTAATCAAAAATGGAGTCACTTCAGCCTCAATTTCCATAATTATCATTGTTCTGATTTCCAGTCACCTGTAAGTGGATTAGATAGTATTGATTTGTCAGAAATTATGTACCAGTGAACAAAACTTTTGTGGGAGTATTTTGTATTCCTCACAAAAGTTACCAGCTTAGCTTTCAACAGTCTGCCTTCACCTGGCCTGCCTCATGGCAAAAGTAACATGCTAGTTCCTTTGAATCATACTTCCCTTCCACACTGTCTCATTTACTACATGGTTTTTATAGTCTTATCATACCCCTCTTAGTGTTCTGTTCACTATCACTTGGCCCTCCAATTTCTGACTGAGTTTGTTGCCACCTATATGTTTGTGGGATCATTTGTGATCAGCCAAAACTGCTGCCTCCCTTCTAGTTCCCTGGGTGGGACCTGGATCTTAAAGGAATACTATTTTTAAATTCCTCAAAGATTTTCAAAACCTTGATCAAGCTTCATTTTGCTATATCATTGATCAAATGCCACTTTTTCTCCCTGTTCTGCAAATCTGATTATCTCATGTCTAATTTCCACACTTTGTTTGTCTATAAGCTTTATAACTGTACGCTTCATAGTCCAAGAATGTATGGATTAGGTGGATTGGCCAAGCTGAATTGCCCCTTAATGTCCCGGGATGCGTATGTTAGAGGGATTAGCAGGTAGAATGTAGGGAACAGGGCCTGGGTGGGATTCTTGGTGCAGACTTAACGGGCCGAATAGCCTCTTTCTGCACTATAGGGTTTCTACCTCGCGTATTAACATAGTTAATATTTTAATTGTCTGTGAGTGTTGATTTGAAAGGGCTGAATAAAACTCTGATTTTCCTACCAAACCCTTTGTAATAGCGTCTCTTGACTGCCATAACTTTGTAGCAACTTAATTTTAGTCTTGGGCAAGTGCCCCTATATGTTAAATCTGATCAATTGTAACAACTGCCTTCTATTCCCTATTCAAAGCTTTTATCTAATTCAAATGTTCGTGTCTCTCTCTCTCTCTCCCCCCCCCTGCCACCACCGCCAAAATTCTACATTTTTCTTTTCATCTTTGAAATTCTGATTTAAATTTTTGCATTTCTTTTCCTTTTTTTCCATTTTTCGCTTTCTTTTCTGAATTCAATTTCTTTATTTTTTTATTCTGGTGGCTACATTTTTAACTGAAACCTAGCCATTTCAATTTTTTTGTATATAGATTAACTTTTTTCCCCTCAAGATTCAAGTATTGTGCCAATATTTCAACTGTTTGACTTATCTGCTATTCTTTCAAATAACTGTAGCACTCCCAGGACAGATTTATTTTTTAAGGAATGTTTCAACAATCAACATAACCAACACAGCAAAAGCCACTGAAATCTTGTTTGTTTAAACTCTGGCTAAAACCATGTACTTATCTCAGCCTGTGGATTCAAAATACCAGACAGGTCCCCAATTTATGATCTTGGTAGAGATTGATCACTTTATAAAATGAATTTCAGCTTCCACTTAATAACTGAAGGGATAAAGCATCAAAATTTCATGTTTTTTGTTTGAACTGTAATGCAAGATAAAAATATTCTTCATTAAACACTGTCATAGAACTGAACTTTCCTTTTTCAGCAGAACTGCCCTTTTAAGTAGACAGCCAATTTTTCTGAACCAGTCCAAAATGATTCTAGCAGAAGCTAAGTAAATCTTTCAGCCTCATTCTAACGCCTCACAAATTTGATCTTTGCAATCAGAATGCACATCTCCATTCCTGTGTAGTGAACCATAAAGTCTTGTGTGCTTAGACTAACCTTGGCTGAATTTTCTCTGGTATCTTTGAATCCCTTCCTTCACAGCCTATCTCCATGGCAATGTAAATCACGTGGGCCTCAAAGTAGAAATGCTGAATTGTCTATCCTTGATACCCCAACTCTTTATCTTTGAAGTAAATGGACAGTTTAAGGTGCAGCTGCTGACAACCTGACCTTTACTCGGGTCTCATAGGCTTCTGCCATTGTCTCAAAAGTGCATCTTTTTATTCGCTCATAAGATGTTGACATCGCTGGCTGGGCTGTCATTTATTGTCCATTCTTAACCCAATTCAGAAAGGGGCATTTAAGACAACTGCATGGTTGTGGGTCTGGAGTTATGTAGGTCAAACTGAATAAAGACAGACTTCCTTCTCTGCAGGACATGAGTGAACCAGAAGTTTTTATGACAATTGACAATGATTTCATGGTCATTAGATTTTTAATTCTAGAGTTTTATTGAATTCAAATTCCACCATCTGCCGTGGTGGGATTTGAACCCAGGTCCCAGAACAATGGCCTACATTGCTGGATTACCAGTGACAAATTATGCCTCTTCTATATATTTAAGCCAATAGCTGCTTGCAGTGCTAATCCAAAATAACAGTACAAGATAATTAGAATTCTCATGATTTGATATATTGTGTTTTAGAAAACCAAATCTAAAGTTTGCACTTAATGTTGTGACTTTTTTGGTCAGGAAATTGTTGCCATGCTCCTTTCTGAAAAATCCAGTTTTCTTTAATTGACATAGTATTTGTATTTCTGCTAACTGAAATCAAAGATATTGCCAGCCTGAGTAGTTTCATTTGATGAGCAGCTCCTTTTGCAAGATTGCCTTATTGCATTAAATATTATATTTCATTTGTTAATTGGTCAGGAACCACCAAGGATCTTTGGAGTATGCTCTGTCTTACAAATCGTTTATCTTGCTATTGTTTGCAGAACAGCAGAGTTTTTTTAAAAAAAGTTGCTGTGCTTACTTTTGTATCAAATTTCTCATTTTCCTGTATAGTATTCCTGAAAAGCTCAATTTTCACCTGTTGTGTTTCCCATCTAGCATGAACTTTTTGTAGATGCAGTTTCTTTGTATTGATCTATCTAATATTCTTCCTTTAAAAAGCTGGTATGTTATTCCCGAAAGAAATATGATGCAGTGGTGCCAAATTTGAATGGCTCTTGACCTATTGTATTTCTTCCTTTTTTTGAATGATGGGCTATTGTGTGTGAAGGTTGAACAGCATTCAAAGAATTTGGAAGGCAGCATTAAATCTCTGTGTAATGCTTTACGTTATTCTAACTGGAGTCAGTGCCTTTAGGGTAATTGTGAAAAATCTGTTTACACTTCTAAAATTATTTAGTTTTGTCTATTGATGTTTTTGTGCTTTATGAACTGATATCTTAAGTGTAAAGATTGGGACATTGCATTAACTACAAATGGTTTTGTTTCTTAGTACTGGTGCTGTAAATGCTCACAACATTGTACTGGTGAAGAAGAAACCGGGTCGGTGTCAAGGTGTAGTTTGTGCCATGAAGGTATGTGTTCTGGGCTATTCTGCATCTTTAGTGAGTGGAGAGAGTTTATATTTGGAAAGCTGGCAAATCCCTAGTTAAAACAACAGAATTCAGCCATAGAACAGAGAATGCTGAAAGAACGCAGCAGGCCTGGCAGCATCTGCAGGGAGAAAAAACAGCATTAATGTTTCAAGTCTGTTTGGCTCCTCAGAATAGAGTGGGAAAAATGGGTTTAGATATTAAATTGTGGCTAGATGTATTATACGTGTGGGATATTTTAAGGTGTGTGGGTTTGAGCTTAAGATGGAGGAATAAGGTCACAGTCTAAAATTGTTAAACCCCAACAACCAAAACATGATTAATCAAAGATGAGATGCTACTCCTTTAGCTTGTGTGAGGCTTCACTGCAGCAAGTCAAAGATGGATATGTGGGCACAAGAGCAAGGTGCTGAGTCAAAATGATAAACAGAAAGGTTGGGGTTATGCCTGTGGACCAAGCAAAGATGTTCTTAAAGTGGTCACTCAGCTGCATTTAGTTTCCTCAATGTAGAGGAAGCCCCAAAGGGAGCAGCAAATACAACAGACCAAATTGAAGTGCAAGTGAAAAGCTGCTGGCCGGAAAGAAGTATTTGAGGACTGGAATGGTGAAGAGGTAATGGGGTAGATGTGGAGGTCCTGGATGAGCACTGGTGTAATTTGTTAGAATTTGCTTAATACCTGAAAAGGAGAAAAACTTAAGATATTAGATGAGACAAAGAATAAAATGGAACTGTGGACAAGAACAGCTTTGAGGGAGGACAAGCTGGTGTGTGTATATCTGGCAGCACACGTCACTGTGGATATCAGAATACAGTGAGAACAGCAGTCTGAGGTACATTATATCGAGATGCTAGCGTTGGACTGGGGGAAACACAGTAAGAAGTCTGACAACTCCAGTTTTAAATCCAACCGATTTATTTGATAGTAAACTCGCAAGCTTTCGATTCTATGGCCTTTGCCAGGCTATAGAGTCGAAAGCTTGTGAGTTTACTATCAAATAAATCAGTTGGATTTAAAACTGGTGTTGTCAGACTTCTTACTGCGCATTATACGTCCCAGTGATAGCTGTAACCTTGGATGGATTCAAAATGTGGAGCTTAAATTGGAATTCATGCGAGGTGAATTGGAGACACAGTTGCTAAGAGAGGAAAAGTGGCTGTGAAAGCAACTTTTAGCAAACGCCTTGTCAAGTACCAAGATGGAAATAGAAAGCAATGAAGGGAAACATGATGAAAGAGACAGTCAAAATCCTGAAGAAAAGCAGTAATTCTTCAGTTCCACAGGGCACTCCCTCTGGTCCACTTTTCCATCATGGTTAATTCCCCATTCCTTTCCTGTGGTACCTTCCCTTGCAGCCTCAGAAGGTGTACCACAAGGCCCCTTTACCTCTTCTTACCATTTAGGGCCCCAAACACTCAGGTTAAACAGCATTTCACTTTGGTTTGGTTGACTGTATTTACTGCTTCCAGTGTGGTCTTTCCTACACTACAGGCTACTTTTCAAAAGACCTTCACCCAGTTCTTAAGCATGACCCCACCCTTCCTGTTGCTTGCTATTTTAACTCAGCAGCTTACTTATGCCCAAGTACATAAGTAATGTCCAAAGTCCAATGCAAGCTGAAGGAGCAGTATCACATGTTCTAATCAGGGCACACTACAGTCTTGGAACTCAACATTGAATTCAGCAAATTCAGACCATGACACTTATCCTCCATCTTACACTCTTTTCAAAAAAAAATCCCATATATATATATAGTGCAATGCAATAATTCTCCCTTCCCCTCCCTCCCATATCAGGCCATCTTTTGTTCTTGAAGTTGCTTTATCTTGTTGCAGTATCTCTCACTAATATCTAACATGTTTCTCCCCTCTAATTCTGAAGTCAAATGAACTAGAAACATTAACTCTGATTTCTCTCCGTACAGAAGCTGCCAAATCTGCTGAGTTCTTCCAGCATTTTCTGTTTTTGTTTCTGAATCCAGTATCTGCAATGTTTTGTTTATTTTGGGGTTTGGTCATATTTGGTTGACAATTGCATGGGGCAAAATGGGGGAGGAACCTGAACTGATTGCGTATTTTGAAATAAGCATGTTAGGACTGATTTGTAATGATCAGAATCTGCAAAAACATGCCGTTAAGTTGCAGGCTTGTCAATTTATCTGCCCTTCTACTTTGAGAAGATTGGAGTGGATGTATTGAGGCAGTGTTATAAAGGTTCGTAGATTTGAGTAGTGTAGCTTTAACGTAAGCAGTAATGATTCACATTCCTGATCTTGGCCTACACTATATTATTAGAATTGTCACCGAGTTTCTAACTTTGGTACATCACCACACTTCTTTCAAAGAAACCAGCAGAATAGGTTTGTGTGTATCAGATTTCACAAATCACTTTTCTGAGTTAGATGCTTTTTTTTTATATTGAATTAGCCAATTTTTCATTTTCATAAAAGATCTGACCTATGTCAGTGCTGGTGTGCAGTTAGTATGGGAAGGTAGATTGCATACTTTGTTACTGTTTTTTAAAATCTAAACTGAACTACTTGGCTAGAAAAATGGCACTTTGTGCAAATTAGTAATTTAAGGCCCAAGCATTAGATTACTATATGTGGGTCTAGATATACATCTCAAAGTACTGTGTTAATGTTAATTCTTTATTGGCCTTTTAAAGGAAGCTTTTGGATTCATTGAAAGAGGTGATCTTGTGAAAGAGATCTTCTTCCACTATAGTGAATTCAAGGGAAACCTGGAGACCTTGCAGCCAGGCGATGATGTGGAATTTACTATCAAAGAAAGAAATGTAAGCAATATAGTTATGGGGGAATAAATAATCTGTTGGTTTTGGGAAATATGAAAATAAATGTTACGCAACGAGCTAAGTGCCTGCTCATTTAGCTAGTGTGGGATCTTTGCAATCACTTAACTGTATCCATGTAGCAGTGATCACAAGTTTTCAGGAATTGAGTGGATGCCTTAAGTAAGGACACCACATGTATCTGTTTCTAATCATCCTACACTGCTTTTTCTCAGTGTGCTATTTATGATGTGCTGGTAAATATTTTCCAAGACTTCTATGGTAGACAAATTATTCCTGGCTCTTTGTTTTTCCATTACTTTTAAGTATTGCTGTTTTGCAATTTTCAATGATTTGGACGCTTGCTACTCAGCCCTTGTAGTAAGAAGGAATCCACTGTCGTTGTCCCCAGAACAAGTGTCAGACAGATGTAATTTTATGCATTTCATTTTCTTTGAAGAAAAGGTCTGAAACCAATGCTTAAAGATAGGCCACATTCTGTGTAATTAAGTGCGAGTATTTACGTCAGGTATTGAGCATAAACCTAAAAGGTCTTGGATCTCATCCTCAGCCTATAAAAGCTGATTGGTCTGAACTTGGTTGTATGTGCATCATTAAGCTTTGCTGAAAAGCTAGGGAGGAGAAAATAGCTACACTTTCTTGTTATTGCCATCCCAGCAATTAATTTTGGGCTGCACTTTTTTGACATTTTTTAAGAAAAAAATTGGACTTGGCTGTGAAATTTGCCTCCACACCCATCACCATCACAAGTGCCAACAAGTTGCTGGTAGATGATTCGAGTGAAGGTTGATGAGAAAGAACTCAGTCCTGGAATTGTATTTCATACCTGTCTTTGGTCAGAATTGATAATGCAGGAAGAAATTGGAATGACAAATCTGTACCTTGTTTTTGATTGCAAGGTTACTGTAGAATCCTGCAGTAGCTGCAGATTTCAGAAACATGGCAGAATTACAACTCTCTACTTCCATTTCATTTTTTATTTCCAGTCTGCAGCATTTAATTCTAACACTTATTCAAATATAATTGCTTGTATTTTCCAACTTTGACACTAAATAAACAGCAGAATTTGGCTTTACCCCTTGAACTAATGTCTACAGGTGACCAGGGTGTCGAAAAATTAGCATTGTTTTCTTTCTCTTTAAAGGGAGGGAGTTTCTCTCTTGGAGGGAGTTTGCAGTAGTAGAAAATATAACTAGTAAACATTTTTGGACCTGTAACTGTTGCATGCAACAATCACAGCCTGAATTCAACTTTTTTTAATATTAATCTACTCCAACTAAGGTTCTGCAGTTCAAATTACTTCAAAAATTGTTAATTTTTTTTAGCTGTTTGTTTTTAAAGTTATCATAGTATGGTAAAATAGAGATATCTGATCTCAGCATGCAGTAATTTCCAATAGTATATATTCAGTGGATCCCACAGAAAACAATTGATGTTTCCTTTTATGTGCACTTCATTCTACAAATACAATAAAATAAAATTTAACTGTCTATCTAGCTCAGTTTTAAATTGATAGGAGTTTTTAAGAAAAAGGCTTAAGAAAAATGTATTTTTCTGAATCTTTTATTTCTAAATCTGGAAGTATACAGTCTTGAATATCTGGCCACCAGTAACATAATTAGTGGCTTTTACTGAGGAAACTTCTAAAGTAACTCCTCTTTGTGATGACAGACAATATACAGTAACTGATACTTTTTTAATAGGGAAAAGAAGTTGCCACTGAAGTGAAACTGTTACCCCAAGGAACTGTTATATTTGAAGATGTTAGTATTGAACAGTTTGATGGAACTGTCACCAAAGTTATTCCAAAAGTATCCAGTAAAACCCAGGTAAAGTAGCTTACTGCAGACTTTCGCCATGGTTCTTTGAAAGATACATGTACAAAATGCTTTGTTTTACCTGAGGCTTGAATAATCTGAAAGCAAATGTTCTGTTTCCAGTTACAGAAGTGGCAAAATGGCCGATTTAGTCCAGTGTTTATATTTGACCACAAGCATGTTCATAAATCGATAGCACAACCATGGTCAGAGGGAATTGTGGAAAAAAAGAAACTTAAATTACATAGTCAATAGTTACAAATCGAGATTTGGGAAAAATCCTAAATATACAATTATTTCCCCATTATTTCATGCAATGAGTGTGTTGCTGGGAAGGCCATCATTTGTTACCCAATCCTAATTGCTGTTAGACTGAGTGGCTTATTGGGCCATTTCAGTCAGTCAAATTGCTGTGGATGGTACTTTTCCTTCCCTAAAGAACATTAACGAACAGATGGGTTTTTACAACCGTCGATAATAGCTTCATGCTCATCATCATCAGACTAGCTTTTCAATTCCAAATTTATTCATTGAATTTATATCCCACCAGCTGCCTTGGTGGGATGTCCTCAGAACATTAGCCTGAACTTTCAGATTACCAGTTCAATGACACTATCATTATACTACTTCCCAAATGGAGAAAGTCTGAACCATGCAACAGTGGTCACTTTAAACAAAAATGTGTAATGGTTTTGATTACTTTTAGTCTCTTGAGCTGTTTAATCATAAGGCCATTCTTGTTGCTTTCTTAGCAGTCTTAATGGCCTGCTGTTAGGGTTTGACTGCTTTGACTATTGAATTTTGTTCTATATAATTGTTGATATTGCCTTTGGGATTGAGGGCTGCTAGAGTTTGGTTAGTTTCGGGTTATATACATTAATACCTAGTGACAGATTCTGTGCTAATCACCATTAAAAGTTTTGAATATTATGGTCTGTGGAAATAACGTGATTGTGAAATTACATTTTTAGATATTTGGTATCCAATTAACTAATCAGGAGTGAACTCCTAGCAGCTGTAGCTAGCCTGGGATAGAAGTTTGCAAAATTCCTTTCCAAACTTTATTGGATTACAAAGCACATACGTAGATTAGGGAAATATCAGCATCTTTTTCTACTTATTTGGAAATGAATAAAGCTATTAGCACAAGCAGGTGGACAATGAGTAGCAAGCAATGTATTCCAGTACATGTTTATGCATCCAGCATGTTGCGCTTCAACTTGCGTATACATAGTTATGCTTTGCGTGGGCGATGACTAGTAAACTAAAACTACAATACTTGCAGTAATAAAAGACAATACGTGGAGGGGAATCTGCATTTCTGTACCAGAGACCACCATTAGAATGGGTGCATTTGTTGGCTGCTTTGACTATTGGATATTGTTCTATATAAATGTTGGTATTGACTTTGGGGATTGAGGGCTGTTATAGTTTGGCTAGTTTTGGGTTATCTACATTAATATCTAGTGACAGTTTCTGTGCTAACCACCCATTTTGTACTTGCGGAGAAGCTATGAATTCAGAGTTGATTCTAATTTTATTTTTGTTTTGTAGACTGACCCTTTGCCAGGGCGTATCAAAGTAAACTTTGCCATTTCCAAAGAACTTCCCTTTGGAGATAAGGACACCAGATCTAAGGTGACGCTATTAGAAGGTGACCATGTCAGGTTTAATATCTCCACTGATCGACGTGACAAATTGGAACGTGCTACCAATATTGAAATTCTGACAGATTCTTTTGAGTTAACTGGAGAAACCAGAGAAATGGTAAGCTACTCTTATTTAACCTGTTTAATCACCTTTATTTAATCTAAGTACCCTCAAACTAGATGTTATCTTGAGAGCTTTGAGTAATTTCAGAGAGGGAGGTAGGGTGATGACAGATGTGGAGTGGGAGCAAGAATCAGAGTCCCTACAGTGCAGAAGGAGGACATTAGCCCATTGAGCCTGCACCACTGACAATCCCACCTAGACCCTATCCCCATAGCACCACTTATTTACCCTCCTAAACCCCCTGATACTATGGGGCAATTTAGCATGGCGAATCAACTGAACCTGCACTTGTTGAGTGACAGGAAACCCACGCAAATGGTTCAGAATGTCTCAAATAATGTTTTCTTAATTAAAGATCACAAAGTATCTGCATATCTCTAGTTGGTTCTTTTTCCTTGAAAATTTACAGATTCTCTTTTGTCTCTGTAGGGCGTGATTGCAGCCATGAGAGATGGGTTTGGTTTCATTAAATGCGTAGATCGCGATGCTCGCATGTTCTTCCACTTTAGTGAGATCATGGATAGTCTCCAGCTCCACATCTCAGATGAAGTGGAATTCACAGTTGTCCCTGTAAGTGCTTCGTCTTGTATATTGGATACTTGTCTAAATATTGATTGTCAACTTCCCAAATGACCTAAGCAAATATAGAAACCTGGATATCTGGTTCACTGCTCTCGCCTGGGGTTGTGTTAAATGCACCATGGTTGACCCATATTTACGAATTGAGACATTTTACATGGTACTCCTTCAATGGATTGGCTTAACTACAATTGCTGTAGGCAAATTGCCATTATGTTCCGATCCCAGAAATTGCAATTGAAGTAGTTAACAGTTGGTTTAATCTTGCGTTGGTTGGTAGAGCAATATTGTCTGTAATATATGTGGAATGGTGCTGTAGGATCTTTTGTATCCATTCAAACAACTGAAATGTAAGTTTGAGCTACTTGATTTCATGACAAGTTATGGACTGAGTTATTCACCAAATTATACACTAGTTCAATTCAACATTGATAAAATCTCACTGACCCATATTCAAGCATTAGTTACTTTAGTGTTTTTGTGTACATAAAGCCTTGTAGTGTTTTTGCCATTATTGTACAAATGACTTTAAAATGTGCTAAATTTTGATTGCTAGATGGATGGTGGGGGGCAAAGATCTTTAAGGATATGGAGTGCTGAAAAAGAATGAATTCTTCCATAACAATTTTAATGTAGATATTGCTCGTTTCCACATCGGTTTCAACTAGAACAGTCAAATATTGTGACACAATTCTTGTGTGTATGTCTGCTCCTGAATGAATAAAACTTCCAGTGTTATTGCTTAGTCATGTGTCAAGTAGAAACTGAGGATGAATGTTAATTTCCATTTTTAACCTTAGCAAGATGATTGGTCCTCATTGTTTTCTTAATTTGAATTTTTTTGTAGCATTCTCCATATGAATGACTTTTGACTCCATATGACTTTTGAGTAGTATTGGGTATTAGCTTTATCCATTAAAATGTTTTTTCTCCTTTTTTTAAAGGATGTACTTTCAGCCCAGAGGAACCATGCAATTCGTATTAAAAAACTTCCAAAAGGAACAGTGTCTTTTCATACGCAATCTGAACAGCGTTACTTTGGGATGGTGGAGAAAGAGGCTACTGGTTCAATATCTAAATCCACAAGCCCAGCCAAGGGTAAAGAAAAGGTATTCAGAATTGGAGTAATGTAAACTGCAGATGGTTTAAAAGTATGTGTGCACAAAATCTAATGTAGACTCTTCCCAAATCATGTTTAGTTTTGCCTAATTGCAGTACAGTATTTGATTTTGGAGAAAATTGGGAACTTATCTGAACTGATTGAAACTTCCTGCTTTAGAAATTGCTTCAGGTTGATACCCTGAAGCAATATCAGGGTAGTTTCTAGTTATCCTGAATAAAGAATGGAACACAAGGTCAAGAGGCAACCTAATTGAGATTTTGAAGAGAATGAGTGCTGTTGACGAGTAGATAATAGCTGTTCTCTAGCAAGTGGGTCAGTAATTAGATGTCACAGACATTAGCAAAAGATCTAGAGGAGAGATGAGGTGAAATAGTTAGTTGCCAGCATCTAGAATGCTATGCCATAATTAATCTTGAAAGTTAGACAGTACTTGAGGATGAGGAGCTTGTAGGGTAACAGACGGAAAAAAACCCAGCGTCATATGGGACCAGGTACAATGGACTGAATGTCTTGATTTGTGCTGAGTTTCCATGATTCCACAAGAGACTCGTTTAATGGGCTGTCTTAAACAGCTGACCCCTCTCGGAGGGATTTGCATGCCATGATACTGATATATGTACTAGAATCACAGTTCTTTCACATCACTATTCTTGTTTTCATTCCTGTGCAGCAGTGAGGTGTTAGAAATAATTAGCAGTTCAGTTGCCAAGTGGGTAATATGGCAGTTGCCTGCTACCTGGATATTGCTCATAAGCCAACTATTCTAGTTTGCTTTACAAATAGGGCATAATACAGTGGCTGTTACTAGGCTTGTAATCCAGAACTCTAAATGGTAGTTCAGATCCTACCACAGCCAATTGGGATAAGTAAATCTGGAATGAAGGGCTGTGTTGACTAAAAATGCATCTGACTGATGTTCTTTCAGGAAAGAACCTTGCTGTCTTCAATCTGGTCTGACCAAAGACTACATTATTTACTGTGATGAGCTGACAGGATTCATTTTTGAGTGCTGGTAAAAATGTTGATAGTCAGCATTGCAAATCTTTGTTCAGACATAACTAAAATGTATTGCTAAAGATTAAAGTTGGGGATGGAGAAGGAAATGACAGATGTTAAGGAGTTCATGGAGTGATATATCTTAGTAATTCAAATGGCTTGTTGAGGTTTGAGTGAGTGTTTGTCATTTTCCCCTTCCAAATCCTTATGTGCCGTTTTATCAAATGACATTTTCTTGCCCTTTGTTTTGGGGTTGGGCTGGGGGTGGAGAAAGAGTCATGGAAGTGAGTGTCTTTTGGATGCAAAGATTGAATAGGATGTTAAGCTTGTGGAAAAACTTTTGGTCTTCATCTCAGTTAAGTTTGTGGCTTAATTAAATTCAGAAATGTATCACTAAGATATTGGATGAATAACTTTGGGTTAAAGAACAAAGAACAAAACAACATGGGAAACAGGCCCTTCGGCCTAACAAGCCCGTGCTGCCACCCCGATGTTCCCACCTCTACCCGTGATCCCTGTCTATGTCTATAGATCTATGGATTAAAAACCAAATTTGAGACAATTTAGGGAGAATTTGTTTTGCCAGTTAGCCTAAGAGCACATCTTTGGGATGTGGGAGGAAACTTGAGCACCTGGAGAAAACCCACACAAGCACAGGGAGAATGCGCAAACTCCCACAGCCACAAGCCCAAATCCATGTATCTGCACAGCACAGCAATAGTCACTGAGCTGTCGTGTTGTCCATCAAATGGTCCAGGTCAAGCGTACACTAATGACGTGAAGCGTTAGGATACTCTCAAAAAAAAAATCCAAGAGCAGCGCTCTCACGACCCATCTCGTGTATGCCCCTTGTTAGACAACAAGGTGGACCAAAGCACCTGTAGGTAAAAACAAGTACATCAATATCATCTATTTACACACTTCCCAGGGACTCCCAAGGCTCATGATCCCTATTTTAAATCTGTTTTCTCTACCCCTCCATTCCCATTCTGTTCATGTGCCCATCTAAGTGTTTCTTAAATAACTCGAGTACCTGCTTCCACCACTTGGTAGTGCATTCCATACCCCACCACCCTCTGTGTGAAAAAACTCCCTCTAGCATCCAAATTATACCTTACCCCCCTCACCCTAAGCCTGTTTGTGGAATGAAAAGAGCCAGCTTTAATTAGAAACATTTTGTTCACCCATTTCTTGGCTGAAATCCATGTAAATTAAGTGAAATCTGTCTTTTTCTCTTGACCCAATTTGGA
Source organism: Sphyrna mokarran (assembly GCA_024679065.1). Classification (NCBI taxonomy): domain Eukaryota; kingdom Metazoa; phylum Chordata; class Chondrichthyes; order Carcharhiniformes; family Carcharhinidae; genus Sphyrna; species Sphyrna mokarran. The sequence continues at coordinate 38,862,519 of JAGIQG010000023.1, forward strand.
AAGTTGTCTCTTTGACACGGAGGTAAGTTTTTTAATTCTCACAGCGCTCTCTCTTCTCCCCACCCCTCGCCCTCAAAAAAAAAAGGATCCAGAAGATTGGAAGCTGGCATTTTACATGTGTTTAGAATTTCATGTGTTCACTAAAACAAAAACTGACTTATGAAAGCTGGAGGTATTGTACTTGGTAATGGGCTTGTTGTATGCATTTCTAAGAAGTCTCAACACGAGGTGAAAGTCCAACAGGTTTATTTGGTAGTAAACACCACTAGTTTTCAGAGCACTGCTCCTTTGTCAGGTTTTGGTCAGTGTTGTCATAGTCATTGGTTAACGTCTTGGAGAAATAATGAATTGGATCTCTTCATTCTGCTTACCAGCTGCAGTCTTGCTCTGTCATCTTTTCCATCTAGTTTTTGTACTTGGATCCTATTAAGATCTCCCTTTTTTTCTCTTGTGTTATCTTTGCTTTTTCAGAAAAAAGAAAAGGTATGAAAATTCTTTCAAATCCTGTTTGCTGCAGCAGTGAGATGCATGTTGTTGTATGTTTTGGTTGTGAAGCTTTAGCTGTTTGTACAAGTGGAAGAGGGATTTTGGCTTGGATTGATCAGAGTAGTGATTGATTTTACTATCTAATTGAATTTTGTGAAAATCATAAATGAGTATTGAATTGGGCATTTTGAAATTTTAGATTTTGAAGTAATGAATTGTAAGGCTGTGCTGTGAACTAATTATTGGCCCACAATTTCTTGGTTTATAACCAAGTGCATGATGTGATGTTTGTTTCTGTCTAACTAAATGAACTTCATAGGAACATATTTTTAACTAATTTCCATATGGTATAAATGTCTTGTGTAGTGTAAACTGGGGCAAGTGGATTATTGCCAAACGTGTTTAATGACATTCTTTGCAAATGCATTAAATTGAGTTCAGAGAAGCTATTTTCCTTGAATAAAATTGAAGTTAATGTGGTCAAATTCTATTTTCGTTGGTTTTACAGTAGAATTGCTCACCATTGTTCTTTCAAATGTAGTTGGATAATACAGGGCCCAAGATGTTATCCTACCTGGTGCTTGAGCTGAGCAAATATTAGAATTTTGTGCTAAGTACTAGCTTCCATGTCTGAGACAGGATGTCAACCAGATACTGTTGTGAAGTCATTTGTGGACAATCCTGTATTTTGGCAGTTTGAGACTCTTGTCTTTTGAGCAAAGTATGGCGGTCTGAATTATCATTCCAACACGCACTCTAACCACCTTGTTGAATCAACTTATTCAATTCTTTCTTGTTTCTAATAGGCAAAGCAAATGAGTGAATCATGAATCTTAAAATTTACCCTTGACGACAGGGTTAGCTATTCTTTGCAGTATAACACTATTTTTGAAATGACATTTTGTATAAATGGTAGCTGGAATTGGTCAAAGTTTGAGCTCTAAGTGATTAATCCAGTTGAATACACGTTTTCCTGTTTTGGGGATCGTAAAGATAGCAAAACGGCCTTGTATTTAACAAGTCCTCTTTTTAAGAGGCAAAGTAAATGTAGATTTCAGAGGCAAGATGTTTAAAATTTAGGAACTTTATTATATAATTCCACATGTTGTTGAATTATTCAAATGTGCAGCTTGTCATGCAATTTAACCTTGGAAGTGTAGATGTTTTTCTGCTATACCGACGTCTTGTGCTTATAGACAGTGGCTCTTGGGAAAATCATCATCTTTTGTGGGGTTTCTAATGGCATGTTTGCATAGCCTGTAATCAGATATGGCAGAAGTGATGTGTTTTCATTGTTAACGTAACCTGTGTGAATTTCACTTTATCCACCTTTCAGTTATTTATTGAGAGTAGTATCGTTGGCCTATACGTGCTTTTACAAGTTGGCTGTGGAAATTGAGTATTAGTATTGTCAGATGATTAAAATTTTAATTCCAGGATCTACCTTGTGTAAGTACTGAATGTTTTGTGAATTGAGTGCATTTTATGATTCGAGGAAAGACTTGTAAAAGTGCATGATAGCAGAAATGGGATAGTTGCATTTCATTCCAGACTGATATGTTGTGCTTCTCTGCATTTTGAATGATAGTTAACCAATATTAGAAAACTAGTTGTTGAGAATTGCTGTACCATCAAGATTTTAATGTGCCCTAATTTATTTTGTTCTAAAAATGCATGTGACAGTGAATTATATGTGACTTATTAGAGGCATGTGCACGTACACTTGTGATGTTGAGTTTATCAAAAATGGATCTACAAGCCCTCCACTCCAGACTTGAAGATTGATAGTTAAACATGGCACAAAGCTAGGCACTTTTTCCAGAGATTGCAAGTACCTGAGTTATTTCATAATGGCTGAGAAATGTCCAGATGAACTGTGAAGAAGCTCATGGGACGGATGCTGCTGTAGAAGGAAAGAACTTTTATTCGTGTTTGTTTTGTAAATAAATGAGTTAGTGTTGGCTTCATGTCACAAAAGAACAATCACATATATTTGCTTCTTGCCACAGAAACATTGTTAATCCCTCAAATGAAACTCTGGAAGTGTAGGTGTATGTATACCAGGACACTGACCTTGGCAAGAAAACTGTGGCTGAATTTATATTCTGTAGTCAGAGATCCTGAGTATAATTACATTTCTGTAACTAAGTCCTTAGACTAGCTGATTTAGTATTGACCAGGAGTTGAACAGAAGCTTATTTGTTGAATGCTTCAAATGTTAAAGCAAAAAGATCCTGTGTGCATAGCTCTCGTTTGGTTCCATCTTTGGATTCCTCTGAGAATGATCTGTTCATTCCAGTGCTTAGCCAGGAGTGCATCCAGATCTCTCGAGAAATGTTCAGTTTTTGTACAGCTGGACTTTGGTTAATATATCTATATGGAATCTGATAAGGCCACAGTCTCCCCCAGAGAGCTTTGAAAAGAGCATGAGTTTAAAAGGAACTTAGAAAAAAGATGAATAACTTTGGATATTTCCAAATGGCATTTAACGTTCAAGGCAAGGAATGAGAAAAGCTACAGTGATGGAACAAAAGCTATGTTTGGAATGAATGAACAAACTAAGCAAGCTGAAATTTAAGGGATGCCTGAGAAGTAAACATTGCTAGAAAACAGTAGACCAAAGTTATAAACTTAAAACTGAAAAAGTAAATTAAAAGGCAAAACAATAGAAATGGGATTAAGAGAGTTTATGCAAGATCAAGGCTATAGCCATTTATGTTTTGGAATGTTTTTGAATAAAGCAATATAATGGCAGCCCTGCGAGACATGAGAACAGTTTGCTAATCATTGTGTTTTGCCTTGAGAGAAAAAAAATGCTGTAATTGCAAGAGTAGACAAATGAGGGATGAGTATTGGACATGATAAAGAATCACCACAACTCGCTGAAATGGCTAGACTAATAAGAAAAAAAAAATAGGAAAACAAATAAGCCATGTGGCCCGTTGAATCTGCTCCACCTTGAGTAAGACCGTGACTGATGCTGTAATTCCAGTTAATGTGAGAACTAGATGGGAAGGCCCTAGAATTGAACAACTGGCTTTAGAGACTAACTTTCTCAAATCAATTGAGGAAGAACCAAGGCAAAGAACTGCTGATTAGTTTTGACAAGTAAAAAAAAACTAATCTTGAATTGGTTATATCAATGGTCTCATTAGCACAAATGTAGTGCTCATGAATTTCATTTCAGACTCACCCCAGATGATGGCCATATGAGTTTCCAGACTGCACTCCCAAAATACCCTTTTGAAATCATCTCTTATAGCAATACATTTACTTAGCGATCTGCATTCTAAAATTTAGTTGATATTCTAAAAGACCCATTTGACCAGAGTTTCCATTCCATTTTCAGCAGTATGTCCATGCCAGGATTTCAGATTAACGTCCAAATTTTCACATTAGTTTTCACTACCAATTCTGATACAGTCAATACTTGACTATTTATAGATGCTGATAAGACATTTCAAGCTTTAGGAATATTTTTGGAAGACTAATCAGTAGGCTATTTCTTAGCTTTGTCTTGAACAGAATCCTGTTCTATTTCCCAGTGTCATCTTTGTTCCCTTTAACACCAGATTCCTAGTAAAAATTTCTTTAGCTTCTTAAATAGTTGCTCTTTAGATCTTTGGCACTGGCTGCTTGAAGGGTTTTTCTTGTAGCAAAGATAAAACAGCCAATCCCTCTAGCTTCCCTTAGCAGAACTGAGTGTGTTCTCTGCTTTGCTGTGTCCAACTGCCTCTAATGTTTAACTTGAAAACTAAAGCTTCTGCTCCCCTCAGAGCAGCCCCTCTAGTTGCTAAATAACTATCTAAATGCCGTAGGTCTCTAAACATAGTATCTGAACTGAAACTAACCCCTACATAGTAACGCTGTTCAGCATGAAATCTAATTGCAAATTCCTTTAAAGACACAAACAGTAAATTAAACCTACCTAAAACTACACCTGTCTGTCTGTGTTTGTCTGTGTGCCTGTGTCTCTCTGTCTGTGTCTCTCTCTCTCTTTGTCTGTGTGTGTCTCTCTGTCTCTCTTTGTCTGTCTGTCTGATGGGTATGTAATTGGTGTGACCACAAGACATATGAGCAGAATTAACCTCTTTTTTTTTTTTCTCATCCCATTTTTCTTGCCTTTTTCCATAATCCCTGATCCCTTATTAATCAAGAACTTATCTATCTCAGTCTTAAAGACACTCAATGACCTGGCCTCCACAGCCTTCAGCGGCAAAGAGTTCCACAAATTCACTCTTTGGCTGAAGAAATTCCTCCTTATTTAAAGGATGGTCCCTGCAGCCCACTTCTAAACTCCAAATACAGACCCAGAGTTCTCAACTGTTCCTCAGATAACAAGTTCTTTTCAGGGATCATTCTTGTGAACCACCTTTGGATCCTTTCCAAGGTCAGCACAACCTTAGAAATGGGGCCCAAAACTGTTCACAGTACTCCAAATGGGTCTGACCAGAGCCTTATACAGCCTCAGAAGTACATCCTTTTCTTGTATTCTAGCCCTCCTGACATGAATGCTAATATTGCATTTGCCTTCCTAACTGCCAACTGAACTTGCATGTTAACCTTAACAGAATCTTGAATGATGACTCCCAAATCCTTATTTCTGATTTTCTGAGCATTTTCTCATTTAGAAAATAGTCTGTGCCTCCATTCCTCCTTCCAGAAATGCATAACCTCACATTTTTCCCCATTATATTCCATTTGTCATGTCTTTGTCCAGTTTCCTAACTTGTCCAAGTGCTTCAGCAGCAGCCCCTGCTTCCTCTACTATCTGTCCCTCTATTTTTGTATCATCTGCAAACTTAGCAACAGTGCCTTTAGTTCCTTCCTCCAAAATTTTAATTATTGTTATCAAAAGTTGTGGTCCCAAGTTGAGGGCATGTATTTCAATCCTTATTTGAACAAGGGTGCAACTCTGCAGGAATTCTGCAGTCTGCTGGTGCAACCAAGTCTAAGGACAATCATGGCTAATGTTCCAACAATTTTCACTCTTCCATCTGTGTATGTGGATATATCTCATTGGTTTTGGTGCCTTAGTACAGACAATCTATGCAATACCATCTCATCAATTTTGGACCCTTCAGGTGTATGAATTATCTTTTTACCATGACCCGGGCAGCATTTTCCTCATTGAGGACGGATGCAAAATATTCATTTAACACTTCAGCTGTGCTCCTGCCTCCCATATGTAAAATCCTTTCTTGTCCCTAAATCAACCCCACACTTTCCTAATATTTCCTAATGTTTATATGCCGATAGAAGACTTGTGGATTCCCTTTGTTAGCTGCCAGTATCCTCTTGTTCTGTTTGCTTCTCATTTGTATATTTTTTAAATTCCTCTCTGGACCTTCTATATTCAGCCTGGCTCTCAAATGTATTATCCACCTGTCAGAAGTGCACTTTTTTCCTGCTGCATCTTAATTTCCTTGTCTCTGCATCCAGGAAGCTGTGGATTTGCTTGTCCTACCTTTTAGACCTTGGGATGCATGTTTATCAAGTCCAGAGACTCGTCAGCCTTTAATCCCTTTAGTTTGCCTAGTGCATTTTTCTCCTGTTTTGTCTCCTGATTCTTTTCTGTTGGAATGCTTGTGCTTTTGTGTATCATTAAGATGGATACAAAATTTTTACTTGTTTGCCGTTTCCTTCAGTATTATTACTTTAGTCTCATCATCTAAGCTACTATTTATCTGCTGTGGTTAGATACTTTGTAGATTGTAGAATCCTACAGTGTAGAAAGGGGCCCTTCGGCCCATTGAGTCTGCACTGACCACAGTCCCACCCAGGCCCTACCTCATATTCCTACACATTTTGTCCACCAATCCCTCCAACCTAAGCATCCTAGTACACTAAGGGACTATTTTAGCATAGCCAATCACCCTAATCCACACACCTTTGGACTGTGGGAGGAAACTGGATCATCCAGAGAGAACCCACGCAGACACGAGGAAAACATGCAGATTTCACACAGACAGTAACCTGAGCTGGGAATCGAACCTGGGTCCCTGGAGCTATGAAGCAGCAGTGCTAATCACTGTGCCACTGTGCTGCCCCTCACTGTTGGTTTCTAAATTGTTAGTTTTCTCTCTTGCTCTAATTTTATTTTTTATAGTCATTCTTTACTGATTCCTGAAATCAAAATGTCAATCTTTTGTCCTGCGACCAATCTTCACAACATTGTACGTCTTTTTTTCAGTTTGCCATTCTTAATTTCCTTAGTTTGTTGGTGTGTTTTTCTTAATGAAATCTTACTTGAGTTTTGAAATAATTCAAAATTTACTCATGCTTCTCTGTGTATTACCTTTTTTACTTATCTTCCTAGTTCACTATTGCCATGTCTCATAACTTTTATCTAAGTTTAAGACACTAGTTTCAGGCCCAAATCTCCAGCTGAATGTGAAATTCCTCATGCCCTAATCACTCTTGCCTGAGGATCCTTTTATTACAAGATCATTCATTAATCCTGTCTCATTACCAGGTGTAAAATAATCTGGTCCCTGATAGATTCCAGCATACTAAGTTCGAAGACTTTGAAAATGTCACATACCTTGAGATTTGATTGTACGGATTCTATATGGATGAGATCAATGTAGGAGGAGGCCATTTGATCCATCAAATCTACAGTGACAGATTTTCTTATCCAGACCCCACCCAGCAGTATTGTTGCATCACAGTAGGTTTGATTTGCTGCTTGGATCATTCTGTGTAGAGTCTGTACATTCTCCCCATGTTTGCATGGGTGTCCTCCAGTGTTCTGGTTTTCCCCTCCCTCAGTCCAAGTGACATGATGGTTGTGTGCATTGGCCATTTAAATTTTTGCTCAGTGTGCCTGAACAGGTGCTGGAATGTGGTGACTAGGGGATTTTCACAGTATTTTCATTGCTGTAACAGTAATTTCATTATCCTACTTGTGACACTAATAAATAAACCTATCCCCTTAACCCCACATTTACCATGGCCAATCTACCTAACCTTTACATCTTTGGGTAATGGATGGAAACTGGAGCACCAGGACGAAACCTACGCAGACACGGGAGAAAGTACAAATTCCATGCAGTCACCCAAGGCTGAAGTTGAACCCAGGTCCCTGATCCTAAGAGGCAGCAATGCTAACCACTGTCACTGCTGCCCTGTGAAGATTAAATCATATAATGAGATTGAAAGTCAATCTTTAGAGACTGGAGAGTGGAAACCATGATAACCTGCAACAGGTTGATAGGGGTATAGTGACAATGGCTGAAGAAAAACAAGCTGGCATTGAATTGTAGAAGTAAAAAAAACCTGTGTAATTGCGTATTCGGCATAGTTCATATTATAGGTGATAAAACTTGCACTGTTAAAAGCTGCTGTGAAAGGAATGTATAAGTTTGCCATTTTAACTATGTACCTAAGTCATTCGGGTCAATGAATATTATGACATTAGGTCAAATGATCTTCTGCTTGTAATCTTATAGTAAAGTCATTCTGTGCTCAACACATGTTTAACACATAATTACATTGGATTTCAATGCACAAATAGGCAATCGGTACCAACTGGTGATTTTTTAAAAAAAATTTATTTCATTATTGGTGGGCTGCTGGCACAGTTGTCATTTATTGTCTATTCTTAATTGCTCTCTAAGATAAATCCCACAACAGTGACAGTGAAGGAATAGTGATGATAAGTCAGGATATTCAGAGAGTTGGAGGTAGTGATGTTCCCCTGCCCCTTTTGCTCTTGTTTTCTGTTGTCGAGCATGTGGGCATGCTGAGAACCTGTTGTATTCCTGCAGTGCATTTTATACATGGTACATGCTGCAACTGATGGTGGAGATTGTTTAAGGTGGTGAGTAGGACGCTGATCAAACAGGCTACTTGCATCCTTGGTGGTCTCGAGCTCAGTGTTCTTGGAGCAAGTGGAGAATATCCTACCATAATTTTAACTTGTAGATAATGGGAAATATTTTTGAGGAGACAATGTGATTTGTTTGTGGCCAGTGATTATCTTCCTGGTTTTTTTTTCCTCCCTCCTTATTTAGTTTTCCCTTGAGTGCGTATATGCTATTCACCTATTATGAGGAAATAAGTAGCACCTAAAACATGGTAATGATTTTAACAAGAGAAAATGTATTAAATGTTATCAAGTATTATTTTGGGGACATGAATGAAGTTTGTATTTTTTTAATATGACCTGTTTGAATTTAAATTGAAAAAGTCAACTTTGGATTAAAACTACATGTAGGTGGAGACTTTTTGCACATTCTATTTGAACATAATTGAATTTTTTGGGAACCAGAGCATCCCACACTGAAGACGATTTTTGTAATGGACAAATGTGTAAGATTTTGCCAGGGAGTGGCTTTCACTGTTCAACTTGTCTTGTTTATATTGCTCTTTAGGATGCAGAAGAGGGAATCATTGCATATGAGGAAGCTGGGATAAGAATGACTGTACCATATCATATAAAAGATCTGGAAGGGTGTGCAATTCCACAGCATGGTGATAAGGTAAACTTGTATATGAAGTTGAAAGTTTTAGCAGTATGATTTTTCAATTGTTACAGTAGGTCAAATGACCACCTATTAAAATAAAATTGACCAGACCAGTGTGTAATGGTGATTCACAGTTTGGGTTACTGTTGTAGCTGAGCCCTACTAAAGAATTGTCAGTGCCTCTCATTGAAGTTTATTTTAGTTATAGCATGGCAGTACCACACGAAGGTAATAATTCTTGTGCCTCTGTCTCGTACTTGATTTTGATTTCTTCATTATAGAAAAATACTAGCCCATCTCCTGTGATATTGCACATAGAGAGTTGAGATAAAGTGCACTATTCAGCTCAAGTATATTAAGAGGGCTGAGCCTGCTATACCAAGGCAGGGAAAACTGGGTGGCAGAGGTGAGAACTAAAAGGACATAAGAATTGCTGGCTTGAAAAGGTCTATCTAATTTGACCTCCATCATCTTGATTGCATCATACAATGGGCTTTTTGCATCATACAATTAAATGGGCTTTTTAATTGTGACAATCTCACTCTAACATTTTTACAATCAACTTGATAGCTGAGGGATAAATGTCAACAATGTTTGAAGAACTCTCCTATCCTTCAAATGGTGTCATAAAGTCTTGCATTTCTATAACATGTTTCATATCCTCGGGATACTTCAAGTACTTTAACCAATTCTGTCATTAGGGAAACATGGCACATAATATGTAAAACTCCCACAGCCAGGTGATGGCACATTTTCTTTTACGTTGGAGCCAAAGAAACTTCATATTGTTTAGATGCAACATATAATCTTTCAAATGGAAAGATTATTAGAGCCACCATGTGGCCGTGGTACAAAATATGGAAGAATTTGAATTTATTTCTAATGTCAGGTTCTGATTTTGTTTTTAAACCCAGTGCAATGTGACAGATTTCAGCAACATCTACAGGTTATAATGCACATTGCAAATAAATTGTATTTCTATAATTTTCCCATTGTTGCATTTGGAAAAGGATTGTTGTGACTCACTTAGCAGTTTCACCATTTGATAGATATAGATCTCTGCATTTGTTACATTTCCAAAGACTGCAAATTAGTAAATCTGCATAAACATTCCATCATCCTATAAGCCCTGTAATGTGGCTGGCGCTCACTATTGTAGCTGTTTTAAATGCAGTTTCCCCTTGGATGGTATGGGGAGAGAGGTAGGAATAAAACAAAATTTGCATATCATCTTGGGATGATAATCTTTAACCCATTGCAACATCATCCTGTTCTATTTACTGTAACCACTACAGTCCTCTGGCTGCTCTCCAGGTGGATGAGTGTGTAAGAGATATCACCAGGTATGGTTTCTGTCTCTGTTCCTGCAATTGTAATGCAGTTAAGATACTCACTGAAGGTTGGACTCAAACCTGCAAAATGTTGAAAAATTGTTCAGCTTAAGGATATTAATTGAAAATTTATATTCCTCATTTCTTGAGGCTCTTGCTCTGGGCTGTAAAGGAATTGAAACAATATTTTCAAAGTTAAAAAGAAATTTCAAATGGCAGCATTCAGCATTTTGTATAATTGCAAAAATATGAATCAAACAATAGTGCAGATTATATATCACACTGAATTTGCGTACCCATATTAATTCACTCTGATCAAAATCTCAATGGGACAATGAGTCAAGTTTCATTTGAAGCAAATTGCTTGCACCACTTGAGGAAACGATTCAAACCAAAGGTTTTTTAAGTTATAACAGACTTGAAATTTTTTTGTCTTCAATTTAGATTTGTCACAGAAGATAGAATAGACAATCAATTTCTTTATATTGAATTGTTGGTATAGGATGCTTTGCTACTGAGCAATTCATTGAAATTTATAGAATCATAGGATTTCTATGTACAGAAAGAGGCCCTTCAGCCCATAGAGTCCGCACCGACCACAATCCCACCCAGACCCAATCACCAAATCCCTACATATTTTACCCACTAATTCCTCTAACCTACGCATCTCGGGACACTAAGGGACAATTTTACCATGCCAATCAACCTAACCCACACACCTTTGGATTGTGGGAGGAAACCCACACAGATACAAGGAGAATGTGCAAACTCCACACAGTGACCCGAACCAGGAATTGAACCCAGGTTCCTGGAGCTGTGAAGCTGCAGTACTAACCACTGTACTATCATGCCACCAATTGAGGTGAGGGTTTTCTTTAAAAAAGCTACATTTTTGAAAGTGGGAAATACAAAGTAATGGAGAATAAACAAAATTTTTGATTTTTCCAGTAAAAAGCCAGCACAGAGCTTGGTGAACCAAATCTATCCTCTTGTAGTTCATTAATTTGCACTGATTAAGATGTTTTGAAACATTGGTTTCCAACTGAGGCTCCAAGCTTTGGTTGATCTATCTCACTTGATGGAAACTCTGCCAAAAAGTATTCCGTCCTTGGATGAAAAGAATGGTGGTTCAGATGCAACTATACTTGCATTCTTTCGTCATATTACTGGCAGGGGGCTGCTGTAGATGATGTAATGTCTGTATGGTCCTTTAAGAATAAAACTATGCTCATTCAGTATTGCATACCTCCATTTGCAGAAGTTCTGCCTCATATATTTGCTTAAAAATCCCAATTTGATCAACTAGTATAGTTATTTGTTTAGTAGCAATATCTAAGAATGAGTTACGAGTGTCTCCTATGTTGACAGCTGCAGTTTAGTTGTGATCAGTCAATTTGTTTAAAACAAGACGGTTATATTCTCGAAGACTTTGACTCGTTGGGACTTCTCTAATAACTGACAGGAACTGGGAAGACTTCAGTGAGGTTCATCACTTGAAGATTCACCTAGTATAAAACAATATTCTCTTGTATTTTTCCTATCCTGCAGTTCCTGTTGTGATTTCTGATTATGTAATTTACTAAAGCAACTTTGTTTTGGTAGAATGTGTTCTGAGATGCTTGTGCCACAGACTCAGGCCTTCCATTTTGAGACTAACTGGCAATTACCTGGTCTGCAGAGAGCAGCTACTGATGGAACTCATTGTGTTGAGGAGTTGCAAGCAATTTTGTGATGACTTAGAAAACTAGAAGATACATCCATTCATATCCACAATGGTTGTCAAAATCTTAGCCGTAAAAATATTCAGTAAAATGTAATCCTAAAGACATTTTAAGAGTGACGTTTTATAGCCGTCAGGTTATCTATAGCTGATAAATTCACAATCTGATTAGTGTCATTTCCAATAAAGTTAGTGTTCTGTATAAACTCCACTTCGGATGTATCTTGAGTTTCAACTGAGAATTTTATATGTCTGTACCAGGGTGACACTGCTGCCTCACAGCATCAGGGACCCAGCCTTGGATGACTGTGGGTTTCTTCCAGGTGTTCCGGTTTTGCCCCACAGTCCAAAGATGTGTGGGCAGATTTGCCACGCTATGTTTCCTCTTGGTGTCATGGGGGATTAGCAGGGTAAATATGTGGGTTTACAAAGAACAAAACAGCACGGGAAACAGGCCCTTCGGCCCAACAAGCCCACACCGCCACCCCGATGTTCCCACCTCTACCCGGGATCCCTGTCTATGTTTATAGATCTATGGATTAAAAACCAAATTTGAGACAATTTAGGGAGAATTTGTTTTGCCGATTAGCCTAAGAGCGTATCTTTGGGATGAGAGGAAACCGGAGCACCCGGAGAAAACCCACACAAGCACAGGGAGAATGCGCAAACTCCCACAGACACAGGCCCAAATCCATGTATCTGCACAGCACAGCGATAGTCACTGAGCTGTCGTGTTGCCCATCAAATGGTCCAGGTCAGGCGTACACTAATGATGTGAAGCACTAAGATACAGTCAAAAAAAATCCAAGAGCAGCGCTCTCACGACCCATCGCATGTATGCCCCTTGTTAAACAACAAGGTGGACCAAAGTATCTGTAGGATAAAAACAAGTACATCAATATCATCTATTTACACACTTCCCAGGGACTCCCAAGGCTCATGATCCCTATTTTAAATCAGTTTTCTATACTCCATTCCCATTCTGTTCATGTGCCCATCTAAGTATCTCTTAAATAACTCGAGTGCCTGCCTCCACCACTTGGCAGCGCATTCCATACCCCACCACCCTCTGTGTGAAAAAACTCCCTCTAGCATCCAAATTATACCTTATCCCCCCTCACCCGAAGCCTGTGACCCCTTGTGCTATTCGAGTCCATCCTAGGGAAAAAGCTTAACCCTGTTTACTCTATCTATACCCCTCAATCTTGTACACCTCTATTAGATCTCCTCTAAGTCCACGTCTGTCTAAGGAAAACAGTCCCAATTTGACTAACCTCTCCTCGTAACTCAGACCTTCCATACCAGGCAGCATCCTGGTAAACCTCCTCTGCACTCTCTCCAGAGTCTCCACGTCCTTCCGGTAGTAAGGCGACCAGAACTGGACGCAGTATTCCAAATGAGGTCTAACTAATGTTTTATACAACTGCAACATTAAAGGCCAGCTCTTGTACTCTATACCCCTTCCTATAAAGGCTAGCATACTATATGCTTTCTTCACAACCTTCTCCACCTGCTCTGCCACCTTCAGAGACTTGTGCACCTGCACCACCAGGTCCCTCTGCGTTTCTATACACTTAATAGATCTACCCTTTATCATATACCTCCCCCTTATGTTCTTTCTCCCGAAATGCATCACCTCGCATTTATCAGGATTAAATTCCACCTGCCATCTATCTGCCCAAGCTACCAGCCTATCTATGTCCTGCTGTATCGCCTGACAATGCTCCTCACTATCCTCAAGTCCAGCCATTTTTGTATCATCTGCAAACTTGCTGATCACTCCATTACTCCCTCTTCCAAGTCATTTATATATATTACAAATAGAAGAGGTCCCAGTACTGAGCCCTGTGCCACACCACTAGTGACTGAGCTCCAGCTAGAAAAACACCCTTCCACTATTACTCTGTCTCCTATTACTAAGCCAGTTACTTATCCATCTAGCTACCTGTCCTTGTGTCCTATGAGTCTTGACCTTCTCGACTAACCTCCCATGAGGGACTTTGTCAAACGCCTTACTGAAATCGATATAGACGACATCAACGGCTCACCCTTCGTCCACTGTTTTTATCACCTCAAAAAAAATTCTACCAGATTTGTAAGGCACGACCTCCCTTTAACAAATCCATGCTGTGTATCCCTAATCAGATTGCAACGTTCTAAATGCCTATACATCCTATCTCTAAGAATTCCCTCCAACAGCTTCCCTACCACTGACGTCAAACTCACTGGCCTATAATTTCCAGGGTTATCCCTACTGCCCTTTTTAAACAACGGTACAACATTAGCTATTCTCCAGTCCTCTGGGACCTCACCGGTGTCCAAAGAAGGAACAAAGATTTGCGTCAGAGGCCCAGCAATTTCACCTCACACCTCCCTAAGCAGCCTGGGATAAATGCCATCAGGCCCTGGAGATTTATCTGTTTTAATACTACCTAGAAGCTCTAACACTTCCTCCCTATGGATATTTCCCTCAACTGGTCCACAGCTCCCTCAGAGACAGGAGTTGACAACAAGCCACCTCTCCTTTGTGAATACTGATGCAAAGTATTCATTCAGGATCTCCACCATTCCCTCGGGCTCTAAGCACAATTCCCCTCCTCTGTCCCCTACAAGGATAGTGCCTGGGTGGGATTGTGGTTGGTGCAAGCTTGATGGGGTGAATGACCTCTGTCTACACTGTAGAGATTCTATGATTCACGTTATGTATTTCTGTTGGTATATGCTTGCTAGTTTTATAAAGCCATGCTATCATGAGAATAATTCAGTTAAGAAAATGTCTTAAATTTTTTATCTCTACTCCTCCATGTAGATTGAATTTAGCATTTGTGAAGTTAAGAGAACTGGCTTACAGAGTGCGGTGTCAATCAAAATTTTAAATCGTAACCCGAATGCCAAGAGACTTGTAGGATATGTAGCAGCTTTGAAGGATAACTTTGGTTTCATTGAAACATCCCAGCATGATCAAGAAATCTTCTTCCACTACAGGTGAGCCACATATTTGACTCTATTGTATTTGCAACATAACTGTGGAATGTAGTCATTTGGTAAGGGGCATACTAATGAGTTTCAAATCCAAACTACTGTTCACTATTTGCACATTTTGTAGGACACATTAAATGTGTTCTAAGCATGGCTTTTTCTTGGCAAGTCTTTTTGTATTCATTCAATATGCATTTATTGAAATAGCCTTTTTGTTATTGTTTCCAGTGCTTTTTTAATATAGTTGAGACCTTAATGATTTTCAAATCTTGCTTCTGTGGGATGCATGCTGATTGGCATCTTATGATGGATATAAATGTTTGATTCCTTTCAACAAAGTCAGCCACCTGTGGTGGTGTTGTGATAACTCTTTAGGCTGCGTAGATTTCACCAATGGAGAATGTATATTCTGTGCCAAATTGTTACAATTAATGTGTGTTCAGGACTAATGATTTTATTCAAATCTCTAAAATTCATCTGCCTTTAGTTTGAAATAACTTTGTTCAATATGGGTGGGGGAAAAGTGAACTCCATGGTCAGGAATCCACCAGTAGGTGGTGGTGCTGAAATGGGTGTCCAACTTGTGACAAACATTAAACAAGATTGTAGTGAACTGTTTTAAATATCAATAAATTAGAATTGTGTATTTTTCAGAAGTTTGTCTTCTGAAGAACATTAAGTTTCACATTACTTTTCCACTTGATACTGGAAGAGAAATTATGCATTTTTACATTTGTGAAGAGATACCTATAAAACAGTACTTGATCCTGATTTCATTGACTGCACTCAAGAACAGCAGCTCCACAAGCAATGGTCTTTTTCATTTACGTGATCTCATCAAATTTACTAATGAAATTCTTTTTTAAACTTTCTTTTCCCCATTCGCATTATCCAAAGTAATTATCATTGTTCATTTGCCAGAAATGGAAGGCAAATGGTTAACACTATTTGCAGCTTTGAATTATTTTCAGCTAAACTAACACATGGTGCCTAGAAAGTAGAACATGTTAGCCAAGCCAGTCTGCTTTTTATGAAATAATGAATGTATCTTGAATGTAGCCCATTCAATTCCACCCATTCTGTACTGAAATAAGATACTTGGTTGATTTTGATGTAAAGTGTATCAAAACTGAGTTATTCTAGGTATTGAAATGTGGGTCATTTGTAGATATGGGAACAATTTCATATTTTCTAAGATTACAGTGCAAAAATTTGTAGGTGTTGAATTCATTTTTGTTCCTCCTCCTCTGCTCAAATGATTAAATATTTCCCCCAAAACTGGGGGCAATAAGATAAATTCACTTTAAAGTGAAAGTGGCCTGGAGTGATTTGTCCACCAGCCTGTTTGTCTCCTTTTGAGTTATGCCTTAAAATCCCAGCAGTGTAGAAGGGCCGAATAACCCCCATCAAGTCTGTACTAACTTTCCAATAGAGCTTTTTATTCATACATGCAGACAATCTCAAGTCTATGAATGCTAATACTTTTGGTGTTGCCTTCATGGCACAAGTTCTCATGGGAGCTGGTTGGAATTTATTGCGCATTCGTTTAATACCACTGTTTTTTGGTAAGTTGGGGGTATTATCCTACATTTTATTTAACCAGACTATATATAAATGGATATCTAAAACAATAATTGCTTTCAGGAAGTAAATTTCAGTACAAGAGGATGAATTTTGTTTCAAGATTGCAACAACACCAGTAAAACATTGGCCTAGCTGCATGCGTTTCATGTAAAATTTAATATGCTGTCAAACTCCTGGTGTTCCAATTGGCTTCTGATAGGTGCAACTATTGGCATCAAATCAAAATGAGCAGCAGATCAGTCTTGTTTACCTCACATTGTGGGCCCATTTTTGAATTCTTGGAACTGTTCTTTCATTGAAGTAGTAATTTGTACATCTTAAATAGTCATCTTTAGTGAGTACACAAGATATTCTACAGTATAAAAATGGACCATTCATTGCATCTGTGCTTGGTCTATATGCATGGTTTTTCCTTTTTCAAACACTATGACTTTCTTTTAAAACCCACCACTGTTTCCAGCAGTTTTTGAGGATATTCCATGTTAATGCAGAAAAATGCTCATCTTTATTCCTTTTGGTGAAGCTGTGCCCTCTAGTACTAATTCATCAATTGTACAAATTACTTCCTCTTGTGTGGATAATGCTGGCAAGCTCTTCAATTTCTGTCCATTTTATGTAGTCATGAGAAGCTGGTGGTGTACCACCTTCAATTTTATGATGTTGCCCAGAACAATGATGGGAAATTCCAGGATATTGACTTCATAATTTGAATATTCAGATTTTCTATTAACTCTTTTGGCTCTATTAACCAGATGTCCACTTAACAAACATACCAACAAAACAAAATGTAAACCAAAACTTTGGTGTCAACTCCTGTCACAATGCTATCCCCCCCCCCAGTTTTGTGTGCAGTTCTGGTCACTTCACTATAAGAAGGATGTGGAAGCCTTGGAGAGAATGCAGAGGAGATTTACAAGGATGCTGTCTAGTTTGGGGGGTAGGTTTTGTGAGGAAAAGTTGAGGGAGCTGAGTCTTTTCTCTTTACAACAGATGAGGATAAGAGGTGACTTATAAACCTCTAAAATAATGAGGGCTAGGTAGTTTCTACACATCCACTCTATTTCTTCAGGTGTATATAGCTGTTACTAGGGGGCATAACTTTAAGGTTCATGGTGGGACATATAAAAGGGATGTCCAAGGTAGATTCTTCACTTGGTGGTTGGGGTGTGGAGTGTACTGCCTGCTGTGGTAGTGGAGTCAGACACTTTAGGAACTTTCAGGTGGTTGTTGGATAGACACATGGAGCACACCAGAATGATGAGGAGTGGATTGGCTTGATTTTGGCTTCAGACATAGCTCGGCAAAACAGAGGGCCAAAGTTCTAGTTCATCTTGGCATTCTTCCTTTTCCTTCAGAGCAGTAGATCAAGAGTATTGAAACTTTCCAGCATTTAGCAATTCTTAAATTAGGAATTCCACATACACACGTAGAATTTGGATTCCTGGAGTAACAGCACTGTTTAGAATGGGAAGATTGAGGACCTTGACTTTACTCAAATTGAATTTCAATTGAAAATGCAGACTGTCTGAAACATGGGACAATTACAGCATATACAGAGTGAGATGGAATGCCTTGTCTGGTATTACCTTTCAGATCTGTACCAAGATTTAATAAATGACTATACAGAATTCTGAAAAAAACCGTGAAATGTTAATTGCTATTAGTGTAAAACGTTTTGCTGGAAGCAATTATGCAGTATTATTTGTGGTCTAGCTTCTTGGGTGAAGGCACTTAGTCTGATCAAGTGGTTAAGCACAACTTTTCCAAAATAAGTGGAACATGACATTATGAACCATTTTGAACATGGTGTTTTATTTGTTTTTAGAGATACTAACTTGCATGTTGATGTTTTATAATTTTGCCAGTGTTTGAATCACTGTTCCAAAATACTGGTACTGGTGCAAAATCAATACAAGCATGTCCGAATTCCTGTGCAGTTAAATCTCTGAGCAGTGCTGTATCATTGAGCATGCTGTATTTAAACCACTGATGTTTCTGTTGTCCCCAGTGAATTCTCGGGTGATGTTGATGAGCTGGATGTCGGAGATGTTGTGGAATACAGTTTGTCAAAGGGCAAAGGAAATAAAGTGAGCGCCGAGAAAGTTGCCAAGATTACAACCGGTAAGAACCAAATGGTCCTTATGGGTTTGAGAAATAGCTCAATATTTCTAATCTGATCTCTATTTAGAATTAAGAAATCCATTTTATTCAGATGTCAAAGATTGATTATATTGGTGAGTTGAACAGTTTTGGTTAAGTATAGTTGTAATTTCATTGTACGTAGTAAGGTAGAATGTGGCTCTTAGATGGTTGAAATTTCAAAGCCAAGCTTTGTGCTTGGCCTCCTTGATAGGACTAGTGATTTTTTTATTATTGTCTTTGGTTGTTGTGATTGTCACCCAGCTACCTTGCAAGTAATGCAGCAGGGCAGGTTAGTTAATCTTTTGGCAAATTAATATCTTAGTAATTCTGTCTTTAAAATGGTATATAATGATGTATGATGTCTTCTTCCAATGATCATTGAGTTTCCTTTTTTTGCTATCCCATTATATATGTACTAACTAATGTCTTAGCATTTTGGAGGAAATGAAATCACTGCAAGTGTGTTTGTATGAAGAGCATACTATAGGTGGAATAAATGACATGGTATACTGCACTCCACTATGTACGATACTTTTCAAATGTAGAAGTTATGTGGAACCGATCCAGCATTCAGAAAGCTTTCTGAACTGAAACTGAGCTTGATTCTACAGTGGAATTTTGTGCATGTACTTCAACTATCCTTCAATTTGATATTTGTTTGAAATGTTGTACTTATTATCCAGTTTAACTAGCATTTCTATTCAAAATATCAATTTTATATGCAGTCGCCCAATGGAAGTAGTTTTTTGTCATTAGCTCAGCTGAAACTTGTACCTTTTGCACGACGCAATTGAGGTAAAATTTAAAAAATCACTAAATTACTATGTGCACTTCATTCCATCTATTTGTTTTATGCATTCAGATCTTTGACCAGGTAATAAATGTTAATGTTAGCTGAAAATATTATAAGTCATAGTTTTGCAATTTGGGGCCCTTGATGCATGAACTGTCACTTTATTTGACAGCAGTGAAGTGGCTGGAATATGGTGTAGGATGAGTAAAATAATTGATCTAATGTATTGAAACCTTCTCACCTTTATTAAATGAGTAATAGTGAACTATACAGTATTCCTCCTAGGTCTCAGTTGAGACACAGAATTCAAGTAGTTGAATCATACAGAAGTTCTAGGTTCAATCTTTTCCTCAGGATGGATCTAAGGGAGCTTTGGAAGGAGTGCAAATCATTTTAAGCTCTGTTCTTTTCGAATTGGAGAAACTGAGAAACTTTGGGGTTGAAGTAATATTATGAATAGATCACTACATTGTTTTTATTAAACACATATAGAATTGTTTAGGCCATTATGTACAGGGAATGTGTTACTCCAAAACAAATCCCCTGGCAACGGCATGGGTACAGAACCAATCAGTAATGTGCCACAAATTTTGAAGAGACTTTTGTTATTAGTAAAGAAAGCCAGGCTGGTGATTGGAGTGAGAATTATTAAGAGTAGATGTAATAGTATTGTAAATTAAGATGTTTTGATCAATTAAATCTGAAAGCTACTGGGCATTAGTTTACCAAAAGAATAAAAGGAAAAATTTGCTCTTCAGAGGATTGTTGGGAACATGACATACTCTACCAAAAATGATGGTAAAAGCCATATCTAGCTTTAAAAGATGGAGAAATTGAAGAAAGCAATTCAACGTTTAGAGTTGTTGTGGGAAAATCTCCACTTGCATTAAGATTCAACATGCAGTTTTATCAGACACAGCTTTGCAAGAAGCGCTAGGCTCTCCGCAGTGCATGCAGTCACCTTCTCAACTTTAAAATGGTAGTTGAGCATCTTTTATACCTATTCAAATCATGGACAAGTACAGACATTAGCCATTAGCACATCATTTATCCATGGAATAGACAAGTACGGGTGTTGACTGACAGTAACACATCGTTATACATTTATGTATTTATGCTCCTATCAATGACTGATCTTGTTACAGAAACTCGTTGTTTTGGCTCTGCTTTATCTCAAGCTAAGGTTCCTCAAAGTCTGATCTATTTCTTACAGTAATGTAGACACTAACAGGTTTTAACTTTGTTGTGCAATCCATGTCAGTACACTTTAAAGTCTTTTTCCAAAGTTCATTTTGTGACAGGTAACCATCTTGTATCCTTTCAGTTTTTTGATTTTACTCCAACAACTCGCCCTTTTGGTCAGATTATGATCTAATAATCCAAAGGACCAACAATAGCAGGCCTCCCCAGCCCCCATTGGGCTAACTGATAGTCTAATGCATAGCAGGTCTGCTGCATGTATAATAACGTAGCCAATTCTTGGTTGACAGTCTTTTGATGTACTGTTTTCCAGGATGGTTAACCCACAGACAATATGGTTTCTATTTTTGGCACTAATTACTCATCATCCCCCCCCCAAAAAAAAACAGGCCTCCAAGGAATCTAGCTGAGTGACAATCCCAGCGTGATCCGGATGTGCCCCATGGAACAGTGAGTGGTCCTATTGTTCCTACTGCAAAAAGCTTCAGGAGAGTTGGTTTTGCAGTCACAAAGGTATCATTGTGGAGGAACAGAAATACCACCTTGGACCGGTAGCATTTAATATTGTGGTTATTGGTCTGTATATATTGCCAATTGCTTGATTCACTTGACTTTCTACCTGATCCTATAAATTGGTAAGTGTCAAACTTGTGTCCATTTGGCTGAGCTGAGTCCCATTACACTGACCACAAATGAGTTGCCTCCCTGTGGTTAGGTGCAGGCATCTTTACTCGTTATAGGTAAGAGTAAACTGGCCTCTGTTTACCCGACAGCACTGACGGACACACTGCATTTGTACACAGGAAACATTCTTGGAGACCAAGGCATATGTACATGCTGATCCTGCGCCAAGAAGCAAAGCAGGTAGCTTGCATCATCTGAGCATACTTTTCCTCCCATTCCCTGGAGTCCCCTTCACACAGAATCTGTGGGATTTATTCGTTCCACACATCTCTGTATACGTCTTTTATATTTGCCTGTTTGTCCTTTTACAGGGTGTGTCTGAGGTATCTGCCATATATAAGTCATGGAGGGTCTGCCCAGGGTGGCCATAAATAGGGTCTCTACAGATTGGGCTAGTGGGTAACACACAGTTTGATTATTGTATAAATCTACATGAGCCCTGTAGAATAAGTTATCCTCTAGCCCTGTTAATTTTACAACCGTGACAACATAGTGATACAATTACATATGCAATCTTAGACATGTTTGCAACAGGGAAGTATCAATCTTATCGTTTTATGTTAACAATTTTCCAAAGGCTATATTGTCAACCCGAATGCATCAGTTAATCTTGTTTTGTAGTCTTCACCTGTTTTGGGGAAAACACTCTGGTCACTTTTAATGTTACTCATTCGTTCCTTTGTATAATTTCAGCTGGGTCCAGTGTTTCCCTATACCTTTTCCCCCGTATGTCCAGACAGGTACAAGTATCTCCACTAATTATAACCTCATATGGCCCATTCCTTTTTGGTGCAAATCCTGGTTTTTCAGGTAACTTTTTTTAACCATGATGCAACTTCCCGCTATTAGGATTTCAGGGACGTTTCAAGCTCTGTGCGTATCTCTCTTCCTGATTACCCTTTACTAATTTACGCATCCCTTTTAATTGGGATCTTAGTTCCAAAATGTAATCATTTAGTTTTGTCTTTTAGTGGACCTACATCAGCCCCACCTGTTATGCTTTTTGTAATTGCATCACCCTTCCTGTCATTAGTTTATAAGGGGTTAATCCAGTTGTCCGGTTTGTGGTGGCTCTTAATCTCCTTAATATAGTCGGTAGTACTTCTGTCTATGTTTTTCCTACTATTTGCCAAGGCATTGAGTGTTCTGTTCATGCATTCCAGAACTCTGTGCGTAGCAGGGGATGTGGAATTTTTGTCTTATTCCCATCAGTTGGCACACTGTTTTTACCACCTTTCTGGTGAAGTGCATCCCTTGATCCGAATCAGTTTGTTTCAGTATTCCCCATCTAGGGATTACCTCCTCTGCCAATATTCTAGCCACCGTGGTAGCAATACAGTTTCTGGTAGGGAACACTTCTACCCATCTGGTAAACTGGTCTGTGATAACCAAACAATAGGTTTTGCCATGGGATTATGATAGTGGCCCTGTGAAATCTATTAGCAGATGTTCTCAGGGTCCCTTTGGTTGGGGCTGGTGTCCCATCCTTAATTTTTATGGGTTGACGAGGGTTTGTATTGCGTGCGTCATACATCGGTGATGGTGTCAGGCTATGTCCCTTCCCATTGCTTTCCTCCACCATTTCTTTCCTATACTAGTTGCCATGACTTCTCTTGCATGAGAGTCCTCATGGTATAGCTCCAAGAGGATGTTTTGAATGCACTGTGGTGCCATTACCTTGTCATTTTGTCTCCAAGCATTATCCGTCCCTGTGCTTCCCACTTGCCCTTTTCCTCTTGAGGTATCTTCATGTTAGTCCTGAATATCTATTTTGTCTCCTGAGGGGCCTGTGGTCATTCAACATTAGGAATAATGCTTCCTGATGTCCTGACTTAGATTCTGAAGCTATTAATATGTCATTCACATTGTAGAATCATGCTACCCTCTGGTAGTTCTACTAATTAAGAATATCACTCATTAATTGATGGAAGATAGTGTGGCTATTGTGGAATCCCTGTGGTTGGTGAGTCAAGTGTACTCCGTCTCCCACTGGAAATGCAAATTTGTCTTGGGATTCAGGATCCAAGAGCAGGAACCAGAATCCATTGGCTGTATTCAATACGGTAAAGATTTTATGCTCTGGTGTCAGTCCATTCAAGATTGTCGAGGGATTGCTATAGGGTGCAATTTGGAAGTGACTTTATTGAGACCAGTGTAGTGTATAGTCGGGTTTGTTCAGTGGCCAGGTTGGTACTCGTGGTTTCCCTCAGGATTCTTTTCTCCGCTAACCTTTTAACTATTTCTATTACAGCTGCCTTGGTTTCTGGTTTTATTGGGTACTGTTGGAGGGGTTTATGTTCCGTGCACCTTTTATCAGGTCAGTTTTGGTTAGGCCACTGTCTAATTTTGTTTTGGCCCATACTCCGGAGATGGAGGCACAGATGGCTCCAAACCCTTCTGTTTCTAGTCGCCAATTTCTGGTTGTGGCTGCAGCCACCTTAATAGTCTCAAGCTACTTAAGTTTTCTTCTGGTTTTCTGGCTGTCCAGTTTGGCCAGGTTAATTCTTTCCTACAGTCAATCAAAATTTCATATTCTTTCATTAAATCATTTCCCATTATTATATCCTTGTTATTTTTGCATATATAGAATGCCATAGGTACGTACAAATTATTTCTAATGTGGTCTCATTCAAAGGCAGGTGTTTGTTCTGTCCTATCCCTTAGATTATCCTACTTGTAGTGGGTAAAGGTAGGTCAGTGACAGATATTGATGCTCCAGTATCCACTAGCGTCTCTCATTGCCTGCCCCCTACTAGTGCAGACACAGATTCTTTGCCCCTCCTTCCCCTTATGGGGCCTGCAGGCCATCAATCTTGCTGACCTCAGAGGTTCCTTAGTTCCTTCAGTTCTGCTGTGGACATGTAGGGGCAGGGGTCTCCCATGTTTGTCCCAACATATTGCTTTTGTGTGTTCATTTTTATTACAATGTCTCACACTGTTTCCAAATTTATTTCCTTGAAACCCAGCATTCCTTTTCAAAATACCTTTGTCAGTCACAATTGTGGCAGATCAATTTGGGCTTAGCTGTGCTCCTGCTACTTTCCTGTTTTGTCCTCATCTGAGATTTCTCCTCCCTGCCTCCAAAATATGCCACTAGCCCATTCCACCAGTTCATTTTAATTCTGGGACATAATCACTCCCATCTTTAAGACGGCCTGCTGAGTGCTGGAGAGCCCATCCTTGAAAGCTCGAATAAGGGCTCGATCCCCACAGCCTGGGTTTTCTTAGCATGAGCATTTCTGGTATACTTGGAATAACTATTCCCCATATTCAGAAGCTCCTTTCCCCTTTTGGTTGTTGTGATTCAGCTCCAATTAATAGGATCATTTCCTAAAACACTCTGGACTCCATTTTACACAAGGCGAAGAGTGCCCTGTTGGGCATCTGTTTCTGCTGTTAGGGTAACATGCAAATCCAACGCCCCTCACCGTAGTCTTGTGCTGAGGGAATAGCAGGCCCTCTGGCTACCTGCCTCCATTTATCTGCTGGACATGTGGCCCTAACCAATTGATGTATGTCCCTTGGATACAGTTGGTGCCCTACCCAAATCATTTCTAATTCTTCCCAAAACTTTGTATTTGCGCTTCCAAATTGTCCCTAAATTAGTTGTCCCTCAATCTTCCCCAATAAGTATAGACAAATGTCATGGGTAGAGAAGGGTACTCATAATGTGGGCTTGTTGGGCTGAAGGGCCTGTTTCCCGTGTTGTGTTGTTATTGTAGTTTACCCAGGGAATGTATTATTTGTTGACTTTTGTCCGGGGTGGAATGGTTTATAATTTGCAGCTGGCTGCGCGTCTGTTCCCCCCTCGGGTTACTGCTGTCAAGTTGTTTTCTTGCGCTTCCCCTTTCTCTGGAGGATGGTTGGTCCCTGTTGCGTGGACTCGAGAGCAGAAGAATAGTTCCCCTCCCCATTAATTCTCCTCTAATACACAATTCTTTTTCTCCAACTCCCTTACTCTGGATTCTAATTTTTTAATCTTGACTTTATCTTTCCACTTTTTAGTGGAAATGACTACTTGTTCAATTAGTCTAGTTAATTGATGTACTAAATACCGCTGCCTTTTTTGTTTTCTCTCTTTCCCCATCTACCCATTTTCTCTGTTGTTCTAAGGTCTGAGAAACATCCAGCCATTCCTTTGCATCATCTTAATCAGCACGTGTCTGTCATATTTATCAATGAGATCCTGCAGGTCCCCACTTCGTTTCTCTACCTGCCATCTTGCAGACTGCTACAACCCTGGCATGATTACACCCTTAGCAACATGTTTTCTCCACCATTAGGGTTTCTATTTATACTCTCGGACACAATTACCACCTTGGCAATGCGTTTCCTCCACCAGAGTCTGGCTCAAGGTCAGATATCAGCTCTTTACTGCAGTGCTTTATGTGACAGACACATACACAAACTTTTATGCAAACAGGTGGCAAACTCTGCATTTGTCTGCCATTAGTTTGATGCTAAATGACCTCTATCACTTGTGCTTCACGATCCCAAGTGCTTCAAGGTTCTGACCTTCATGTGGGGGATTTCCCTTCTGAGGCTGTACATTTGAGACAGGCACTTGTTTGTCCTTAGTTGATTGGCACAAGTAATCAATTTCTGTTTCTAACAGTCCCATAAATTGGCTTTGTCAAGGGCAGGTCATGCTTTACGAGCCTATTTGAGTTCTTTGAAAATGTGACTGAACACATTGACAAAGGAAGAGCGGTGGATGTGGTTTACTTGGACTTCAGCAAGATGTTTGATAAGGTCTCCATGCTAGATTTTTTTAAGGTGAGAGGGCATTGGATCCAAGGGACTTTGGCCTTGTGAATCCAGAACTGGCTTGCCTGCACTAGGCAGTGTGTGGTTGTGGATGGATCTTATTCTGCATGGAGCTCGGTCACCAGTGGAGTGCCCCAGGGATCTGTTCTAGGACCCTTGCTGTTTGTCACTTTCATAAATGACCTGGATGAGGAAGTGGAGGGACGGGTTAGTAAGTTCACCAACAATACGAAGGTTGGTGTTGTGGATAGTCTGGAGGGTTGTCAGATGTTGCAGCGTGACGTAGAATGCAAGACTGGGCGGAGAAGTGGCAGATGGATTTCAATGCAGATAAATGTGTAGTGGTCCATTTTGGCAGGACCAATGGGATGAAGGAGTACAATATCAAGGGTAAGGACTCTTAGTAGTGTTGAGGAGCAGAAGCTCCTTGGTGTCGGGTCCGTAGGACTCTTAAATTGGCCTCGCAGGTTAAGGATGTGGTCAAGAAGGCATATGGTGTACTGGCCTTTATTAATCAAGAGATTGGGTTTAGGAGTCGGGAGGTAATGCTGCAACTTTATAAGACCCTTGTCAGACCCCACTTGGAGTACTGTATGCAGTTCTGGTTGCCTCACTATAGGAAGGATGTGGAAGCTATTGAGAGGGTGCAGAAGAGAGTTACAAGGATATTGCCTGGATTGGGAGGCATGCCTTATGAAGCTAGACTGAAGGAGCTAGGTCTCTTCTCCCTGGGGAGATGAAGATTAAGAGGCAACCTGATAGAGGTTTATAAAATGTTGAGAGGTATAGATAGGGTGGATTCTCAGAGGCTGTTTCCAGGGCTGAAATGGTAGCTATGAGAGAACGCAGGTTTAAGGTACTGGGGAGCAAATAGAGGAGATATTAGGGGTAAGTTTTTCAGAGTGGTGAGTGAGTGGAATCGACTGCCATTGGTGATGGTAGAGCAAACTCTCTCTGGGGTCTTTTAAAAAACTTCTGGATGAGTACATGGGTTTAATAGGATTGGGAGTTACAGATAGTTCTATGGCCTTGTAGGTATGGATATAATCGATGCAAATTGTGGGCCAAAGGGCCTGTTTGTGCTGTAGTGTTCTATGTTCTATAAATTTCCCTAATTTTCACCCATTTTTTAACCTCATTGTTGGCTCAGTCTGACTCCCACAGATTCAATAATCTGTACTCTAGTTCCAATTGAGGCCAACCGATCAACTCACCAGGTGAGATCCTGTCTGACTGCACCAATTTGTTGTGGGAAAATCACCACTCAGTCAGATTTAAGATTCAATGCGCAGTTCTATCAGACACCACTTTGGGTGAAGTGCTGGGCTCTCTGCGGTGCACGCAGTTAACTCCTGAACTTCAAATTGGCAGTTGAGCATCTTTTGTACATGTTCAAATAATGAACAAGCATGGACATTAGCAGTTAGCACATCATACGTAAAGCAGACAATTATGGACATTGACAATTAACATGTTATACATAGAGCAGATATGTTTATGCCCCAAGACAAAAAAACTCATTACCGAAACTCATTGTTTTGGCTCTGCTTTATCTCAAGCTAAGGTACCTGATGGTCTGATCTGTTTCCTGTAGAAATGCAGTCTTTAACTCTTTGTGCCAGGTGACCATCATGTATCCTTTGATTTTGATTTTACTCCAGCAGAGTAAGGGCAGCATTTAGAACTATGGTTCTTTGAGCTGAATGGTTTTCAGTGCAGCAATATATGGTGGCTAGCTGGTGATTCCTACTGAAAAATGCTGGTTGTGATGAGACCTTTTAAAATCAATACAGACTTCTTTCAATATACTTCCATAATTTATTGACTTAAATTTAAAGCACCAATTTATTTTGAATTGCTAAATTTCCTATTGTTTTCTTGCCAAATATCAGGGTGGAAAATGCACTGCGTAGAGTGACAACAGCATTCTGCATGCTCTGCAAAGTTATATCAGTAATATCAATTCTTCCAGATTTAAGCTGCTTAAACATCCATTTTAGCAGTCAACATGCTAGTGCACAGAGTACTTGCAAATACTAAATCTGTTTGACTCTACAAATAACTTGACATTGTGTAATCATGGAAACATACTGCATTGAAACAGCAGTGGCTAGCTGTTTGGAGGGATGACAGTCACGTGTAGCTGTCTCTGGGATTCCTTTAGCTGAGCTGTATCTCTTTAGTTATTTCCTCAAATTAGTAATATTCAAAAACTGATCATAATATCATTGAATTCATACTGGTTTTGATTTCAGCATCCCCAATTTCTCCATGATTTTTGATGCTAAAAATAAGGCCTGAAAGAACCTGGTATAAATTAAAAATGTTGAAACCTCTTCATGCCCTTTTGTTCAAAATTCTGATATTTTCCACACACAAAACTTAAATGAATAGCCTCTTGAGTATGATACTAGATGTGTTTTTGTGCCAAAACCTGGTAATAGCTTGTATGCTTTTTAGCAAAGGAGCAATGGCAGGAAGTTGTGATGTTTTAAGAACCTGTTGATTTCTACAGAGACCATAAAAATGTTTATCATAAGTTAGTTTTGATTTATATAAGGAAGAGAAACCAAAACTATTTTGAATCCTTTGAGCAGTAATCCATTGGGGAGTTTCTGCTATTCTTAAATGCATATTGGGTGATTGTAAACCCTTACCCTGTTTTTTCTTATCTCTTAAAAGTAATTGACAGGCTGGAGTGAAGTTTTGTGATGCACGTTTCCCACATTTACTAGAAGGGGAAAAATAGAAAGGCCTCTTAAGAATCTACTCTGGCCATTGCTAATGTTGTAAAAATGGGGAAGGTTGGAGATTCCGTTTGTCACCTATATGCACAGAATTGGCATGATGGAGTGTTGGCTTCCTAAACTTGGAAAGTTGCACTGCTGTGAGCTTTTTGACAGAATTTTTTATTAAGGTATTAAGGTGATAAGGTATTTAATAGACAAGGTGGCATGGCTTTGATTCATTTCCAGTAATGAATATTTCAAATCAAATCTGGGTTAATTCCTAAAAGATCTGGATTAAAGTACAAATTAAGTCTCATTTTGATTCCCCTCAAAAATATTAAGGAAGATTGCAAAACCTTTATCTGTCATTTCCTGTTTTTTTTTTAGTTTTTGTCTCAACTGGTTAGAGAGGCATATTGTGAAATCAATATTAGTGCATGTAGTTCCTCTGCCTTTTCTGATTTTCAAGCTTCAATTGCTACCAGTTGTCTATAATCAACTTATGGCAATAGGTTAGGCCTCCAACTTGATGTTCATTTTTTTTTTACAGTGAATGGTCCCAGTGATGAAGTATATCCAACCGTATATACTGGTAAGGTGGTGAGGCCATTACGCAGTGTGGATCCACAGCAGGCTGAGTATCAGGGCCTTATTGAGATTACT
Organism: Sphyrna mokarran; assembly: GCA_024679065.1. Lineage (NCBI taxonomy): Eukaryota > Metazoa > Chordata > Chondrichthyes > Carcharhiniformes > Carcharhinidae > Sphyrna > Sphyrna mokarran. Next base: position 38,892,065 of record JAGIQG010000023.1, read on the forward strand.
GAAGAGGGTAAGGTTCTGTTATTCGTGCAAACAATTATTTATATTGCCTATCAAGATGTGTGCTTGAATTGTCTCCTTCAGTTTTGAAATTGAAGGATATTGAGAGTGAATTTGGAGTGGGTGAGTGGATGGGAAGAGACCGGAATGCAGGTTTGAATCCTGACCCAATGATCTATTTAGTCTTGGAAAACAAAATTGCTAAGTTGATTGTTCTATCAATGTCTTCTACTAAAGTTAATTCTGCCTGATGGCTGGTTAATAAATGTCAGGTCATTTTTGTTAAACTGCTTTCTTTTTTTCTAAACTAAAGCAGAATATTTCTTGGCCCATTAAATTTGGCCATCTCCAAATTTCATTTGCATTCAAATATTTGACACAACATTTTAAAGCCTTCTCTGGTTCACCCCTTCTGTTAAAGCCTTCATCTATGGCTTTGCCAACTCCAGTGTCAGTTAGCCTCCCATCCTCCACCCTGTTTTTAAACAAAAAACTTGTCTGAAACTACGTCTAGTCATGCCTCACCCTGTTGCACCATGTTTTGGTGCCTGGTAAGTGGTATAATCTTCACTCGTTTAAATGCATATTCCTACAAATCCACCTCCCCATAAAACTTTAAATTCCATCGTTTTTGACCTTTTGTACCACCCCCCTCCAAAAACTATTGATAACTTTGTCAGTTATAAACGTAGGAGTAAAAGGAGGTCATTAGACCCTGTTTTGCCAGCTGGTGAAATTGTGACTTATCTTGGATCATACTTCCAAAACCTGCATTTTTCCAATATCCCTTAATACTGTTTGGTTAACAATCTATCAATCTTCGATTAAAGATTAACAATATATCTAGCATCATTTGCCTTTTGTGAAGGTGTTCCAAGCACCATCTGATTCCACCCTTACAGGACTTGGTTTTAATTTTTAGACTCAGTCCTCAATCCTAGACTTCCTAACTGGCTGCATTTCAACTTCTATCAAGTCATCTCTTTACCTTCTAAACACCAATGAGCTACATTCCTACTTTGTGTAATCTCTCCTTGTAATTTATTGCTTGAAATCTGAGTATTCTGATAAATCTGTGTTAAATTTAGATTGTATATGTTGTGTAAGTTACTTCATCATTTCCAGCTCCTCTTGAGAATATCCCCGTGACCAAACTCCCTCCTGATGTTGCCACCCCAGCATATTTCTAATTGCGTTTCTATGAAGCATCTTGCAACATTTAAATCAGCTTGTCATCGTCATTCGCCAGAGACTGAACTGGATCAACTACAAATGTAGGTTACAGGCTAGGTGTTGTGGAGAGTAAATTGCTTTGACTCCCTGAAGCTTATCCACCATCATCCTGACAAGTCAGGAGTATAGTGGAATACTTGCCACTTGGCTGGATGACTGCAACTCTACAATATTTGAAGTTTGAAACCATCCAGAACAAGATTGCCTACTTGATTGGGACACTATTCACCATCTTAAACAACGACTCTTCCACTATCATTGCGCAGCATCTACAAGATGCACAACAGCAACTCAACAGAACCTTCAAACCTGCAACCACCTAGAAGGACAAGGGTAGCAGATGCATAGGAATACCACCTCAAAGTTCTCTTCCAAGCCACTCACCATCCTGACTTGTAACTATATTATCATTTCTTCACATTCACTGGATTAAAATCCTGGGACTCCCTAACTGCACTGTGGGTATACTTACAGCACATGGACTGCAGTGGTTCGAGAAGGTAGTTCACCACCACCACCTTGAAGGCAGTTGGGGTTGGGTAGTAAATGTTGGCCTATCCAGCAACACCCATGTCCTGTTGAGGAATATAAAACAATTATTTTAAGATTTGATTGCTCAATTTATGTTGGATTAGTAAAAAACCTGATAGTAAAGAAGTTAAATTCCAAAGTAAACTTGCATTCTTTGGTGCAGAAATTTTTTCATGGAATTTGAAACTTGACTTTTTGAGTAAACATAGCTACTTAAATCAGCAGCATTTCAATTAAAGCTTTAGAACATAGAACATTACAGCACAGAACAGACCCTTCGGCCTTTGATGTTGTGCCGACCAAAATAAAAAGCAATGCCCCTCCAAACTAAACCATTCCCTTCTCTTCCATATACTTATCAATTAACCTCTTAAACGCCACCAAACTTGGCGCATCTAGTTAATGGCCCATTTAGTTAATGGGCTGTCCGTATTTTTCTAGTCACCCGTGTATGGTTTACTGACAGACCTTCTGGAAAGATTGTGCTTCCTGACTTGAGCTTAGGTATTCCAAAGACCCATGAAGGTGGCAAATTCAAAACTCACATGATACCTAGAAAGTACCTTGTCTCTTCCTTCCTTATTACCAAGTTTATTGGTGTATTAACATTTTAATTTTTTGTAACTAAGGAATTTTCCCCACTCTTTCTTCTGCCCTAAAGATGTTGAATCTTTCAAACGGCTACTTTTAATGTGCTAATTTAGAACTGGATACTCAATTTAATTCATTTAATGCTTTGCTTCACAAAAGTCACCCTTGACGCAGTAATGTTTTTTCAGATAACTTATGCTGAAAATAAATAATTGTTTTTAACTTCAGGGACAATGAAAGGAGAAGTATACCCTTTTGCCATCATCAGTCTGGCAAACAAAACAGATTGCCTTCAGAAGGGGGAAACTGTCAAGTTCCAGCTATGCACTGTGGCCCTAACAGGACAGAAATTGGCCTACGATGCCACACCTTTACGGAGAGGCTCTGTAGACTGTGTGAAAGACCAGGTGAGGGTTAATGCCTGTAACTGTTCTAGATTGTTTAAGCTTTCTAGAATTCCTCCTTAAGGAGTTCAATTTCAGATACTTAATTAAATCAGCTTCACATATAAAGTGTGCCTGGAGTGAGGCACTGTTCACAAATGTACAGTCAGACTATTAAAAATTTTAATGTTTTCCCTGTACTTGTAAACTTACTTGAGTTGCTTACATCCAAGGAGAGACCAGCGCTTTGTACATTGCATTCCCTGACCTATGAGCAGGATGGTTATTGTGGCTGGTCTGCAGTTGAAGCTGAATAATGCATGCGTGCTTTCTCAGAGCAATCACACATAGTTTAAGAATTGAAGTATAAATGCACCATCATTTTAGATTTGAAGAAAAAGCTTGACTGTATTGGAATAATCATAATTTTAATAGCAACATTGTGGAAAAATTATAATGAAAGATATACTGCTGTGAATTAATGTGGGAAGATTTTTGGTATTTGCATTCTGATATACAAAAATGTTGCTTTGATTTGTAATAAATAATTGTAAAGGAAACACAATGTTTATATAGTTTACAATCAAAAAACAAACATGTTGCAAAATGCCTCAACAGTTTGTCATAAGTGAATGCCTTTTGTGATGGGTCTAACAGATCTATATCACTCTAATGGAAACAGATGAAACTCAAATTAAATGCAGCAAAAGTTTGAAAAAAGGTTATTTATTGAGACCAGTGGCTCCACAGATTAACATATTACATAGTACAGTACCAAGACATTCCATTACTTGTTCATTGTTATTAAGTCCAAGCTGGGCCCATGGTGTTGTGATAGTAGATGAGAAAAAGTAACAGTTACCTGGGGGGGGAAGATGGTCACGGTCTTTAAAACTGAAAACTGTCCAGTATGCTGAAAACCTCAATTAGCCTCAGGTGAGAAAACCAGTTAGGCTGCAGGGTGACAGCACAATAAATAAACAATTATGGAGATGTTTAAATCACTTTTCAGGAAGAGCAATGTCCACAGTGGTGAATATTTATGTGGTAGTAGACAACTTTGTGTGACTATGACTGATAATATCTTAGCAAGCCTATCAAATGTGACTATTTCATGTGTCAAACTGCTTTTGAAGCAGGAACAAGGGGTCAGAATTCTAATATGAGGAAAATGGGCAGCTGGGTGGCTCAGTGGGTTATTTAATTTGCTGTTGTAAGTTGCCGTTTGAATAAGCTTTGAGCCCAATTAATAATCTCTCTATAATCGGGCTTTGTACTTCCTTTGCGAACTAGTGTTGATGTCACCATGTTCACTTGTGCTTCTGGCTGTGACACAGTATTGAATAGCTGTCGTCAAATGATTTGAATCATGGTTCTGGTCCCCCTCAGTAACAACAAAAAAGCTGTTACGTTTTCAGCTCTTGCTGAGTCTTGAACGTGTAAGCAGATCACCTAATGAAATGAATATTCTGATCAGCTTCAGGAGTTGTATTCAGTTTATATAAGTTATTTCCTTCTGTGGCATTAATAGGATAAGGGTTGGCCATTAATGTTTGGGATCAGAGTTTTCTTCATTCGTAGATTGTAAACCTTTGGAATAGCTGTGGGTGCTCAGACATTTATGTTCAAAACCAGGTTTTAGGATACAAATGGAATGGAGGGATTATGGTTTAGGGTACTTTAGCTACTCTAAGAATATAGAAATAGGAGCAGGAATAAATCATTTAATCCTTCAAACTTTGCATAAAACTCCACTTTCCTACCTTATCCCAAATCCTGATGATCCCCAAGTAATTTGAATTGGACAGGGAAGTGAGTTGATGTAAAAGTTCAGTTATTATCTTAATAACAAAACAGGCTCCAGGGGCATGTGATACCTCCATCCCTCCCTAGAATAGCCAAAATACATTTTGTTTCCATCTGAGAAGATGTTTTAAATACTAGATCATAAATAGACAACGTATTTTAGCATTATCTTGCAAAACACGTGTACATTTGTGATATCCGTTAGCCTGAGGACACTAGTAGCATTATCTATCTTCAACTAAAAACAGGAAGAGATTTTGAAGTGTTAATTTTTAGGTAAAACTGGAATTCCTGAATTGCCTTGGTAAAACTTGCCATTCCTTCCTTGACAACTGATACTAGTTCTCATTTCTCCTAATTACTAGCTGTGGACTTGTAGCACATTACCCACTTTACTGTCTGTGACCTTGGTTAGAAGTCATCTTAACCTTTAAATTAATGCAGTATTTCTTATCCTTTGCAACAAAATGGAGTTGAGTATTCTTGCCAGCCTCAGCTCTTTACCTTGATTTCTGTTCCAAATTTAGTAGAAATCTGTGTATGCCCATTTATAAAACCTTCAATGTGATCAGAAAGGCAGCCTTTTCCTTTATGGATGTGTTTGTTCCATCTAGCTGGCAAAAGTATGCATTGGTCATTGAGTATCCATGACCACTGATTTGAACTGTTTAACTAAATATAATGTAAAATGATTTTTAAAATGTGCCAAAGATTTGTGTACATTTGTCTAAAGATTCTCATGGACAATCCCATATCTAAGTTCTTGATCTTGGGAGGAATACTGGAAAGGGAAATCTAAAATGAGTGGCTTTCATCTGGAAAATTTTGGGGTTGAATTTGTCAAATATGTGGAATAGGATTGACTTTTTTCAAGTAGAAGTGAGCCTACTACAGATTACTTAAGCATCAAGTTTAATGAAGTATTGAGGTTGAAGTGTAAATGTTGCTACCTGCTGTATTGAGTTTGTTTTCAATGCAAAAGGAACATCTTAGCATTTTTTTGTTTACTGACATGAACAAATACTCACCATTTTCTATTTCCACTTTAAAATTTATATTGAATGGAGTTTGATATTAACACCTTAAAATGGAAAATCATAGTTCAGGGCTATTTCCCCTGTGAATTAATTCTATTGTAGCAATGAAGTATACAATATAATACCAAAACCAATTTATTCCACTAATGTTAACTTTAAACTGGTTTTCTTATGCTTAGATTTCTACTTTTCAAATGTTATGAAATCCAAATACTGTCATTCACTCCCTTTTCCTTCTTTCCCCTTCTCCAACCACCTTTAAAATGCAATTTTTTTATCTAGCATCATTTGCGCCTCATTCTTTCAGGTATGTGTATGGCATTCTGAATAGGCACTGCCAGGGTATCTACATTTTCTGCCCCCTTCTGTCCGCATGGTCAGATTTTCAGTCCATTACACCCTGTATATAGAAACATTAGCATACAATTTAGCAATTAACATATGCTTTTCATTAGTGCAATTCTATAATTTTTTAGTAAAATATTTTCAAGCATTTGACCAACATAGGATTGTAATTTGTGTAGGATTTATATAGGCTCTCTAAAAATAACGCCTACTCACTGCATTCCAAACGAAGGATTACTTGTGCGCACTGTTTATTAAATGGCTACTTTATGACTAAAGCATAGATATGTTAATTGGAGCACTTTACAGAATGATTGTTTTAGAATTCTAAAACTGTTTGACTTGCATCTTTTTTGTAAAACTGCAATGAAGCCTTTCCCAGTATGACCTACCCGATAGTAGCAAGCACTGCAGCAATGGTTTCCATGGTAATCTACAATTTGTGCTGCATTTTTGAAAAGGGTGTACTGGGGAGTATAACATTACAGTGGTAAATCTGTTTAGTGTTAATTTTACTGCTTCACCTTTTTCAACCAGCATGTGCCATTCCAGGATTCATTCATTAAATAATGCTAATTTTTTTTAACTACATGAAAAAATACTCACCATTTTACATTTCAGTATAAATTGTACAACAGAATTCTAAATAATTCTGAACGCTTTACAGAATAAAATGGGCAAATCAAAATGTTGATTGGACAACGCTGGACAAAAAGCCCCCAGTGTATCACCTGAAGGATTTACCCATATTGTAATAATGAGAAAGATTAGCAAAACTGATCACTTATTTCACTAACGTTAATGTCAAAAGTGACTTTGTTCTGTTTAAATTCTATTTTATTAATATTTCAAATGTTATGAAATTCAAATATTTGCCATTCCCTCCCTTCTCTGTTCCTCAAGTTCAAAATGCAAGTTGTTTATCTGGTTCCACTTAACTCATGCACTCGTGGGGCACTAAGTAGTCACTGTTAGGCTATCTGGTTTTCAGCCCTCTATACTATGTGGTTAGGATTGCAGTTCATTATATCCTGTAGAATAGGGAGATTTCAGTATTGGAGTGATGACAAAGGTTGCGACTTCAGAGGACATTGGAGCCCTTCAGTTTCTCATTTGTGTTTTGACTTTTTGTTTTGAAATTCATTGACAGCTGACCTATTTGAGAAGGCTTTTGGGAAACTTTATATTCTTGCACTTTGTCTAATTTGGTTATTCCATTGTGTGCATCTTTGCATATGATTCCCATGATCTTGATCTTGTTTCTGTGTTTTCCTAGTTTGGTTTCATTAACTATGAAGTTGGTGATGGTAAAAAGCTGTTCTTCCGTGTGAATGAGGTACTGGATGGTGTGGAGTTGCAGCCTGGAGATGAGGTGGAGTTCTCTGTCATCTTAAACCAACGTACAGGAAAGTGCAGTGCCTGCAATGTGTTCCGTGTCAGGTAAGCTTCTGGTATGCACAAAAATAATGATCGGTGCGTGGGTGGGGGGATATTTGAACGTCCACGTGGAATGCTATCAAATTATCCAGAGTTGGAGATCACTTAATAACCTACCTGCAATAAATGTTGCAACATTACAGGAGTCAGAATGTTCATTGGCTCTTCAGCTAAGATTCATTAACAGGACCCTGGTTTTATCTTCAGTATTTTTTATAATTTCAGTGGAAACTTAATATATTTTGGTACAGCTATATAAAACTGATATCAAAATCTGAACAACTCAGAGCAAAATGTAATTATTTTAATTTGTCTTCCTTGCTGCTTGAAATGTAGGTTTGCCCTGCTTAAAGTATATAAAAGACAGAATATTACCAATGTATCAAATCATAACTATTTTGGTGGCACAGTGATTAGTACTGTTGCTTCATGGTGTCAGGACCCTGGGCTCAATTCTAGCTTTGGGTGACTGGAGTTTGCATGTTCTCCCTGTCTGGATAGGTTTCCCTCAGGTTGCTCCATCCAATTTCCTTCCTTAGCCCAAGCTTTGTGGGTTTGGTGGATTGGTCATGCTAAATTGCCCCTCAATGTCCCAAGATATGTAGCTTGGATGGATTAGCCATGGTAAATTGATGGGGTTATGGGAACAGGGTGGGAGAGAGGACCTGAGTAAGAGACTCTGTAGAGAGTTGGTGTAGAATCTACGGGCTGAATCTCCTGTGTTGTAAGGATTCTATAATTGCAAAGATATTGCCATTGTGTTCCCAAGATTGTTGAATGCAGAATTGCTGCATTTTTTTTGTATTTCCCCCATTGCAAGATGATTTGCATTCCCAAGTATAGTTCTGTCCAGTGTGTGGGGAGCAATGTACATTTCCATACTGACAATATATGCAATGTTAATATGGGTAGTTGAGAAGATTTGTTTCAGGCGCATTTTGCAATTTTTTGTTTGCATATTAGTTAAAATGGTGAATTCTGAAATTGAAGCCCTTAAGTATTTCCTTCATTAATGAGTGATTTTTTTTAAAATTGTGAAATCTTTATTTTTGTCAGTCCACCTAACACAATGGGTATCTGCCAAGTAACAGATATTTGAGAAATGGAATACAGTTACACATTGTCAGATTTTAATTGGGCTTAAGACCACTTGCTTTGAGAATCTTAAAGCATCAATACCTTGTAAAAGTGACAATGCAAAATATCATCTGAATCAGAAAATTGGGGATTCAAACCCCACTCCTGATGAACTTAGCAGACAAGCCATTATTGAGGGAGTGCTGCACGAAGCTGCTATGTTTGAGATGAGACATAAATCAAAGCTCCATCGATATCAAGATTCCATTTGAAGTGAACTAGTTGGTCTCTTGGGTTATTCAACTAAGATCCCACTCATGAGGCTTGCAGAGTTTTGAAGATTGGCGAGAAGAATTCCAGCCCTTAACTGCTCTTCCATAAGTGTTTCTCTTCTGCCAAAATGTACTTCTAAGATGAGCAGACTGATGTTTAAATGTAGTAAATTGACTAGATATATTGTTGATTTGTCCTGGCAGTGAGGGCCCTCGGCCTGTGGCAGCTCCACGTCCTGATCGTTTAGTACATCGTCTCAAGAGCATCACATTGGATGACGCAAGTGCTCCAAAACTGGTTGTGCTTCGCCAACCAAAAGGACCTGATAACACAAAGGTAAATGCTAACGTATGGTGGTGAGAAATTGATTTAAATCAGTTAAGTGATATTGTTAGAGGTTGAAACATGATATAATTAACTCTCTCCTAATATTGATTTGGATCACAGGTTTTTGGCTATCTTTGGCAAAGCATTGCAATTTTTATTGAAAGTTTTAAGCTTTAAATTAAATCTTGCCAAAAAATGCAGCCATGTCTTCAGATGAAACAGTCCTGAGAATTTAACATTTCATTGATTAGGCTGTAGATTCATATTTTAAACTGCAAATGACAGAGCTGTCATTGCTTCAGTTTTAAGTGTGCTGAAATTTCAATCCATGCTGATTTGTGGTCCAGACTTTTTCTTGTAGATAGAGACTCTCGCTATAATACTTGTATCACCTTTTTGTTGAAAGCTGAGATTGAAAGAGGATTGGAGTACAAAAGTAGGGATGTTTTGCACTTGTTGATGAGACCACATCTAGAGTATTCTGCACAGTTTTGGTTTCCTTATTTCTAAAGGATAGAAATGTTTGTTCAGAAAATGGTCATTTCACTGATACAGGAGGAGGGTGGGAGTAGAAAAGGAAGAGAGAGTGGTCTTGCCTTACAAAGAGACTTCCTGTGTTAGAGTTTAGAAATTTGAGAGTTGATGTCAATTAATTATACGACCTTGAGGGGGCTTCACAGACTGAACACAGGAAGGATGTTTCCACTTGTGGGAGGTACTACAACCAGGAATGGAGGTATAAACATTTTGTTTCAATCTTTGGAACTCTTTTCCCAGAGTGTGGTGGAACACGGTCAGTGAATATTTTTAAGGTAGAGGTAAACAGATTCTTGATCAACAGGGAGGTTAGTTTTTGGAGATGGCAGAATGTGGCTTTGAGGCCACAGATCAGCTGTGATCTGAGTAAGCAAGCTCAGGGATTGAGTGGCATTAGAAGGTAGCTGCTTGAAAGCAGGATCACATTTCCAATTCACTCAACTTGAAAATTGAGGTTTGTGGAAGACCCACTTGTCACTCCTGCTGAAATTGACTAACTCAGCACATAAGATTGAACTTGCTCATTATTACACTGTTGAGTAATTAGATACTCAAAAAAGAATTTCATTTTGATTCATCTCCAACTGCTGATGTATGTGATCCAATATATAGAGCTATCTATTTTGTGAATGAATCAATAGTGAAAGACATTGCTATGGACTTCACAACTTGAATTTGCTTTCTGTAGCTGAAATTAATTGACTACTAGCAACATTTTCACAGTCAGTTTTTGATTTTAAATAATGCAGTTTGCCAAAGAGTTGCTCATAATGCATATGTATGGGTATATTCCTTTGTTCTTCCCTGCATGATTTCATGAGTGAATGTACTGAGATGTACAAAAGCATTCAAAGTAGATTTCAGAAGACTACAGATGATGTCAGTTGTGATTGGCTTTGGCCTCGTCTAATGCTCACATACACTTTCAATCAGAGGTTACTAGTTTTGGAGCAGTGAGACTGTTTCTATCTTGTCTGCTACAGTGGGTCCTGCTGAGAGAATGTTGCAGCATATTTGTTCCATCTACTAAAGTTAAAGTTGATGTATATACGCCATGTTTTTATTTCATTCTTGGGATGTGGGTGTCACTGGCTAGACCAGCATTTTGACCTACATGCTATTGGGGAAGACATTCCAGCATTTTGACCCAGTGGGACTCTTGGGAAGTAGGTGAAAGAAGTTGATGTGTTATCAATTGTAGGGACACTTAGAAATCTCAATTTTCTGTCAATTCTATCTTTGCTTTACCAACTAATGATCTCTACTTTTTTTAAAAACTGGTTTTTCATTCAATCAAGAACCCCCATCAGCTGGGATTCCTTAGAATGTACTGTTCCTAAGAGAAATAAAACCCTGGCTATTACAATACAGATCTTCCCACAGTTAGGGTTTTGTACATAAAAATAGCTTTCATGTATCTAGAGAATTTTGTTAAATATGATTTATTTGATGGCTTCTTCAACAGTCATCGCATACAATGTAGTACTGAGCATACTTATTGTAAGGCTTGACCTCTTGGTACTGACTCCCTACTGAGATTACAGGGGGCATGATTGGCTGCTGTATCCTTGGCTGAGGAAGAGGTTTTTTAAAGTTCCTCTTCCTGACTACTTGATCTAGACCGTTTCTCTGTTTCATGGCCTGCCAGCAATCAACATCTGGAATTAAGTTATATGTGACTTTTGGTCTGCATCTGCCCCCAGTGGAATCTTGAGAGCAGAAAGTTGGGGAGCTAGCAGGCCTCTATCATTTCAGTGATTCAACTGGAGTTTCGCATTTACTGTTTGCATAGCACAGTTGGGTTGTTGCTGTTAATCAAATTTACTATTGCTTATTTGACTTGCAAATGAAGATTGAAAGGTATTCAAGATCAGCATAAAACTAGCAGCTGCAGCTCTGAAGTGTGAAGAATGGAGCTCCTGAGTTTTATTATATTGACTTTGGGCCAACTCTAGTTTTCTAACCAATGAAAATGTTTAATTATGAAGATCCATTTTGTCAGCTTGTTTCTGATGTATCCAGTTTGTTGAGGAATCATTGGGAAATTAACCATTTGTTTTACTACTTGCAGGGATTCACTGCAGAGAGAAAGATTCGTCAAGCTGGAGTCATCGATTGATTTCTTTTCTCTCCCCCCAGCAAGCACATTACCCAATGCAGTATCTTCGGGGAGGGGAGGGTTTACGCAAGATTAGTCTGCCTCTACTACCCTCTTGTGTTTCCCAGTCCAGAATGGAACACAATTTATCTATTTTCAAGCAAATCTTCAGTTCTACCACTTGTCTGTGCTTTTTATCAAAAGCTTAAAAAAAATACAAAATGAAGCAAAAACAAAAAAAATACAAAAAAGGTAACGCACAGGCTCGGGGCAGTGAATGAGCAGGAAGCCTTATAGTTTCACAACCTTATAGGAGCTTGATTTAAACAGACAGCATCTTACATCAATGCTAATTTGAAATTTGTAAGTTTATTTGCCTTTATGTTAGAAAATCTGTGGAAAAAAAAAAGCTATACAACTGAAACACTTGAGTGCCATGAGTGCTGGCTTTCATTAAACCTTTCAGTACAAGTTTGTTGATGCTGTGGAGTACTGCAGCCTTGGAACACTTTTCCCTATTCCAGAAACTAACAGATTTGTGCCTAAAAAATAAATATCACTGTTATTCCCACAAAGGGCACCCTGTGTAATGCCGAATGAAAAAAGAGAACGGCTGACTTTTTTTTAAAAAGTATATTAATGCATCAAGGTGGAAATGTTAATTGTTGGTACTGTATATATGCCTTTTGCATAGAAACAGGGAGACTAGTTGATATCAAGCGTTAGTAATCAAAAAACTGGTCTGTGTTACTATACCAAATAAGATCAGGAATTTAATTGATGTTGATGTGGGACGGAGGCAGTATCCTGTTTCTGTTTTGCCTCTGCTCACAGTTTGGGGTTTGTATAAACTGGGAGATTGCTTTCTTTCCTGCAAGAAGGAAACTAAACACGCTTTCTCCTGTGTCCCTGTTAATGGTCATGAAAAAGAAACTACAATAAAACGTTTTACCATAAATTCTGAAATCTCAAATCGACTTTGTCTACCTATGTCACTCAACATTGTGAAATTCTTTCATTTATTTCATTGCCTGAATTTAAATGGTTGATTTAGTAACTTTAGGGCACAATGCACATAAATTAAGCACAAGTACTTTACAGCTGAAATTGCAGAGAATTTGCATAAATAGGCTGACATGCATACAGTCTATCAACCACCTGAGAGGCTATAGCTTGATACTTCCTGATATGAAGCCCTACATTGGGGAAGGTTGGAGTGGGTGAAGGGTAAAGAGAATAAAGCAGGAATTCTGAGATTAATTTGGTTTACAAGTATTGAATAACAGGGCTGTGGTGGTGTTTTTGATGCGCACACAAAGCTCTTGCTGGCCTTCATCTAATCCTAATAATGACAGCTTGCATTTAGTGTAGTAATGCTCCTGTAATGTGGCTAGATATTTTATCAAACCAAAACACCAGATCACAAAACAATGGAACAACTGACCAAAAGCTTTGAAAGTGTCTTGAGAAAAGGGGAGTGGCAAATAAAAGGAATTCCAATTAGGGTGCAGACAGCTAGAGGGACAACTGACAACAGCTTTATAGGACAGACTTGCAATCTTGTATCATCACAAAGTATTTTTGAAATGCATTCACTTATATTGCAGGAAATGCAGCAGCCAATTTGTCCACAGCAAGCTCCCAAATCACCAACGTGAAGGTGATTTATTACATTGCTGGAGGCATAAACATTGGCTAGGACACCAGTGGTAACACCTCTACTATTTACAATAGTGTTATGAATCTTACATGAGAAGAATGCCAGAGCCTCAGTTTAATGCTTTATTTAAAAGACAACATCTCTTGTACAGTCCCTGGAGTGGGCACTTGTGTTAACAGCCATCTGATTCAGTGAGAATGCTGCCAACATTTGGGTGGAGCAATTGGGGTGCACAAGAGACCAGAATTAGAGCACAGAATTCTCTAAGATTAGAGATCATGGAAGATTTGAAAACTAGAATAAGAATCAATGGCTTCTGGGCTACAACACCAAGTAGGTCTGCGACAGACTTGTTGCAAGGATCTGTTGCAGAGTTTGGGATGAACTCAGTTGTAGGTAGGGTGCAAGCATGAGGCTGAAGAGTATTGGATTAGTCTGAGATACTAAACAATCTGAGACATAGGTTAAGTTACAATGCCCATGAAAATTAATGATGGAATAGATTTGTGAATGGAAACTGAGTCACGTGAGGCTCAACATCTGGTTCAACTTCAGACACTTGCCTGCAAAAGAGATGGTTTCAGTTGCTTGGGGAGCAGACTTTCAAAGAAGGACAGACCCATGGGAAACAGGCCCTTTAGTCCAATGAGCCTGTGCTGCCACCCTGATGTTCCCACCTCTATCACTGTCTATGTTTATAGATCTATGGATTAAAAACCAAATTTGAGACAATTTAGGGAGGATTTGTTTTGCCAATTAGCCTAAGAGTACATCTTTGGGATGTGGGAGGAAACCAGAGCACCCGGAGAAAATCCATGCAAGCACGGGGAGAATGCACAAACTCCCACAGACACAGGCCCAAATCCATGTATCTGCACAGCACAGCGATAGTCACTGAGCTGTTGTGTTGCCCATCGATGTAAAGCACTAGGATACTCAAAAAAAAATCCAAGAGCAGCCCTCACAACCTATCATGTGTATGCCCTTTGTTAGACAACAAGGTGGAACAAAGCACCTGAAGGATAAAAACAAGTACATCAATATCATCATCTATTTACACACTTCCCAGGAACTCCCAAGGTGCATGATCCCTATTTTAAATCAGTTTTCTATATCCCTCCATTCCCATTCTGTTCATGCGCCCATCTAAGTATTTCTTAAATAACTCCAGAGTACCTGCCCCCACCACCCTCTGTGTGAAAAAACTCCCTCTAGCATCCAAATTATACCTCTTCCCCCCCCTCACCCCTGTGCTACTTGAGTCCATCTTAGGAAAAAGCCCTGTTTACTCTATCTATACCCCGCATAATCTTGTACACTGCTATTAGATCTCCTCTAAGTCTACATCTTTCTAAGGAAAACAGTCCCAATTTGCCTAACCTCTCCTTGTAACTCAGACCTTCCATACCAGGCAGCATCCTGGTAAACCTCCTTTGCACTCTCCAGAGTCTCCACGTCCTTCTGGTAATAAGGCGACCAGAACTGGACGCAGTATTCCAAATGAGGTCTAACCAACATTTTACTGCAACATTAAAGGCCAGCTCTTGTAATCTGTACCCCTTCCTATAAAGGCTAGCATACTACATGCTTTCTTCACAACCTTCTCCATTTGCTCTGCCACCTTCAGAGGCTTGTAGTAGAGACCAAATCAATTGCTTCAATCTTTCCAGTTGAAGGAAATTATTGCTCATCTATTATTGGATAAGCATTGTGACAAATCAGGTGGTGTTGCTAGTAGAGCTGGTTGTTGGCATATGTATGGAATGCATGGTGGGGTAGCATTTGAAAATGAAATGCAAGATGGTTGAAGTCTTTGGATTTTAGACTTGTAATTTTCACTGACTGTACAGTTAATGGAATCAGGCAAGGACTGTACCACCCAGCTCAACATTAAAGGTGTTGGAGGATTGTGTCAAAGCTTGCAGTGTGGAGGAGGGGCTGGTTTTTCAGAATCTCAGGCTGAGACTTTGAGGAATGTTTTGGTACTATAGTTGGGGTGGAAATGCAATTAGCATTTTAAACCTGATACATGAACACATCCTACTATCTTTCTTCCTCTTGTTTAAATGCATTACTGTTAACCAATTCAGTAACTACATGCTGCACATTCTAACCAGAAGTTCCTCTAGAATTCCCAATGAATATATTACGAAGTAGCTTATTTATGGCTGTTTGTGCTCCAGCTACCCCCTCTCCCAAACTCACAATAGAAAACATTTCTTTGTCTTATCCTTTCACAATCTCAATACTTCTAGGACTTTAGGGAAAATTAGAATTCTCAAATGCTAGTTTTTTTAATGCAACAAAGTTGAAAAAAACTAGAATTCAAATAGATTTAATTGCAGTAGATACAGAAGTTAATTATACATGCAAAGATCTCTCCCAGTACCAAGCTGGTCATGTATAGTGTTAATGGATTTAAACAAGAGGAAGAAAGTCAAAGGAGGAATGTGTTCATGTTAGGTTTGAAATAGTAATTGTGTTTCCATCCCAGCTATAGTTCTAAATCACTCCAGTCTCATCCATCAGTCACAGGTTGCACTGCATCCATCCCAGAACCCCTCTATCCACAACTGTGAAGAATCCAAGGACTTTATATTAAGATTGATAGTATCTGTTCCTTCATACCAGAGCGCCAACATATTTGGTTCCTAACTCCCCTTGTGTCCTATTTCCATTCATACACTAAGCTTTTTGCTATGAATCCTATCTCCTGTATCACTGTTTCCCAGAACTTACCCCAGCTTCCCTGTCTTTGAGAGTTAGCATTATAAATGGCCACCCATCTTGCATACCAGGGAAAAAAGTCCTAGCCTTTCCTTTATAATTTTGACTTTTGACTGCACCATCATCCATTGTCCAGTTCTAAGGCTGCTTTTTTTAAACTCTATATTTGCATGTTCAGTAGTAGCCATTTCAATTCTGTGGGAGAGAAGATAATGAGGATAGTATTGGAAGATTTGGATGAGATTGCATCATGGGTCACAATATATGGAATCTCAGGTATATCGATGACACCACAAAGAAAGGACTAGAGACTAGCAACCTAGTCAAGAGTCTTTTGGACTGAATGTAAATGAGGCAAAGTCTAGTGTAATGCTTCTAAATGACAAATTCAAGATTAGAAATATTCCAGCACCAATGATGAACACTAAAGTTACATGCAGTAATGGATGGCTAGCTGTGATCAATGACTTAATGTCTGGAAGTGCAAAGCTTCAGCAGGAAGCTGAAAAACTGTCCAGCAGTCACTAACGTATAATGTTGTACTCTGGGTGTTTGTACTGAGAACGAGTAACCGCTTTTGAAATGTGGATATAGCAGAGGTTGTTCAGAATCAGCTGGATGTGCAGAATAACAGATGAGTGGGTTAGATCAAGAATAGAAGTTCAGGGTTGCTGAGTGCAGTTAGCAACCCTACACGCACATTGGAAATGAAAATCCAACAGCAATGCTTTGATGGTAACTGAAGCAGAAACTGAAGGTAGAAGTAGAATAGGCATGTGGGAGAATATCATTGAGATGTGGACTGGACTGTAGGAAGCTTAAAACGTTGTCTACCTAATACGTTGCAAGAAAGGATGTCCCGAAGCATGGTATATTGGGGAGATCATGCAGACACTACGACAGCGGATGAACGAGCATCGCTCAACAATCACCAGGCAAAACAGTTCCCTTCCTGTGGGCGAACACTTCAGCAGTCATGGGCATTCGGCCTCCGACCTGCGGGTAAATGTTCTTCAAGGGGGCTTTCGTGATACACGACAGCGCAGAGTCGCTGACCAGAGACTGATAGCCAAGCTCCGCACACATGAGGACGGTCTTAACAGGGATCTTGGCTTCATGACACACTATCTGTAAACCCCGTAACTTGCCTGGGTTAGCAAAAACCTCACTTACTGTGCTGTCTGGAGAAAATACACAATTCTCTAACAATGCTCAGGATCCCCTTCACACACATTGTTAGCCACTTTAACACTTGAATAGCAGGTTAGATGTAAGGATTCGCATTCTAATCAGCAATCTCTGACTGTCTGTGCTGATGTGTGCTATTGCAGACCAGAACACTGCACTTGCCTGATGAAGACACGGGAGTGTTGAAAGCTCGCTTTTTTACTATCAAATAAATCGGTTGGATTAATAATTGGTGTTGCTAAATTCTTACTGGAAGCTTAAAAGTCAGAGAAGGACTAGGATAATGTCTACAGTCTTATCAAGACTATAATTACAACAATGAACTAGTAGCCAGCAAAAGCTTTCATTTTGCTACACTTTCCAGAGTTCCCTTAAGATCTATTGCAGACTCTTCATCTGCATTTTGTTACTTAGCTATATCTGTCACAGATGGGGAGTCAGTTTGCACATTTGCGAAACTTGACATTGCACCACTTCTCTTGATCATTCTAGTTGACCTCTGCAGTTAAACTACTGTCCTACACACAAGTTTAGATGAGCTAAAATTTCCCCAGGTTAATTATTGTGAAGACAAACCTTTGCCCTGTCACTAATTGCATTCCTCGCTCCAGTCATTGTCACTGGTTGAATGAAGCTGTTTATAACCTGTATGTCCATGGGATACAAATATAAACTCTTAAAATAATCTTTCAGCTTAAAGACAATATTGGGGCATTTTTTTTTGTTTGACTATACTGTGCAGGGTCTTCACAGTCCTTGTGTAAATTTAAACTTCAATAACTTTAGAAGTATACATGGTGGAAGCAAGCTGTAAATGATGCTTCATAAAATTAATGCACAGGAATATAGAATTTAGGAACAGATGTAATACATTCAATGCTTGAAGCCAGTTCCACCACTCAAAAGATGGTATGAATGATCTGGTTATGGCTTGAACTCCCCAATGCAGTTTGAATTCCTAGGTCACTAGGATAATAGACTCAAGTGACAAAATCACTGTGCAGCAACAGGAGATGGAAGGATGTGTCACAAGATATGGGAATTTATATTGAAACCCAGACATTTGAACTGTTTCATATTGTTTACAGCTTGTATCCAGCATTGTACATCAAAAGTTATTAAAATTTATGTTGCACAAGGGCCTTATTAAACACCTGTACACTATAAAAGCTGGAAATATTCAGCAGATCTGGCAATTTCTGTGGCTCTTAAGAGAAGCAGAGTGGCACTGTTTTAGTTCAAAAGTGAAGGAACTGTAATGGGTTTTGTGAAAGTGCAAGTAGAGAGGAAAGTTAAATGACAAAAAAATCTCATAGTACAGAAGGCAAAGGGATTGGTAACAATTGTAAAGAAATAGCAGATTTGTCCAACAAGTTATAAATGGCATGTTAATGAACAATAGTTTCTAAAAGCAAAAAACAAAAAAATTAAGATTGGCACCTGGAAAAAAGTACAGAAACGAAGGCTTCAAAGTGTGTAATCAAAAGATGAAGTGCTGCTCTGTAAACTTAGTGATCTGTATTAGCAAATGGCAACAAGCCAAGGGTGAAAACATCAGTATGGAAAACAATATCTAGCAACTACTATCTCCACTCACATTGTCTGCAACTTTAAAACTTGCTTAGCAGTTTAGCTGTGAAGACTCACATTCTATTCAGTATTCTGTAAACTATGTGCACTTCTATACACCCTTCTCTGATCAGAACCTTGCACACAGCTGATGAAGGAACAGTATATTGGAAAACTTGTGGGGTTTACGATCAAATAAACTGGTTGAACTTTAACCTGGTGTTGAGAGACTTTTTACGGTATGGGAACAAGGCAGAGAATCAAAATGGTGGGCAACCAAAACTCCAGATCATGCTTATGGACTGAGCAGAGATGTTCTACATAGCAGTCATCCAATCTCTGTATTTGGTTCTCCCCAAGAGAAAAGACTGCATTATGTATACAATAGTCCAAATTGAAAGAATTACACAAACAACTCTTCATCTACAGTGTGTTTGGGGCCTTAGATGGTGAGAATAGAAGGGGTAAAGGCGCAGGTGTTATATCTCCTACAATTGCATGAAAGGTGCAGTGGGAAGGCAACGAGGTATTGACGATGACAGAAATGGACCAGGGTATCACACAGCAAGTCTCTTCAGAATCCTGACGAGAGAGCAAGGGAAGATGGGTTTGATAGTGGAAAGAGGAAAAGGCTGATTCATTACTGTCACGTGTATTGGTATACAGCGAAGAGTATTATTCCTTGTCTGTTATGTACTCTACATCAGTATGCTTTGTATAAGGAACAATGAAAGGGGTGCAGAATATGTTACAATCATAGCTAGGATATAGAGAAAGATCAACTTGATGTAAGGCAAGTCCATTTAAAGGTCTGATGGCAGCAGGCAATTGTAATAAGATAAAAAGTGCTCATGAGTATCCAGGATGATTCTGGAGTGGTGGAAAGTTTTGGCAAATAAAGAGTTTGTCCATTATGTTGTTCAGCCAGAGCTGGCAATGCATGGTAAAGCTAGTCTGCCATCTATACACAAGTTTTCAGCACTTCATAATGAGTGAAGATGAAGACCACATAAAGTTTTGAGGAAATGGAAGAGTGTGTAGAGGTTACTGGGAACAAGAACAAGGAGCAACACAGCACGGGAAACAGGCCCTTCAGCCCAATGAGCCCATGCCGCCGTCCTAACGTCTTAATGACATATCCTTGACTTTAGGCTACGCCTATTGTTGAAGATTCCCATATAGGGACCAATATAGGGACAATTTGTTACCCAATCAGCCTAAAAGCACATTTTTGGGATGTGGGAGGAAACCGGAGCACCCGGAGGAAACCCACGCAACCACAGGGAGAACACGCAAACTCCCGCAGACACAGGCCCAAATCCATGTGTCAGCACAGCAACAGCGATAGTCTCTGAGCTGTCATGTTGCCTATCAGATGGTCCAGTTTAAGCATACACTGATGACGTGAAGCACTAGGCAACTCCTGAAGCAACCTCCAAGAGCAGCTCTCGCACGACATGCCGCATGCATGCCCCTTGTTGGTCAACAAAGTGGACCGAATTGCCTGCGGAAACAAATAAGACTTAATTAAACATGCTAAAAAAACTAAGACATTCCTGAGACGAAACTAAAAGATAGTCTACTACTATTTGGTCCTCCCGATTTTCAAACAGTCCTGCTATATCCCTCTATCTGCAGACCACTCATGTGGCTGTCCAAGACACCCTTAAACAACCCAAGCGTGCCTGCTCCCACCACCTTACTCAGCAGTGCATTCCATACCCCCACTACCCTGTGTGTGAAAAACTGGCCTCTAATATTCGTCTTATACATAGCCCCCTCTCACCCTGAGCCCGTGACCTCTCGTTCTATCCATTTCTAATGGTGGAAAAAGCTTACCACCATTTATTCTATCTATACCCCTCAATCTTATATACCTCTAAAAGATCCCCTCTCAGCTGACGTCTTTCAAGGGAAAAAAAACCCAGTGTTTTCAATCTTTCCTCGTTAAGACAGCCCTTCCATACCAGGCAGCATCCTGGTAAATCTCCTCTGCACTCTCTCCAGGGCCTCTACATCCTTCCTGTAGTACAGTGACCAGAACTGGACACAGTACTCCAGATGAGGCCTAACC
This sequence comes from Sphyrna mokarran, assembly GCA_024679065.1. NCBI lineage: Eukaryota > Metazoa > Chordata > Chondrichthyes > Carcharhiniformes > Carcharhinidae > Sphyrna > Sphyrna mokarran. The sequence continues at coordinate 38,912,955 of JAGIQG010000023.1, forward strand.
AACGTTCTATACACCTGCAACATCAGACTCCTACTCTTGTATTCTATACCCCTTCCTATGAAGGCTAACATACCATATGCTTTTTTTAACCACATTCTCCACCTGTACTGACACCTTCAGAGACTTGTGAACTCACACCCCCAGGTCTCTCTGCATCTCTATACTCCGGATGTGTATAGAGTGAATCAGTAAATATACACTTATGAAGATACAGTGGTGAATGTTGGGCAATTGTTTACAAAGTTAAGCATTTGAAAGTTATTATAAGTGACTTAAAGAAATTGCATGTGTATAACACTTTTCACAACCCAGAGCACATAACATTATAATGACTATTGTAACTAGGTAAAGCTGGCAGCCAATTTGTATATAACAAGGACCCACTAGCAGAAATGAAAGAAATAGTCAAATATTCTTATTTTTGGTAGTGTTGCTTCAGAAATAAACATTGAGAACTCCCCTCATCGTCTAAGTAAAGCCATGAAATCTTTTACATAATCTGAAAGTTGATGGGGCCTCAGTTTAACACTTCATTTACAATTTTCACACAGATCCGTCAGTATTACATTTTGCAGACTCAGACCTGACTATTGGAGGTTGGTGTGGTGGGAGGTGGGAATTATGGAGTTTACAAGGACAGAGATGGAATATAGAGTGACTGAATTAGGTGAAATGTGAAATTTCCTGACAGTGGGTTGAGATGAAGAGATATTATCAGTAGTGTTCGGTGCTGACTCGATGGGCTGAAGGGTCTCTTTCTGCACTGTAGGGTTCTATGATTCTCTAGTGCATTTAACCTGTGTCAGGCCTTAACACTGGCCTTTGGTGGATTCATACATGACATACAGTTGTATGCCATGAAAATTCAGTGTAAAACTTTTTAATGAAGTTCTATTTTCAAGGTAGTATCTCATGAGAATCTTGTGCCTGATTCACATTTGTTTACAGGTAGTGGCTTTGTGCAGTTGTTTGTGGTCAGTGTTTTTCCTGAGGGAGATTAGGGGCAAAGTTCTGCACATGAGGACGGCCTCAACTGGGATCTTGGGTTCGAGTCACATTAACCTCCATGACTTGTCTGGGCTTGCAAAATCTCACTAACTATCCTGTACATATCTCTTACCTGTGCTTAACGTTCTCTCCACTCACATTGTCTGTACCTTTAAGACTTGATTACCTACAAAACTCTCATTCCAAGCATTATTTTGTAAATTGAGTTTGTGTCTTTATATTCCCTTTTTGTGACTAGAACTCCCACTCACCTGATGAAGGGGCAACACAGAGCTAGTGGCTTTTACCAAATAAGCCTGTTGGACTTTAACCAGTTGAGTATTTCCAGCATTTTCTGTATTTATTTCCTAATTGACAAATAAGTCCACCAGCCTCCTTTATTGATAGTGGTAGCTGAGTGGCAGCTCCCTCACTGTAGGAAAAAGGCAGCAACACAAGTGGCTTTTTTACATGGCTGCTGAGCACCTGAAAAAACTGACGGCAGACACAAAGATTGGTGGTGTTGTGGATAGTCTGGAGGGATGTCAGAAGTTGCAGTGAGACATAGATAGGATGCAAGACTGGGCAGAGAAATGGCAGATGGACTTCAACGCGGATAAATGTGTGGTGGTCCATTTTGGCAGGACCAATGGGATGAAGGAGTATAATATCAAGGGTAGGAGTCTTGGCAGTGTTGAGGAGTAGAAGGATCTTGGGGTCCATTGGACTCTTAAATAGGCCCTGCAAGTGGAGGATGTGGTCAAGACGACATATGGTGTACTGGCCTTAATTAATAGAGGGATTAGTTTGGGAGTCAGGAGGTAATGATGCAGCTCTACAAGACCCTTGTCAGACCCCACTTGGAGTACTGTATGCAGTTCTGGTTGCCTCACTATAGGAAGGATGTGGAAGCTATTGAGAGGGCACAAAGGAAATTTACAAGGATGTTGCCTGGATTGGGAGGCATGCCTTATGAAGATAGGTTGAGAGTGCTAGCTTTCTTCTCACTGGAGAGACAAAGGTTGAAATGCGATCTGATAGAGGTTAATAAGATGTTGAGAAAAATAGATAGGGTGGATTCTCAGAGGCTATTTCCCAGGGCTGAAATGGTCACTACAAGAGGATACAGGTTCAAGGTGCTGGGAGGCAAGTACAGAGGAGATGTTAGAGGTAAGTTTTTCACTCAGTGTGGTGAATGAATAGAATCAGCTGCCTTCAGTGGTGGGAGAGGCGAACTCGCTGGGGTCTTTTAAGAGACTTCTGGATGAATACATGGGACTAAATGGGATTGGGAATTACAGATAGTTCTATGGCCTGGTAGGTACTGACATGATTGGCACAACTTGTAGGCCAAAGGGCCTGTTTGTGCTGTAGTGTTCTACGTTCTACAGTTCTCTAAAAGTAGCACACAGGTGGTCAAGATTATTAAGAAAGCATATAGTGTGCTTGCCTTCATCAACCAGGGGATTGAATACAGAAGTTGGGTAATCATGTTACAGCTACATACACTCATGGTTAAGCTGCATTTGGAGAATCATTACCACATTATCAGAAGGACATGGAAACTTTGAGCCTGTTCCTGAACTGTACTTTCTGTTCTTAAGAATGGCTCGATTCCACTTTTGGTGTCAGTTCTGGATTTGATACCCAAATTACACCCCACCTGTTGGAGTATTCACTCAAGAGTTTCCCATCACTGCTACTCCAGTGGAAGCACATTGTTAACATAACATGGATGTTGTTTTTATCCACTAAATGACTTTGCTTCTATGGTACAAACTTGGTGGAAATGTCTGTTTTATACAAACAAAGCAGTCAGCCAGGTGTCACAATGCAGGGACATTGTTGTTGGGGGATTATACTATTTGGTAGGTCTTAATGAAGTTGTCACCGTAAGTAGGTTAACTGTAGATATTCATTAATTACAAAAATTGTACATAACTACAGCAAATAGTTAAGGCTAGGAGTTATATCCATGCTTACTTGGGCACACGGCTCCATCCAACACTAGACTGGCTCCTGGGTGCAGATGGTATGACCAAGCTGACCGTGTAATTTGTTACTCTGTATTTGCAAACACAATGAATGTGCTTAAACAATACACTACCACATAGATCTGCTATATTGTATCACTTCACGTTAATGTTACTTTTATACATCAGTGATTATATCTTTTTATGTATTTACTTAAAAACAGTTTTGCCTTAATTTGTCAAATACAGGTCTGGCTGTTAATGTGGAACTGATGTTCCTGGGTGTTAAATTAGCCATCTGTGGAGATTGCAATATTTAAGGTACAGGATGTATCAAAACTTGTTACATTAATTCCAGCCAAGCAACAAGAGTGTGATCCACAGAGTATTTTGACAGGTCACCTGAACAGTTCAAGGATTAGTGAATAAGTGTTCCCAAGACAGTTGTGGGGGAGTCAGCCAGAAGTGTCCCAGGCAGAGCTCAGGAGAAACCCTGGTCATTGAATATGGCTCAGGGGAAGCCCTAGTAATTGAAGAGGGCTCAGAGGAAGTCCTGGGGGTTATCTATAGCTGGGTACAATCAGGAGGTCTTGCATCATTCTGCGAGTGGTAGCACATTTGTTGTTATGGTCAGTGACCAGACTCTAGGATGTTGAACTGGGGGGGGGGGAGGAGGGGGGAGGGATGTGGAGACATGGTGGGGGAGATCCAGTTACGTAAAACTAATGCTTTATTCAACAAGATAAAAGACTGAGATTCAAGACGCCTGCTGATGGATTTTGAACAAACAAGAACAAATTTACCATACAAGCTCAAAAGGATAGAGCAATTTACAATATGCATCTCATACTCTAACATTCAGGGTGTAATTGAGATACACGCGAACTAACAGATGAACTGTGCTCAAACACACCACATTACAGAATAAATGACAGATGCAACCAGAGTCGAGTGATTTTTCAAGAACTCACCCAGAGGTCAGTAAAGAACAAGTCAAAAATTCTCATCTCAGGAGGGATTCCCAGCTTCATTTTGACAATCTCTCCTTGGAATTTTCTTTAATAGTTGCTCCCACTTGGATATCTCTAACAATGGCCCACCTCAGGATTTCAATCTTGACTTCCAAAATTCTACTCCCGGGATTCCCTTCAAACACTACTTACTCATGTATTCTCAGCTCTTTGCTAGATGGCCAGCTTCACTTAGCTGGTACTGCCCCTGAGTTTCTTCATATTCCTGCCTCCTGATTGTACGCGGCTATAGATAACCCCCAGGACTTCCTCTGAGCCATCTTCAATGACCAGGGTTTCTCCTGAGCTCTGCCTGGGACACTTCTGGCTGACTCCCCCAAAACTGCCTTGGGAAGACCTGTTCACTAACTTTTGAACTGTTCAGATGACTATCAAAATACTCTGTGGATCACATTCTTGTTTGGCTGGAATTGACATAACAAGTTTTGATACATCCTGTACCTTAAATATTGCAATCTCCACAGATGGCTGATTTAACATCCAGGGACATCAGTTCCACATTAACAGCCAAACCTGTATTTTACAGAAATTAAGGCAAAACAGTTTAAGATATATAAAAAGATATAATCACTGATGTTATGTTAAAAAGTAACACTAACATAAAGTGATACAATATAGCAGATCTGTGATAGCATATTTCTTAAGCACATTCAACATTGTGTTGCAAATATGGAGCAATAAATTACCATGGTCAGCTTGCTTATACAGAGCCCTTTTTTTTGTACTTTTTTTTTTAAATTGTCCACTCTGGTCCATTAAAGAATTTAATAATAATTAAGCCAGGCAGCTAATTTTCAGCAAGCCAGTTTAACTAGTTCATTAAAAGCAGATAGAACAGGGAATAATTTTGTGTATGCAAATTACATGAAGGGTAAGTAACATAGCTTAGAAGTACAGAATCTGCCCACCTAGAAATCTTGTAATACATCTGAACCCCAGATTCAATTGTAGAGTTGAGAATTTGGAGAAAGTCTTTAAGTGGAGTAGGCAGAAGTGTTCCAAACTTTTTTTTTCCAATCTCTTATGGGACCCTGGGGCTTACCAAGCTGAATATTAAGGCCATTGAATTAACAGTGGCACTCTTAAGAGTCGATAAGCTAAGGCTGATTTATCACCAGTTCTCCATACTGCTGAGTTCCCTTGCCATGTCAAGCTTTTCCCAAGTACCATTTCTGATGCACCAATGTTCAGACACAAATAAGTTCAAAAAAAAAATCTGAAATCAATGGAATTTTTAATGTCTGTTGTTTTCTGAACTACAAAACATACTGCATCTTTAATTTCCTCCCTTACTAAACTCTCATACTTCGGTCTAACAATTAGTCCCCAATTGCAGCGAGTCTTCAATCTTCAGGACTGTGGAATCTCTACCACACAGAAATCAGCTCAAGAATTTTCATTGGAAGTGGGCAGTACAGGCAAGGCCAACATTTGCTACGCATCCCTAATCACCCTTGAACTGGGTGACTTGCTCAACCATTCCAGTCAACAAAATTACTATAACAGCAGATTTCCTTTGCCAAAGGACATTATTTTGCACGAGGGGACACAGCTTTAAATTAAGGGGTATGAGTTATAGGACGGATATCAGAGGTAGGTTCTTTACTCAAAGAGTGATTAGGGAGTGGAATGCCCTGCCTGCAGCTGTTGTAGATGCGCCAAGTTTGGTGGCGTTTAAGAGGTTAATTGATAAGTATATGGAAGAGAAGGGAATGGTTTAGTTTGGAGGGGCATTGCTTTTTATTTTGGTCGGCACAACATCGAAGGCCGAAGGGCCTGTTCTGTGCTGTAATGTTCTATGTTCTATGTTCTATTATTGAACCAGATGGGCCTTTATGATAAATTCATAGTCACAGACTCGCTTTCAATTCCACATTTGGAATTTGCCATGATGGGATTTGAAAGTGTCCCCAGAACATTAGTTTGGATTACTAATCCAGTGACATTATTAACGAGAGAGACAAAGGAGGAAATTGCTGGGGCCTTGAGAGAAATCTTCGTATCCTCACTGGCTACAGGGGAGGTTCCAGAAGGTTGGAGAATAACCAATGTTGTCCCTTTGTTTAAGAAGGGTAGCAAGAATAATCAAGGTAATTACAGGTTGGTTAGCCTTACATCAGTTGTAGGGAAGTTGTTGGAGAGGATTCTTCAAGATTTAAAATAGGGATCATGAGCCTTGGGAGTCCCTGGGAAGTGTGTAAATAGATGATTATATTGATGTACTTGTTTTTATCCTACAGGTGCTTTGGTCCACCTTGTTGTCTAACGAGGGGCATACACGCGATGGGTCGTGAGAGGACTGCTCTTGGACCTTTTTCAAGAGTATCCTACTGCTTCACATCGTTAGTGTACGCTTGACCTGGACCATCTGATGGGCAACACGACAGCTCAGTGACTATCGCTGTGCTGTGCAGATACATGGATTTGGGCCTGTGTCTGTGGGAGTTTGCGCATTCTCCCCGTGCTTGCGTGGGTTTTCTCCGGGTGCTCCGGTTTCCTCCCACATCCCAAAGATGTGCTCTTAGGCTAATTGGCAAAACAAATTCTCCCTAAATTGTCTCAAATTTGGTTTTTAATCCATAGATCTATAAACGTAGACAGGGATCGCGTGTAGAAGTGGGAACACCGAGGTGGCGGCGCAGACTCGTTGGGCCGAAAGGCCTGTTTCCCATGCTGTTTTGTTCTTAAACAAGACAGGATTTATTCCCACTTGGAAATAAGTGGGCATATTAGTGAGAGGCAACGTGGTTTTTGTGGAGGGGAGGTTGTCGCTGACAAACTTGATCGAATTTTGAGGAAGTAGTGAAGATGATTGATGAGGGTAGGGCAATGATGTTGTCTACATGGACTTCAGTAAAGCCTTTAACGACGTCTCTCATGGCAGACTGGTGCAGAAGGTGAAGTTGCATGGGATCAGAGGGTGAGCTGTAATATATGTAAATGACTTGGAAGAGGGAGTAGGCGGTGTGATCAGCAAGTTTGCTGATGAACAAAATGGCTGGGCTTGCGGATAGTGAGGAGCATTGTTGGGCAATACAGCAGGACATAGATAGGCTGGTAGATTGGTCAGATATATGGCAGATGGAATTTAATCCTGTTAAATGCAAGATGATGCATTTTGGCAGAAAAAAATGTAGGGAGAAGTTATATGATAAAACGGTAGACCTATTAAGAGTATAGAAACGCAGATGGAACTGGGAGTTCAGGTGCACAAATCTCTGAAGATTCTGAAGAAAGCTTATGGTATGCTAGCCTTTATAGGAAGGGGTATGGAGTACAAGAGCTGGCCTTTAATGTTGCAGTTGTATAAAATGTTGGTTAGACCTCATTTGGAATACTGTGTCCAGTACTGGTCACTTTACTACCAGAAGGTTGTGGAGGCTCTGGAGAGAGTGCAGAGGAGGTTTGCCAGGATTCTGCCTGAGGTATGGAAGGTCTGGGTTAAAAAGAACAAAAACCAAAACAGCACAGGAAACAGGCCCTTCGGCCCAACAACGAGCCCACGCCGCCACCCCGATGTTCCCACCTCTCCCCGTGATCCCTGTCTATGTTTATAGATCTATGGATTAAAAACCAAATTTGAGACAATTAGGGAGAATTTGTTTTGCCAATTAGCCTAAGAGCACATCTTTGGGATGTGGGAGGAAACCGGAGCACCTGGAGAAAACCCACGCAAGCACGGAGAGAATGCACAAACTCCATATATCTGCACAGCACAATGATTGACACTGAGCTGTCATTACGAGGAAAGGTTAGGTAAATTGTGGCTGTTTTCTTCAGAAAGACGGAGACTGAGAGGAGATCTAATAGAGGTGTACAAGATTATGAAGGGTATAGATAGAATAAACAGTGGTAAGCTTTTTCCTGGGTTGGAATCAAATATCATGAGGGGCCACAGGAGTACAATATAAGGGATTGGAGTCTTAGCTGTGTTGTAGAGCAGAAGGATCTCGGGGTCTGGGTCCATGAGACTATTAAATCGGCCTCGCAGGTGGAGGAAGTGGTCAACAAGGCATATAGTGTACTGGCCTTCATTAATTGAGGAATACAGTTTAGGAGTCAGGAGGTAATGATGCAGCTCTACAAGACCCTTGTCAGACCCCACTTGGAGTATTGTGCGCAATTCTGGTCGCCTCACTATAGGAAGGATGTAGAGGCTATTGAGACAGTGCAGAGGAGATTTACAAGGATGCTGCCTGGATTGGGAGGCAGGCCTTATGAAGATAGGTTGAGGGAGCTGGGACTCTTCTCACTGGAGAGACGTAGGTTGAGAGGCGACCTGATAGAGGTTTATATGTGTATAGAACGTTGGTTAGGCCTCACTTGGAGTACTGCGTCCAGTTCTGGTCGCTGCACTACCAGAAGGATGTGGAGGCCCTGGAGAGAGTGCAGAGGAGATTTACCAGGATGCTGCCTGGTATGGAAGGGCTGTCTTACGAGGAAAGATTGAACACACTGGGGTTGTTTTCCCTTGAAAGACGTCGGCTGAGAAGGGATCTATTAGAGGTATATAAGATTATGAGGGGTATAGATAGAGTAAATGGTGGTAAGCTTTTTCCACCATTAGAATCGGATAGAACGAGGGGTCACGGCCTTAGGGTGAGGGGGGCTATGTATAAGACGAATATTAGAGGGCATTTTTTCACACAAAGGGTAGTGGGGGTGTGGAATGCGCTACCGAGTGGGGTGGGGGGAGCAGGCACGCTAGGGTTGTTTAAGGGTCTCTTGGACAGCCACATGAGTGGTCTGCAGATAGAAGGATATAGGAGGACTGTTTAAATACTTTAATTGTTTCCACAGGCTATTCGGTCCACCTTGATGACCAACAAGGCGCATGCATTCGGCAGGTCGTGCGAGGGCTGCTCTTGGATGTTACTTCAGGAGTGGCCTAGTGCTTCAAGTCGTTAGTGTATGCTTAAACTGGACCATCAGATGGGCAACATGACAGCTCAGAGACTATCACTGTTGCTGTGCAGACACATGGATTTGGGCCTGTGTCTGCAGGAGTTTGTGCGTTCTCCCTGTGGTTGCGTGGGTTTTCTCCGGGTGTTCCAGTTTCCTCCCACATCCCAAAAATGTGCTCTTAGGCTGATTGGGTAACAAATTGTCCCTATGTTGGTCTCTATATGTCATTAAGACATTAGGACGGCGGCGCGGGCTCGTTGGGCCGAAGGGCCTGTTTCCCGTGCTGTGTTGTTCTTTGTTCGTTCTATAAAACGTTGAGAGGAATAGATAGGGTGGACTCTCAGACTATTTCCCCGAACTGAAATGGTCACTATGAGTTCACAGATTTAAGGTGCAGGGAAGCAAATACAGAGGGGATGTTAGGGGTAAGTTTTTCACTCAGACAGTGGGGAGTGAATGGAATCGGCTGCTGTCGGAAGTTGTTGAGGCAAACTCGCTGGGATCTTTTAAAAGACTTTTGGATGAGTATATGGAAACGAATAGGATAGGGGGTTATAGATAGGTCTGTGGATTTGTAGATATAGATGTGATCGGTGCAACTTGTGGGCTGAAGGGCCTGTTTGTGCTGTATTGTTCTATGTCCCACAGACACAGGCCCAAATCCATGTATCTGCATAGCACAGCGATAGTCACTGAGCTGTCATTACGAGGAAAGGTTAGGTAAATTGTGGCTGTTTTCTTCAGAAAGATGGAGACTGACAGGAGATCTAATAGAGATGTACAAGATTATGAAGGGTATAGATAGACTAAACAGTGGTAAGCTTTTTCCTGGGTTGGAATCAAATATCACGAGGGGCCACAAGCTTAGGGTGAGGCAGAGGCGGGGGCAAGATATAATTTGGATATTATATCTTTTTTCACACACAGGGTGCTGGGGGTATGCTAGAGTTATTTAAAAGATACTTAGATATGCACGAGTGGAATAGGGATAGAGGGATATAGTAGACTGATTTAAATAGGGATCATGAGCCTTGGGACATTCCTGGGAATTGCATAAGTTGTGCATGTTGTTGATGCATTTCTCTTTTATCCTACAGATATTTCAGTCCGCCTTGTTGTCCAACAAGGGGCATACACGCAATGGGTCTTGAGAGCGCTGCTCTTGGATTTTTGAGAGTAGCCTATTGCTTCATGTCGTTAGTGTACGCTTAAACTGGACCAGTTAATGGGCAACACGACAGCTCAGTGACTTGGGCCAGTATCTGTGGGAGTTTGCACATTCTCCCTGTGCTTGCATGGGTTTTCTCCAGGTGCTCCAGTTTCCTCCCACACCCCAAAGATGTACTCTTAGGCTGATTGGTGAAATAACTTATCCCTAAATTGTCTCCCAAAGTTGGCTCCAATGCAGGTTTCCATAAACAGAGACAAGGGTCATGGGTGGAAGTGGGAATGTTAAAACAGCAGCATGGCTTGTTGGGTCGAAAGGCCTGTTTCCCGTGTGTTTTGTTCTTTGCAACATATATATGTAAAATACATAAACAAATATATATAAGTAAGTTTGCAGACAACACAAAGATTGGTGGATTTGCAGATATCAGTGAGGATCATCAAAGAATACAACAGAATATAGATCAGCTGAAGACTTGGGCAAAGAGATGGCAGATGGAGTTTAATCCAGACAAATGTGAGGTAATGCATTTTGGAAGGTCTAATAAAGATAGGAAATATACACCGAATGGCAGAACCCTTAAGCGTATTGATAGGCAACGAGATCTGGGTGTACAGCTATACAGGTCACTGGAAGTGGCAATACAGGTGCAGAAGGTAGTCAAGAAGGCATATGGTATGCTTGCCTTCATCAGCCAGGAGACAGTTTCAAAATTGGCAAGTCATGTTGCAGCTTTATAGAACCTTAGTTAGGCCACACTTGGAAGCAATATAGCATTCAATTCTGATCACCACACTACCAGAAGGATGTGGAGGCTTTGGAGAGGATACAGAAAAGATTTACCAGGACTTTGCCTATATGGAGGGCATTAGTAGTTCTCATTGGAGCAAAGAGGGGAGACCTAATAGAAGTCTACAAGACTATGAGAGGCATGTGTCAGTGTTTGCACGGGTTTTCTCCAGGTGCTCCAGTTTCCTCCCACACTTCAAAAACATGCTTTTAAGCTGTTTGGTATTAACAAATTGTCCCTAAATTAGACCTCCCTTAATCTGGTGCACATATAATTCTCTAAATTTTCTCCCCTTTATTGTGGAATCCAAGAGGCATAGACAAAAGTCGTAGATAGAAAGAGGATTGGAATGAGGCACTCACTGAGTGTTAATATAGGTGGTGTGGGCTTGTGGGGCTAAAGGGTCTGTTTCATGTGCTGTGTTTTCTTTGTTCTTGACAGAGTGGATAGTTAGAAGCTTTTTCCCAGGATGGAAAAATCAATTACTAGGGAGCATAGGTTTAAGCTGCAAGGGGCAAAGTATGAGGCAGATTTTTTTTTTTAAAAAAAAAGAGTAGAACATGCCTGGAACTCATTGCCAGGGGAGGTAGTGGAAGCGGATATAGTAGTGATTTAAGGGGCATCTTGACAAGTACATAAATAGGATAGGAATAGAGGGATATGGTCCCCAGAAGGGTCAGGGGTTTTAGTTAAGTCAGGCAGCATGATTGGTGCAGGCTTGGAGGATCAAAGGGCCTGTTCCTGTGCTGTAATTTTCTTTGTATCTTTTATTCTACTGCGCCACCATCTCCCCAGATAAATTAATGCAATTTACTTACAATTAGATCATTTGTAATAGCAAAGTTATTTATCAAATATGACAGTAAAATAAATGTAAAGATCTAGGAACAATCCTCAAAGGGTCAATTCATCCCTTCCAAGATTCAGATTCTTCCAAAACAAACAGAAAAGGGCAACAATATTGTTCCAAGTCTTCTTCCTTTTATATAGATCAAACTACATGAATTTCTAGTCAATTATGGGATTACTACATTATTATGGATGCAGGCAGTCACAAGCAGCAATAGGATTACTATAAAAGCAGATTTCTGCAGATGCTGGAATCTGAAACTAAAACAGAAAATACTGGAAAATCTCAGCCAGTCTAACAACATCTGTGGAGAGTGAATAGAGCCAATGATTTGAGTCTGGATAACACTTCAGAGCTGAAGCAGAAGCTGAAGATAAATGATGAGTTGGCCTGTGCTTTTGGTTGAGGAAGGAATGTTGGTTATGAAATCATAAAAATTTTCTTTCAACAATGGCACTGGATGTTCCAGATGTACCTGAATAGACAAACAGGCTATTTAGTCTGATCTCACTCCACTGGTAATGCAATGCTCCCTTGGTTTTACTTTGTACATTTAGCCAAGATTAGGAGCTGGAGAAAGGCTCAAATTACAACATGCTGATTCAGAGTTCTAGCAAATGAGATACTCAGGCACTAGAGTTCTACTTTCTAGGCAAGCACATGGCTACAGGGGCAAGTCAGACGCTGGCAAATAACTCACAACCTGACTCTCCAAGGCCTATCCACCATCAACAAGGTACAAATCAGAACTGTGATGGAATACACTCCACTCGTCTGGACCTTCAATAACACTCAAGAAGCTCAACACAAACAAGGATATAACAGTCTGGGTGAGGTGCCAGTCAGGCAATCACCTTAGCTATCACATCCCATTCTACCAACATACAGCAGCATAGGAACCATCCATAGGACACTCTGCAGCAGCTCACCAAGGACCTCCAGGAGGACCTGCCAAACCCACAACCACTACCACCTAGAATAGCACACATTGGAGGTCCAATGCATGCAAGTTCCCCTTCTTGTTACACGGTATCCTGACTCAGTACTATATTGCCATTCCCTCATTGTCTCAGGATCAAAATACTGGCATTCTTTCCCCAACAGCACTCGAGGTCTACATGCTCTGCAGTGGCTCCAGAAGGCAATTTGTTACCATTTTCCCAAAGGAAATTAGGGATGGGAAATAAATGCTGGCTTTGCTGGCAATACCCACATCCCAGGAACAAAAAAAAAATTCCAAATAGAAGGGCTGAATTCAGAAAAAGCCTTGTGTTTTACCTCAATTCCTTTGAAGGCAAGGTTTGTTATGATCAAAGCAACAAAACTGTTTTCACGTGTTACAATACTGCAGATTCTCATTTTCATTCTAAGATTGCATCACAGACATTATGAAGAACAGTGCATAGAATGACAATGAGAAGGTAATTACACAATACGGCATGTAATGCAGCAACAGTGAATTCATTTGGTAATATATTATCTGGTCCTTTTTATGTATGCAACAATTATTGATACATGAAAACATATTGATCACATTTCTACAAACATTATTCTTTATTGCACATTGATTCAAAAGGATCAAATAATAAGTTCCTTTTTAACACATGCACAAGATACATCCTGATTTCTACGTCATCTTACTAATAGGAACAAGCAGAGTTTAACCTCCCTTGAAGTACAAGGACAAGCAAGTCACTTTTTAGAGTTTTGTTTTATTCTTCATGGGACCAAGGACATTGCTGGATGGCCAACATTTGTTGCCTATCCCTAGTTGCCTTGGGAGGCAGTTGAGGGTTGCTCTGGGGTCACATATATGCCAGAACAGGTAAATACAGCAGATTTCACAGAATACTATAGTGCAGAAAAGGCTCTTAAGCCCACTGAATCTGCACTGAAACACGAAAGGCCCCGACTCCTCCATCTAATTTCATTTGCCAGCACTTGGCCCATAGCCTTGAATGTTATGGCGTGCCAAGTACTCATCCAGGTAATTTATAAAGGATGTGAGGCATCCTGCCTCCACAACCCTCCAGGCAGTCACCACCCTCTGGGTTAAAAAGCTTTTCCTCAAATCTCCCTAAACCTCCCAACTCTCACTTTTGTGTCATAACTGATCCTTCAAGTGAGGGGACTAACTGCTCCTCATCCCCTCGATCTTGAACACCTCAAATCAGGTCACCCCACAGTCTTCTCTGCTCCACAGAAAACAACACAAGTCTATCCAACCTCTCTTTACAACTTCTATTCATCAAGATGTTGCAATGAATCGCCTCTTCACTGCTTCCAGTGCATTCACATCCTTCATATAACCTGGCAACCAGAACTGCATACAGTACTCTAGCTGCAACCTTACCAAAAGTTCTATACAACTCTATCATGACCTTTCTGCTTTTGTAATCTATACCCTGATTGATAAAGGCAAGTGTGCCATATGCCTTTTTCATCACCCTATTAACCTGCCTTTCCACCTTCAGAAATCTATGAACAAACATGCCAAGGGTCTTTTGCTCTATAGAACTTCCAAGTGTCAGACCTCTCATAATATACTTCCTTGTCAAATCACTCCTTCAGGATTAAATTCCACCTGCCACTTATTTGCCTATTTGACCATCTTGTCTATATTTTCCTGTAATCCAAGACATTCAACATCACTGTTAATCACCTGGCCAATCTTTGTGTCATTGATAAATTTACTGATCATACCCCCACGTAGTCATCTACGTCATTTATATAAATGATGACAGTAGGAGTCCCAGCATGGATCCTGTGGTACACCACTGGTCAATGACCTCCAGTCACTAAAGTAGTCACCTGTCATCATCCTCTGCCTCCTACTATTAAGCCAATTATGGCTCCACCTCATCAGATCACCTTGTTCATTTGAATTCTTAACAAGTATCCCATGTGGGACTTTGACAAAGGCTTTGCTAAAATCCATGTAAACTTCACCAACTGCACATCCACACCCTTGGTTATAAGCTCAAAAGATTCAAGTCAAATGTGTTAGGACAACCTCCCTCTGACTAAACCATGCTGACTGTCCCTGATCAAACCTTGCCTCTCCAAATGGAGACAGATTCTCTTCTTCTCCAGTAGTTTCCCAATCACAGATGAGACACATTGATCTTCTCCGGCTTGTCTCTACAACATTTCTCCAGTCCTCTAGTACCTCCCTGGTAGCCAGGGAGGAATTAAATATTTGGGGCAGAGCCACTGCAATTTCCTCTCTTGCCTTCCTAAAAGGAAATTAGTCAACCCGATGGGTTTTTATGTCATTATGGTTTCATGTCATTAATAGATTCTTAATTTCTGATTTTTTTTTATTGAATTCAAATTCCACTACCTGCCATGGTGGGATTAAAACTTGGGTCCCCAGAATATTAGCCAAGTTTCTGAATTAATAGTCTAGCAAAAATATCAAGAGGTCATTGCCTCCCATATGGTGCTGCTTTTTAAAGTATTAAATCATTATGAATAACAATTTATGAAAAAGACAGAATGGCTGCAATTTTATAATCAGGTAGATTTGCAAAAAATTTTGTTCCTAAGAAGTGAGATACTGGCAAGACATTATTCATTGCCTGTTCCCACGTTGCAAGATAGGTGTTATTCCATTCCTTGAATATTAGTGAACCAGTTAGGTTTTTATGCACTGTAAATGTTCATGGTCATCCTACCTGGTGCTAGATCAACAATTAGCAAAGAAGGGAATCTGCCATCCCTATTTGGTCTGGCTTACACATGAATATCAACTGCTCTCTGAATATGGCTATTCAGTTCAAAGGCAATTGGGGATGGGCAACAAATGTTGGCCTTGCAAATGACAATATCCCATGAAGAAATAAAATGTCAAATTTAATGATAGAGCTTGCTATATATATTGTTACACTGTGCGCAGAGAAAGGTTTGAAAATTATTTTTATAAACACAATTATAACCAGCTTATCATTTATTTTCTTCTATAGCGAATGGGTGATTTATTTGTGAGAGCCATTTAGATTTTATTACGTGGTTGTGCATTGCAGTAACTTACTGACTGGTTTGTGCAAGGTCTGCAGGAAGGTTTTTAATGTTGCACAGCCACATTTTTTAATTTATTTATTAACGTCACAAGTAGGCTTATATTAACACTGCAGTGAAGTTACTATGAACATTCCCTAGTTGCCACTCCAGCACCTGTTCGGGTACACAGGAGGAATTTAGCACGGCCAATGCATCTAACCAGCACATCTTTCAGACTGTGGAAGGAAACTAGAGCATCCAAAGGAAACTCATGCAGATATGGTGGAGAATGTACAGACTCTGCATAGACAGTGACCCAAGCCGGAATCGAACTAGAGTTTTTTGGTGCAGTGAGGCAGTAGTGATAACCACATGTGCTGTCTCTGTCCTCAATGCTACAGTGCTTAAAGGAAAGACTGGTCACAACCCTTTAAAATCAGTAAAGAGCTTAGTGTAAATATACACAAAAGTGCATGTGTGTTGAAGTAATATGTGTGATTAAAATTAAAGGCATGAATTGAATAGGCATGAGTTGAATTGCAATCAGCAATACTGGAATGATGGAATAGGTTTTCTGTATTGATTACAGAGCAGGCTAGAATTGAGACAATTTAGAGCTGGGGAGGAGCTAAAGCTTTCATGAAAAGGTATACGTCACTATTTTATAATGGGTTCTCAGCCTATGAGGGCCCTGGTGTTTGAATTCATCAAAGAAGGTGGGAAACAACATCAGCAATCTAATAATTACATTTTGAAGTCATATTGCTCCATAACTTTCTGGCTCTCAAGTGTTTATTTTGGGGAGTACCCCAAAGATGCACTGGGGAATCTCCTATGTGAAGTTCCCACATGAAGGTTTACTTGGCACTTGTCCATAAGGATTAACTTCCCCTGGACAAACGCACTGGGCTAAGAACCATCCAACAAAGTGATTTAAACCAGTTTCACCGAGTTATTCTGAAAGAGTTAGAAGGAAAAAAAAAGCAATTTTAACTCCAGAGTAACTATTTAAAACACTCAGACCCAGTCCCACACAGTACACCTCCCACCAGCTCCCTTTCAACCAAGAACCCCACACTCAGTGTTAACCACCCCACTATGTTAGATTTATGGTCACATGTATTGGTATACAGTAAAAAAATATTGTTTGTGATATACAGACAAAATATACTATTCAGAGTACATAGGAGAGAAGAAAAGGAGAGGGTGCAGAATATAGCATAGCTAGGGTGTAGAAAAAGATCAGCTTAATATATGGCAGTAGGGAAGAAGCCATTCGAGTCGATTGGTACACGATCTCAGACTTTTGTATTTTTTAAACCAAAAGAAGATGGCAAAAGAGTGTACATCAGGGGTGTGTGGGATCCTTGATTATGCTGGCTGTTTTTCCAAGGCAGCAGGAAGTGTAGACAGAGTTAATGGATGGGATGCTGGTTTGCATGATTGACTGAGCTTCATTCACAAGAGTCTTGGTCAGAGCAGGAGTCATGAAAGCTGTGATACATCCAGAGAGCATGTTTTTTATGGTGCATCTTTAAAAATTGGAAGTCATAGCAGACATGCTGAATGCCCTAGGCCTCCTGAGAATGTGGAGGAGCTGATGGGCTCTCTTAACTATAGAAAGAATGTGGAGGGATCAGGATAGGTCACTCACACAGAACTTCCCAGCAACTCCTGACCTAATTCACTCTCCCATGCCTGCCAACCCTAAGGCGCCACAGCCAACATCAATCCAGCCACCCGAGCTGATCAACCTCATTGACCTGATAAAACTGACACAAGCACCATCATTGGCCTGACCAACTTCGCCAACCTAACTGCACTGGACTCAACACCAGCCCAATCAATACCCATCCCCCAACCTGATGACCCTCTCCAACAAACGAAATTTCTGATGATCCACTCAGAACTATCACTCCCCAACCCCCTCCAACTGACAGATCTCCCCAACCTTGACCCTTACTGCATCCCCTGTGATATCTGAACCCCCCCCCCCCAATTCCTCTAATACGAAGCCTCCTGAACAACCTTTAATGTCCATTCCTCCCTGCCCACCATCCTTCAAATATCCTATTCCCACATCCCCCCAATCTCCTCAAAACCATATCTGAATCCTTCCCAGGATTTCCAAACATCCTGGGTATCCAAACCCTCCCTCCTTGTCTTGATCCACTCCACCGTTAAGGTTTGATCCCCATCCATTCATTTACCGTAGCAACTCGCCTTCTCCTTTTCAGTGTGATCTTTAAACTCACTTGATTAATGGCAGCTAGTGTTGTAAAATAGGGGCTTAGCCTCCTTCATTTCATTCCTTTTCCAGTTCACTGGACCTGGGGATGTGCTTCATCTCAGTTTCACCCAGTGAGTCAGTAGGGGGAAATCAGGCACTTTCCAGTTCAAGTGCAGGTAAACTGCTATGGAGTGAGTCTGCTGCTAATTGCCTTGCTGAGGAAGTTACAGGATATGATTGCTTAAAAATGACATTAATAGAAGCAAAAAACATGTTCAGCTTTTATTACCTCAATTATTAAATGGATCTTTCAGCTTCTACATAGTCTAGTTGAGGGAAACAATATCAAAATGTCCTGATGCAATTTGCCATAGAACAAATCCATAAGAATTAGGCCATTCAGCCCCTCGAGTCTGCTCTGCCAGTCATGGCTGATCAAATTGTAGCCTTATCTTTACTTTCCTACCTGTGGCCTGTAGTCCTCAACTTACTTCTCAAAAATCTAACTGAAGCCTTGAATATATTCAATAACCCAGCATCCCATATCTCACTGAATACTAACTGTTAAGATGTATGTCGTTCAGTAGTTCTCATGGAGAAGTTCTGAATCTTGTATAGTTTTCAACTATTAGTAACTACATACATATGTACACTATAAGGCCTCAGCTGGAAGTTGTCTTCATGCTTGCCTCTAAACATGTCTCTGACTAGTTCAAGACTGCCCTCTAGACTTTGGTCATATGTCCCTTTGCATCACAGTAATTGAAACATTGTTGAGAATGCCAGACGTTGATTAAGCTTAGCATCACTTGACTCTACAGCACTGGCATAGTCATTCACTCTCTAATGATCAGTTACAATACTGCTTTCCTTGACCTGAAATGTTCCTGTTCCTTTGCTGTTTTAATAGCTGAACATTTGTACCATGGCTTGCTTTTGTCCCTTAAGGTGGATCTGCACTTAAACGTATTTTGGATTACTAAATGTGAAAGGTCTTTTTATAGGTCAAATCTTCTTTAGCTTGAAGCATGCTGGAATGCTCTGACAAAGTTCTGCCCAATTAGCTCTAATTTCAAGTCACTGTAGTCACATTAATGAAATAATCAGGTTCTCCTGGCTGTTGAACATATTAAACTTTGTTCTTTTCAGGATCTTGTTACTGCTCCAGTATGTGCCAAATGATAGTAGCACTTTGTTTAGCACTGCTGCTTCATGGCACCAGGGACCCAGGTTCAATACCAGCCTCAGGTGACTGACTGTGGGGAGTTTGCATGCTTTTCCATATCTGTGTGGGTTTTCTCCAGGTGCTCCGATTTCTTCCTACAGTCCGAAGGTTTGCAGGTTAGATGGACTGGCCCCTGGCTAAATTGTCCCTTAGTGTTTCAAGATATGTAGATTAGCGAGATGAATATGTGGGTTACAGCATAAGCCTCAGTAAGAGAAGGTGCAGACTTGAGCTGAATAGCATACTTCTGCACTGTAGGGATTCTATGATTTTAAAACTTCAAATTTTGCTGAGGAGTTATTAATTTCTTGTCTAGCTACTATATTGCCAACTATTGGACCTACCGAATAAAGCAGTTTTTTAATCTGTTCAGCTTCTGCCTTTTGGTCTGGACCTGAAGCAACCACGTAATCTAAGGAATCTACTTCTTCAAAGTTTCCAATTTAGTGACTGGTCTGGGCCTTGGATGAATGCAAACAGTCTACTAAGATAGGTTTTTAAATCCTTGGTAATTTAAAGAGGCATGTATAACTTTGAATGTTATTAGAAAATTCAAGATAGCGCTGTCATATGTTTCTACTTAGCATTTCCCACATTTGCTGGCTCTGGTGAGCTCCTACAGTAATGATGTTTGTCATTTCTATGTTTTAAATGTTTCTGTAGCAACTTTCTGGATCAGAGTCTTCTCTGCAGTATTCAAGTATTTTCTGGTTACAAAACTGTTGATTCACAGCTTTTACTGGGTCTTTTAACTGCGGATTATTTATACTAAAGTGAGCATGGACTTTGGAACTGCATTATAGTGTGAAGTTTTGTTTCTGCTTTCTGCTACCAATCCTGCTTTGGAACTTCTCACAGGCGATATCTTTCTGTGCATTTACTTCTTGTGCTTTTCATCAGATCAGAATGCTGCTCTTTCAATCTTTCTGGGTTTAAATTCATTCTCCAAGCTTTGAGAGGTTATGGGTTGTTTCAATAGTTGTCATCAAGCTGCAAAATATGGCAAATTTCATGAAGAGGTTTATCTTAAATAGTTTACCAACTACTCGTAACTAAGGTTTAAGCTAGGAGCTTACATGCCTCTTCATGCATCTCTGTCCATTACAAGACTACACTTGGTCAGATCACATGTTCTTCTACATCAAAATACAGACGGTACTGCACCCAATATCACAGTAACCCTTTCTATGCCAGATCCCTATACTATATTAATGACCCACAGAAATGTCTCTTTTCTCCATGTTAAATGGGAGACCCTGTATTTTGAAAGTGTTCCCCTACTCCAGATTCCCACAAGAGGAAACATCTACCTTGCCATAACCCCTCAGAATTTTATGTTTCAATAGATCATGTCTCATTCTTCTAAACTCAGCAATGTGTATGGCCTGTTCCATTTTACCTTATGATACAAACCCTTCACATCAGGAATCAGTGCATATTCTCTCGCCTTCAATGCAAGTGTATTGCTCCTGAAGTAAAATTGAGCAAAACTGCACGCTACTGTGGCTGTGATCTTATCACTACCCAATACAGTTGGACCAAAACTTTGACTTTTACATACATTGCAATAAAAGTCAGCATTTCATTTGCCTATTTAACTTCCTGTAACTGCACACTGACTTTGTGATTCATATACAACATTCCCCAGTCCAGTTATATGGTAGCATTTTGCAGTTTCTCAATTTAAATAGTACTCTGCTTTTCTGTTCTTCCTGCCAAAGTGGACAACCTTACATTATATTTCATTACCAGATCTTTGTCCACTCACTTAATCCATCAGTATTCCTTTACAGACCCTGAATATTCCTCACAATTTGCTCTCCTATCTACCTTTAGAACAAATCTGCTACAATGAAGTCAATCAATTCAAAAATCATTGATACATTTTGTAGATAGTTCAGGCCCCAACATTGATCCCTACAGCACTCATTAGTTACAGCTTGCCAAATTACCTACTTATCCCAACTTTGTCTCCTCTTAGTTAGCCAGTCCTATATCCATGCTAATATATTGTTTACTTGATTTGACCTTAAAAAAGCCATGCTAATATATCACCCCCAATAGCTCATCTTGTCTAGTAACCTTGTACATAGAACATAGAACAATACAGCACAAACAGGCCCTTCAGCCCACGAGTTGCGCCGATGACATCTACCAATCCACAGACCTATCTATAACCCCCTATCCTATTCTTTTCCATATACACATCCAGAAGTCTTTTAAAAGACCCCAGTGAGTTTGCCTCAACAACCTCCGACGGCAGTCAGTTCCATTCACTCACCACCCTCTGAGTGAAAAACCTACCTCTAACATCTCCTCTGTATTTGCTTCCCTGCACCTTAAATCTGTGTCCTCCGTAGTGACCATTTCAGCTCGGGGAAATAGTCTGAGAGTCCACCCTATCTATTCCTCTCAACGTTTTATAAACCTCTATCAGGTCGCCTCTCAACCTACGTCTCTCCAGTGAGAAGAGTCCCAGCTCCCTCAACCTATCTTCATAAGGCCTGCCTCCCAATCCAGGCAGCATCCTTGTAAATCTCCTCTGAACTCTCTCAAAAGCCTCTACATCCTTCCTATAATGAGGCGACCAGAACTGCGCACAATACTCCAACTGGGGTCTGACAAGAGTCTTATAGAGCTGCATCATTACCTCCTGACTCCTAAACTCTATTCCTTGATTAACGAAGGCCAGTACACCGTACACCTTCTTGACCACTTCCTCCACCTGCGAGGCCGATTTAAGAGTCCTATGGACCCGGACCCCGAGATCCTTCTGCTCTACAACACAGCTAAGACTCCTACCCTTATATTGTACTCCTTCATCCCATTATTCCTGCCAAAATGGACCACTTAACATTTATCTGCGTTGAAGTCCATCTGCCACTTCTCCGCCCAGTCTTGCATCCTGTCTATGTCCTGCTGCAACTTTTGGCATCCCTCCAGACCATCCACAACACCACCGACCTTTGTATCATCGGCGAACTTACTAACCCATCCTCCACTTCCTCATCCAGGTCATTTATGAAAATGACAAACAGCAGGGGTCCCAGAACAGATCCCTGGGGCACTCCACTGTTTACCGACCTCCATGCAGAACAAGACCCATCCACAACCACTCTCTGCCTTCTGCTGGCAAGCCAGTTCTGGATCCACGAGGCCAAAGCCCCTTGGATCCCATGCCCTCTCACCTTCTCCAGAAGCCTTGCATGGGGGACCTTATCAAACGCCTTACTAATGTCCATGTACACTACGTCTATTGCCCTTCCTTTATCAATGTGATCAGTCACATTTTCGAAGAACTCAACTAAGCTCGTAAGGCATGACCTGCCCTTGACAAAACCATGCTGAATATTTCTAATCAGTCTAAACTTCTCCAAATGTTCATATATCTTATCCCTCAGAAGCCTCTCCATCAGCTTACCAACCACTGAAGTCAGACTCACCGGTCGGTAATTTCCTAGACTATCCCTGTTCCCTTTCTTAAAGATAGGAACCACATCCGCAATCCTCCGGAACCTCTCCCATTTCCGTGGACGACGCAAATATCATCACCAGGGTCTCTGCAACCACTTCCCTCACCTTCCACAATAACCTGGGGTACATCCTATCCAGTCCCGGTGACTTGTCTATCTTGATAGAATTTAACAGGTCTAACACATCCTCCTCCCTAACATCCACATACTCAATCTTTTCCGTATGCCTCTTATAATGTGGGGACCAGAAATGCACACAATACTCCAAGTGCGGCCGCACTAGAGTTTTGTACAGTTGCAACATGACGTTGCGGCTCCGAAATTCAATCCCCCTACCAATAAAAGCTAAGACTCCATACGCCTTCTTAACAACCTTCTCGACTTGACTGCCTACTTTCTCCATCCTAGGAAAAAGGCTATCACTGTCCAAGAAGGCCTTGGGATTCTCCTTAATCTTACCTGTTAAGGCCTTCTCATGACTCCTTCTGGCTCTCCTAATTTCCTTTTTAAGTTCCCTTCTACACACCTTATACTCCTCTAGATCCCTAACATCCCCCTAGCTCTCTGAACCTTTCATATACTTTTTTTCTTCCTAACTAGGTTCACCACTACCTTCGTGTACCACGGTTCCCACGTCCTACCAGAACCTCTGACTCCTCGGAACGTTGTCTTGCAGTGCCCCAGACAAACATTCCTTAAATCCGCCACTTTCCTTTTGTACTCTTCCCCAAGAACACCTCCTTCCAGTTTATACGTCCAATTACCTGCCTAATGTTTTCATATTTCCCCTTACTCCAGACATACACCTTCCTAGCCTGCCTGATCCTCTCTCTTTCCATCGCTATCATGAAACAGATAGAATTATGATCTCCATTCCCAAGATGCTCACCTACTGTGAGATCCGACACCTGCCCTGGCTCATTAGCAAGCACCAGGTCAAGTACAGCCTCTCCTCTCGTAGGCTTTTCCACGTACTGTGTGAGGAAATCTTCCTGAACACACCTAACAAACTACACACCATCCAAGCCCCTTACCCTTGGGATATTCCAGTCGATGTTTGGGAAATTGAAATCTCCCATCACGACAACCCTGTTATTTCTACATCTGTCTAGGATCTGTTTCCCTATCTGCACCTCAAGTTCCCTGTCGCTATTGGACGGCCTATAGAATACACCCAGCAAAGTTATCGAGCCTTTGCTGTTCCTAACTTCCACCCACAGAGACTCCGTAGACAGTCCCTCCCCCTCTTCCACCTTCTCTACAGCCATGACACTGTTCCCGATCAACAGTGCCACACCACCTCCTCTTTTGCCCCCAACCCTGTCCCTCCTGAAGCATCTGAATCCCGGCACCTGAAGTACCCAGTCCTGTCCCTGAGACAACCAAGTCTCTGTAATGGCCACCACATCACACTCCCAAGCAGCCATCCACGCCCTAAGCTCATCTACCTTATTTACTACACTCCTGGCATTAAAATAGACACACCTCAGCCCCTCAGTCAGGATATTTCCTTTTTCCACCACCTGCCTAACCCCCCTCTCAGAGTGCCTACAGTCCTTCCCTACCTGGGAACTAACCTCCTTATTCACCGTCCCATCGATATTCCCACCCCCCAGCTTTTCTAGTTTAAAGATCCCCCAGTAGCCCTAGCTAGTCTACCTGCCAAGATATTAGTCCCCCTAGGGTTCAAGTGCCACCCGTCCTTACTGTACAGGTCACACCTGCCCCTAAAAAGGTCCCAATGATCTATGAACCTGAATCCCTGCCCCCTGCTCCAGTCCCTCAGCCATGCATTCATCCTCCACCTCATTTGATTCCTGCTCTCATTCTCCTGAGGCACAGGCAGCAATCCTGAAATTACTACCTTCGCTTTTCTCTTCCTCAGCTTCCTACCCAGTTCTCTATAATCTCTTTTGATGACTGCCTCCCTCTTCCTGCTTATGTCTGCAGTACCTATATGCACCACAACTTCAGGTTCCTCACCCTCCCCTTTCAGGATGTCCGGGAGGCATCCAGAAACATCCCAGATCCAGGAAGACAAACCACCATCCGCGACTCTCTCCTGCGTCCACAAAAACGCCTGTCTGAATCCCTCACAGTGGAGTTCCTTATTAGTATTGCCTTGCCTCTCTCTTCCTTAGATATTTGGCGTACTGGCTCAGGTTTAGACAGCGGGCCACTGCTGCCTCCCTCGGACAAGTTGTCCCCCCCAGTACTACTCAAACAGGAGTACTTATTATGAAGGGGGACACCCTCCTGTGTGCTCTCTATCACCCGAGTTTTCCCCTTCCTGATACTCACCCATGTGCCTTCTTCTCGTTGCCCTGGTGTGACCACCTGTTGATAACTCCTGTCGATTATCTCGTTCTCTCTAATGAGACGAAGATCCTCAAGCTGCATCTCCGGTTCCTTAACCTCATCCCTTAGGAACTGCAGCTCAGTACATGGCACTTTAACAAATTTAAATACATCTAATGATTCGCTTTTATTTACCCTATTTGTTACATCCTTAAAACAACTCTAATAAATTTGGCTAGCATAATTTCAGAAAACGATGTGGGGACACATACATGCTCACACTTTTCTCTTTTGCTCCAAGGCCCTCTGCCTGCTCCCTGCTCTGAGGCCTGCAGTGACCACACCCTCCCACTCTGAATAGCTCCCCTCCTCCAAATGTCTGTCCTGGACAGCCCTCTGCTCTCCTGGACCCCTTCCCCTTGCTTCAGCACCATGTTCCATTCCATGACTCTCTTCCCATCACACTTGTCCTATCTAATCAGAGACTGGCTTCTGACTTTAATTGGACAAGAGGCTCTTCAGTATTTTTCAAACGTGCTGTCTTTCTACAGACCTTCTGGGAAGGTCCCACGGATTCCAAGTTCTGTGAGCACCAATTTGGGATTCCCTGCCCCTAGGTCATCAGATGCAAGGTATAACCCTCAAGTCCCATCACTGTTTCAATTCATCCATTCTTTCTATAAATGCTGCAACTACTCAAATAAAGTGCGATTAATTCTGCTTTACCATTTTTTCTAACTCTAGTCCTACTCTGGTAGGCACTTATATTTGTATGGTCTGTCCTTTCCTGTCACACTCTATATCATTACTTTGCATTATTATCTTGTTCTCTCTCTCACTTTCTAAGAGTATGTGAAGTGTCTTCTTCAATCCTATTATTTAGTTTAAAGCCTTCTCTACACCCTTTAGGTTTATGATTAGCCAAGACACTGGTCCAAGCATGATTCAGATGAAGGTAGTCCCAATAGCACATCTCCCTCATTCGTCAGTACTTGTGCCAGTGTCTTGTGATTTACAACACATTTCTCCCACGTCTACCTTTGATCCACAGATTCAGTTCCCTGATCTTATTTATCCTATGGTAATCTGCTCCTGCTTTTCAATTTAGCTCCTAGCTGCTCATACCCCCTCAGCAGAACCTTTTCCTTAGTCCTATCTGTGTTGTTGGTACCTATGTAGATCATCACATCATTCAGAATAGGTAAGGATGACCGATATTCATTTCCTAAAAACATTAGTGAACTAGATAGGTTTTTACAATGACAGTCACATGGCACATATACATTCAATTTTAATTCCAGATTTATTAATAAATAGAATGTTATGAATTTAATTTAAATTCCACCATCTGTCATTGTCAGATTCAAACTCATACAAGGTATCATCCTGGATTTCTGGATTACTAAGCCTGCGACATTACCATTACACACCATCCACCCATATGGAATACACCACCTGAAAGTCCAAAGATGTGTGGGTTAGGTAGATTGGCCATGCTAAATTGCCTCTTATTGTCAGAGATACTAGCAGGGTAAATGCGTGGGGTTATGGGAATAGGGTTTGGGTATGATTATGGTTGGTGCAAATTCAATGGGCTGAATTGCCTCCTTCCACGCTGTAGGGTTCTATGAAAGGAGGCTGGAAGCAGATGATTCAAGAATAATATTCACATGGAATTAGATAAAGGAAAATAAGGGCTGTGGGGGAGAACAGGGGAAGTGAAATTAATTTGATAGCTCTACAAAGTGCGAGCATAGGCACTGTGGGCCAAATGGTCTTTTGTGCTAGGATTGTTCTGTGAATTTTGTTCCTTGATGCTTCTTTTTACTTTCCCACTCCTTTATCAATTTGCTGTTCTATTGAACTCTACATGTTCAGATTATAGCACTCATCTGAAAGGATGTAGTGAAGCTTCTCCTTAAGCCCGAGTGCACAGTGGGAACCTGTCGTAAAAATTCTGTGTGCTCTTATTCACAAATTGGCAGGAGTAATTTAAATATTAAAACTAACTTCATGCACAAAACATGTCAGGGAAATCTAAATGGTATTAAGCCCAAATGAATCACTCAAGAAAGAATGTCACTGATTAAAAAAAATTGTCTAATAAACTTTGCATCAGTGATATTTTTAGCAAAGAACAAACCTCTTAATATTAATCTGGAAAGTGATGCCTGAAAGAGAGGTGAAGTGAATTCAACAGCAATCTTCAAAAAGAACAGTAGATGTATAACAATGATAGCAACAACTTAGACTTCTATTGTATGAAAGGCACCATGTAAAATTAAGATTTATAAGAGCATTATGGAGCAAAATTCAACATTGAGCTACATAATATTGAGTTGTTGGCCAAATGCTTTGTCAGAGGTTTTAGGGAACATCTTACAAGAGAAGAGAGTTAGAGGTGGAAAAGTGTATGAAGGATATTGCAAAAACAGATGAAGACACAGCTACTGATAATGGAGTTGTTAAAAATCAGGGATTTAAAATCAGGCTAGAGATTAGAGAGAGGGAAAGTCAAAAATCACACAGTGATTTAAAAACAAAGATGAATTTTTAAAAATGAAATAGTTTACAAAGCAATCTAGGCCAATGAGCACAGGGGATGGTGGGTGACCAGGACTTAGTGTGAACAAGGTTACTGAGAATAAAACTTGAGGTTTGCCAGCAGTACACTGAATGTCAAGTCTAGCAGTAACATAGGCACACAATAATCTGGTTTCAGATTCATATGCATCACTCTTAACCATAGTATGAAAATCATATTATGATCACTTCTTTATAAGATATCTAATAGTAAATGATCCTATGTAATGAGACAGGCTTAATGAGCATATGATCTAAAATATCATCTTATCTGTTTGGCTCCATGATCTATTGTCTTAAGAAATTGTCCCAAATGTTTCATATTTTCATTCTGCAGATACTTTTGTCAATTTGATTTTTTTCAGTCTATAAGACTAAAATCTCCAATAATTTATTACATTGTGTTTAGTGCAAGCTCCACTTATTTTTCATTAATATTCTGCCCATCAATAAAATATGTCCTCATTTAGCATTGTAGTGGTGTTCCTGAAAGTGCAATTTTAAGTAAAATAACAAACAAGTCAGATCTTCCCATTACAACCAATGAAAAACTAGTTAGGCTCTGCAGGATTCTTCTTACAGAAAAAATATTAAGTTGAAATTCTTAACTACTGAAATCTTGTTTTTGTATTGAATTAACTTGAGAATAAATTTCAAATGCTCATCTACTTACCTACCATTCATCTCCTCTCCTACTCCCAGTTGCTGCTAATTGTGTACACCCAACCTCCTGTTTATCACACATCATACTTGACGATCCTCCTGGTTGCAGTTGCTGACTGATCTTCTAGGTGGTTGGCCTACCTCTCCCGAACCCTTGCTGAGGGCAAGGGTTCAGGAGATGAGCTGTGAGGAACAGGAAGAGCAACTTTTAGCAAGAACAGCTTCAGAATTACATTTCAAGAGAAAAAAAGCTAACCAGCAATCAGGAGAGTTTGGGGCTGGGTGTGTCAGGGCCTGGGAAGCCAGAGATACCAATAAGATTGTGCAACCCTATAATCACACATAGCACCAATGTTACAAAGTTCTGGACGCTAAACATGAATAAATACTCTATTAATTGACTGAAATTAAATCAAAATAACTTAAAATGAGGCAACTTAAAGCCAAGACTTGCTGTCTTGCTGTATAAACTACCAGTGTTTCCTTGTCCTTATTTCTTACTTCTACTCAAACTGATCATACCTCCCGAATTTGAACCAAGATCCTTCTTCACAATTGTTCTTTTGCCATCTTTTATTATCCAGGCTATTCATCCATTCCTTCATCCTTTTCTATTTTGCCTGATTTTTTGAAATGGCAAATACCCTGGCTATTTAATTCTCAGTTTTGAACACCATGTAACTACTTCTCCAGAATAGCTATTAGATCAAACTCATTTGGGACTTTCTGATAAAAAGGCTTTAGATTAACTTTTTACCATTCTCTAATTTCACAGAATTAGAAAAAAGTCTCAAAAATTTGAATTTTACGAGTGCACAAAGTGGTCAAATATTCAATAAGTAGTCCCACATGAGAGACTTAAGCAGATAACATTTGCTGGTACTTCAGTGCAGAATAGAAGAAATGCTGCATTGTTGGTAATGCTTCTTTCTGCTGAGATGTTAGAAGAAGTTGCCAAGTTCATATATTTGAAGACTAGTACCCTGGCTTGTTTATTCCCCAAACACAACTTAAAAAAATTGGCTGATCATTACTTAATGGTTTTTGATTACACCTCTATGTACAAAATGTCCGCTTGCCCTCTATATTAAAATGACTAAGTTTTTAACGTAACCTGAGATTCCCAACATCACAAATGGCATACTTCAGCCAACTTGACTCATTCAAAATGATATTCTGAAATGGTTGAGCAGCCCAGA
The DNA here is from genome assembly GCA_024679065.1 of Sphyrna mokarran. Classification (NCBI taxonomy): domain Eukaryota; kingdom Metazoa; phylum Chordata; class Chondrichthyes; order Carcharhiniformes; family Carcharhinidae; genus Sphyrna; species Sphyrna mokarran. Next base: position 38,942,332 of record JAGIQG010000023.1, read on the forward strand.
CAAGGCAGAGACCTACCTATCAGCCCGAGGACAGCTGCTTTATAAATAATCAAACACATTTCCAACTCGTTCTAGTATAATTACAATGCTAGTATTTAAATAAAAGCTGCCTGGGTATGCCCTATCCATAGGGGGCAGGATAAATCTAATCTAGCTGATTATCACAACGGTGTTATCTCAAACAACAAATTGGTGCAAGGTATCTCCAAGTATTAAGTGATGAGACACTTATCGGCAGCGATTTTATAAAAAAGTGGCGGGGTGAAAGTATTAGGCAGGGGACAAGGCTAGGCTATTGCACTTGGAGTATGCTGATGTCTTCAATTGTGGTTTCCCTAAACTAGGATAGAGTAAAGGATCAGTGTAGCCAATGTGGTTAAACTAAGGTTTTACCTGATGTAATTTTTCAGGTCATCCTGGCTTTTTGATGCATTAGATCAAGCCTGGGATGGGGTGCAATACCTCATCCTGTCAAGCTTGGATCTTGTTTGATTGAGCCCAAAATGGGATGCAATGTCTTACCTAGTCAGTCCCTCATGTGGGGACCATGACTATTCAAATAAATTATTGCAAGGCATAAAAAAATGCTCAGTTTGGGCCACTTGGATCCAGATCTCATTGCAGTTTGCTCCAAACATGAACTCCATCAGTGAAATTACCTTGTTTAGTCTTGACTAAGTAGTAATCCCAGCAAGGGAAATTCTTCACTTCATCCTTAAAATTACAACGCCAATGTTCAAAATAGAGCAAGCAAACCCTGTTTGCTCCAAACACCAAATTCAAAGTCCAATTCATGGCCCCAAAAGAGAGACAAACAAGATCCAAGTTGACAAGGCATTGCACTGCACTTTGGGCTTGTTCTAATGAACCTAAAGGCTTCATCAAATTGTCAGAATCCTTTCATGCAGATTGCTAAGATACATGTTGTGGTCATGACAGGTAGTAGGCTGATTCCCCTCTTTCCACCCGTGACAATTTGCTTGCTCATCAAGTGTTTAACTGTTTAAATGTGAGTGCTATGATTGTAAAAGATACAGAGACAGGTATTTTTGTAATTTTAAAAAGAGATTAGTATTTATTGTACTTAAAAATACTCCAATTCTCACACATGCATTCAAGAGTTTATACTTCTAGATATATAAAAGTTACAAAGTGGGAGAGGTTAAATTGTTTAAAAGTTCATAAAAAGATAATTGGAGACAGATCCTATATGTTGATGGCTTGGATGATTTCAGACTCCAGTCTTTGAATTATGCATTGAGATGGCTGAGATGATTTCTGGACTGTCTTCTGGAGGCAGCATCTGCTGGGTCAACATTTAGATACTGCTTGTAGCATGTGTCTGGTTAAAAGCAGACAAAGCACAAGATAGAAGGACAAATGGAAAAAGTGCCAATTCAGGGACTTTTTGGTCTCATTCTGACTGTCCCTGGAATCAGTTTTTTTAAAAACACAGCAGAATGCTCATCATATGATCTCCTCTCAAGCTGATCATTTAATATGCTCATCACAAGCTTATTTCATGTTCATGCATTAAAAATGATTCTTAGAGAGCAGAGAAGGCCAAGGGGTTGGGAGTCCCTGATTGACATGTACAAAATGATGAAGATTGTGGCTGGTGGAGTTCCATTCTCAGCTGGATCGTTATCCAAAGTCATGGAGTCTGATGGTTTGGACCACACCCAGCTGAATACACAAGTTAAGTTTCTACGTTTTGTGAATAGTTCAGGAGATGGGTCACTTGTACATGTCTATATTGATTGACTGCAGTGGGCTACTTCTAGACAGCCTGGCTCCTTTCTTGAAGGCTTTGGAATTTGTAGGGTACAGCTGTGTAAATTTGGAGCTAGTCTTAAATCACAAAATGCTAAAAGCAAATTACTGCAGATCAAAATCATAAGAATCATGGAACCCTACAGTGCAGAAAGAGACCCTTCGAGATTCCATAATCCCACCAAAACCCTGCTCCACATCCCTACATATTTTACCCACTAATCCCTCTAACTTCAGCATCTCAGGACACTAAGGGGAATTTTAGCATGGCAAATCAACCCTAACTGCACACGTTTGGACTATAGAAGGAAGCTGCATCACCCAGAGCAGACAAGGAGAACATGCAAACTACATACATATAGTGACCCAAGCCGAAAATCGAACCCAGGTCCTTGAAGCTGTGAAGCAGCAGTGCTGACTACTGTGCTACAGATAGAACATAACAGCGCAGAACAGGCCCTTCGGCCTTCGATGTTGCCCCGACCAATTATGAAAAAAGCAATGACCCTCCAAACTAAACCATTCCCTTCTCTTCCATAAACTTATCAACTAACCTCTTAAACGCTACCAACCTTGGCGCATCTACAACTGCCGCAGGCAGGGCATTCCACTCCCTAACCACCCTCTGGGTAAAGAACCTACCTCTGATATCCGTCCTATAACTATCACCCCTTAATTTAAAGCTGTGTCCCCTCGTGCTAGCTTTCTCCATCCTAGGAAAAAGGCTATCCACTGTCCACCCTATCTAAACCTCTAATCATCTTATATGTTTCGATTAGGTCCCCTCTTAGCCGCCTCCTTTCTAACGAAAACAAGCTCAAATCCCTCAGCCTCTCTTCATAAGACCTGCCCTCCATACCAGGCAACATCCTGGTAAACCTCCTCTGTACCCTCTCCAATGCCTCCACATCTTTCTTATAATGTGAGGACCAGAACTGCCCACAATACTCCAAGTGCGGCCGCACTAGAGTTTTGTACAGTTGCAACATGACGTTGCGGCGCCGAAATTCAATCCCTCTACCAATACAAGCCAAGACTCCATATGCCTTCCTAACAACCTTCTCGACCTGACTGCCTACTTTCAGGGATCTATGCACATACACACCAAGATCCCTCTGTTCATCTAGACTACTAAGAATCCTACCATTTGCCCTATACTCTACCCATTTATTATTTCTGCCATAGTGCATTACCTCACACTTTTCCACATTAAACTCTATTTGCCACCTCTCGGCCCAGCTCTGCAACTTGTCCAAGTCCCTCTGCAAACTATAACACCCCTCTTCACTATCTGCCACTCCACCGACTTTCGTGTCATCTGCAAATTTACTAATCCATCCTTCAATACCCTCATCCAGATCATTTATAAAAATTACAAACAGCAGGCGCCCCAAAACAGACCCCTGAGGTACACCACTTGTCACCGAACTCCACGATGAATATCTCCCATCAACCACCACCCTCTGTCTTCTATCTGCTAGCCAATTCCTAATACAATTAGCTAAATCACCCTCAATCCCATACATCTGCATTTTCTGCAGAAGCCTTCCATGGGCCACCTTATCGAACACCTTACTAAAGTCCATATATACCACATCAACCGCCTTACCCCCGTCCATCTCTTTGGTCACTTTTTCAAAAAACTCAATAAGGTTAGTAAGGCACGACCTACCCTTCACAAAACCAGATGCTGGAATCAAACAAAAAACAAAATGCTGGAAAAGTCTCAGGTCTGTCAGCACCTGTGGAGAGAAAGAAAAGAGCCAACTTTTGAATCTGGATGACCCTAATTTTCTGATTTTGTTAAAAATGCTGCTGGTTGGTCTTTTTAAATTTATCTGGTGGTTTCAGCCTATTCAATAAATAGCCTTTTTTTAAAATATAAAACATGATTTTAAATAGGTTAGTAACTTATTCAAAAGCTTTAGTTTTTGAGTGCAACCTCTGCTGTTTCTCTCCATTTCCCAGCCCAGCAGGCTTGCTGTACTTTAAGATTTGCCCTTTCCCTTATCCTGTGTTCATATTTTTCTCCAGTTTTTGTCCTCACCAACATCATGAGGATGAGCTCAACTTGGAGACCCAAGTCTTGCTCTCAGGACTGCCTTCTGAATAAACTGATCACTCACCTTCCTTTCCTGGCTTCCATTTTAGCTGTCATATTAAAAGGTTTTTCAAAACTGTCATAGAATTCCTTCAGTGCAGAGGCCATTTGGCCCATCATGTCTACAACTTTGACATAGTATCTTACCCAGGTTCATTCCATTCTCGTTAATTCCCTGAACCTACATGCTGTGGGACATAAGGGACAGTTTAGCATGACTAATCTGACTATTCCACCTAATCTACACATCAGCTACAGATCAGATATGACAAAAGTGGTTGATGAAGGACAAGCCATTGATGTCGTCTACTTGGATTTCAGTAAGGCGTTTGACAAGGTTCCCCATGGTGGGCTGATAGAAAAGGTGAAGGTGCTTGGGATACAGGGCCAGGTATGTAGATGGGTTGAGAACTGGCTTGGGAGGAGGAGACAGCGGGTAGTAGTGGAAGGCTCTTTTTCCAACTGGAGGTCAGTCACTAGTGGTGTGCCACAGGGCTCAGTACTAGGACCTCTTCTATTTGTGATTTATATAAATTACTTGGAAGAGGGGGTAGGTGGTGTGATCAGCAAATTTGCTGATGACACTAAGATGCTTAGATTGGCAGGGACTGAGCAGCAGTGCCAGGCAATACAACAGGACATAGATGGCAAATGGAATTTAATCCTGATAAATGCGAGGTGATGCATTTTGGCCGGAATAACGTAGAGGGGAGTTATAGGATAAAAGTTAAAACTATCCGGAGTATAGAGACGCAGAGAGACCTGGGGGTGCAGGTTCACAAGTCTCTGAAGGTGTCAGTACAGGTGGAAAAAGTGATAAAGAAAGCGTATGGTATGTTAGCCTTCATAGGAAGAGGTATAGAATACAAGAGTAGGAGTCTGATGTTACAAGTGTATAGAACGTTGGTTAGGCCTCATCTGGAGTACTGCGTCCAGTTCTGGTCACCGTACTACCAGAAGGATGTGGAGGCCCTGGAGAGTGCACAGAGGAGATTTACCAGGATGCTGCCTGGTATGGAAGGGCTGTCTTACGAGGAAAGATTGAACACACTTGAACGTCCCTTGAAAGACGTCGGCTGAGAGGGGCTCTATTAGAGGTATATAAGATTATGAGGGGTATAGATAGAGTAAATGGTGGTAAGCTTTTTCCACCATTAGAATCGAATAGAACGAGGGGTCACGGCCTTAGGGTGAGGGGGGCTATGTATAAGACGAATATTAGAGGGCATTTTTTCACACAAAGGGTAGTGGGGGTGTGGAATGCGCTACCGAGTGGGGTGGTGGGAGCAGGCACGCTAGGGTTGTTTAAGGGTCTCTTGGACAGCCACATGAGCGGTCTGCAGATAGAAGGATATAGGAGGACTGTTTAAATACTTTATTTGTTTCCACAGGCTATTCGGTCCACCTTGTTGACCAACAAGGCGCATGCATTTGGCTAGTCGTGCGAGGGCTGCTCTTGGATGTTACTTCAGGAGTGGCCTAGTGCTTCAAGTCGTTAGTGTATGCTTAAACTGGACCATCAGATGGGCAACGTGACAGCTCAGAGACTATCGCTGTTGCTGTGCAGACACGTGGATTTGGGCCTGTGTCTGCGGGAGTTTGCGCGTTCTCCCCGTGGTTGGGTGGGTTTTCTCCGGGTGCTCCAGTTTCCTCCCACATCCCAAAAATGTGCTCTTAGGGACAATTTGTTACCCAATCAGCCTATATTGGTCTCTAGATGTCATTAAGATGTTAGGACGGCAGCGTGGGCTTGTTGGGCTGAAGGGCCTGTTTCCCGTGCTGTGTTGTTCTTTGTATTTTTGCTCTGTGGGAGGAAACCCACAGACACCAGTAGAATGGTCAAACTCCACAGTCACCCAAGCTGCAATCAAACACAGATCCCTGGTGCTGTGAAGCAGCAGTACTAATCATTGTACTGCTTTCAGATCTGATGAAATCACACTTTGCCCATGAAAAAGTTTAAAATACAATCCTGCAAACATCTCAAATGTCCCAAATGTGTTGTTCTAGATCAATTCTGATTTCATCAGAACCTCACTAAGTCAGGGTTTCACTCTTATCAGTGAAGTGGCTCTTACCAAGAGAAAGTTACCTCCTCAGCTGTGCATGGTTCACCATGAAATTCTGCTCCAATACCTTTTGTCACCCACTCTGTGGGAGTGCAGTTTCCCAATTTCATTCTCACTAATTCTGTGAAGGCTAGAGAATAACCCACAATAGTTTTTCTTCCAACTCTCACTGTTGCCACTTGTATCCTTAAGTCTTAAGGAAGGTGAGACTACTCAAACGCAAGAACTTTCCCCTTGCTTTAGTTATCCCTGCTAAAAAACATTCATAGCTTTCTTATCTTTAGAATTGACTAATCCCATATTCACTGAGTAAGCCTTTCATATTACACCCTCCGAAAACTTCAACTCAACCAAAACACTGGAACATAGGATAGCGAGGAGAGTGTTCTTGATATCTTTCAAATCGGACCAAAACTGGTGGTTAAAAAGATACATGGAATACTTGACTTTATTAGCTGAGGCGTAGAACACAAGAACAGGGAGGTTATAATGGAGCTGTAAAACCCTTGTTAGACCACAGCTGGAGTACTGTTCTGGTCACCACATTATAGAAAGGATGGAATTGCACCATAAAGCATGTAGGGGAGATTTGCCAGTATATTGCCTGGGCTGGAATGTTTCACCTATAAAGAAGCTGGTTAGGCTGGGGTTATTTTCTTAGAGCAGAGAAGGAAGGGGACCCAAGTGAGGTGTACAAAATTATGTAGGTCATGGATCAGGTAGATGGGAAGAAATTTCTCCCCTTAGCAGAGGGATCAGTAACCAGGGGATAGGCCTAAGCTAAGAGCACGAAATTGAGAAATCTTTTTTCAGCCAGAGGATGTGGGAATCTAGAATTTGCTGCCTGAAAGAAAGAGTGGTAGCTATGATGGAGATGCTGGTGTTGGACTAGAGTGGGTACAATAATAAGTCTCAACACCAGGTTAAAGTCCAATAGGTTTATTTGGATTAACGAGCTTTCAGAGCACAAATCCAACAGGTTTATTTGGAAACATGAGCTTTCAAAGGATTACTCCTTCCTCACGTGAGCACTCACTTGAGGAAGGAATTGCTCCAAAAGCTCATTAATCAAATAAACTTGTTGGACTGTAACCTGGTGCTGAGACTTCTTACTGAATGGATGATAGCAGCAGGAACCCTCAATATTTAATCATTCAGATGAGCATATGAAATAGAAGACTATGCTGGAAAACAGGATTAGAACAGATAGATGCTTGATAGCTGGTGCAAACATGTTGTTAAGAAGTCTGACAACACCAGGTGCAAGTCCAACCTATTTATTTGATAGTGAACTCAAGCTTTCAGGGTTTGTCCCTTCCTCAGGTGAATGGGAGTTCTAGCCTCAGACAGAGCATATAATCTGTAAACTGTCTGTGCTGTTATAAAAACATAAATAGAAGGAATAGGCCACCTAGCCCTTTGAGCCTACCCCACTTTTCAATAAGATCATGGCTTATTTGAAGTGAATCAGTTCACTTTCCCGCTTTCTCCCCATAATCCTTAATTCCCTTGTCTATCAAACCTATCTACCTGTGACTTAAATATATTCAGCAAAGTAGCCACCACTTCAAACAGGTAGAGAATTCCAGAGATTCACTACCCTTTGAGTGAAGAAGTTCCTCAACTCTGATCTAAACTGCTCCCCCTTTTGAGGCTGTGCCCTCTAGTTCTGCTATCCTTTCCAAGCAGGAAGAATCTCCTTCATTATCTCTATAAATTCCCTCCTCAGCCTTGTAAACTCTGAGTACAGACCCAGTCTATTCAGTCTCACCCTCATCTCCAGTATCAGACTAGTGAACCTTCTCTGCACTCCAAGATCAATATATCCTTCTGCAAGTGCAGTGACCAAAACTGCACATAATACTCCAGCTGCAGTCTCACCAATACCTTGTACAGTTGCAGCAAAACCTCCCTGCTTTTATATTCTATCCCCCTTGTTATAGAGGCCAACATTCCATTCGCTTTCTTGATCACCTGTAGACTTTCTGCGATTTCATGCACAAGGACGCTCAAGTCCCTCTGCACCATAGCATGCTGCAGCTTTTTGCTTTTTAAATTACTGATTAGAATGCGAGTCTTTACAACTAACTGCTATTCAAGTCTTAAAGATGCTGACAACGTGAGTGGAAAGAGCATTAAGCGGAAGTTAAAGAGATGTGTAGTGTCTCCAGACAGTACAATGAGTGAGGGTTTTGAGGTAGTGCAACATGAACCCAAGATGCTTGTTGAGACCATACTCATGTCAGTGGAACTTGGCTATCAGTCTCTGCTCAGCGACTCTGTGCTGTTGTGTTGTGAAGGCCGCGTTGGAGAATGCTTATCCAAAGGTCAGAGGCCAAATGCCTGTGATTGCTGAAGTGTTCGCCGTCAGGAAGGGAACAGATACTACGACAACAGAAACAAACACCACTCGACAATCACCAGGCAAGACTGTTCCCTTCCTGTTGGCAAACACTTCAGCGGTCACAGGCATTCGGCCTCTGACCTTCAGGTAAGCATTCTTCAAGGCAGCCTTCACGACACTATAGCGCAGAGTCGCTGAGCAAAGACTGAAAGCCGAGTTCCGCACACGAGGGTCTCAGAGATCTTGGGTTCATGTCGCACTCTGTCACCCCCATGACTTGCCTGCATTTGCAAAACCTCACTTGCTGTACTGTCTGGAGACAATACACATCTTTTTAACTGGTGCTTGAAGATGCTGACAATGTGAACGGAAGGACCATTAAGACTTGAACAGCAGATCAGTTGTAAAGACTCACATTCTAATGAATAATCTGTAAACTGTCTGTGCTGTTAAATGCTGAGGCTAGAACTCTCCATTCACCTGACAAGGGACAAACCCCAAAAGCTTGTGAGTTTATCAAATAAATTAGTTGGACTTAAACCTGGTGTTGTCAGACTTCTTACTATGTTTATCCCAGTCCAATGCTGGCATCTCCACATAATGGCAAATATGATGGGCCACAGAACCTCTTTCTGCGCTGTACAACTTTTGCATATTATTTTACAGCAGATAGTTTATGACTCCTTCTTAACCAGAATGTAGCAGACCATGTGTTCTGCATTGTAATTTCTAATATTGTGTGGACAATAAAGTTTACTCTAAATAATAATTCTTCCAAGAAAGACTTGGCTGCTGAAGTTCTGAACAGTTACTTTCATTTGAATCAAAATGGGATTATAATCTGTGTATCACCTTCTGAATTCCTGTTGAATCTAGATCTAATATGCAAGGACACATTGTTTTCATCAGTGAGTTTGATGTATTTACCCCAGGTGACAAATATTTGCTATTTTGCTCGATTATACTATTAGGGTCCTGAACCTAAACCCCAAGGAATAAAATGAAGTCAGACTAAATTGCAACAATTTTTCTACTTTGGCATAAATGTGAGGATAAGATGCTTCACTCCAGAAGTGATTCTACTGACAAAACTAGGGATCTTTTACTAAAAGTAATTTTATTCACAATTTAAAAACTAACAATGAAACAGTTTAACAGTTGAACAATTGTTTAAAAAGGAAAAAGAAAAATAATTGATTTCTAACTTATTTTGGTTCCAAATAAGCAACAGTTCTCACACAAATGCCACTTCAAAACACAATTAGCAAACCCAGGCATATCTGCTATAAGTACTGCTTTGACAAAAAGGTCATCTGGGCTCAGAATATCAGCTCTTCTCTTTACAGATGCTGCCAGATCTGCTGAGATTTTCTCTTTTGGTTTCAGATTCCAGCATCCACAGTAATTTGCTTTTATTCTTGTTATAAATCAGGTTAACTCTTGAAGCTTTTAGAGCAGCTTGCAGCTTTCTGGCTTTAAAACAACCCCAATCAGAAAGTGAACAGAAATCTGTTTCTGTTACATATCCATCTCCTCCCATTAACCACATTATCACATAACTTTCTATACCTAAACCTACTTTTCATTCCTTTAATCCAAAGCCCCTAGATATCTTTTCTTTTGCAAAAAAGTTCATTAACTAAACTAAATTGCATAATTATTCTGTTTCCAACATCTAAGTTGTATTCCTACCATATATACTGACTGTAGAAAAAACCCTTAAACATAATCAATAGCACAGTATCATTACAATAGTCTATCATATTGGCATTCAAAGATAAATGTATCTTCACATAACTTGCACTGCCCCCTCCAATCTTAATGCAAAAAAAACAGGAGCTTGAGCACAAATGATATGTTTTGAAGACTTAGCAATACCCATAAATTCAGGGCATTTATTTGCTTCATTTTAGAGTTTGATCAAAATCCAATAAACTGTATAGTTTGGAAGATTCAACAACTTCCATATGGGTTAGAGTAAATTGCATCCTTTATCTCAAAATCCATAACATGAACATTCAGTAGGAGTCATTGATAAGAACACGGGGATTAAAAAATGAAAAAACACCAAGGGGCATCAAGTGATAGTCAAATGACATGCTAATAGAGTTAACTAATTACGCTGATCTCTAACAATTAGTCTATAACAGACTCAGCCACAAGGAAAGCCCCAGATGAGGAGAGCTTTTGGATCCATAGGTCCAAAGTTGCTGTTCTTACAACATGCTGTATTTATTGCATAGCATGTTTCAATTACTCATATGCATAACTATTCCAAAATATTTTCTCAACATGACACTGGTATTATATTCAGATATTTGGTATGTAGTTATGTGGAATAACTATACATTTGTTAAGCATTAGATATCAGTTGGAGTTATACTTTTCAACTTGAGACAACATTTCTTTTGCCTTGCTTTATTGATCTACTAGTATAGAAACCAGTACAATCAAGAGATGGGACAGTGAGATGCTGATCTAGCACAAAGAATCTATTCCAATGTTGATGACTTACCTATACTACACCTTCACCTACTGTGACTGTGAGCATTCATTTACCAAACTAAAATCTATTACTGTTGAACCAACTGTATTATTTTAAAAACTATTTCAAAGTGGCCTTTACTTATTGCCAATCGGAATTTCCTCTGGTAAGACACAGGTGAATCACCTTCTGGAACACGTGAAGGTACTCCTACAATATTGTTGGACGAGGTTAACTTGCATTCTAACATAGTAGTCACTAATATGTTTGGACTTCTCAAAAATTATGTTTATGTGCTTTACTTCAGCTTAATGTAGATGCTTTGATACCACTCAAGTTAGTTATATAAAAATATTCAGCCAATACACTTAAATATCTTTTCTATATACCTACTCTCCCTACTTCATTTTGTTTTAAAGTTATAAGCTTACCCGTACATAATCTAAATTTACAAGACTCTAGGTAAAATCCATATATTGCATTACCAGGTCACAACTCTTCTGGGCTTTTGCAGGACTTTCACTTCTCATAATCACAACACTCATAACCTGCGACCTTTCACCGAGTTTTATCTGGAGTCATTCACCAATACCACCATTCATAATCTGATCACTGATCAAAATCGATAGTTCCCACCGGCAGCTAATATGCCTATAAACAGAGGGAGATGAATGCCGAAGAAAATATTAATCTCCAAAGCACAAGACACTGAATTTGTTACAAATATTTTTAGCTACACCAATAGCTACAGTATATTGTGCGCCTTTTGAAAAATATTTCCCTCCACCGTAAGAACAAGATTTCAAGAACAGAAAATAAGGAATTATGAAAAAGCGCCTAACTTTGCCTCTACAATTTTAACTGCACATAAATAGTTGTCGATTAAGACAATGACATTCCAGCTGGATGCTCGGATGGGAAATGTACTACCTGAAAATTGGTGGGGCAGATTCAACCATGAATTTCAAAAAGATAGTGGACAATTATCTGAAAAAAAAACGGTTTGAGTAGAACTAGCCAGGAAAGACACTACCGACCCAAATAGCCTCCAACTCTGCTGTAATCATTCTATATAGCAAGTATAATTTCGTATGTGTCGAATTTGTCAAAAACGTTTAACATTAACAACAAGAATTTAAGATAGGACTCAAGCGATACTGTTCTTTTAACTTGCGTACAGCAGAGCTTAATATTGCAGTTCTGCGCACTGTGCGGAGAACTCTGAAATAACAGCAGGACTCCAAAGACACAAACCACTGGGATATGATAAAATTAGCAATCGCCTTAAACCGCGTTAAAACCAGTTCTTACGTACACGAAGTAAATAAAAACAGAAATATATACACACTATTTAAATATAATTAAGCATATATCAGTTTATAATTGAAAACTTAAGTAATATGAAACAAACGTTTACAAATGAAACAAGAAACCAACTGTCTCGACGCCTGCACTTTATTGTCATGAATAACTTGCCAACTATTGAACACCATAACACATAACTGTGCTATTCTACCTACATTTAAGGAGATAGCAGGAACCCAATTTCCAACAGGAAAATTTGCGATTTACCGGCTGTTGAGCGTGGACCATTTATAGCAGTCAAAACCCAAACAGTCCTCAGTAAAATAATTAGTTTCTGAGCACAGCCCAATACGACATCTCAGTAGCCCGCCATTTTAAAGCAACAGACTAGCTCCGTGCGTTGTCTGTCGGTATTTGTAGTTCCTTCTGCCGCTCCGATCCTGTCTGTCAGCTGGGCTGCAGAGCTCGCGGGAACTACAATGCTACCGATGCGCGCGCACCCTCCTCATCACCATCGCTCTGTGAATATCCCCTCCGCAGGATACAGACTACAACTCCCAACAACCATCGCACGCCTTGGCGCCTGCGCTCTCGTTTTTAACGGCGCCTGGCGGCCGGAGCATCAGGTGCACCTGGCGCAGTGTACCCTGGGAGCTGTAGTCCTCCTCCTTCGAACATCACCCTATCCTCGAACGTGTGGCGACAGGGCTATGGACTCCAACTCCCAGCTCGCCTTGCGTCCGATAGGCAGCCATGGCGGCGAGCTGTTTTGCGGAATTGCAGGACCCCCCCTCTGGCGGGTAATTGCTCGGCCGCTCGGTTTTCATTGTCTGTGAGGGAAGAGAGAGAGAGAGAGACAGAGAAAAAAAGAAAAAAATTTGAAAAAAAATTAAAATTCGATTCGTTTTGTTTCGAAAAAAATCTATAAATTTAACCAAAAAAAAGGGAACGGGAGCCGATGGAGAGAAACGAACCGAACTCCTGCCAAAACCCCCGGCCCTTTGAGAGAAAAAAAGCAGGCGAGAGACGGTGATGAGGAGATTAAAATCTCACCTCCCCCCTCACAGGCTGGCAGGATTGTTATAGCAGAGCGGCGGAAAAAAAAACACCATCCCCGGTGTAGCGAGCGGCAGCCAGCTCCGGCGACAGTAACCGGGCTTCGATCTGTCGGCGAAGCCTTTTCCTCCCCAAAGCTCCGCTTGAATTCCCGTCGTGGCCGGCGATGGCTCGGGCGCCCGACTCTCCGGAGATGAGAAAGGATAGACTGTAGAGAATATATATATATATATATAATCCTATAAAACAAGGATTGATTTATCTCGGGAGTTCTCCCATCTGATCTTTTTTGTTTTTTTATTATTTATTCGGGGAGTATTTTTTTCCTCTGTGTGTGTGAGCGAGAGAGAGAGGGATTATGGCTAAAACTCCGAGTAAAAGCGGCGGTTTGAGGACTGGCAGGAGTTTCCTGGATGAGCTGCGGCACTTTCACAGGAGTAAAGGGTAAAAAATATATTCAGCAGAAAATAAATACAACTTTTAATCAGCGGCGGGAAGAGGGATTGGACAGGAATTAACCGTTTAACAATAATACCAGGGCAGGGATGTGGTGGTTTTATTCAGCGGCCTTCATAGGCTTCTTGTCACTCGGTTAGCAGAACAGCCACCACAGACGACAGGGAACGAGGATTATTTTTATTGTCAAGGATGAAATATGTTAACTTTTTAAAAACTTTTTAAATAAATAGTGAAGGGAGTTGAGCAGGAGAGGCTTGAGCATTTTAACTGTCGTTTCTCGCCTCTTTCACCACCATGTGCCAGCCAGTAATTATTGGCAAGGAAGTATTTTTCTCCAATTTTCGTTTCCACTTTTTTTTGTGACAAATGATTAGAATTACAATTTTTTTTACATTCTATTGCCCAATTGTTGCAATGATCTGTCAGGTTGAAAGGAGAGAGGGCTTCTCCATAGCAACGTGTGGGAAGTAGAACTTTAAAGATATTTTCCATTTTTACTCCCCTTTTTAGTAGCCTTTTTACTTTTTTCACTCTAAACTTAAAAGCTATTAAACAAGTCAACTTTCTGGTTTCTGACATCAATGTCTGACTAACTTTAAGACTACGTTATTCAGTATTTACAACAACGAAATAACATTTTTATATCCATGTTTTATAACTCATTTTTGCTCCAAACTTGACTGGGATATGTTTGTGTTTTAAAGTGCTAGTTCCCTTTTTAACTTTTAAAGTTATGTATAATTAAGACTTATTTTTAATATTTTTAGGACATCCTTTAGAAAGATCCCAATAATCGGAGGGAGAGAGTTGGATTTGAGTGCTTTATACACCAGAGTCACCTCACTCGGGGGATTCGCCAAGGTAATATATTTATGCAATAATAAAAATAATGGATGATGATGCCTTTTATAAATTTAAGGCTGTATTTGGTGCCACATAAGCAGACGTATATCCTGTTTCTTAGCAATTCTTCTTTG